>OX465113.1:5182546-5782546 GCA_949987565.1 Luidia sarsii
AATATCAGCGACAGCTACTGCACATTGACAGCAGCGAGACCACCACTAACAGGGGCCTCAACTTGAAAACATCAGCAATGGCAACAGCATGAATGAAAAATGCAGCAGCAATATCAACACCAGCAGCGATAACAGCAGCAACAACACTCACTGTATGCGTGTATGTATACGTGTACACATGTAACATGTGTGTACGTGTAACTTCAGTTTATTACTTTATTTTCACCAAAGAAACCTAAAAACCAAAAAGCCCCCCCAAAAACAAACAACCCTATCACAGAATTGGAGTACGTTCAAGGGACTTACATTTGTAATGAAAATATCCTTGATTGAAGAAAAAGGCCCAACGCCATTAATGGAATGCAAATAATGTATTGTGTGCATGTGTGCAATGGGTTAGTAACTTAGTATCCATCATACATACATTGTATATGTATACATTGTATATACATTGCACATTGTAGTATGCAAATTCCATGTGCATATTGCATGGCTCTGGATGTGTGGAGCTATGAGTATGAACTACATTGTACATTACAGATATTACAGTTTTTTGGAGCACACCAGGACAAAACAAATTATATGGAATGCACTAACCTCGAAAAAGCTGTTTTCTCCCTTATATATATATGAGTCAATAAGAGTATAAAGCTATTGTTGGCACGAGGCTTTGTTAGGTGGTAGGCAAAATTGTACAGGGTGGGGATTTGTATTTTGTCATAACATTAACACATTGAAAAGGGTCTCTTTGGCATTGGGGCAGTGCTGACTTAATACCCGAGTTCAATTTCAGAACTTGATCTCGGTGCGTAGTGCTACCACATATTCCCTGCTTGAAAATGATAGATTAGATACACGTCAGAGTATTGCACACAGTGTCTTCATTTTTGTTGTTGCAGATCTCCAGCAGATTCAAGTGCTCCTTGCTTGGAGCAGTGAGATGACATTCCCACATTTGCCAAGCCCAGACCAGTCATCCCGAACCCCAATCGTTAACTTCTCTTGTCCGTTCCTCCCTCCCTCCCTCCCCCTCTCTCTCTCTCTCTCTCTCTCCCGTCCTCCATTTCCCCTCGTCCCATATCTCAGGTTTACTATGGATGGTGGTCGTCATGAATCCCGGCTACTCGCAGCGGGACAAGATGACGTGGAAGGAGCAGCTTGTCCACTGGGGCTCCAACGAACTCTGCCCCCTGGAGGATGCGGATGCCAGGAACAACCTGACCAACCCTTCCCTGGTCGGAGTCTTGAACAATCCCCCTGGTAAGTCTGTCCTCTTGGGTGGCTCTGCCGCTCACAGTAGGATACCCCTTCTTTCTTTCTTTTTCTTTCTTTTTTGGGGGTTGCAAAATTTGGGCGAACACTTTTCCCATGCTCACTGCTTTTACCTCTTTTGTTCTTGGTCATGATTTCACAACAGATGAACCGACAGAATATGCGATCGGACCAGGTTTTGAACCCAGCACTTTACAACCTGTTAAATGGATGAATGAATTCTTCTTCTTATCTTCCTTGCCTTCTTCCTGCTCCTCTGCCTCCTCATCTCCCCGTCTCCACATTCTCCCCTTCCTCCTTCAACCTCTTCCTACTCAACCTCTTCTCCTTCGTCGTTCTCCTCTTTCCATTCTCCTCATCACATTTTCCTCCCCTTCCGCAACCTCATATTCCACTTCCACCTCAACCCCCTACTCCTCTGCTGCCTCTTTTTATCCCCCTTCTCCTCTCCTTATTTACCTCCTCCTGGTACTTCTCCTCTTACTCTTGCTCCTACCTTCTTCCCTTCCTCCTTCTCCTCCTCCTTCCCCTCTCCTGTCTCTACCTCCTCTTCCTCATTCCCCTCCTCCTCACCCGCCTCCTCCTCCTCACCCTCCCTCCTCCCCCTCACCCCCCCCTCCTCCCCCTCACCCCCCTCCTTCCCCTCACCCCCTCCTTCCCCTCACCCCCCTCCTTCCCCTCACCCCTCCTCCCCATCACCCCCTCCTCCTCCTCCTGCACTCCTCCTCCTCCACTCCCCTCCCTCCTTTCACCTTCCTCCTCCCTCCCTTCTCCCCCTCCTTTCTCTTCCTCTTCTCCCTCCTCCCTCCTCCGTCCTTCTCCTCCTACCTCCACCTTCTTCCCTCCCTTCCCTCCTCCCTCTTCCCTTCTCCTCCCCCTTCCTCCTCCCCCATCCCTCTTTCCCTCTCCCCTCTCTTCCTCCTCTACTCAGCCCCAGCTGATGCAGAGAGGCCGCGTACCATCTTCACCCGTGCCATAGAGGCCTGTGACCTGCAGTGGGTGGACAGCCACCTGCAGGCCATCCTCAACGACAAGCTCTACCACAACATGTTCCACTCGGACGCCGAGCACGGCGGCTTTGATGCAGAGGGGCACCCGCTCTGGTCAGGTAAGTCCCTTAGACCCGACTCTAGCCCACAGCGCCAGACCTTCCCTAACAGGTGCTCCCAATCCAATCTTAATTGTAATACAGTAAATGAGGCTCCTTTCTGTCAAGCTACTTGTAGGAAGCTAGGTAAGCCTGCACGTAATAGTATCATACATGTCCATGTCCATGTACATCCCGTCTGGCTGCCCATCTGCTCAGCAGTCTGCATTAAATATCAAACTTTATTTGGACGACCTCATTTGACAAATATATTAGTCTTATTCTCTTATTTCCCCGAGTGAGTCCGGTAATGAACGCCATTTGGTACACTCTTCTAGTCTCTTACTTGTACGCAGTACTCAGTCGTAGCTGAGCTAGTTCCTTCTTGTAGGATGGTGTTCAATTTCGTTCATGTTCTAAGAAGGCCCAAGGAGAATGTAGCTAACCATGGCTGCATTGCTGTTCTAGATCAATTATTCAAATGCGTCCTTCCCTGAAAAGTGTCTGTATGCTGTTTATATTCTTGAATGGCTGGTCATGCACTATACAGCTCATTTTTCTACTTGCCAAATGGATCACTTAGTGGCCTCGATACAGGCTAATACACTGTTCTTAGATTTTAGGCTAGTCAGGCCACTAAATACCCACAGTGTGTGGTGGCCTGATGCTGGTCTTAATGGCCACTGGCTCTGATGGCCATTGTAAATGTCCAGTCCTGGTCACGTTATTTATTCACCAATGCAGATTTTAGGCTAGTTAGGCCACTAAATACCCACAGTGTGTGGTGGCCTGATGCTGGTCTTAATGGCACTGGCTCTCATGGCCATTGTAAGTGTCCAGTCCTGGTTACATTATTCATTCGCCAAAGCAGGACCACTGATCATGGCACAAACCATCCATGGTAGAGAAACAACCCCTTTTCCCCACCCGCGGACCCACAGCTTGTCCAGTGATCAGCCGATTGCCAAGACCATCACACATTAGTACCATTGGACATAGGCTGACCCCTAGCACTGTCTTTATAGGATTGCCATTGCTTAGGTTGACTGCTTGTGGTGACGTCATGTGCATCCTCTCTGTGGAAAATGAATGTAACTGCATGGAGACTGTGTCTCCAACCCACAGTGTCAGCCAGCTTTCAACTTCAAGTCAGTTTTAAGTGTGTTGTTTGGCTACAGGGCCGCCCACTGCTAAGAGTTCAGCCCCATTGGAGCGAAAACCTGCCTCCAAAGGAGCTCTGTGTAAACTGGCTCCAGTCTATTTTGGCAATCTGTGGAGGCCTCGGTTTGTTCATTCTGAGGTTTGTCTGGCAGGCCCGGCAGTTTGGCTTTCTCTCAGAGTTGTACAGCAGAACATTCCCCCTCAGAAGTGAAACACACATTGTTATTGTAGCAAGCTGCACCGACAATAGCGGGGATTACTTTACTGTAATAAATATTCTGCCCTTTTTAGGGGGGGGGGGCGGTAAGGGGTCACTGGATGGACAATGCTTAAGGGTCAGATAATCTTCGTGGTAAAGGGGAACCAGGAAGAAAAAAAAATCCAACGTCTCCTGAATTTGGAACTGTACTGATTCTTTGTAACCTTTGGCGTTTGCAAACTGAAGCGGTTCACCGCACCCACCAGTGTTATTTAAAGAGGACACAAGATACGGCGGTGGTGGCCAAAAGAAAAAAACTCAACCAAAAACAAACCTTAGAAAACACACCGACACCCGCCCTGTCCTGTTGGGTTTAACCTGAACCTGAGCGCTCAGTTCAGTGCACTATTTGTGGAGTCATGGCAGTTTCTCCCTTCCCCCCTCCCTCTCCTCCGCTGCAAATCCCTTCCAGCCCCCACAGGGCTCAAAACCACGGCATGACGCAGTGCTGAACACCATTGGAGGAATTAGCAGGGGGTTGGGGGGGGAGGGTTGGAGGAGAGAGGGAGGTTGGTCTTGGTAGGTTGGTTCACGCCCCCTCCCTCCCTCCCTCCTTCCCTCCCTCCCTCCTTCCCTCCCTCCCTCCCTCCCTCATTCCCTGCCCACCTCCCTACCTAGTCCTCCCACACTTCTGCCGATAAGCCAGTTTACCCAATATGCATTGCATTTTGGTTTTGGTCGGAGAGAGGAGGGGGGGCTCTGTCTGAATTCGCCCTGGGGCTTGTTGCGCTGGCAAGTCCCAGCCGCGAGTTTGTCTCCTCTCCTTGGTCCCCCCCCCTTCCACCGACCGACCGTATCCCTCCCATACCGCCTAAGTGCAGTGCACCGTGCTCTTGCCATCACTAGCAGGCACAAAAATGAAAATGGGTTTCACCGGATCAGTTTTTTTCTTTTTTTTATGGGGCGTACATGTAATTGACACAAAACTGTCTTGGCGGTGGCATTTCAGCTCCCTGTTTCCTGCCCTTTTTTCCTCGCAGCCCTGCTTTGCTGCGAGGTTTATTTATGTGTTTGTGTTTTGGCTGTGTCCGTTCCCCCCTCCTCCCTCTCCCTCATCTCTACAAAGGAGGTTTTCTGATGCTGCCTTTGTAAAATCAAATTGCACACAAACGGGGTCATATCTTGAGCGAGTGTGCAAATTACAGAGCGCTGTAAAGTAAACAATATGATATGAAAAAGGAAACCAACGCAGTTTCTTAGAATTCCCCCCCCCCTCCCTGCAAGAGTCCATTATTGCGTCTTGTGTTTGCCCTTGGATTGGGTAAGGGGCAAGGATGTAATGCAGGGGATGGTGATTTGGGCAGATAGTCAGGCTTGTATCTGTCCCACCACAGCTAGCCAAGTGTGTAATGCTATGCAAATCCTCCTGCAAGCTTTTTTGTTGATGGGCTTAGTTGCTCTTGGCCTCTCTGGGTTCAGAGACACAGACAGACAGATCAACAGAGAGACCAAGGCATAGTGAGATAGAGGCATGGAGACACACACATAATTATGTACATGTACATGTACAGTCATGCAGTGATGTACATGTACATGTACATGTAGATACTGTAGATGCAGAAATAGAGAGATACAGAGACGGACATAGACACATGCAGACAGAGGAAGACTGACACAGTCAGACACAGAGAAAGAGAGACACAGACAGTTACAGGGACAGATGCAGATACATAGACAGATGCAGACAGGCATAGAGCCACATGTAGAGATTGAGGCAGAGAGATACACACACGGATAGACACATTGACAGAGATAGACCCAGACACATAGACAGAGATAGACCCAGACACACAGACAGAGATAGACCCATATACATAGACAGAGATAGACCCAGACACATAGACAGAGATAGACCCAGACACATAGACAGAGATAGACCCAGACACACAGACAGAGATAGACCCAGACACACAGACAGAGATAGACCCAGACACATAGACAGAGATAGACCCAGACACATAGACAGAGATAGACAAAGACACATAGACAGAGATAGACCAAGACACATAGACAGAGATAGACCAAGACACATAGACAGAGATAGACCCAGACACATAGACAGAGATAAACCAAGACACATAGACAGAGATAGACCCAGACACATAGATAGAGATAGACCCAGGCACATAGACAGAGATAGACCCAGACACACAGACAGAGATAGACCCAGACACATAGACAGAGATAGACCCAGACACATAGACAGAGATAGACCCAGGCACATAGACAGAGATAGACCCAGGCACATAGACAGAGATAGACCCAGACACATAGACAGAGATAGACCCAGACACATAGACAGAGATAGACCCAGACACATACACAGAGATAGACCCAGGCACACAGACAGAGATAGACCCAGACACATAGACAGAGATAGACCAAGACACATAGACAGAGATAGACCCAGGCACATAGACAGAGATAGACCCAGACACATAGACAGAGATAGACCCAGACACATAGACAGAGATAGACCCAGGCACATAGACAGAGATATGACCAAGACACATAGACAGAGATAGACCCAGACACATAGACAGAGATAGACCCAGGCACATAGACAGAGATAGACCCAGACACATAGACAGAGATAGACTCAGACACACAGACAGAGATAGACCCAGGCACATAGACAGAGATAGACCCAGGCACATAGACAGAGATAGACCCAGACACATAGACAGAGATAGACCCAGACACATAGACAGAGATAGACCCAGACACATAGACAGAGATAGACCCAGACACATAGACAGAGATAGACCCAGACACATAGACAGAGATAGACCCAGACACATAGACAGAGATAGACCCATATACATAGACAGAGATAGACCAAGACACATAGACAGAGATAGACCTAGACACATAGACAGAGGTAGACCCAGGCACATAGACAGAGATAGACCCAGACACATAGACAGAGATAGACCCAGACACATAGACAGAGATAGACCCAGGCACATAGACAGAGATAGACCCAGACACACAGACAGAGATAGACCCAGACACATAGACAGAGATAGACCCAGACACATAGACAGAGATAGACCCAGACACATAGACAGAGATAGACCCAGACACATAGACAGAGATAGACCCAGACACAAAGACAGAGATAGACTCAGACACACAGACAGAGATAGACCCAGGCACATAGATAGAGATAGACCCAGACACATAGACAGAGATAGACCCAGGCACACAGACAGAGATAGACCCAGACACATAGACAGAGATAGACCCAGACACATAGACAGAGATAGACCCAGACACATAGACAGAGATAGACCCAGGCACATAGACAGAGATAGACCCAGACACATAGACAGAGATAGACCCAGACACATAGACAGAGATAGACCCAGACACATAGACAGAGATAGACCCAGACACATAGACAGAGATAGACCAAGACACATAGACAGAGATAGACCCAGGCACATAGACAGAGATAGACCCAGACACATAGACAGAGATAGACCCAGACACACAGACAGAGATAGACCCAGACACATAGACAGAGATAGACCCAGACACATAGACAGAGATAGACCAAGACACATAGACAGAGATAGACCCAGACACACAGACAGAGATAGACCCAGACACATAGACAGAGATAGACCCAGGCACATAGACAGAGATAGACCCAGACACATAGACAGAGATAGACCCAGACACATAGACAGAGATAGACCCAGGCACATAGACAGAGATAGACCCAGACACATAGACAGAGATAGACCCAGACACATAGACAGAGATAGACCCAGACACATAGACAGAGATAGACCCAGACACATAGACAGAGATAGACCCAGGCACATAGACAGAGATAGACCCAGGCACATAGACAGAGATAGACCCAGACACATAGACAGAGATAGACCCAGACACATAGACAGAGATAGACCCAGACACATAGACAGAGATAGACCCAGACACATAGACAGAGATAGACCCAGGCACATAGACAGAGATAGACCCAGACACATAGACAGAGATAGACCCAGACACATAGACAGAGATAGACCCAGACACATAGACAGAGATAGACCCAGACACATAGACAGAGATAGACCCAGACACATAGACAGAGATAGACCCAGGCACATAGACAGAGATAGACCCAGGCACATAGACAGAGATAGACCCAGGCACATAGACAGAGATAGACCCAGGCACATAGACAGAGATAGACCCAGGCACATAGACAGAGATAGACCCAGGCACATAGACAGAGATAGACCCAGGCACATAGACAGAGATAGACCCAGACACATAGACAGAGATAGACCCAGACACATAGACAGAGATAGACCCAGACACATAGACAGAGATAGACCCAGACACATAGACAGAGATAGACCAAGACACATAGACAGAGATAGACCCAGGCACATAGACAGAGATAGACCCAGACACATAGACAGAGATAGACCCAGACACAAAGACAGAGATAGACTCAGACACACAGACAGAGATAGACCCAGGCACACAGACAGAGATAGACCCAGACACATAGACAGAGATAGACCCAGACACATAGACAGAGATAGACCCAGACACATAGACAGAGATAGACCCAGGCACATAGACAGAGATAGACCCAGGCACATAGACAGAGATAGACCCAGACACATAGACAGAGATAGACCCAGACACATAGACAGAGATAGACCCAGACACATACACAGAGATAGACCCAGGCACACAGACAGAGATAGACCCAGACACATAGACAGAGATAGACCCAGACACATAGACAGAGATAGACCCAGACACATAGACAGAGATAGACCCAGACACATAGACAGAGATAGACCCAGGCACATAGACAGAGATAGACCCAGGCACATAGACAGAGATAGACCCAGACACATAGACAGAGATAGACCCAGACACATAGACAGAGATAGACCCAGACACATAGACAGAGATAGACCCAGACACAAAGACAGAGATAGACCCAGGCACATAGACAGAGATAGACCCAGACACACAGACAGAGATAGACCCAGGCACACAGACAGAGATAGACCCAGACACACAGACAGAGATAGACCCAGACACATAGACAGAGATAGACCCAGACACACAGACAGAGATAGACTCAGGCACACAGACAGAGATAGACCCAGACACACAGACAGAGATAGACCCAGACACATAGACAGAGATAGACCCAGGCACACAGACAGAGATAGACCCAGACACATAGACAGAGATAGACCCAGACACATAGACAGAGATAGACCCAGACACATAGACAGAGATAGACCCAGGCACACAGACAGAGATAGACCCAGGCACATAGACAGAGATAGACCCAGGCACACAGACAGAGATAGACCCAGACACATAGACAGAGATAGACCCAGGCACACAGACAGAGATAGACCCAGACACACAGACAGAGATAGACCCAGACACACAGACAGAGATAGACCCAGGCACATAGACAGAGATAGACCCAGACACATAGACAGAGATAGACCCAGACACACAGACAGAGATAGACCCAGGCACATAGACAGAGATAGACCCAGACACAAAGACAGAGATAGACCCAGACACATAGACAGAGATAGACCCAGACACATAGACAGAGATAGACCCAGACACACAGACAGAGATAGACCCAGGCACACAGACAGAGATAGACCCAGGCACATAGACAGAGATAGACCCAGACACATAGACAGAGATAGACCCAGGCACATAGACAGAGATAGACCCAGACACATAGACAGAGATAGACCCAGGCACATAGACAGAGATAGACCCAGACACATAGACAGAGATAGACCCAGGCACATAGACAGAGATAGACCCAGGCACATAGACAGAGATAGACCCAGACACATAGACAGAGATAGACCCAGGCACACAGACAGAGATAGACCCAGACACATAGACAGAGATAGACCCAGACACATAGACAGAGATAGACCCAGACACATAGACAGAGATAGACCCAGACACACAGACAGAGATAGACCCAGACACACAGACAGAGATAGACCCAGACACATAGACAGAGATAGACCCAGGCACATAGACAGAGATAGACCCAGACACAAAGACAGAGATAGACCCAGACACATAGACAGAGATAGACCCAGGCACATAGACAGAGATAGACCCAGACACATAGACAGAGATAGACCCAGGCACATAGACAGAGGTAGACCCAGGCACATAGACAGAGATAGACCCAGACACATAGACAGAGATAGACCCAGACACATAGACAGAGATAGACCCAGACACATAGACAGAGATAGACCCAGACACATAGAGATAGACTGCCAGGGTTGGATTTCACAAAGCGTTATGATGCATCGCAACTCAAAATACGATTGATAATCCACCAACCCACCGTACAGTAAGTTGTGATAGGCTGCATGGTTTCCGTGCATCGCCCATCGTCTTGCGATGGATCGTAAGTTAAGACGAGTTTTGTGAAATCGACTGCTGGACGGACAGACGCAGACACACAGAGGAAGACGGAGGAAGACATGTAGGCACTTCACACTGCCTGCATTGGACAGTGGGCAGATGCCAGCATTTGGCTGGGAACTGTAATCTGACAATCCTGCCCAGTGGACAGAGGCATGGACAGATAGACCATAGATAGATAGATGGACAGTAGTCCAGTCCAAGAACCCCCTCCAACCCTTGGTGTTTGTTGGTGCAGCAAATGGGATCACCTCCACTGCTGGCTCCCACCAAAGGGCAGTATCAGAGTTTTTTTCTCCGGGCGTTCTTGCTTGTGTGGGGTGTGTGTATGTGTGTGTATGCCTGTGCACCTAATCTCACTGCTGTGAATTACCAGGACGTTTTGCCTGACAGCCAAAAGGTGTTGATGTAAACTTGGGGGAGGGGGTAGGGGGTATGGAGAGAGAGAGAGAGAGTGTGTGTGAGAGAGAGTGAGAGAGAGTGAGAGGGGAACATAAATAAATGAGTCACTGCAAGACCACAGTCTTTAATTCCCGACCTCTCAACAAAGATTGCAGCAAAGATTTCTTATGTGTGCCCGTGCTGTGGCAGTGTGCAGTTGCAGATAACAAAATAAATTCAAGGTCCTGCAAGTACTTATCTGGGATATGACCATAGATTAAAATCCATACTGGCTAAATTGTGGAAGACTGGGCAGGCAGATAAGAAGCCCGTGTATAGCAGCTATGTGATATATGATACTCCTATCCTATATGATTAGTTTTCCTAACTCATTACATTTATAGTGCATATTACAGTACAGTAGCCATCACGAATCTCAATCCTTCGATTTTAATACGATTTTATTACACATTCCCTTGGGAGATGTGGTTTTTGTATACTTGTTTTATTTTTTAATGAAGACTAATTTTTCAGTGTCTGGCTCCATGGTGGTAGAGCAAAGAAAACAAGTGAAATTTGACCTGGAAGATCTGGTTTAGCGTACGTGTGCTCTCCCCTCCCGCCTGAGCTGTCCAACCCTTTGGTGGGGGGGGGGGCCTTTCCTAAAATAGTCAATCATTTGCCGGATGGGGATGTGGCCAGTCAGGAGCCCGAGTTAATGAGTGGAATAATCCATGAATATCCGATCGTGACATTTGCATGCTTTGATCACAGCAGGACCTCGCTCTTTATGGCTTTTTGAGAAAGGACCTGCTTGGAGTGAATTGTCAGGCCAGCTAAATATTTGAGATTTTGTCGTTTTGGGTCATCCATATTGGTCTGCAGTTTGCATATTTTTTTTGTATTATAGTGATACAAAGATGCTGCCAAATTCCTAATTGAATAGACACCTGTATCATTAGAGGGCTTGATTTTTTTACATTACGAATAGAATATGGAATTTAATCGCATGTGTTGTTTTTTGTTTGTCTTTCCTTTTGATATCTCCAGAACATTTGCCCACAGCTTGTGCAAGAGTGGATGCCTTAAGATCACACGGTCATCCGAAAGATGCCTTAAGATTAGCAGTAAGCATTGTCCGTAATCTCAAGAAGCAGCAGAGAGACAGCCTTAAACAACTCCGGCCATGTAAGTCATCGCACGTCTTCCCTCCATCTCCTACTCTAACTTTTTCCCATCTTTAACATCCCTATCCCCATCCCTATTGAATTCCCCTCATCATCATCATCCTTACCTTCTCATCCTCCCCATCTTTCTTCTCCTCTTCATCCTCCCCATCCTCCTCATCCTCCTCATCCTCCTCATCCTCTTGATCATCATTCTCCCCATCCTCCCCATTCACCTCATCCTCCCCATTTGCCTCATCCTCCCAATCCTCATCACCCTCCCCATTCTCCTCATCCTCCCATCTTCCCCATTCTCATCCTCCTCATTCTCCCCATCCTCATTCTCCTCATCCTCCCCATCCTCCATATTCTCATCCTCCTCATTCTCCTCATCCTCCTCATTCTCCTCATTCTCTTCATTCTCCTCATCCTCCTCATCCTCCTCAACCTCCTCATCCTCCCCATCCTCCTCATTCTCCTCATCCTCCTCATCCTCATCACTCTTCATTCTCCTCTTTCTCCTCATACTCCTCATCCTCCTTATTTCCCCCCTCCTTGTCCTCCTCATCCTCCTCATCCTCCTCATCCTCCTCATCCTCCTCATCCTCCTCATCCTCCTCATCCTCCTCATTCTCTTCATCCTCCTTGTCCTCCTCGTCCTCTTCCTCCTGTACTTCCTTGTCCTCCTTATACTCATCATTCACTTCATCCTCTTCATCCTTGTCATCCTCCTCATCCCCATCCTCTTTCCCCGTGTGTTTTCTGCTCTGATATATCCAGCCTCAGCCATGGAATTCAGTGCAAAGACAGAAAGTCACAAAAACGAAATGCTCAGAGACAAGAACAGAGGTAGAATGATTTACAGAGCAAAGAAATCCTATGCGTGTGAAGCGTCTGACTTCAAAGTACATGTGTGTGTACATGTAAAGTGTACCTGTTATTCTGGGATGCTCACATATGTTTCTTTAATTCAGTCAAGTTCCTGCCACGAATTGACTCAGAGCATTAAGGTGACACCTCTATGTTGCTTCTAAACAGCTACATGTACATGTACACCTCAACTCACCCCATCCCACCCCGCCCCAAACACTTCAGTAGACTTTGATAAGCCCACAGACCCCCTGCCTGCCCTCACAATCTCCCACAGTCATTCAAGTTCCTGTCGCAAATTGACTTGCCGCATTAAGGCAACACCTCTATGTTGCCTCTAAACAGCTACACCTCACAGCACCTCCACTCCGCCCTGCCGGAGCACTCCAATAGACTTTGATAAGCCCACAGAACACCCCCCTACCCTCGCAAACTCCCAGAGTCATCGCCCCCTTGCTTCCCTATTCTCCCACCCTCAAGCACTCCCCAACCCCCCTCATCCCACCCACCACCAGCCGTCCTCATTTGTCTCTCTCCTACCCCCCCTCCCACCTCTAAAGTTAAGTTTCCTTCCTCCTCTCCGTCATCATCTCTAATTAGTCTTAATTACTTGTGATGTGTAAATTAGGGAAGGCCTGTGACGCTGCAACTTTGGCCCATCAGGAATGATTACTTGAGCTGAGTTTGGGTGAAGTGCCCCCCCCTCCCCCCCCAAAAAAAAAAAAAAAAAAAAAAAATACTCTGGCCAGAATGATTCAAATTTCAGGAACCAGGAAAGGGATGACACCCAAATAGAAAACGGAAAAGGAACGCAGATGTTGGCTTGTGGTTTTCTTTGCTGAGGAATGCCGTTGAGAAAATTTTGGACTGACGTTTTGACAGAGATGCCCCGGAAGAGGGTGCCTAGACTATGCACCTGCTGGACTCAGTATCTGAGCTGTGGAGAAAACGACAACAAAAGGAAATGAATCCTCATGAGTGACCCTTGCTTCATAATACCCCCCCCCCCAGAGAAAAACGAAAAGAAAAAGAAAAAAAGTAGAAGAAGATAACACTTGTAGGTTTGCATGGTGGAAAATAATAAGTGGAAGGTTTGCCATGACACCATGTACATGTAGCACTTCTCTTTCAAGAAGGAGTGTGGCAAGGAGAAGGGTGATCAAGCGATGTATCGTTGCTTATCTGTACCACTGCAATAATCAACAAGGAGTGTGGCTCTGAAAAGAGCTTGTAACTCAATGTTATGGGTAGTGTGTACCAGTACTGTGCACGGGCAGAGTACATGCTGCCCGAAATGCTGAGTTACCGGCTCTTTTCAGAGCCACACTCCTTCTTGAAAGAGAAAGCAGTTAAGAAGGACATTTTAAAACAGTGCACGTGTTGCCGTGAGGAGTAGGGAAGGGACCATAGCAGGATGCAAACCATAGACTTGGATCCAAGGGGTGTGTCGGCCTTAATTCTAAACCCTCATTTCTCCCCTTCCTCATCTCTCACAGCACAAGTCCCTCCCCCCATCTCTCTCTCTCATTCTCTCTTCTTCCCTCCCTCTCTCCTCAATGATTATGCTGCTGTGTGCATAAAGCTAGCCAGGGTTGGTTCCGGGGTGAATTTTACATTTTAAACAGTGAGATACTGTTATGTGGCCATTGTAAATACTCTTGGAATTGTTAATCCCCGGAGATTGACAGTAGTAAACGGTGAAATGCTTCCAACTGGTCGCTCTGGCACCCCCACCTTAGCAAAGATAGTTGACTATTTGGGAAGGTCCCCTTCCTAAGGGTCGGATAGCTTAGGTGGAATAGCATTTGTTCGTTGAACCAGAGGTCCCCGGTCATGCTTTGGTCCAAAAGATGACTGAAATTTGGGCCCGGCATTGAGAAAGGAAAGTGCTCATTGTGTGCATGCATGTCACTGCGAAAGATACTTCGAGAAGAGCTCTTGTCCAACAGAATTAAAGGGAAAACACAACATTGGTCGAGGTCAAAGTATAGCATCAATACGTTGTCTGATACAAAATATGCATGAAATAGCACACCTATGAAAATTTCAGCTCAACCTGCCAAACGAGTCTCAAGAAAATACAGTAGTGAAAAACGCTTCATTTGTTTCACAAAAATGCAGCATTCAATGTATTGGTCCAAAAAATCGTTAAGATCTAGGGGTGAGATGTAAACAATTTCTTTTATTCTTTTCTCCAAAAATACAGCATTTTAGGCAGAAATATTTCAGTGCGAGGTTTCTACCATAACCATCTTCAAACTGTGCAAGTTTCACGTAAATCTGTGAACATTTCTGTTTTTCCATCTTACCAATGTTGTGTAGGGGCTTTAAGGAATGCACAGAGTAAGTGGATCACACCTATAGATCCTCTTGCGACCATTATTATACACTTATCAGTGGCTAACAAATGCGCGCAAATCAGAGACCAACCCACTTCTTCCCCCCCCCCCCCATCTCCGCTGCTTCTAATTTCTAATGAGCCTCTGCCCAGTGGGTGACAGTTTCAATTATGCAGAACCGTCCGTGTTCCTACTGCATGTGCCTCGCTAAAACATTCATGAGAGAAAGCAAGCAATGAGGAGGAGCAAACAATCTTGGTGGAACTCGTCACATCTCTGACCGAGGACGATTTTAGGCCACGGGGGTTTTCGTGCGAACCCGGTACTCGGGGGAAAGATCCGGAGGTCTTGACCCGCGAAGGGTCCCTCATCTGCCTTTCAAGAATACAAATCCTAAAAATAAATCCTGATTTTTTGCTATCGTGCTTGAAGTCTGCACCTTTCTCTTCTGCCTTCTGAGAAAGGTCAGACTACAATCCAAACATCAGGCCATAATGCAGGTCATAAACATCAGTAAGCAGTTATTATATATTATACATGTAGTTCTATATTACTGTACATTAAAGTTTAAGATCGGGAAGTACGTGTACATGAACTGTATACTTGAAGAAAAAAATGATTTTTTGGGGGGTTGAGATTTTAGGATTTTTTTCTGTTTAGATTTGGATATTGACTAATCTAAGTCAGCAAGCACCTGGCAACTACTCTATATGAGTATACTGGTAATTGTGTAGGAGACACGGTTGCATGTAAAACAATGCGGAAGTGAGGCTGTGACAGAGCCTGCACAAACAAAAAGAGAGAAAGGACTGTAGCGAGAAAAAATGAAGGTTCTATTTTGTGTCTATTCACGTGGTGCCTAACCCCCCCAGAGACAGGCTTCATGTAGCGTGCTTTTCAGCAGAGGAAATAGACTGTTTAGCTTTCAGACGGGCCGCGCTGCAAGGAGAGACAGTAGTCGGCAGAGGAAACTCAAGTTTCACTCTGCCGGTTGGCCTTGACGAGATAATGCAAAAGGGGAGTGGGGAGAGGAGGCAAATGAGAAAGCACAACTCGCCCTAACCCTTGACTGGCAGGTCCTAGCCACCCAGAACCCCCTCTCCCCCTCTCCCCCCCCCTCCCTCCCTCCCTCCCTCGGCATTGCCTGCCCCCTGTATGCCCTACATGTACCCGCCAACCACCCACTCCCACCCCTCCTCCCCCAAATCCCAACTCTCGGCAGTGATGGACGCCATCTCTCATGCCCATGTCCTTAAAGCGGCCGCGTAAGAGATCCCAAAACGAGAGCCTTGAAAACAAATTTAGAAGGGCCAACATTTCCGATGAAGCAGATCTCAGCGGCAGTACGACAAGAATAGATGGCCAGAGTCATCTTTCTGGCTTTCAGGGAGTCCTCACTGAAATAAACACCTGACCCTTCCTTGGGGTGATTTGCATATCTTTGGTCCTTTAAGTCTGTATTAGTAAGCAGTTGGCAACTTGGGTGTATTCCTTCTTCGAAAAACTAAAAGCTGCTCGATAAACCTGAACGCTGTCGGAGCTTCAAGTTGCTAACTGAAAAAAACCCAACCCAAAACATATCTAATAAAATGTATTCCATAGAAAGAGTCAAGGTTTACTTGAAAAGAACAATGTTCATTTAAAGCTTGAAAAGATATGAATGATTTACTTCAGTTTCTGGCTTTTTTGTCCTGCCTGTGAATACCTGCTTGGAAAAAAGCTGCTTAGAAAAAACACTTACAAAGTTTTGAAAAGCTTGAATGAATTTCCTAAATGCCATGATTTTTGGAAGAGAAACTTAAAAAAAAAAAAAAGAAACAATCAGACCCCTATTTGTAAAACTCTTCAACAATTTTCATTGTTTTGGAACGTCCAAGTTCCATGCCCGGAACCTTTGAAAAACACAGCACTAAGTCTTGCAAGCTTTTATACAAGCTCATGTCAGACTTTTAATATGTGAGATTGGAGAAGGATTGCATCAAAAGCATCCTATCAGGAAATTAAGAATACTTCAGCTAAAAAAAAAGAGGAATAACAGAGCAAACTACATGTACATAGGAAATACATATGTGTATTTCCATGCCCAAAATCGGATTCTGTTGTCAAGAGCTTGTAAAAAGTGATAATGTTTTACCCCAAAAGAGGAATGATTCCTCCAAGATAGGAATGTTTGACAACTATGCAAAAAGGGGTGTGGTTCAAGAACGGCTTCTTTTGATGGAAGGGTGTGCGGCCCCTTCACTGACAGTTGAGGGGGCATTT
Organism: Luidia sarsii; assembly: GCA_949987565.1. Classification (NCBI taxonomy): domain Eukaryota; kingdom Metazoa; phylum Echinodermata; class Asteroidea; order Paxillosida; family Luidiidae; genus Luidia; species Luidia sarsii. The sequence goes on from OX465113.1 coordinate 5,199,812, forward strand.
AGTCCGTCATCAAATTAGCCGTGACTGGTCCCCATTGGCCAGCTTCCTGCCAGTCAATTAGAATTGATGGCTGACAAGATTGGACGGGTTGTGGGGAGTGTACCGACCAGCCGGTGGCTCATGCGTTCGGACAAGTAAGGGAAGCTGCCCAAATACCCCTTTCACACTTTCTCTCTTTGGCAGCTGTTACCAGAACGATGACATGGTGCGGGGCGACGGGGCGATAAGAAAAAAAAACAGTACGCGTCCTATCTGAGCCATGCCTTGTATGCGGATGCCATCCTCGTCCATGGATGGTTCAAAGGTCATGGTTCGTGGGATCCAAGCGGGGCCATAGTGGCAAGGGTCACTATGGCACTGCTTTCACATACATAATGGGTTTCTGCTAGGATCAAAGCACAAGGCCCTTTTAACACCCAACATTCTAACTCAGGGAGAACCTAGAGGGCCTGATGTGCCAATCCTAGTAGGACCTTGTTCAGGCATTTTTTCAGCAATTCACCCTCCTATACCTCTTCTTCCACCACCTCTTTCACCTGCTCCTTCACCTCCTCTTTCTCCACTTCCTCATCCACATTTTCCATCTCCATCCATCTCCTCCTATACCTCTTCCTCTACCACCTTTTCTTTCACCTCGTTCTCCACTTCCTCATCCACATCTTCCACCTCCTTCACCTCCTCCACCTCCACCCATCTCCTCCTATACCTCTTCCTCCGCCGCCTCCTCTTTCACCTCCCCTTTCACCTCCACTTTCACCTCCCCTTTCACCTCCCCTTTCACCTCCCCTTTCACCTCCTTTTTCTCCACTTCCTGATCCACATCTGCCTCCTCCACCTCTTCTCCTGGTCACCAGATGTCCCATAGATTGTCCCCTAATCCCATATCTTTGTCCTACGTTAACCACAGCTTAAAACAACAGGCCTAGTCAGGTTGTGTTTGTTCTAGTGGGAGTGTCACTGCTTCCATCAAAAAAATCCAAACAGAAAAAAACTTCAGAATTAACCAGCGTTCGTTCAACCTTTGTAGTCTGCTCCACACTTGGCTTTCAAGTTCTGAGGGATGTAGAAAAGATAGCCATCCCTGAATGGGTTTCTCCTCTACGTTCAGACAAACCAGTCCACGGCATGACTCACAAACTAATGGAATGGAGCAACTAAAACATGAATGTTTGTCTTTGTGCGTGTCTCAATAGCGGGAAGGAAGGGGAAGCATCGGAAGGCCTCGCAGAATTCGGTCACGGCGAACGAGTCGGCTCAGGGGGCCCGGAGCAGTGCCGAGGCCTGGGTGGGGCACCCGCTGGACCCCATCGGCTGCCTGATGGACACCCTCCTCGATGCCTCCCTCACTGTGGACAGCAGCACGGCTACTGCAGGTAATGTGCCCAGGAAGAACGGGGGGGAAAAACCACCATCGTTTGCGTGTGCTGCTTTGTTTTTGGCTGGCGGTTTACAAGTAGAAGGCTTACAAAGTGGATCCGCAACGTAGCCCGCTTGCAATGACACCATGCCTCTTATTGCGGCCGCAGCTCCCGGGAGAGTTGCCAACTCCTGATCAGGAGTTACACGGCAGTTAATGGTTGAATTGCTTCTGACTGGCGCCCCCACCCCGGCAAAGACTCGTTGACTATTTGGGAGGCCACCATCTGAGGGCTGGATAGCTCGGATGGAAGAGCACTGGTGCGTTAGTCCAGAGGTCTCGGGTTCAAGTCCCGATCCAGTCAAAGTTTTCTTTGCCATTTTTTTCAAACTCCTGATCAGGTTTGAAGGTTTGCGTGGAGGATTCACAGTGTAGACTCTGTGCAGTGGTGCCTTGGGCAATATCTCACTTGAGGAAGAGGGCGGCTCTGAGAGGAGCCGAACAAACTCCTCATTTGGGCATGTGTGCTCTGCCCATCATCAAGAGAGTGCTGGATTCCAACTGACGATGGTGCCTATACCTTTGGCATCCAGCTTCCCTAATGATACACTCTAGTGCACTCCCATCTCACCGCATACTGCAACCGTCACCTAGCTTGGCCACGCTACAGTACGACCTGCTCCAGTATCTTACGTGGCTTGGCAAGCCTCTGCGTGCTGTATAGATGAGCGCAACACGTACATGTACTGGTATAAGCCCCATCCTTTGGATGAATGCCAGCAGTCTCCTGATGACGGGCAGTACACTAGAGTACATGAGAGTACTAGAGTCCATTAAGAGTACACACTGCTCTAAATGTTGAGTAACTGGCTCTTCTCAGAGCCACATTAGTTCTCGAAAGACAGTGTGCATGATACTGACAAAAGCCACCCCCCAAAAAAAATTAAATTAAAGAAATAAATAAAAAAATAAAAAAATAACCCAAAATACTGGAGGCTCACTTTGAGCTCAGTTCTTCCTTTGAGGAAAGTCCTGCTAAGATGGAAACGTCGGTGCTCTGATGACGTTGAGATTGAAGCAATTCCTGCAGTCGATTTCACCAAACCCATCGTAACTTACGCTCAATCGCAAGACAATGAGCACTGCACAGAAACCACACGGTGTGTCACAACTTACGATGGGTTATTCATCGTAAGTTGAGTTACGATGCATCGTAAGGCTTTGTGAAATCGACTCCTGGTTGCGCTAAGGCCATAGCTGGCTCTGGCACTCGGGGGTGGCGCTGGTCATTGATTCGCAGAGCGCTGCTTGTCGGGGTAGGAGTCATCCTCAGCAGTCGGCGAGCCACATCCTGGGCTGGGCATGAGTGGACCACAGAGCCCTCGCAGCCCAGCCCAGCCCCAGCCCCATCCCAGCAGCCCCATCCCTCTTCACACTAGCCCCTCCTTCCCATGTCATCACCCCTTCCCAGTGAGTCACAGAACACACAGTCTTAGCAGACTCTAGGGGAGGGCAAGGGATGGGAGAGGGAGTTGGGAAGGAGGTAACCGTTTAGGATCAGAGAACGAGACGACGTGCGTAATCGCACCTACTTAAACCGTCTTCAATGAGGGATAGAAGGAAATTATGCAGAATGACTTTCAAGGTTAGATGAAGTAATCTAAAACAGAATGCAACCAGGCCTTGCCCTTAACCTTGTTTTCCTGTGCACAGCCAGAATATCATTAATTTTTTTTTTCTCAGAGTGATCGAATGGATCTTTCAATTGCCTCCGAGCCAGACTGCTCTGAAATTTGGTCTTGCAGCAGGTTAGGTTGCCGGGTTTTTTTTTTCTTCCCCCCGATGTTATATGTTGAGTAGCCTGTCAGGCCACTGATTCCATGGGTTGAGGTGGCCCTGATGCAATGTGTGGCCATAGGCAATCGGCAGCGGGCTGTTGGACCACTTTGAGCAGGATGGCCAAGCACCGGAAACGCCGTGTGCGCTGTCTGTGTAGTGTACACATGTAGGTAAAGGGTGACTGTGGGGTGGTGGGGGAACCCATTTACTGGTCACAGCTGTGGATACAATTACCCCTATTCAGTGCCTAGACAATGGGCTATTCAGTGCGCCACCCTGCCCGCATTGAAGCTATTTCCACCCGCGCCGGCTGGCCGGGAAGTGGTGGTTTAACTCCTGCTCTGTGTAATGCAACTAGTGGAGCAGTGCATCCCTGGGGGTGGGACGGCAGTTTAAATCGTTACCAGTGAGTCTGACTGGCACCCTTACACCCGGCAAAGATAATTTCAGGAGACCTCTTCAGTACAATGTCGGAACCTTGGAAAATTGGAGTCTTGATTTGTTTTCTACAATAACAGTTTCGCTGCCATCTTTAATTTTTGGTTTTGAACTTCAGATTTGTATGTTTTGTACGTTTTTATTATTTTTTTTTAGTGTTGATTCATTTAGATTGATGCTTTTAATCACAGAATGTTTAGCCTACAAAAGATCAAAGGACATTTTGATTTGCCGTTGTTGTAAATAAATTTATAATATAATTTTAAAAAAATCAATGAAACATTGTCACGGAAATTTTGAACAAATATTTAAAAATGGCAAAGAAAACTTTGACTTGACTAGTGCTCTTACCATCTGAGCTATCCAGCCCTTAGATGATGGCCTCTGAAATAGTCAACAATTCTTTGCCGGGTTGGGGGCGCCAGTCAGAAGCAATTTAACCATTAACTGTCGTATATCTCCAGGGATCACACGCCCTGCTCTCATTCAGATGCAAACAATCAATTGCTGTAAACCAGGCTACAGACGCTCGGGCGATCACACAAAGTGCATGCAGGTTTTTCAATTTATTTTTTTTCTGATCACGACTTTTGCTTAGAATCGAGTAATGCGGACATCCCGGGCAGCAGCTCGACGCTACGGCAGTACCGGCACGTTGCCATCCCCAGCGGCACCCACAGTCAGCAGGAGACGTACCTGACTCTGGCCTACGAGGTGGTCCTGATAGGCCTGGGCCAGCAGCGGGTCATGCCCACAGGCCTGTACGCCCAGGACAAGGCCTGCCATGCCGAGGAGGAGCTGATAGCCAGGCACCGGGAGATCACCATGGACCCCATGCTGGTGGCCGTCCTACAGCGACAGGCCACCACTCTCATGGAAGGTGCTTGCCACGTTTCCCCACCTTTGCATCATTCCCTCCCTCAACAGGGAAGCCGACCTGTTTTGTAGACATCCCTGAAGTTGACAGTAAGATACAAGCTAGACGATTGAAGCTTGCTGGTCTTTGTCTGAGGCAACACGGAATTCCTGCGTGGCCATTCATTCTTGGGCAGCCCTTTTCGAGGGAGTGCTAGGGAAGGTGTGGTAGGCGTAGAATCGCCCAGATAAGCTGATGAGAGGCACGGGTCTGTATGACACTGATGAACTGAAATCTGCCATGCTGGACAGGCTAGTATGAAAGTACACTCATGGAGCCTGAGCTAGGCATTGGTTAGAATGCCCCTTGAGTAGGTAGTAGTAACACTCAACAGAGGAACTCTTCGCCTGATTTGAGAGAGTTGTGAGAGTTGAACAACTGGTGGGCTGTTGTAAAAACTGGTGGGCAAGTTGAAAAACTGGTGGGCCAGTGTTAAAACTGTTGGACTAGTGTAAACACTTGTGGGCCAGTGTTCAAACAAATTGTGGATCAGTTGAAAAACCGGTGGACCAGTTGAAAAAACCTGTGGGCCAGTTGAAAAACTGGTGGACCAGTTAAAATTTTCTGTAAACATTTGTTGAAGTGAATACACAAAACAGTTGCAAACTGCTCACGGACTAAAATGGCCTGCAATACATTACTCTCAAGAGCTAGAGGGCCTGATGTTTCGATCCTAGCAGGACCTTTCTCAAAGGCTTTTTTTTTTTGGTCTTTGAGAAAGGTCCTGCGAGGACCGAAACGTCAGGCCCTCTAACTTTTGAGATTTAAATATTGGTTGTAGCTCCTTTTGGCGCTCCACTTAAACCTTGAATGTCTTGCTCTGTGTTCCCCCTGCCTCTAGGTGGTCTCTCCAGTGGCCTCGGCTACCACGTCCCGCCAGAGAGTGTTCCCATGCATACCTTTGGCCGCTATCTGTTCCAGACCCTTCTGCCTTACGACGAAGACTTGGCCTACAAAGTCGGACTACGAGCCATGAGGTGAGATAGAGAGAGGGAGAAGAATCGCCACTAGTCAACAACCCGTTTCATGAAAAAGAAGGAAGGAAAGAAAGTTAACTGAAATGGAAAAAATTTGACGGGTCTGATTGAGCCCAGACCTCTGGTTTAGTGTGCTGATGCTCTTCCTTCTGTGGAGTCTTCCCTTCAGGGAAGTTGACATTTTGGGTCATTTGGGAGCGAACAACAATTTTGCCTCTCCCTGGAATTCCCTTCCTGGTTCTTGCTTTCCCCCCGCCTACAATTTTGCCATTTTCAAAAGGAAGGTTCCTCTCTGGGTTTCTCTCTATCCTCTACTTTCACTAGCCCTTAACCTTGGAATTTGTTCATAGCAAGTAGCAGAGAAAAGGTTCCAAAAAAGGTGGTTCAAGAATTGTGAGCTCCTTGCCCCCAAAGTTTTGTAGACGCCCTGTCTAGGTAAGAAAAAGAAACAACACACCACAATCTGGGAGTGGTGTCTGCCGTCGTTTGAAATGATTATTTTTTAAATGAGAAGCCGGGGGCATAGGCCTTGGTTCAAGTTCTTGGTGGGCTGCCAGCCACGTCTGTTTAGCCAGCTCTTGCCAAACCCTTCCGCTCCTTCCTCCCCCTCCCCCTCATGTCATGAAGAAATAGGGGAGGGGATGGGGGGAAATGATGGGAGGCCAGGGGGATTGTGAGCTGCCCTAGTAATCCCCTCCCCGGTATTGGCACCGTGTGGGATTAGAACCCAGGGTCGCCGTGTTGAAAAGGCCAGGGTTTGACCCCGACCGATTTGTGTCCAACTGGCCAACTTGGCCATTAGACTTAAGTTTCTAATCGCTTTACCGATTTTCCACGCGGCCCTCATTTCTCTCACAGTGGGTCTGCTTGTCATTCTGGGATTTTGGCATTCTGGCTAAAGTCACCACATCTTAGATGAGACTTGAAGGTTTGCATGGTGGAGAACCTAGTGGAAGGTTTGCGGTGACACCATGTATATCTTCTCTTTCAAGAAGTGTCGGCTCTGAAAAGATTCGGTAACTCCTCTGAAAAGAGCCGGTAACTCTCTTCAGAGCCACACTTCTTGAAAGAGAAGATATACATGGTGTCACCGCAATCCTTCAACTAAACTCAGCACATCTTGCATACGCTTAGGGGCCAAATGCAGGCTAAAGAGAGCTATTCTCTGCTCATTGGGGGCTGCTCTGCAGGTCGTGAATGCTTCTTTGAGCACTCAGTTGGAGGACGATTGCTAAGACCGCAGAAGAAGTGGTGTTGAGACCGGTTCAGTTAAGGAAGGTCTTAACCTTCCCCCGAGACAATCTCAATTGTCATTTTGGTCGCTTGTTCGCCGCTAAATTTAAGCCTTGCTTTAGACCCGGGGGCCAATTGACGTCACTTCACCGTTGATATCTCAGCTGAGCAAAACTTTCCAGCAACAGTGGAAGCATCCTTGGGCTGCCTACGTGCAGCGCACAGGATGGGCAAGCAAGCTGCTGCCCCCTTCTGACCTTTTTTTGCAACTGGGCGCCCCTTCTCGAACAATGTCCCGTGGAGAGAAAGAGAAAAAAGAAGGGAAGACGAAAGAAAAGAGAGAAGAGAAATGTCTGCTGATAATCCAGAGAGGGGAAGTATGCCTAAGACTGGAGTTGTCTTAGAAATGAACCATTTCCTAAACGCCAAATGTGGGCCTAATCTCTACCACATGCACACGTGTGTATCACGTCTGCAAGCCATTCTGGCAGACACAGTTTGATTTGGTTCAGAGTCATTGTAAAGACTTTTTTTAAAACCCTAACTACCCACCACTTGTTTCTAGCACATGACCTGAATCCTGCACAATCCTACAGTCCTTCAGTTAAAAGCCCTAAACCTGACAGTCTAACAGTGTCTCCCTGGACCATTGGTACCTACTCCTTTTTGTGATAATGTATATTTTTTACTACCAAGTGCCCTCTCTCACATTGGGCCTTGTAACCTGGATCCTACATTACCGGGGTGGGGGCGCCAGTCAGAAGCAATTCAACCATTAATTCATATGGTAGAGCACTGGTACGTTAATCCAGAGGTCTCGGGACCAGTCAAAGCTTTCTTTGCCAATTTTTCAATTTGTGCAAAAGTTCCCAGTCGGTTTTTCCTTAGTTTGTTTGTTTGACTTTAATAGAATAATCCCGTGGTAGAGATTACAGAAGTGGCCCTTTAACCTTGGTTTTTCTCTGTCTTTTTTAAATTTTTGTTTAGGTTACCGATACTGGAGGAAGTGTCAAGTAACCCTAACAGTGCTGCAAATAGTGTGCTGATGGGCCGGTATCCCCGGTGGTTTGTGCTGGGTCACATTGAGTCGCAACAGTGTGAGCTGGCAGGCTGCATGATGACCGCTGCAAAAGGTATGACGGGGACAATGGCAACAATGACAGTGACAACACCAATGACGATGGTGGTTGTGAGAGTGATGGCGATGACAATTGATGAGGTTGACAGTGACAGCAACAGTGACATCATTGGCAATGACAACACCAATGACGTTGGTGGTGGTAATAGTTATGGCGATAACAATTGATGAGGTTGACAGTGACAGCAACAATGACAATGATATCATTAGCAATGACAGCAACAATGACGATGACAACATTAACAATGACAGCAACAGTGGTGATGACATCATTAACAATGACAGCAACAGTGACGATGGCATCATCAATAATGACGATGGCATCATCAACAATGACAGCAACAGTGACGATGACATCATTAACAATGACAGCAACAGTGACGATGACATCATTAACAATGACAGCACTAATGACGATGGCAGCATTAACAATGATAACAGCACTGACATTGAAAGCGGCAATGAGGATGACAGTGACAGCAGCAATGACAACATTAACAATGACGATGACGGCATTTGATTGCACACCTCCTTTGTTCAACTTCTGTCATCTGTATATCTTGTCACTTTCATCCCTTCCTACCTGCCTCTTTGCTTGCTCAAGCTATAAAAAAAAAACCCGTACCTTATAGAATGAGGCTTTCCAGGCCAGCCCCGGGGTTCCCTCGCTTCATTTAGAGCTTTGGCAAATGAGTCAAGATTGTGATAGATGATTCCAGAAAGTAGGTAGTAGAGAATGGAAACTTGTGCAGCATGTTTCTCAGATAATTCAGGGCTAATCATTGTCCCTTGGTGGCAAGGCCCAAGATTCATGGTTGGCTAACTTGTTGGGTTTTCCTCCGTCCTTGGGTTTTGTCTTGGCATGACCTCCGTCTCCAGACGACGTCCGGCGTCTACGAACTGTCCTCGAGGCCGCCCAGAACCACATCCACAGTGCCTCCCAGCTCTTCAAGCTGGCCCAGGAAGCGTTCAAGGTGGCCACTCCGGTGGACGGCCCCACCCACTACACGCTGCTCAAGGCCACCTTTGACCTGGGCCTGCACATCATGCGCATGACCCTGTCCAACATGAACTGGCGGCGGCGGGAGATGGTGCGCTGGATGGTGACCTGCGCCACGGAGATCGGCATCAGCGCCCTCTCCACCATCATGCAGTCGTGGTACACGCTCTTCTCGCCCACGGAGGCCACCACCATGGTGGCCACCACCATCATGTCGCCCAACACGGCCGTCCGGCTGAACCTGAACCTGACCCAGCAGGAGGAGTTGGCGCGCTACGCCCGCAGCGTGGCGCTGCAGTGCGCCACCAAGGACCCGCCCTCCTGCGCCCTGTGCGCGCTGACACTGTGCGAGAAGGACCCGGGCGCCTTCAACTCGGCCTACCAGATCGTGGTGGACGCGGCCTCGGGGCCCATGAACTCGTCGCAGCTCTTCACCATCGCCCGCTACATGGAGCACCGGGGCTACGCCAGCCAGGCCTACAACCTGGCCGTGCTGGCCATGCGTAACCTGAGCCTGGGCTACAACCAGGACACCCACCCGGCCATCAACGACGTCTACTGGGCCTGCGCGCTCAGCCACTCGCTGGGGCGGGAGCAGCTCAGCAGCATGATCCCGCTGGTCGTCAAAAGTGTGCAATGCGCCTCCGTCCTAGCCGATGTCTTACACAGGTGAGGACTCAGTTTAAGGCCTGGGCCCAATTTCATAGAGCCGCTTAAGCATGAAAATCCGCTAAGCAGAAAAAGTCATATTTGTGTAAGCAGGATTACAAACTGCCCTGCAGTTTGATGTTCATTGCTTCTGACTTGTATTCCACTCTTCTTTGCTTAGCATGAAAACAATAATGAAGTTTGAGTTGGCAAGGGGATTCTGTGGCTCATGACTTTTTGTGCTTAAGCCTGTTTTGGCGCTTAAGCGGCTCTATGAAATTGGCCCCTGGTAAGAGTTGATATGGATAGAGCTGAGACAATGTGGGTCTCTTACCTTAAAGAGATTCGTGTGCAATGTGTGTCCATCCTAGCTGATGTCTTATACAGGTGAGGACTCAGTTTAAGGCCTGGTAAGAGTTGACATGGATAGAGCTGAGACAATATGGGTCTCTTACCTTAAAGAGATTCATGTGCAATGTGTGTCCATCCTAGCCGATGTCTTACACAGGTGAGGACTCAGTTTAAGGCCTGGTAAGAGTTGACATGGATAGAGCTGAGACAATATGGGTCTCTTACCTTAAAAAGATTCATGTGCAATGTATGTCCATCCTAGCTGATGTCTTATACAGGTGAGGACTCAGTTTAAGGCCTGGTAAGAGTTGACATGGATAGAGCTGAGACAATATAGGCCTCTTACCTGAATTCGATTCATGCACAATGTGTCCGTCCTAGCCGATGTCTTATGCAGGTGAGGAAGCAGTTTACCCAAAGACAGCAGAGAAAATATCTTATAGGTCTTTTACGTGGTTAGTACTAACTCGGGAAAGACCGTCTGATACATGTATGGAACCGTTTTTGTACTAAGGAAAGAGATTCAAATACAATGTTTGCCCATCATAGCTGGTGTTTAACACAAGTGGGAAGATTTTAATATGGAACTCTTTCCTTTAGACTTTCCTTGGTTAGTGCTAAGGCACAATATCCATAGGCGGACAACACTTGGCACTGTGACCATAATGGATGTGAGTAATGGTCAAATGCCTCTGATCTACTGTCACCACACTGCCTCCAAAGAAAGTTGACTATTAATTTGGGGAGCTTCACTCTCCGTAGGGCTGGATAGCTCAGGTGGTAGCACACCAGTGCGCTGACACTAGGGTCCAAGCCCTGGTCCGGTCAAAATGTTTGGCTGCTCTTTCACCCTCCACACACTATCTGAACCATCAAAATACCTTGATCCACATTTTGTGGATACAAACCTTGACCACACAATGGGTGGAAGTTATCCCTCGTCAGTTTAGTTTCCCCATTGTGTGTGAGAAGAAATCTGGAAAGGAAGAGTAAGGGAGTATTTTCCCGTGAACCTGGTGATGTTCGGTAGTCGTTTTCCCGTGTTTGGGGTTGTAGCAGTGATAGGGGACGGTGCGTGTCATGCATTAAGAAGAGTCCCTTCTATTGAATCAGGCATTGGTCACGGCTTGAGGTTGCGCTGTGGCAGCGCTAGAAATATTCTACAGTACCACCCTCCTCTGCTGCACGCAGCATCTGTTTGCAATTTGGCGCCAATTGCCCGTCTGCGTTGGACAGTTCAGACACGTGCTTGTGTGGTTGATGTGACTCATTGCGTCGTGGCCTGGTGGCTAGGCTGCGGTCTTTGTGACTTGATATGTTCTGATCGACCATCCACTGAAGATTGTCCAGAGTCCAGATTGTCAAATTTGAAAGCTTTTTAAAAAAAACCTCATTTACTTATTGATGTATTTATTGTCATTTATTGTGCCAGGGCTGACAATGAGCATTGATGAATGCCTTTGCTCCTGCTCATCCCACCTTGAACCAGATGTACCCTAACGCTAACCCTGTCCCAGGGCTGACAATGAGCATTGATGAATGCTTTTGGTTCTGCTCATCCCACCTTGAACCCAGATGTACCCTAACGCTAACCCTGTCCCAGGGCTGAGAATGATCATAGATGAATGCAATTTGGTTCTGCTCATCCCACCTTGAACCCAGATGTACCCTAACGCTAACCCTGTCCCAGGGCTGAGAATGAGTATTGATGAATGCATTTGCGTCTGCTCATCCCACCTTGAACCCAGATGTACCCTACGCTAACCCTGTCCCAGAGCTGAGAATGAGCATTCATGAATGCATTTGGTTCTGCTCATTCCACCTTCAACCCAGATGTACTCTAATGCTAACCCTGTCCCAGGGCTGAGAATGATCATTGATGAATGCATTTGGTTCTGCTCATCCCACCTTGAACCCAGATGTACCTTAACACTAACCCTGTCCCAGGGCTGACAATGATCATATATGAATGCATTTGCGTCTGCTCATCCCACCTTGAACCCAGATGTACCCTAGCGCTAACCCTGTCCCAGGGCTGAGAATGATCATAGATGAATGCATTTGAGTCTGCTCATCCCACCTTGAACCCAGATGTACCCTAACACTAACCCTGTTTCAGGGCTGAGAATGATCATAGATGAATGCATTTGCGTCTGCTCATCCCACCTTGAACCCAGATGTACCCTAATGCTAACCCTGTCCCAGGGCTGAGAATGATCATTGATGAATGCTTCTGGTTCTGCTCGTCTTCCCTCCGCTCCACAGGTGTACCCTGACAGCGCCGGGCGTGGGCTGCCTGCCGGACAGCAAGCGTCGCTGCATCAAGCTGCTGCCCTACGACAAGGACCCCATGCGGCAGCTGCTGGACGCCGCCATCGCCGCCTACGTCAACACGGCCCACTCCCGCCTGACCCACATCAGCCCGCGCCACTACGGCGACTTCATCGAGTTCCTCAGCAAGGCCCGGGAGACCTTCCTGCTGGCCCCCGACGGCCACCTCCGCTTTGCCAAGCTCATCGAGGACCTGAAAGTCATGTACCGCGGCAAGAAGAAGCTCATGCACCTGGTGCGGGAGCGGTTTGGATGACCCCTGACCCCCGTGCGACCCCTCCCCCCCCCCCCTTTGTGATCTCCCCCGCTCTCCTCAGTGAGAGGCAGCGAGTGCATCTGACCCCATCGCCTCTCACACCGTCTGTGTCTAATGAGATTTTGAAGGTTTTCATGGTGAGAATAGCAGGAGTACTAGGTTTGCAAGTGACACCGTGTAAACTTATCTCTTTTGTGAATGTGGGTGGTTCTGAAAAGAACCGGAGGAACTCGACGTTTTGAACAGTCCACAGTATACTCTGTTCATCTCCTGAGATGGTGTCAATGTAAACCTATTACTCCTACCATCTGCGTCTCACCAGAAAATCAGTATGGTCACATTGAGTGGTTTTTTTTTTCCTTTATTTTATTCTAAATATATATATATGCATATATATATGTGTATTATTGTCGATCTGTACTCAAATTTGGGATATGTCCAAACTAGTCATCTTTGAGCAGATCCTTTTTTTCTCTGCTATGTGCTGGTTCTATAGAAGGTGAGAGTTTCTAGCCCGTACGAAAGCCATGCAGTAAAACACGGCAGATTTTTGTTTTTTTCCCCCCTACAGCTGAGGTCTTGGACTGTGTCGTTTCATCCCAAATCAAAGTCGGAGTTCATTCCAGGTTGCATTGGGAGTCCCGTTGGAAACCCGCTGATTATCGCGTCTTATCGTCGGCAATTTCTGTTTGTTTAGTTTTGGGTTTATTGAAAGTCTGGGTCACTTGAATATGCCCACACCTCATCTCACCGATTTGACAAAGAAAGTTTTGAAGTAATTTAAAAAATAAAAAAAATCATCCAAATTTAAAATCTGTACATCGTGTGCAATGATGTCCCAAGTATTGAAATGTACAGATTAAAAAAAAACAAAAAACCAAACTGGGACAAGACAACCTTTACATTTTCTTTCTTTGACAAACAATTGAAAAAGGACACCACAAACAGTAGACACCGTAACAGTATTGTAAACCAACAAAACATTTAAAATAGTGAAAACAAAACCAAAAGAAAATCCTAATTGAAGGGTATCTTCAGTCGGTCTGTGGCATTGTGTGGGTCGGATAGACTTGAAGACTAACAAGCTCTACCACCAACTTGCTATGGTATCCATGCGATGCGGTTCGAGAAACAGAAAACCACTTGTACCAAAACTCATTTGAAACGTTTGCCATTTACATTAAGTAGAAAAGTTTTATCCTATTTATTTGTTTATAACAAAGATAAACCACCTGTAAGAGCGTAATTAATTTCTTTTTGTGTTTTATTTTGTTACAGCGATAGCTAATATTTGGTTTTGATTATCTTTTTTTTTTTTTTTTTTTCGTGAGGTGGGGTAGTTTAAAGTCTACTGTATCCTCCCGTGAAATGTTTGACACTTTTTTATTTTGCCAAAGAGGTATTAGTTCTTTTTTTTTTAGAAGGGCCAATTGTGGTTTTGACTGGGGTGAAGATTCCCTTGGAGCCCTCTCCTTGCTGGTTATTGGAGGGGCGTCTGGTTGCCCCAGCCTTTACTTCCCTTCCTTCGATCCCCCCCCCACCACCCAGTCTCCCCTCTACCCTGAATGCCCAATCAACCCTACCTCGGCATAATGTTCCATTGTTCCATGGTTAGGGGGGCCCGGTACCTGTGGTTTTTCCTGCGCCTGCCGTCGAGATAACTTATCAGACGGGCCGCATTGCCTCAGTCCCGTCCGCTTCATTTTTATTCCAAGCCACTGTTGTTATTAATATTCATTAAGTCCACTGCAAGGGAACCCATTTTCTTCTTTTTACTTAAAAAAAAAAAGAAAGACAGGGAAAAAGAAAAAGACTGAGAGAGAAAGACTGGATCCGTGCTACGCTCCCGACAAATTCCTATTTCCTCTCTTCTCCTCTTACGCACATGGCGCCCGGCCTCTAAGTGGATGCGAGTCACTCAGCAGCAGAGGCAGGAACCAGACTTAATCGGTTGCAAATGCAAACTAGGGGTGGGGTGTTGGAGGCCTGTGCTCCCTGACTCTTTGTGTGCAAGGATTTTCTGGGTTTTATTATTATTATTATTTCTTTTCAAGAGAGGAAGAAGTAGAATCAAGAGCAAGTCTCTAGCCAAGTGGTACCGCGCCCAAAGTCCTACTCTAACTGGCGACATTTGGTTCTTGGGGGGGGGGAGAGATGTAGACCATTCATATGGTTTGCATTGGGCTCCGTCACAAAAATCCCGCGTGTAATTTCAGATACAGTTTTCTTTTTTTACAGTTTTTTTGGGTCGACATTGTGAGCAGTCGGGTGTTGTGTGCTCTGGCCTGAGTGAACTTGTTGAGTCATGCCATTGCCAAATGGTTCATTATCAGTTCTCCTCCAGTACTGCCCCCCTCCCCCCAAAAAAGTTCCCTTGTCTCTCCCCCCTCCTCCTCCTCGCCTGCCTGTAACAAAGTGAGGCATTACAGGGCCTGGAGCTGGCCTTCTCAACATCCCCCGTCAACCCGTCACCCCCCCCCCACCTCTCTCTCTCCCTTCCCCAGCCCAAGAGTCACTCAGCGGTGTGGTCAGGTATCGGAGAGAGACAAAGGTGGCGTTATGCCTCCTCACAAGTGCAGTTAATGAAGAACGCCTTCCCCCTTCTAAAAAAAAAAACGATGACAGATTCCGCGGAGGGTTGGTGGATAGGTCAGGGCCGCTTGAAAAAAAAAAAATTCTGAGAGGGTTTTTCTACACAGATGATGTGTGTGGGTGTGTGTGTGTGTGTTGGGAATGGGATGTGTCCGAATGAATCGGCTACGGCTCCAGTTTACACACGGGTCTATAGAAGCCATAAGCCAGCGGCTACTTACAATCCCCATAGAAGTGTGTATTCTTTCAGCCTATAGCCGACACATTTGGACACGACCTTGCTTTGGTTTGGTTGGGTCGATTGGTTGGGATGTAGTACCAGCAGTCGTTATACATACTTGGGTGAAATGGTGCAATGGAGGCATTTGTGGGGCAAGGCCACAAATTGTGAACCAAAGGCCTGAACAATAAGCAGTTGTTTTGTTAAAAACCCAGGGCCCAATCAGGGATCATTTCAGGTCATTATGGGTACATTCTATTGGACAATGTCATACTAAGCACTACCCTACTATCGGTACATTCCTACCCAGTTCACTGTCTGTATGCAAGTTGAATACCAACAAAGGTAAAGAAAACTTAATAGAGGAATTTTGTTTTACAGAAACAGGCCATTCATGTAGGTCCTGGTCCAGTCAAATTTTCTTCGCTGTTTTCACAAAGTGTTTAAAACAAAATGAACTATGCCTGCCCCTCTATCCTATAGGCTGGTGTATGTTCCAGGTGGCTGCCAATAGTGGCCATTTCATGAACTCATGAACTGAAAAGCATAGGGGAACACCAGAAAACCACACCCACGTTTGCCGACTGTCTCTAAAACGGTTGGTTTACAAAAAGATGTTTAAAAGCCAATTTATTATAGTCTGGTATTTTGTATGGAGTTTATCTACCTCAGTTATTAACTGTTACCGAAGTAAGAATATCCTTGCATGCTTTTACACATCATTAACACACACAGAAAGAAAGAGGGTGTAATATGTTGAATAAACACAACCAAACATGTTGGCATTGGTCTCAAGAAAGCTACGAGTAAAAAAATTAACCCTGAAGAATATTTATAAGTGAGTGAGGTACTCTAGCCTTTAAAAGCCACGTATCAGACTGAAAGACAGTATATTTTAAGAATTCTAACCAGTCCCGTGCAAGTGGTTGTTTTGTGTAGTTTTGAAATGCTTTGTAAGTTACAGTATTAACCAAGATGGGGGTCTTGATTCAATCTCTGACCACCTTATCCTTGTCGTGAAAGATATGTGTGGAAGAGGAGGGCACAGAGGCCCTATAGAGAATGGAGGCTTAGGTACTGGCTCGGGCTCGGGCTTGGGCTTCATTCCTTGAACCCTTTTGATGTCACGGGTATAAAGGAACCAGCTCCTGACCCCAGTTTTCTAGGTGAATACTAGGTGTACAAAACAGGGCAGCAGACCGTAATAGATACTCATGGGGCAAAACGCAGCCTGTCTTTTCAGGATTCGTGGGACGGGGACGAAGCCTGAGCCAGAGCCCGATCCAGGGATTTGGGGGGGGGGGGTTTAAGGAGAGAGGGAAGTGGTTGTCTGCCAAACGCATGGGGTTGCTAAGGGCCAGTGCTAGAGGGACAGAGGACGGAATGTGTTTGAGACGCAGCGGTGGATTGCCAAATGATAAAGAATATGGATTGGGATGCTGGTGGTGTCCTCTTTGAAAGACAGGGAGTCGACTTTCACTAATCCTTTGCGGTGCATCTTAACTCACAATGGATGACCCATCGTATGGTGTGATAGGTCGTGTGTGGTTTCTGCGCATGGCTCGTCATCTTGCAATTGGTCGTAGTGGTGTGGTTGATGCTTATCTGTTGCGACCTTTGATCGGTCGCAAGTTATGATGAGTTTAGTGAAATCGATTCACTCAAACAAACAAAAGCACAAGGTGAATGAGATCCATTAAAAAGGGTCTTGCAAGTTGTTTGATTTTTACACGGGAATCAATGTGTTTCTCTGCACACACCTATGCCACCGATTCTTGTGGGTTGAAGAAAGACTTATGACATTTGAGAAATTCTTCCTTTGTTTCACATTTGAGAAGTAATCAACTTTGCCATCTGGTTTTCCTTGTTCACCTTGTACTTGAGCTCCTATCTGAAGGGGAACTGCCACCAAATGGTGCTGTTATATTTCAGACAAAGAAGACGTTCACAAGCAGTTAAAGCTGTGGAACGTGATAGAGAGAAAGCGAGAAAGAAATCAGTAGATGTAATATAGAAAAAGGGTTGAAAAAGACACAAACGAGAAAGGCTAGAAATAGGTGCAATGTAGTTTTACGTTTAGCAGCAATTATTTTGTATTAGACTTAATTTTGTTTGTTTTGTTTTATATTCATTTACCAAACAATCCCTAATGGAAGCATTTTATTTCATTTATTTAAGGTTTATGTGAAGAGAAAAAAATGCAAGAATTAGAGAAAGAAAGAGAGAGAGAGAGTCGGAATAAGATACTAGAAAAAAAAAGAATAAAAAAAAAAAAAAAGTCAGCAGCATTAATCTGCACGGGCTGTGCCATGGGTAACATAACATTGAATCTGTTTGTCCACCCGGATAGTGTATATAGGAAGAGTTGTTATTTATTTATGAAGTTAAAAAAAAAGCCCTCCTTTGAACTGGATTTGTGGCAATTGAAAGTTGGTCATTTGTTTCCAATAGTGCTCTGGATGTTTTGGATCTTTTTTTGTTGTTGTCCTCTTTTCATTTTCTTCTACTTTTCTCTCCGTTTTCATTTTTTTTGGGTAATTATAGTGTTGACAGTACCTTGTGAACACTTTTTTTTTTAGGACTTGAAAAAAAAAAAACGCGCCCACAGCAAATTACCAGTTGATTGGAAATCTTATGTGTGTGTTTTGTGGAGTTTTTTTCTTCATCATTTCCGTTTGTGATTCTCAGGTGAGGTTGCCTGCTTCGTTTCCATAGCAACTCCAGTGCTATGAAGAAGAAAAATCAGTGTGTTTTGGGGTTAATACGAGGCGATTCTTATAATCAGAGCTATTGCAAGGGGGGAACAATGATTGTGACTACCCTTTCATTCTGTTTTACGAATTTTGATTTTATTTTCAAAGGTTATTGCATACAAGTGAGATATGCAGGTGTGCTGACTAATCCGACTGGATGGTTTAGTTTGCATGGTGTGGAGTCGGGGTGCACGACCCAAGTGGGTTGGGTTTTTCTTTATTTTAACTGCAAGTACCCTGTGTGTTTGTATGTGCGATTTGGTTGCAGCATCGAGACAATCCCGTGTTAGCTTTACCATAAGTTAGAATATGTCACCATAAGTCACACTACGTTGTGGTCTAATTCAGTCAGGTTACTGCACATTGGATCACTGTGTCAGCGTGTGATCTTACACACGGATCTCAGAGTCATTACATCCATATATGTGAGCTGCATGTCAGCAATGGGTCATGGTGACCTTTGATATGAATAGCACTGAATATTCATGTGCTGACCCTTTGGTCCCGCCCCTTCCCCCCAGCACTGGAGCTTGTACTGAATTGTGATTGGTTTTATCATCTTGTTTTCTTCTACTTTTTTTTTTTTTCAAAAAAAAACCGACGGGCCTAATGCTCTCAACCTCTCGTATAACGTTCTGTACTGTTTTGACTCATGTACTGTATATTGTGTATTATTCTACAAGCCAGCATGTTGGCCTGTATTTATTGTAGACTTTTTGTGTTTACATACACTGTAACTTTTAACACGATGGACTTTTTCTAGTGGATTTATAGTAATCTTTGTAGGTGATGATGATGTGGTTTATTTTTTTCTCCTTTTTTTGTGAGTAGAGTCACGTTTGAGAGCCAAGCAAGCTCAGGGCGGCCGATTGAACGACCTGTTTCTGTTCCTACGTCGGTCGGTGATTTAAAAAAAAAAACATAAAAAAAAACTTATT
Organism: Luidia sarsii; assembly: GCA_949987565.1. Lineage (NCBI taxonomy): Eukaryota > Metazoa > Echinodermata > Asteroidea > Paxillosida > Luidiidae > Luidia > Luidia sarsii. Next base: position 5,218,799 of record OX465113.1, read on the forward strand.
CCAATGTATGGTTCAAGAGAAGAAAAAAAAAGAGAAAAAAAATAGTAAACAAAAATTATTGGTTAAGAAAATTACTATGAACGTCATTAGGAGAGAGTGTATAAGTGAACATAAAGTAAAGAAAAAATGATTGAGAAAATTGAGAGATTTTCCAATTTTATAATAAATTATTTGGATCAAGTATAGCTTGTGTCAGTGTGGTTCATTTGTGTATGCTGCCAGGGGTAATCATGATTGCAGATCTGAAAAGAAACTTGTTTAAATCTTCACTCATAGCTGGGCTCAATATCTATATACACGTAGTTCAATATGTTTTCGATGGAGTCAGCCCATTTAAAGTCTTCCCAGAAACATTTAGAAATGACAGTTTCTAACCTCAATGGTAGTGAAACAGATGGAAGGTAAACATGACCTTTGACCCGTCTGCAGCCTGTTTTGCTGTCTGGGGGCTGGTTACTAAATGAAGGCTTTGGCTCGGGCTTAGGCTTCGGTCGTGTTTATCTTTACTCGTTATAATATCACAGGCATCTAAAAACAAGCGTTTGGCCCCAGTTTCTTATGGGAATACCCTGTAACTCTCAAGCTAACAAATCTTCATATTCGGAAACGAACGACAACTTGGATTTTCAGGTTTTGTGAGACGGAGACGAAGCCTGATCTTATGTCACAGGTATCTAGAAACAAGCGTTTGGCCTCAGTTCCTTGCTGAATTCTCTGTACTTATCAAGACGACAAACCTTCAAATTCGGCAACAAACTGCAACCAGGATTTTTGATGTTTGTTCGATGGAGAATGAAGCCTGAGCCCGAGCCTGATCCAAGGATTCGTAAAGTGCGTCATATTCTGTGGTTTTGTTTTCTACAATACTGCTACTACTTACTAGTGCCACTACTAGTACAGTGTGTACAGTAGTAGTACTACTACTAAGTACTAGTGTAGTGGAAGTATTATAACTACAGAAAGTATCAGTACTACAGTCTGTACTGAAAGAAAAATGGTAAGATAATCCCCCCTTTTTTTCTTATTTCCAGTTGACTCTTTTTTTTAATATTAGCAATTGCTAGCCAATTTTTCCAAAGTGTACTTGCTTTCCCCCTTTGCCAATCATCCATGTCCCTGTTTCTCCACCCCCTTCCTATTTGTTTTTTCCCTGTCATTCTGCCTTTGAGAAAGGTCCTGGTAGGATCGAAACGTCAGGCCCTCATAATTTTTGATATTGGCTTTTTTGGTCTATTAGTCAGTAAGCAGTTTCCACCATGTTTTCATATTGCTGTTGTCAGATCCGGAATGGATCAAGACTTCAGTCCCTCAGTCCTTTTGACTAGATCCACCGTCATCCCAGTAGAAGGGGGAGATGCGACAAAGAGTCGACCCAGTCCACAAAAATGAAAATCAAAACAACGCCGCATCGTTGATTTACCTGATTTACAACAACCTATGTTGTTGAGTACCTTTATTGACACAAAACATATACATGCACAACACATACACCCTGTATTAAGTACTTTGTTTCATCACCCCTCTAGAAAAATGCTTCTATAAAAATCCCTCACCAAAATGGCATACAAATGTACACACACAACAGATGAAAATTACAGTGAGTCATGCGATGATATCTTTGATACACAAGTTTACAAGGCACTTAATGATATTTTGTTTTCCTTTTAAGAATTAAACTTGATAAAAACCTACATTATGTGACTATTGCTTTAAAACTGTATTTTATGGAACTGGGGTGGATTTCACAAAGCCTTACGGTACATTGTAACTCCACTTACGATAGATAACCGTTCGTAGATTCTGATAGTTCGTATGGTTTCAGTGCATCGTTACAATTGATCGCAAGTTATGATGAGTTGATCACTGATGAAATTGACCACTGGAGACTGCAGAGTTGTATTCTTATGCCGAAAGGATTTGATGTTTCAATCCGAGAAGGGCATTGCCTAAAGGCCCTGCAAGGAGCACACCATTAGAACCTCTTAATTGTAGACATTTGAATGATTAATAGTCATTTGTCAGCAAGCAAATGTCAAGGATTTTGTATTACTATAAGAAAGATTGTTACATTCAAATGTGTGTACCACCATTTATAGTGTACAAGTCCAAATCAAGGCTTTGTCTGTGAATGACATGAACCTCCCCCCAACAAAAATAAAAAATAAAAAATAAACGATAAAAACAAAATTAAAATGATATATATATCTCCTTTTGGCAGGTCTTTCCAAATCAGTTGTTCCATTGTTCATTTTTAAACTTCGTCCTCCCAAAAGGTCTTGGAAAGTATCTAAAATGTGAACTCCTCCTCAACGAAAATACTATTTACTATCTTGAGCATGACTCATAAGTATTGGAATGTTTTTAAAGTTATATGATTTATTTGCCTTTATATGGCAAAAGAGTTTGACTGATTAAATAAATGTACTCACTACTTTAACACAACCAAAATAACAACCCAAATTATACACATACAGTGTGCTCAACTAAGTTGAAAACCTTATGTATCTCGCTAACCAATTACTTGTACATGCATAAATTAAATTGCCCCTTCAAAAGTAGGAGAATGAAAGTAGCTTTTCAAAGAAAAAAATCACTCAATTTATAACAAAATAGTCAAGAAATTCCGACTGGGATATGATTTGAACCAAAGACCTCTAGCTTAGCGTACCAGATCTCACGTTCCAATCCCTGTTCAGTCCAAATTTCATTACTATTTTTGTTAATAATTATTGTTTGAAATTTCCAGGTCGGTTTTCCTTTCCATGGTTTATTCTTAAAACAGATGTTGAATTCGGTAGGTTCTACTACTGGGACTTCTGAATGAGCGGCACTTTTGGGAGCTTGAAGGGCGCCCTCTGGGGACTGTTCAGGTAGGCGGCGACCCGAGGTCGAGACCGGAACCGGTTGTAGAAGGAGTGGAGCTTAGGGAACTGGTCCAGGATGGCCACTAGAGGGCGCCCCATATCAAACTTGGCAAACTCAGTATTGCCATCCAGCAGGTCAAAGACTAGGAAGTCCACCCAAGTGATGTGGTCTCCGCCGAAGTAGGCCACATCCTATCACCAGGCAGAGACAACCAGAGAGATACATGTAGTTCCAGCCAGAATGACATATGATTAAAAAAAATGTTCGTAAAATGTTTTCCAGATGAGCACAGGTTGAAAATCGCAGAAAAATTCAGAGGGCCTGACCATTTGTTTATCCTAGCTGCGATCGTTTTCATCAAACTCATCGTAACTTACGATCAATCGCAAGACGATGAGTCATGCTGGTTGCCATAGGGCCTGTCTGAACTTACGATGGGTTATTTATCGTAATACCTTCCATTTTTGATATAGGAATGTATCTAGTGCAAGCCAAGCGTCTCGCTCACAACAGACCTGCTTGGAAGGAGATAAGGCGATGCGAACGGATGGAAGCAAACTGTCAGTGTGTACAACGGCCGAACTTGGACTTGAACTATTACAGTCCAACTATTAATAGTAGTGAACATGTACATGTACTACCACAGTGGAGGATGATCACCCGATGATCTGTATGGCATGTGAGAAAGTTGATGAGGCCAGGACCACAGCCAGCTGAGTCATTCCATGGCTTCCAAGTGTCACGTGTACAAACTGGTCAAACTGAAGATATGTGTACATGGGTATAGAAATTGCAAGTCCTATAGGAGGAACCCTGTGCATGATAAGGAAGGGCCCTTGAGGCTAATGCGACCACCCACCTCTGCTTGAATGCTGGGAGCGATTCTCTCAAAGTGCTCCAGCCACATTGGGACAGTGGTCTGGACATATTCGTCTCTCATGGCCAACGAGAAGTTGGGGTCGTAGATCATCTTGCTCATCCTGGAGAGAAAATCCTCTGCGAGACAAGAAAATGTAAAAAAAAAAAAAAAAAAAAAAAAAACCTCACACAATTAGGAAGATGTTCCGACATCCAGGCCACGAGAAAAGAATTTTCAGTTGGCCCAGTTTTAGTGTCATGATGGAAGTCTACTATCTTCTCCTGTGAGGTTTGGTTAACCACTTCGCGCCGGGTGGTTTTACAGCACTGATGACCGCCATTTTGAACAATGCATCATTTTCAAATCTTGCTAAAACAATCGGAACAATATATTTTTGTGAAATAAATCAATAAGGGTATACTATGGGTACAAGAGAATAAAACCCGGCACAATTCGGACGTCGTTGTGGCTTTTGTCAAGAGATTATCCGTTCGAAAAAGGGCCCATTGTGCGTCGTCAATGGAGCTTAACGGACTTGTGTGTGTGCTTGTGTGTACGGTACTGTCAATCCCTGACCGCAGACTCCAGCCTCCACTCCAGGCAGTCAAATCTTCGAGTTGGTCGGCCACAACCGAGCGTACAGATTGTGGTTAGGAATGTGGGACGAATTTCACTGCCTGACCGACGACCGTTGGGCTGTGTGATATGCCAACACAATGTCCCCCGCGTGCTTTCAGCGGCAGCGCGGTATCCCTTGATCATCCACAGTAAAAGTCCCACAATTGCACAATTACATGTACTGCTGCTAATCTTGCAATTCATGTGGCAACTTGCGTCAAAAAGGGTCTTTGTACTGATTCATATTGCTTTGTTCTAAGCTGAAAAGAGTCTTTGTTTAAAATGTGGACAATAGTGGTGCCCGGATTCGGAGGGCCCCCCCTTCGCATAGGCAAGACAACGGAGCTCAGGATTCGGAGGTCCCGGCGCGAAGTGGTTAATGGCCTAACCTTGGCAGGCCAGGCCAGTGGTTCCAGGCTTCAGGTGGCCAGATCTCCGGCCAAAAGAAGGAGCCAAAAAAAACTCACTTTCCAGAGAGCCAAGCCAAGCTTCAACACACCGACCCACAGTTTAATTGAGAGGAAAGGACTCGAGAAGAAGAAGAAGAGCCACAGAAATGGACCTGGTCTCTGGGCGACGTTGTCTCACCTACTCCCGCTGCGACTACCTCGCAGTGGCTCAACTGTTCACAGTCGCAATCCATCCCCGTTGCTCGGCCGATGTAATGCAGGATCGCTTGACTCTGAACCATGCCCAGGCCTGACGGAGTGCTGATTGCCGGAACTGTCATCAATGGAAAGAAGGACAACAGCAAGTGCAGTGAACAGCTAGCAGTGGAGAGTGAGCTGTGGCATGCTGGAGTCTAGGTCTGGTAAATTAGTCAGTCTACTAGGGGCCCATTTGAATCTAGCTTTTGTGGATTGCGGGTGCTCATGTTCTGTCTCTCATGACATTTCTATTTGGCAGTGTCTCTTCCTCTCCACACTATCTCTCTCCCCATCTCTCTCTCCACATCCACATTTCTCTCCCTCATCTCTCTCCCCTCCCCCTCTTTCCATCTATCTCCCATTCCCCTCTCCCCCTCTCTCTCTTCCACTCTTTGCCCCTTCTCTCTGCTCCCTCTCTCTCCTCCTCTCTCTGCCCCTCTCTCTCCCCTCCCTCTCTCTATCCCTCTCTCTCCCCTCCCCTATCTCTTCTCTCTTTCCCCTCTCTCTCCCTCCTCCCTCTCTCCCCTCCCCTCTCTCTCTCCCCCTCTCTCCCCCTCCCCCTCTTTCTCACACTCCCCCTCTCTCTTTCTTACCCTCTCTCTTCCTACCTCTCCTTACTTTCTCACCTTTTCCCCCAACTCTTTCTTTCACCTTCTGTCTGCTCCCGAATTAATGGTTTACAAGAGAGAGTAAGGAAGATGGATTCGTGTTTGACTGCATGGTACTTTGTGATTAGCCTATAGATACACAGCATGGCGCCGTATTCTCCTCAGGCAATTGAGATGATCTTTCCGGAACTCGTGTATGACATGCTTAATGACCAGGTGACAATACTGCCTAAATAAACTGGTGAGTGGTGATGTTCCCTCCACTGAAGAAGACACATCAGAGTGGAAGACAAGCATCCCCTGATGAGACGTCAGTTGAGTGTTGGACTTCTTCCCGGCCTTACCTTGACCGAACGTGTACAGGCCGGACGCCACGCCCTCCTTCTTGGCAGCGGGCCACGTCTCCTTGGTGAAGTCTGTCTGGTTGTAGGCCACGCCCGCCTCCTCCAGCATGAGACGGATGGCCTCGCCCCTGCCCCGCCCGGCAAAGTAATGCAGGGTGACAAAGTCCAGGTCCGCAACGGGAGAGCATCCCTTCTTACCCGTCATCAACTCATTGGCTTTCCTGACGGGAAATAAGACCCCCAAAAAACAAGGTATAGGCCTCTATAATTAATCTAGTCTGAGACTAGGTCAGTAGGTGACCTTAATGGATCATCTTTAGGTCAAGGGTCATCATGTGGATTGCCAAAGGTCAAGGCTGGGTCACCGGGCACGGCTTTAAATGGTCCAGCCTCTTCAATCACAGATCACACCATGCAGGGTACCATCATACCACTTGACTTGATCAGAGGTGTCAGCACAAGTCCATCTAGTGATATCGTAGGTCAAAGGTCATTTATATAACATCCACAAGTCATGGGCAGATGTATAGCCTAGGTCTATACTCATTGTGTAATAACTAATAATTTGTAATATATTGCCAATTATTGGCATTTTTAAGACCTGCACATTTAAAATTTATGTAAGGGGGCATGTCACATGATTGCCAGGCCTTTGAACAACTACCGGTAGTCAACTACATCATGTAATTATAAATTAATGCAAGCCATTAAGCTGTCATTTTTTATAGTCGAAAATCTAATGCCCACTAAAAAGTAAAATTTGAGTACACAGTGTACCACGACTGTACCATGGAGGTACTACTACTACTACTGAGTCTAGTACTACTAGTACAGTAGTAGTAGTACTAGTACTACTACTAGTATTACTACGTATTAGGTAGAGGGAGCCCTCCCTCTACCTCCATACAGACCATGTAGACTAGAGCAAGGTCTCTAGACTCTATAGTCATTCGTCACACATAGCTAGAATACACAGTAAGTAGTATTCAATCATACTCCTACTACAAATACTAGGCTCATCAGAGCCTCATACTAGGGTCCTTGCTCTATGGTCTAGGTTCCGTTAATAAATAGTCCCGGCCCCAGCATGGACTAAATTGATGGCATGCTTCCATTTACACGTAGGCAACAAGTGCACATGACGCTTCAAAGTTCAATGCATAAACAGCCCATGGACTGATCATCATCGTGGACTGACTCGGCAGATGTGAGTATTTTTACGAAACATGCCTAAATTTGTGGCTACATAATACAAAATGAGAATCAAATGGTACAAACTACATACTGCACCTTATAAGACGAGGCCCTTGACCGGTGTACAGAATAGCCGACACGGCTGCGATGAGAACAAAGACAAACTGAATGGACTCCATGGTTGGGATTGCCGACGAGGGAAAAAATGTAATCAGCAGACGGGCAGAGATCGTTTAGACAAGACTGACGCTAGCACCATACCACTGCACGGACACGCGTAGATCGATTGTACCAGACTGACGCTAGCATCGCCCCCCCCCATGCTCACACACATGACTGTATAATATTAAACTTTAAAGGTAGGGTACACCATTATTTTTTGCAAAGGTCAAAGAATCAACATAAAATATCACCTACACAAGTTTCGGCTCAGTCCGTCAACAATAATTATCAAGAAAAAAAATGCGTAGAAATGAGATGAGATTAGAATAATGCTAACTTTTTCTAAACATAGAGGGCGGTATAATGGAACTCCGCGGAACTATCGTTGTTGTTCTCTCTTCTCTAAAATGGCAGCACTTTGAATTTCACGGATACCATTACAAACTTTCTGGTGAGTAAGTAATTTCTCAAAATTAGAATGTCCGGAAAATGGGGCACTTCGCAAATGGCGAACACTCCCTTGAAAAACAAAACAGTTTTTGACCGATGAAAATGTTGGCGTGAGCAACCTTCAAACTTGCAGCCACATCGAATTTGTAAGGAACAGTTGACTCACGTGTTTTGCGCTCAAATTTATTAATTTTGTGTAAAAACCCTCCCCAAAATACTGAAGTAAAAGTAAAGCATTTTATATACCGCTCTACCCAGGACATTATGCCTACCAATTAAACAGAGAGACGGGTTGCACTTTCATGTAAATGGTATAACAACTTGAAGGAAATTGACTCTATTATTTTGTGTTCGACTTTGATACCGGCATAGACCTTTTTCACCCACGTGACCAAACAAAAGCACTGCCGCCACGTTGGACACGTTTTACAGAAAGTGTACGCGCAACCATAATGGTACAAAATTTACTGATGTTTACACAGTGCGCTGCCATTGTAAGGCGGTCCAGCATGACGTCACGTGAGAAAGGTCTGTATGTCGGGAGACGGGGGAGTGAACACATGTACATAGGCCGTTTACGAAACGAAGGCTTTAATTAGGCTCGGGCTCTCTGGCTTCGTCTAACGTTTCCGTCTGACGAAACCTGAAAATTGTGGTCTGTTTCCGAATTTAAAGGCTTGTCAGTTGGCTTGATGTACAGGGTATTTCCCAAGAAACTGGAGTCAAACACTTGTTTTTAGATGCCTGTGATATTATAGCGAGATTTGTGACCGAAGCTTAAGCCCGAGCCTAGGGTTCAAGGTACAGGGAATTCCCCAAGAAACTGGAGCCAAATGCCTGTTTTGAGATGCCTGCTATATATTAGCGAGTTTTGTGACCGAAGCCTAAGCCCAAGCCTAGGCCTTCACTTAGTAAACGGCCTATAGTGTCTCTGATAGGTAGGCAGGTAACTTAAAGGCAGCAGGCTTCCAACGCATACACACTGAAGGTATAATTATAGAGGAAGGTACCGTGGCCTACCATTCTAGTATTACAAAGCAAATAGGTGTCAATATAGTAGGAATCGCGGCACATGTACATGTACTTGTTTTATGTTACTCTACATGTACTTACTTTCAATGCACGTTAAAAAGTGTATAATATTAATGTAGGCTGGTTAGTATTATCCAACAAGAATTTTAATTGCAAAAGTCTGCTGAGTACTATAGCTCAGTTGGTAAGAGTAAAGAGCGCCAGTCACTTCTTGAATGATGTTGTGTATAATTCTGTGGAAATTTGCGAACTAGAAACTATAATTTATGTCAAATTGAAAGTGAATGATATCTTTGAATGCCACCTACGGTCAGAATCGACGGAAATTGTGACACTGACAAAGTACTTGGTCAATGACATGTGTGTCGACTAGACTGGCTTCTGATTTGGCGCTTTGCAGCCAACAAAATACCAGCGATGAAATTCGAGTTTGCGCGTTCGTGTGATATCACAGTCGCTATTTACAAAGGCGTCTTGAATCAAACACTTCTGTCCTCTAATGAAAATGGGCGCTTTATGTTTAGGCCAACATCTGAAGCCAAGTACGTCCACGAGATTAAAAAGTGAGTTCCCTATCCACTGCCCATCGACAGCGCATGCAAACAGCCGCAGTGTATCACTCCTTGTTCTTGTAAAATACATGTATCTTTTATTAACATTATGTTATTACAGGCAGTGGTGACTAAGACACGTAAGGCAGGCAAAGACTCTGCAATCAACTTAAAGGATCGCTCTCCACAGGAAAAGTCACTCAGTGCATCAGAAAAGGGGTATGTACTGTACACTTTGCATCGTGCACTATAAAAGTGTACGTACGGATATTCAGAACTCTTGTCCGTACCACTAACCGTGCTTAATAAAACCTCACTAAAGGCTGCGTAACTATAGGCCTAGACCATTTTGATGAAGTTTAACTTAGACGTGCACAAAATTAATACGTTATTAAATCATTCAGTTTATCATTTGTACAACATTAGTGCATTCCTTGTTCATGTTTGCATACATAAATATGAGTTTGGTCGAGGAAAGACGGTGGGGCAAGATTGGGAGTTTAATCAGGATGTATAACTCTGAGCGAACCTGATTTCATTTTCCGAAGGAAGAGGACTTGTAATTGCTAATAATCATTATTGTTTATCTGGAAGAGACCCTACAGGCGTATGAAGGTTACGCACCCATCCACTTCCATACGGGCCACTGACTCATGGCCAAATCTCCCGAATTCCGCATCGTCTTTATGCATAATTTAGTAATACAGTAATTGCTAAAAGGTTACCGCCCTCATAGAGCCTCCTGATCATTGAAAGATATTGTTTGTCCACACAATAATTAGCGGGCAGCCGACATCGTTAACCTTGTATTTAGTGATGTGCACCCAGAGGTGATTGCACCGCCAGTGAGAGTCCGAGGCAAGACTGCCAGACCATAGACACCCTATTATAGACGGTCGATAGCGGGCGCCAGACTGAAATGCCATGGAGGCTGCCATCTTTGATAAAGGGTGGGCGGAAGTAAAGAGCGCCGCCCTGGCCCTGTACGTATAATAGAAGAGACACGTAGGCTTATACATGTACTTGCGAAAGCGTCGCCGTCAACGTCGTCATGGAACGCGCGCCACGTCACACATTTTGTTATACAAACTTTAGAACTGACCGCCTAGGTACAGAATGTAGGCCTATTCCGACCCCGTTACGAATCCATGGATCCGTGTTCGAGCTCAGGCTTCGTCTCTGTCTGACAAACCCCGTAAATCTAGGTCAGTGTCGCAGAATTTGAAGGTTTATTGGCTTGAGAGTATCCACCAAAAACCGGGGCCAAACGCTTATTGCTAGATGCCTGTGACATTATTATAACGGGTATCAAAGATAACTAATATGACCAAACCCTAAGCCCGAGCCTAAGGCTTCATTTTGTAAACGGCCTATGTTGACATCTTTTACAGGCCTCGGTCATAATAATTATATTGATCTTACTCGTTGTAATATCACAGGCATTTAAAAACAAGCGTTTAATTGTCCCCAGTTTCTTGGTGAATACTTTTTACCTATCAAGCAAACAAACCTTCGAATTCGGAAACAAGCCACGACCTGGGTTTTCAGGTTTTGTCCGGGCGGAGTGACAAAGCTTAAGCCGTGTCCAAAACGGGCGTCTAGAGCTAGGTCTTGGTCTTCCCCCTATTGGAAATATACGGAGATGCGAAGACAATAGCCCTATAGCCGTAGCTTTGGTAGCCCGTTTCGGACACGGCCTAAGCCTTCGTTTCGTAAACGGCCATTAATATCGCGAAGGGCGCCCTCCTCGGCTCAGTTCATGCACTTGGAGTACTTGTGGTAGTTGACGTATTTCTGATTGAAGGTGCTTCGGGTGTTCCTGAAGCACAGGGCGGCCTGGCGGTCGCACCTGCACACGCCCGCCGCGCAGTCTGTCTTGCCGAACACGGCCAGCTTCTCCAGCCAGTTGTACTGGCGGCTCCTCTCTGCGTCGAAGAGGAAGAATTGGAAGGGGAAAAGGGGGGAAGAATTCGGTCAAAATTGAAAATGCACCCAATTTAGATAGTATGAACTTTCGGAACCACCTTACTATCTGGCGCCCAGTGATGCATGGATGGTTTTGTTTGAAATGGAAATACATGTACAGTACATGTATAATTATGGGCTATTATATAGGCTACATGTACAGTAGATACAGCTGTCGGCGTCTAAATCAACTTTTCAGCTAAGATTAAGGAAATGAAATCTATAATGTGCGACGTCGAAATCAATTAATACATGTTCGTGTATAATGAAAATACGACCCCAAAAAAGGTACTTTACAATGTGACTCCCTTGTTAAACAATGCTCATAATAGGGGAAGGCAGTAAGGGAAATTTCAGTGTGCCGAAAATCGTTAATCTGAACTTCCAACGCGTGGAAATCGTGGCCATGAAAACATTATTACTTTTAGAAAAGATACAGATTGGTGAGGACACAATGGTGGCAGGGTATGGACATGTCCTTAGAAAAACCTCCGACACTTACTGCATGTGATCCTCACATCGTTGCTCTTGCAGTTCTTCTGCGTGCTACGATAAAACATCGTGTATACGTCACCCGTTGCCTTGACACAGTGGCCCTGACTCTTGAGCCCCGAGTAGCAACGGTCATGCGCGTAGCAGCATCTGCGTGGACACGGGGTAAGGGTAGAGGTTCAGTGTGCGCACGTGATGTACCTTGCCCAATGGCCGTCACGTGACCTCCTCCGACCAACCCAGGCATGAGTAAGGCACGGAACATTCTGGACATTATTGGACGCTTTCAACTTGAATGATCATTACGTAAAGCCATAATGATATGTGACAATTGCGTAATTTTCACAATATTGATGAACCGGCCATGCATGTACGGTGTAACCGTATAAGAACGACATTTGAGGAGCCGCTTTGCAGAACGAAGTAAAAAAAACCTGACTTCGATAAATCTAATGTTTACTGAAGTAAACAGGTTGATTTCCTCAATTCTTGAGGAAAGAAAGCATCGAGCTACTTTGTATGTGTATAATGAAATCATTTTCCTAAACACTTGGTTTTATCCGAAATACTGGTAGTTTGCGATTGACGTTGGTAAGCGATTGTCCGCCATTTTACAGTGCTGTATGAATAGCCATAAGTCATGTGGGAACACGGCTAATTATGGCTATTTTGTTTTTCTAGCGCTGTCATTTTATGCTATGGTATCATTGAAAGCAGTACAAACCCAACCGTGGCTACTCGGACGCATACCAGTAGTTGGTCATCGGTCATTTTATACTGTGTAAAGATATATGAGTCAGATCCGCTTGTGATAGTAAGTAGACCTTTAGAATTCTACGGGGGTTTGTGTCCAATTACCATATGTTTCCTTTGCTATTATGACCATTATACCTACAGGTGAAACTGAGTGTATATTACGGGCTGCGTATTTTTAGTTCACAGATGATTAATGAACGTATAATCTTACTGTGGCAGTTGTCAAAACCTTGACGTGTGAATAGGTTAGAACGGGCTTGTGGCGCTGTCTGAAAAAAATCTATATATCTGCGGTAACAGAATGATAAAGGTAGAGCAGGTGTGAATTCGATTGCCGAAAGTTCGAACACACAGAGAACGAGGCCGCGCTGGAACTTTTGACACATCGCACACCGTCACGATGCGGTGCTCGGCCTGCAGTGCATGGTGTTGATGGAATTGTGCAGGGGGCCAGTGAATGGTTAGCCTTGTCCGATGCGGTCTCTCCGGTTCAGTATACGGCGCCGGGCAGAGACCCGGTGTAACGATCTCAGACGGGCCCCCGTGCTGAGTTGAGCCGTGACGTCACTGGCTCACCTCAGCAACGTTCTCAGCTGCTCAGCGTGCTCAGATGAGTCAGTGAACCAAGCACGTGAAGGGAGCCCTTCAATTGAACGTTGTTTATGATTTTCTGCGAACGAACACAATTTGCTTTTCTGTAGCATTTCTTCCCCAATGTAAAACTCTAGGCCTAAAAGTTCTAGGCCTAGGTACTAGGCTCCGTAATGAGCGAGTTGGTAAATAACTACGGGTCAACGAACGTGTCTGAAAGCGCTGCATTGCCAATGGCCGTATCGACTCAGCACGACCTTCGAATTGTACAACTACCATGCGCACTGCCCATGACGTTTTTATCCATATTATGGTAACGGTCTCATCTGAGCATGGGACCCGGATCAGACCGCTACACCGGGCCAAACGCACGCAAACTGCGGCACAACGGCACTATATACCACGCCGGGTGCAAGCTGTACACGGCTCGCAGACCGCACCACTGCCATATCACACACAATAGCCTGTGTGCGTACATGTGTACGAGCCTGTACGCAGGCTGCACTCCTACGAAAAAAATACTCGGGCGGGGTATTGTGCACAGCGTGTGAAAGCTATGAGCGGATCAATGTGTCTGAATTTCGCAACGGTGTTGCACAAAGCACCATACTAGGCTACTGGGCCGGATTTTGACTTCTAAATCTGCCCCCAACGCCTCGGTCAAGGCTAGCCTATGGTCTGTATAGACCTTTTTCACGTGACGTCATGCCGGGCCTCCTTACAATGGCAGCGCACAGTGTAAACATCAGTTGTACCATATGTGACCCGGCACAACGTCATGAGGAATATCCCACCAAAACATTTTTGAGTAAACATCGCCTGAAGTTAAAGTATCTTCAAAATTCGATTACAAATCATTTTTTTTTTGTATTTTCGGAAATTTTAAGTATTAGAGGATATTATATTTTGATATCATTTGAAAGCTAATGGTATACGCTTTCACATCATTAGAAAATCTCAAAATCTCAAAAGTGGGGGTTATTTCTCATTATGCTGTGCCGGGTCACATAGGGTTGTGCGTACACTTTCCGTAAAGAGCGGTCCAACATGGCGGCAGTGCTTGTGTTTGGTCACGTGGGTGAAAAGGGTCTATACGATTGGTGTTATTACCTATCTGTGGCGTCTACTGGCGTGCCCGCGCCCCCAGACCCGCAGAAGCAGCCATAGCCGTTGTACTCCAGGGGGTTGGTGCCCGTGGCACAGGCCATCATGACGGCGAACTGGGGAAGGGAACGCTTCTGCCTCGAAGCCCCATCGATGCCTGAACAGACACAGACAAAACCCACAACCAGCCATTTATTGTATATAATCAGGGTTATAATACAAAATGATTGCAATGATGTACATGAAGTATACCAACTTCAAAGCAATGGGGAGCCTGACGTTTCCATACCATCACTGGGCCTTTCTCCTGACGTAATTTGTCTTGATACAGTGATGAATGAAATATTAGATAGAAGTCAAACGAAGAACTGGCCGGGAACTTCTGAACAGTTTTGAAAAATGGCAAAGACAACTTGGGCTATACCCGGGACTTGAACCCGAGACCTCTGGTTTAGCGTACCAGCGCTCTTACCAGTTGAGCTAAACAGCCCCTTAGATGGTGGCCTTCTCAAATACTCAGCTAATCTTTGCCGGAAGCAATTAGGCCTAACTGTCATGTAATTATCTCCAGGATTCACTTTCCCATTTCCATTCAGATGCGCGCCAACAACCAATTATTGTCGGGGGAAAAAAGAGAAATGGCAAAGAATGTTACTGATTAATTATTTTCAACGATTGATTATTACTCATGATTATTAATTGTCATTGTTTTGTGTTCATCTTCTTCGCTTCCCCAACTTTGATTTTTCTCCAATGATCTTCCCCTTATTTTATCGTCTCACTAACTCGTCCCCAAAAAATAATTGGTTCTTTAGTCTGTCTACTGGCTCTTCTTTGTTGTCTATCTTCAGTCATCCGTCTCTCATCCCTTCTCTCCCATCCTGTCTTAGTTTCTCGGGCTCTCCGATCATGCTCCGATTAAAAAAGAAGAAGAAGAAGCGCTAGCTGTCTACTTAAAGGGTGACCCTCCCATCAAAGGGTGACCCTCCCATCAAAGGGTGACCCTCCCATCAAAGGGTGACCCTCCCATCAAAGTGCGACCCTCCCATCAAAGGGTGACCCTCCCATCAAAGTGCGACCCTCCCATCAATGGGTGACCCTCCCATCAAAGGGTGACCCTCCCATCAAAGGGTGACCCTCCCATCAAAGGGTGACCCGCCCATCAAAGGGTGACCCGCCCATCAAAGTGCGACCCTCCCATCAAAGGGTGACCCTCCCATCAAAGTGCGACCCTCCCATCAATGGGTGACCCTCCCATCAAAGGGTGACCCTCCCATCAAAGGGTGACCCTCCCATCAAAGGGTGACCCGCCCATCAAAGTGCGACCCTCCCATCAAAGTGCGACCCTCCCATCAATGGGTGACCCTCCCATCAATGGGTGATCCTCCCATCAAAGTGCGACCCTCCCATCAATGGGTGACCCTCCCATCAATGGGTGACCCTCCCATCAATGGGTGACCCTCCCATCAAAGGGTGACCCTCCCATCAATGGGTGACCCTCCCATCAAAGGGTGACCCTCCCATCAAAGTGTGACCCTCCCATCAAAGGGTGACCCTCCCATCAAAGTGCGACCCTCCCATCAATGGGTGACCCTCCCATCAATGGGTGACCCTCCCATCAAAGTGCGACCCTCCCATCAATGGGTGACCCTCCCATCAATGGGTGACCCTCCCATCAATGGGTGACCCTCCCATCAAAGGGTGACCCTCCCATCAAAGTGCGACCCTCCCATCAAAGGGTGACCCTCCCATCAAAGTGCGACCCTCCCATCAATGGGTGACCCTCCCATCAAAGGGTGACCCTCCCATCAAAGGGTGACCCTCCCATCAAAGAGCGACCCTCCCATCAAAGGGTGACCCTCCCATCAAATGGTGACCCTCCCATCAAAGGGTGACCCTCCCATCAAAGTGCGACCCTCCCATCAAAGGGTGACCCTCCCATCATAGGGTGACCCTCCCATCAATGGGTGACCCTCCCATCAAAGGGTGACCCTCCCATCAAAGGGTGACCCTCCCATCAAAGGGAGACCCTCCCATCAAAGGGTGACCGTGCCATCAAAGGGTGACCATCCCATCAAAGGGTGACCCTCCCATCAAAGTGCGATCCTCCCATCAATGTGCGACCCTCCATCAAAGGGCGTCCACCTCAAATTATACCACCTGCATTATTTAGGGCACTGATAGCCTCATTATAGCCTCATTATAGCCAATTTTCTTGCGTTGGTTGAAATTTGGGTGTTTCGTTCAATGCACGAGTAGTCGCCATTAATAGCTTAAGTTGCCATTAATAGCTTAAGTCGCCATTAATAGAATGAAAACATTACACGAACAGCCAGGGGTTTTTTTTACCAGACGACGTGTGACACAATACGTAGGCCTACACGCCGTTGCATTTTGAATCCGGAAAACAACTTAAACAAGTATTTATCCCCAACGTGAGTGTTTCCATGGAAACAGACCCGATCCTGCCGGCAGTTTTCCCCAGCCAGGGAGGGGGGTGTGCTGACTAAGGTATCCTAATCCAATATCCGCTTATGAAGACATGATCACCCGCATGGGTCTGTGTGACGTGAATCCAGCGAACCTCTGCGCACGCGTCCCCGTCTATAGACACGCAGCCCACTGGTACAGGCTGATCCCAGAAACTATTTTTTGACAGCCACGGAAATGGAGGAGTGAAGTACGGAGGCCCATTTGTGCCCGAGTACATTGACCCGATCATCAGTGGATATTGTTTCTTTTTCACCTGGCTGCCTTAAAAAAACCCGAGCACCGCCACGTACGTAATCAACCTTACAGCTGTAATGTACTGATATGTATGTAAATACAAACAAGATAACCCTCAATCTTTATACTGTGTGCCATTTAACGACTTCATGGTATTGTGAGAGTGCATGATGACTCATCATTAGATCTCATTTCCCACGACTCAGTACTCAAGTCAAAATAACAGATAGGCCTAACTCGGATTATAAATACCCATGTATGTGACTGAGACTTGAATTTGATTGTGACTCGAATACATGCCTGCATGCTGGTGTTGATTGCAATACATTGCGTATCAGTAGAAGATTTGTACTTAACAGCTACTATTATAAGTGGCGAATGAGAAGCGCACTATGGCACTAATTGGCTACCGTAAGGAAGAGAGGGATGTCGAGAATGTCACACAGCTGTATATAGGTATGTCACGAAGGGGAGATTAAAGCAGGCGAGATTAAAGGATGGAGGTGTGAAGGGTTAACACAAAAAGAGGGATTCGAAGTAAACATGGTCGGAAATGAATCATTCCTCTCCTAGTGGAAATATAGAGACAAAGTGTTAGTCATTCCCTTCCTAGATGTGAAGGACAGGCGGTTGAACCGTCTGGTAAATGGCCAAAATATTACTCATTAGCATTCTTGAAGCTAGAAGGCTAGAGCACGCTCTTCCTATCCTATGTTATGAGGGTCAGTAAACTCTCGACTAGGGACTACCCGGTACTTAACAAACCAAGGTAAGGAACAACGTATACTGCACAACCCTAAGCAAACATAATTTAATGTAACTTAACCCACAGAACAGAACGAGGTTGAGATGTGTCCCGAGGACAGTCCGACGACCACTGGCTCGAACCGCCACACCCTATGCCTTATATCCTAGCAGGGCTTTCATTCAATACAATGGTACATTGTGCATGGGCATAGGGCAAATATCGGCCGTAGGTTACATCGTTTACATAACATATTCCCCTTCTCATTAAAATCGACTCCTGTGATTTCCAATTTATTTTCGGTTATACTAAAGAGTTATACCATGTCTAAGTAAACTTCTACTTCAATACTGCCCGTCCCTTTAGTCCGAAAGAACGCGAGGGTTCCACAGAAGATCTGGCTAATACATCTCTCCCTCTCTCTCTCTCCTTGTTCTCTGATCCCCTCAATTTCTAAACCAGCTTCATGCCGATCCTCTCCGTAATGTTGTCTTCCCAATGTTTTTCCCCCCTCACTGCCTGGCTCTCCCGTACGCATAGTCGATTACACCAAACCCAGCGGAAGTCCCGCAAGAAATCTACGATCCAGAAACATGCTACTTCTCAAGGGACACAAGTCTGGGCACTCCTGAGGTGACGGGACCTTTTCTGTGGCAGCTCCTCACATCTGGATCTCACTACCTCCCTATAACTTAGATCTTGTTCTTGAACGACAAAATTTAAATCGCTACTGAAAACATATCTAATGGCACTATATTTTTCAATGACTAACTTGATCGTCTCTATTACTCCAATACTTCTTGCCCTCAAGGTTGCTGCGCCTTGAACTCCCAGTGAGGTGGATATGCGCGCATTGAGCTGAGCGATGCGCAGAAACCTTCCGGTGTATCACAAGTAAATGATGGGCTACTCATCGTAAGTCGAGTTATACGATACATCGTATCTTGTGAAATCCACCCCTCGGTCCCACGTCTTGTATAAGAATATGTTAGCACGTCCTGCACGTTGATCGGAACACTATGCCTATAAGCCTGTAACAATGAGGCTTGCATTATCTTCAAGGTACTAAGAGGATCTTCATCATAAGGACCCAATTGCTTGACTATGATCTTATCCCTGACTTGTCCACAAGTGAAGTGAATACAAAAACTGTTGCAAACTGCTCACGTACTAAAATGACCTGCAATACACAAATCTCGAAAGTTAGAGGGCCTGACGTTTCGATCTTGCAGGACCTTTCTCAAAGGCACTTTGCCTTTGAGATAGATCCTGCTAGGATCGAAACGTCAGGCCCTCTAACTTTCGAGATTTCTGTCCATGAAGTGATGCGGTCTTTGCAAGGGCACGGCCACAGATAACTGCAGCAGCTCGTGGAAGACATCCCATGTATTAACGAGGCCACGGGGTTCCCTCGCTGTCTGCTTTAATGGTAACTGACTCACAACTAAGAAAGACATCTGCGAAAACTTCGCACGGATCGAGATGTATCTACAGTATCACCCCCGAGGAACTCCGGTTTTGTCAGACCTGTTTGAGCGCAGTGCTGGAGCCTTTTATTTATATCACATGCATCAGATATATACCTTGTGCTGGCGTTTGTCCAACTTGGCAAGCTTGAGTTGTTGAGTGCATAGGAAACTAAACTAAACTCCTATACCAACATTCATGGACTCTAGAGGTCTTGCATTACGAAAACAATGGCAATGCGACAAGCTGCTGACAGACTTAAATAATCTATGTTGCAAATCTCAACACTTTCGACGTTTTGGTCCTAGTAATCTTATTTTAATGGAGGTCCCTTATGAGAATGAGATACAAACGGCCACTGGAACGAGCGTGATATACATGATACTTACCTCCTAAGAAAGAAGCCGACAAGCAGACAACTGTTAACAGAACCGCCGCTGGTTTTCCCGCCATTTTTATCGTAGGCCGTGATTTGTTTGTGTCTTGTCAGGCGAGGAGCAGTTGTCCGCCAAGTCCCGGTGACCAACTGACAGCCTGCGCTTGTGGGCAACTGCACATTATAAGGCAGACGGTGAAGCGCGCCCGCGATCATGCGCAGAAGCGCTCTACCAGGCAGAGAGAGAGGTGGAGAGAGGGAGAGGGAGGGGGAGAGGGAGGGGAGAGAGTGAGGGAGAGAGAGAGAGAGAGAGAGTGAGGGGAGAGGGAGGGGGGAGAGTGAGGGAAAGAGGGAGAGAGAGAGAGAGAGAGAGAAGGAGAGTGAGGGGGAGAGGGAGGGGGAGAGTGAGGGAGAGAGGGAGAGTGAGGGGGAGAGGGAGGGAGAGAGAGAGAGAGGGGGGAGGGAGGGAGAGAGGTAGAGATACAGAGGCAGAGAGACAGCGAGACGGACACAGAGACAGATGGAGATGGAGGGATAGGGAGAGAGAAAGAGGAAGAGACAGGGAGACAGATGTAGAGAGACAGATGCAGAGAGACAGAGGCAGACAGATTGAGGGAGAGAGGGAAAGTGAGGGGGAGAGGGAGGGGGGAGAGAGTGAGGGAGAGAGGGAGAGAGAGGGAGAGTGAGGGGGGAGGGAGGGAGAGGGAGAGAGAGGGGGAGGGGGGGTGAAGGGGGAAAGGGGAGAGGTGGAGGGAGAGAGAGTGAGGGAGAGGGACAGGGGCAGGGAGACGGGAAAGGGAGAGGGGGAGATGGAGGGAGAGAGAGAGAGAAAGAGGGGGAAAGGAGAGGGAGACGGAGAGGGGAAATGGGAGGGAGAGTGAGTGACAGAGGAAGAGAGAGAGAGAGAGAGATAGGGGAGGGAGAGGGGGAGAGACAGCCGTGGAGAGAGCCGGGGAGAGATAGAGAGCGTGAAACAATGACGTCACTACGAGAATCGCGTGCGTGGATAACCAGACTACAGACGTGACTCATAATCTCTCTCGGGCTTGTCAACCCATGCGAGTAACGGGAACTTCCAGGGGCAGAGAGAGGAGTCCACGTATTTATATACCGCCTGTTATAGTCGTGACGTACAGTAGGGAGGTGGTGGCAAGACGGAGGGGTTGACTGGGTAACCCGGATCCACGTGCCGCCAAGCAAAGACCACAGGATTGCACGCATTGACGAGTGGGACACGACGAGAGACAGAGAGACAGAGAAGGGCAGAGAGAGTGGCTGGGAGAGAGACGTGTCGACAGATAGGAAGGAGGAAGAGAGAGACAGAGACAGAACCATAAAGACAAAGGGTGACAGAAAGACAGGCTGAGAGACAGACGAACAGAGAGGGAGACAGGGAGATAGAGGTGGAGAGAGAGAGAGAGGGAGGTATATAGAGGTGGATAGAGAGTTTGAGATAGACAGTGAGGTCGAGAGAGTGAGAGTGAGAGAGGGGGGAGAGAGGTTGAGGGACTGAGAGAGAACGTTTGGAAAAGAGTGGCTGGGAGATAGAGAGACATATAAACAGATAGGTAGGAAGAAGGAAGAGAGAGAGACAGAGACAGAACGATACAGACAACGACTGACAGAAAAACAGGCTAACAGACAGACGAACATAGAGGGAGCATGACAGGCACTCAGACAGAGAGGGAGACATGAAGATAGAGGTGGAGAGATAGAAAGAGAGAGAGGTGAAGAGAGGGAGAGGTGGAGAGAGATGGGAGAGAGAGAGAGAGAGAGTTGAGAGATGGGAGAGAGAGAGAGGTGGAGAGAGGGATGGAGGGAGAGGTGGAGAGAGATGGGAGAGACAGAGAGAGAGACGTTTAGAGAGAACAGGGGACACAGATGGAGGTAAAGAAAGATACAGTGAAACAGGAATACTCGGACATTATGTGGAGAAGGACAGACAGATGGACAGACAGACAGACAGACAGAAATAAAACAGAGAGAGGGGAGAAAGAGAGGGAGAGAGACGGAGACATGGCTGGCACGCCTATTTTCTCGCGTTTTTATATAGCGACAACCATAATAGGCCTAGTGGTATTTTCCATAGGAATACATGATCACTTGTTCACTAGAATGCTACGTGACGCCATGAGATCGAAAGTGGCAGTTAAGGGCAATGAACAATTGCACAACACGGGCCGCCATTTTGACTACACTGTGCTTCGTTGGTCCAGTCATAAACACAAACTGTCAAAACGTCCAAGAGATACGACTCAAGCCACACCTTCCACCGCGTGATGAATTCCTGACGACCAATGACTGGGCGCGAAGCCACTTGCTTCGCCATGTGACCCCTGGAAGTCTATTCGTTGGTCTATACCCAAACATTGTATGACATACAACACCCCTTGATGTTGCAATGGCAGACAAAAGTACAAATCTCACACGACACCAATAACCTGCTATAGTCATTTGTTTATACCTGTATTGCATATTATCACGTGGAACGTGCACTTCAGGCGCCACAATATGAACTTATTATCAACCACATCCTCATACTCCAAATGTATGTTTGTTATCTGTTTAAAAAATGTCAGGCGTGGTCCTATATACAATATAAAAAGGTCAAAATAAGTCATTACCCATGTAATTTTTTCGAATTGTAAATCTGAATCACAGCCGAAGAAAACGTCTCGTGGGTGATGGTTGATGACACTTTTATGGGCCTACACGGCAGCGTTAGAAACTCACTCTTCTACTGGAATACGTGGACCATTTTTTGCACACCGGAAGAACGCAGGAAAGCTAATTAATGGCGCGTTGATCCATTCGGCACAGGACGGAAATAACGGAAGAGGAAAATCCCTTTTCCGAAGGACAAAACCGGCTTTGGTCGTTATAAAAATAACTCTTCACAGACCCTACACTCAGCTATAGATAACAAGGCCTATATACAAATACAACGGTAGATTCGATAGCGGTTAAAATATTATTGTGTAAAAGAACAATGTATGTGAACATTAGAAACATTTGGGTGCCCACTGATTGCTTATCAGTGGGCACCCAAATAAGCGACCGCGCGCTTCAGTTGAAAATACTATTTATACGAACACATAATGACATTATATCATGGTTTTGTGTCGGTCACAATGCAATTCAATGAGGGTTCCCCAACTGACGTGCAGTTAGCATGGTATGCTCAGTGTATTGCTCGCTTACCTGTTTGAAAAAAAGACACGAACAGTTCAGGCAGTTCGGGTCTGATTCGACTCTTGCTTTGTATACCTGTGGGGTTTTTTTCCAGGCAGGCATTCGGGCACAGCGTCGAGCATGCTGCAGCCGATTTAACGAAACTTCAAAATGTTGCGTACGCAACATTACTTACGCGACATTACTTACGCAACATTATTCGCTGCCTTTTCTAAATATTGCTGAAAAGAGTCATTGTGGCGCAAGACTTACGCAAGATTTGTACGTTGCGTACCTTACGCCACTCTTCTTGAAATCAGCTACTGTGATCTAACTACATGCACGTAAAAGTTGGGACACACCCTCATTGACTTTCATGAACGCAGTGGCTATTGTTACGGCAGTCGTCCGTGTGGTTCCCTCACTTGAAAGTATTCGTCAGCATTGCAGACTGGTTGAACCAGACTAGTCGTTGATAGTCTGGTTCCAAGAGCTAACATCCTGACAAATACATTGTATTGTTAAGTACGTCAGGGAACCATATGGACGACTGCCGTAAACACAGCCAATGCGTTTCACGAAAGCGTTGTACGGCTGTCTCTGAAACCAGACGCTGGAGACTGGTACCCAGGCAGTAACTATTGCTAGGACGGTTTCATGGTGCGCGCGCTGCCTTGGGATTGCGTTGATTCACGTCAGTCGTGGCATTTCTCCCTGTCGTAGTGGACATTTCGTTGGTTGCGCGGGTGCTCAGCGAGGCAGGTAGATAGATCTTTGTCGCATCTGCATACGGCCTCGCTGCAAACTCCCTCCTCTCTGGTCTTGTACGCCGAGCCCGGTGCTGTGATAATGACACAAATAGAGATGGTATAATAGTCAAAATCCTTTACTGAAGGAAATGCATTTTTGTCTTTGCTTGTTTGGATTTTATACCTTCGAGAAAGGCCGTACTATATCCAAACGTCAAGACATGTTACTTTATTTTCCTCAGCTACTCTGGGGATTCACTGCTTCAGTCTTCGCAATAACGTGAAGATCTGGGGCCTTAAATGTGGCCTTTTTCAATTGGGAAGTGGAAGAATATGTCAGGAAAAACTAGTATCAAATCTTGTTTGGAAAACTGGGGCAATTTGTGAACTAAAAGATATCAGGCAATTTACGAACAAGAAAGGGCCTATTCAACTTCCAGTGACGCTGCAATAACTTCCAGTGACGCTGTTCGCGAACACTGTTGAACTTCATGCAAAGAGGGGCATTGTTGCCTACCGGCGATTATTTAGTGCACTGCAAACATTATAATAAACAACAGCGCCCCCAATCGTCAAAAATTATGTCTGTTGTATACATGCATAATTATAGGCTGGTTCCCGTCCCAAAAAGGCTCCGGCTTTGTCTTTCTTTCTTTCGTCCGTCCGTTTTAAAGTACAAGGCTGAAAATGGGAGGCTTTTGGCTTCGTTTCAGACTTGGTGTAATACTGCATTTTGAAAAAGAATCCAAAGCTTCAACTTCAACAAAGAACTCCAACCTGTGTTTTCAGCTTTCGGATAACAGAGACGAAGCCGGAGCCGAAGCCTAAGCCGGGCTTTGGAAAAGGGCCCTGGTCTCCAGACGTGTCACGTCCTCCGAAACGTAAGACGTGAGACGTCTGGAGACCAGGTAGGGGACGGGAACCAGCCTATACATGTATAT
This sequence comes from Luidia sarsii, assembly GCA_949987565.1. Taxonomy (NCBI): domain Eukaryota; kingdom Metazoa; phylum Echinodermata; class Asteroidea; order Paxillosida; family Luidiidae; genus Luidia; species Luidia sarsii. The sequence continues at coordinate 5,243,213 of OX465113.1, forward strand.
CAATACCGGTACACGTTTTTTTAAGCCGTTTTAGAAACGAAGTCTTAGGCTCGGGCTCTGGCTTCGTCTACGTCTGACAAAACCTAAAACATGGTTAGTTTCTGAATTTGAAGGTTTGTTGGCTTGATAGGTTCAGGGTATTCCCCAAGAAACTTGGGCAAAATGCTTGTTTTTAGATGCCTGGGATATTATAACGAGTAAGAGAAATAATGACAAATGCCTAAGCCCGAGCCTAAGCCTTCATTTCGTAAACGCCCATGCAGAGAAGGCGATGCCTGAACATGCACATTATATCAATATCTCACCGCAGTTCACTGTGGCGTATACCCCGTTTATGGGCTTGGCGTTTTCCTTCACTTTGTACTTGTAGGCGTGACTGTACACGCTTCGCTCAGCACTGGCACAGACACCCTTTTGTGCTGCAGTGAAGCACTCGTCATGTCTCTTGCAACATCTGCCGAAACAAAAACAACAGTTGTTAAATCAATTCAGATAAAGTCAGTCAATTCAGTTCAGTTCAATCATTTCCAATCAAATTCAATTGACTCCATTTACGATTTGATTCATTTCGACTCAATAGAGTTTTCAACTCAACTCGATCATTTAAAAGCAACCCATTCCAATTCAATTCGATTTTAGTTGATTCGGTCCCTTTTGATTTGCATGGCTCAATTCCATTCAATTCAATTGAAGTCAATTCAGTTCAATTGAAGTCAATTCAATCTAATTGAAGTCAATTCAATTCAATTGAAGTCAATTCAATTCAATTGAAGTCAATTCAATTCAATTGAAGTCAATTCAATTCAATTGAAGTCAATTCAATTCAATTGAAGTCAATTCAATCTAATTGAAGTCAATTCAATTCAATTGAAGTCAATTCAATTCAATTGAAGTCAATTCAATTCAATTGAAGTCAATTCAATTCAATTGAAGTCAATTCAATTCAATTGAAGTCAATTCAATTCAATTGAAGTCAATTCAATTCGATTGAAGTCAATTCAATTCAATTGAAGTCAATTCAATTCGATTGAAGTCAATTCAATTCGATTGAAGTCAATTCAATTCAATTGAAGTCAATTCAATTCGATTGAAGTCAATTCAATTCGATTGAAGTCAATTCAATTCAATTGAAGTCAATTCAATTCGATTGAAGTCAATTCAATTCAATTGAAGTCAATTCAATTCGATTGAAGTCAATTCAATTCGATTGAAGTCAATTCAATTCAATTGAAGTCAATTCAATTCAATTGAAGTCAATTCAGTTCAATTGTAGTCAGTTCAGTTCAATTGAAGTCAATTCAGTTCAATTGAAGTCAGTTCAGTTCAATTGAATTCCATTCTATTCAATTGAAGTCAATTTAATTCATTTGAATTCTTCTAAGATGAAGCTCGGCTCCTGGGAATGAGTACAAAGTGCATCGACATTGTGCCAAGTCTCTGTCACCATTGCATCCCATTACTGACGAAATCGAAAATCAATCAATCGTTAACGCAGTCATCAAGTTAGTGTAAGTTCAAGTGAGCGCATTTTTTAGTCGACCCGTGCGAAGCCAATGGCAACCAACGCGCATGCCCAGTCAACAAACCTTAATGGTAACCATGCAGGTAAGAAGCCATGGTCCCGAGGCTGGTTCCAATGCCAGACCAACCATCGATCGACTCTCGTGTACTTTTATCTTACATGCATGCTTGTAAGAAATTATACCAAGTTAATAAATACATGTAGGCCCTAGACACAATTCTACCGCTATCCAAATATCAACCAATTATTTAAATTAATGATCAGTGAGGTGTTATTAAATTTATGGGTAATGGCAGTACCTTTTTATCAAATTTTGAGTTTAATAGAATAATTAAGTTAGTTTGCCCGCCCCATCAATGGCATCCTTGTTGTTAGTTTTGGGGGATATGGAATAATGAATTATTCATACGGACCCGTCCACTTCGTCCACGGGGGTGCCCTTGCCGCCGATGCCGCAGTAGCAGCCGTAGCCGTTGTACGAGGTGAGCACGATGAATAGGTTCTTGCCCGTCACCGTGCTGATCATTTGGCCCATGCCGAACACGTCCCGTCTGGTGCGCTTCTCGGCGTAGTCCCCTGACGCCTCTACAAAGACCATAATTATAATATTATGATATTATGACCATAATTGGAGCGCACGAATGAGTGCCACAATATTCTGTCTGCCCGGCTGTATTTAGCCCCCTGATAGACTAATGTAGTCTAATAGACCTTTCTATTAATTATTTACAAACATTGACCGGAAACCAATGCATGCGCACTCTTTGGTTGACAAGATTTTCGTCTGCTCTCCAAAATGGATTTTCATAACTACGGTATAGGAGACACTCGGTGCTGTCTGATATCGACCAAATTACCGAAGATCATTCCTAGGTTCCAGTTTCACAGGTCACAAATTTGACTAGACAGATTGTCAAGAGAAAGATATAACGACAAACCGATGGTTACATTTCAGAACGGAACAAGACGCTGATTTGCACATGATTTGTATGGGCCTCGGATTCAGGGAAACGGAAAATACATGTATTGTTCGTTCCGAATCTCTTCTGTATCGTTTGCTGCAGCAACAGCAACAGAAACTTGATACCACTTTCCACCACAGAACACCATTCAGGACAAAATTTGCTAGAATTGTTATCGGCGTGCCAAGGCTATGGGAATTGTTCCGGTAGTTTGTATCATGGCTGTTTCATGTATGCAAAGTTCGTGCCACTGCCAAGCAAAAATGGCGGATGTGTTTTGTCACGTGACTTGTCACGTGGCAAAAGAAAGGTCTATTATATTAATGTATGGTTCAAAATGGCTGGCAGAAGTCTATATGGGATTTTACACAATGAATCATTATGGTGTATCTTCTCGAAAAAAAATAGGATAAACTAATAATGGGTGTTTTACCGAATAGATACAACTGCTGCATACTACCAAGACTATAATAGCTAGGCTGCCTGTGGAATTGGAACCAATATCTCGCAAAGTAATCTTTTTTGTCAGTGGCAAAGTAATTATTTTAGACTAGCCTAATTATTTCGCCCATTACTATTGGAAGTCCTTTCCCCGGCAAAATAAAAGAAATCATGAATCGGGCCGTCGTTTAGGCAAGTTTTGTTTTCCATTTTTAAGACAATTAATAGCCAAGCAAATTTGACTGGGTCGGGACTTGAAAAATACTGATTTCTGGTTTGACGTACTACTACTAGCGCTCTACCATGCACCTTAGCGACCCAGTCCAATATGTGTGAGGACCTTCCCAAATACAGTGTAGTCAACCATCTTTGCTTGGATGGGAAACGCCACTCGTTTGATAACCATTAACCGCCGTATAACACCCCCGTTTAAGAACCTGCGTTTTGTTTTATAAATCTCAAAAGTTAAAGGGCCTGACGTTTCAATTCTAAAGCAGGACCTTTCTAAAAGAGAAAGGTCCTGCTATCCTGCTACAAAGATCCTGCTATTCTCAAAGAGAAAGGTGCTGCTAGGATACAAAAAACGTCAAGCCCTATAACTGTAGGGATTTATGTATTGCAGGTCATTTTAGTCAGTGAGCAGTTTGCAAGTGTTTGTATTATCCTTTGTTTAATAGGCCCTAACTATACATGTACTACTGGCTTCTCTCAACAACAAAAAACAGTATTTTTATGGAACTGTTTCTCATCGTCTTCTGGGGGCTTTGTTCCTCCCGTGTTCAAGTTTCATCCAAGAATCTAGAATTCCCCAACGGCCCGCGATAACCAATTTCAACCATGGGTTCAACAAAGAAAACAAGACAAGTGTAATAACCCGAGCATCGTTGCAATCTTGCCAAATGATTGTGCACAGTTTTACTGTCTCTCCAGTTTCGTATCTTTAATATCTTTTCGATTGCACTAAAGGCCCATACAACATCGGATAGCATCGATGTCCACAGATTTCTTTCTAATTCGCACAGTTTGTAGATGGTCATGATAGAATCCTCACGTTGAAATCTTACGGTCTGGGATGCTGTAATAAACTATTTCTTACACTACAGAACGGTCCATAAACCTTGACGGTTTTTTGCCTTTTCTACTTTCTCAGATTACCATTTGAGCTAAAACCTTCGCAGGATTCCTGTGCTTGAATGTTTAATGGTTTAACAGTAATAACACACAAACTGTGGCAATCGTTTTACCTTTACCATGGTTGTATAAGGCCTTTAAACGTGAAAGATGTTCAGTGAAATTATATATAACACAATGGTGAAACAAGCTTCGTCGTTTCTAATTCTATCCGGGTGTGGAGCCTCACACTTAAAAGGGTCAAAACTTAACGATGGGCTGGAACAACGTTGGTCAGAATTTCAACATTATTAGACATCCAAAGCCCAATTTGTGGACTGTGCTGCTATTGTTATAAATAACAAACGTTTCTGAAACACAACCATATACAGACCACTGTGTATAGGGTATTTGTACGAGATTTGGCAAGTATTCTTTTTCATAAGAAATGGCGTCATCTCGGGTAAGTAATTCAATTGGATTGCGCCTCTCCCCCCAACAAACGACACGGAGGCTACCGGTATACTGTCTATAGTGACTCTATGCACACTGTCAACAATGTCAGTGTTGACTTTCCCAGTCTACAACCGCCATTGAAAGCTACAACGATATTTTTTGGGAGCTCTTCCCTTTGGCTTCTTCTCAATCAAAGAAGAGACCATAACTGAAAAACCAGACCCATCGTGGATGGCGGGGGTATTCTTCGTTTTCTCGAAGTGGAAAACGAGTGTACATCTTTCTGAATTGTTCTGTAAATCGCTACAGAGGTTGTCCCGGGCATGTGTGCAGCAGTGTAACCCATCCACAGCCTCGCCCATACCCCCCCCCCCAACAAAAAAAACCCACAACAACAACAACAACTTGGCATTTTTCAATGAGCTTTTATTTGCCCTGCTCCACGTGATAATTACAGTGTCACCGAGTTTTCAGTCTTTTTGCACGGTGCCTGATGAAAACAATTCAGGTAGCTCGGTCAGGACTCCCGCTTTCTAGTGTAGACGTCTTACTAATATTAGCCACTTGAGCACGGTTTCACGTCAACTCGGTCCGTATATAACCATGGAGGAATAAGATTCCTCCATGATATAAATGATATAACCAATATAACTCGGTCCGTAACCAACTCGGTCCCTATGGGAAAAGCAATGTAACCCTAACCCTAGCCCTATTCCTAAGTTCCTAACCCTAACCCCAACCCTAACCTCGTGATCGTTTTGCTGCGTTTTCCCATTGCCTAGAAGGGACTGATCGAGTTGGTCACGGACCGAGTTGACTGGGACCGAGTTGGTCACGGACAGAGTTGACTGGGACCGAGTTGGTCACGGACCGAGTGGACTGATACCCCTTGAGCACTGATCGAGCACTCGGTGTTTATCACCTCGAGTGGTGCAAACCATTGAATGAATTACATGATTACATTCTCCTCGACGTATAAACATCATGTTATGAAGTTGGCATTTTGATAACACCCCCGTGCTTTGGCGAGGTCTTCCATGGAAGTTAAACAATCCCATAGTGATGATGAACGATGACATAATGGCACGGTCATCATTGAGTATATTTCACCGGCGGCACGTCCTTCCCTTTCGCCACGCACAGAGTGCGTGCCTTACCTGTTGCCGCCACGAAGGTCAACAAAACCACAAACGCGACCAGTCGCCCGCCTGTTGAGAACGTCGTTTTCATGGTGGTCGCGTTTTTGTATGAGCTACGAGATTCCAGAAACACAACAACCGCCGGAGACGATTGACGAACGGACTACTACGATCGCGTTCGCCCTAGCTCTCTCAGCACCGACCCGAGGACTTTCTGGCTCAGCACGAACGAGACGAGCGAGATCGGAGGCGCCTTCAAAAGATGGCGATGCACGTATGACGAGGATGGGTTCTCGAAAAGACACCCCTATATTATTTGCGTACGGGCTTTTTCACCATGACGCTTGATCAACATTTGTGGCAACGTCGACGCTGTGATGAGGGGGGGGGGGGGGTGGTGGTGACAGAGGGGGAGGTCAGAGGTTGCGGTCGATGCCAATATTCGCTTCAGTGGTCTCGCTTGGAAGTCTTGTCTATTGTGCGTGGATTGGCTACATCACGGCTTCGCTAGTATCATAATAACACGCGCCGCATGCGCGGTAGGCAATGGTGCGTGGGGGAAAAAAAAGTGCGTTCACGCCTGTTCGATTCGTATAGGGTAGACTTGTTCCCAGTCCGATGATTCGTTTCATCATGCCTCCGTACCTACACTGTATATTAGCTCAGCGAACAAAAACCCATTGGCTGTGTACAGGGGCCCATATTTGAGCTTATAATCGGCCCACGGATTCCCCACCCCTCCCATTCCTTCCATGGCCACGGGTTCTTCGTACTTAGTCCGACAACTCATCCCTCTCGCACTGAGAACCAATTCGAGCAAGATGATTGAAAGTCTCCTTCCATTATAATGTATCTGGGTTACCCAACTTACACATTATCCAATGCTCAGTGCTGGCGTCCTCTTTACTCTCCTCCCTGCCTCCGGCCGTCCGTGTCTGCCTCCCTGCCTGCATGCCTGCCTGCCTGCCTGCCTGCCTGCCTCCCTCCCTGCATGCCTGCCTCCCTGCATGCCTGCCTCCCTGCCTGCCTGCCTGCCTGCCTGCCTGCCTGCCTGCCTGCCTGCCTGCCTGCCTCACTGCCTCCTCCCTCCCTGTCTGCCTCCCTGTCTACCTGCTTCAATTCCCTACCTGCCTGCATGCCTGTCTGCCTGTCTGCCTGCCTGCCTCTCTGCCTTCCTCCCCGCCTCCCTCCCACACTGCCTCCCCCTCCCCGCCTCCCTCCCTCCCCGCCTCCATCCCTCTCCCCCGCCTCCCTCCCTCTCTCCCTCCCTGCATCCCTCCCTCCCTGGCCCTCGATCCAATAACCAGGATTTGCACCTGCTCCTTGAGACTTTATTGAACAGCCCCCGCTTCCCCCATCTTACAGAATCATCCTTGCGTGAACGACTACGCCCGATTCACTGACAAGCAAGCAAAGGTTTGCAAGCTCGTGATAGCGATCAAAGCTTTCTCATACGAGTGGCGCCGTTTAGATAGATGTACATGTATCGGGGTATAATGTAGAGAGAAAGAGATATTATAGGGAAAGATAGAGTAGGGAATATACAGAGGGGAATAGATGGAGAGGGATAGAAAGGCAGGGAGAGAGAGAGAGAGAGAGAGAGAGAGAGAGAGAGAGCGAGAGAGAGAGAGAGAAAGAGAGAGAGGGGGGGAGAAAGAGAGGGGGGAGGAAGAGAGGCAGAGAGACAGAGAGACAGTGAGACGGACACAGAGACAGATAGAGATGGAGGGATAGGGAGAGAGAGAAAGAGGAAGAGACAGGGAGACAGAGACAGAGAAAGACAGATGCAGAGAGACAGAGGCAGACAGATTGAAAGAAATTGAAAGAGAAGAGAATGTTAACGAGGCGGGGAAGGACGAGAAGGAACAGGGGAAGGAGAAAGAGAAAGGGTTTGTACGAGAATGAGAACGAGAACGAAAAGATCGGATAGGGATATATAGACAAAGAGACAGAACAAGACAGAGAGACAAGGACAGACTATGAGAGAGAGACATTGACAAACAGAGACCGAGACCGACAGAGACGACAAGAGGCAGAGATACAGAGGCCTACCGAGAGATAGAAACAGACAGTGAGAGAGGCAGAGAGACAGAGACACCCAGAAAGAAGAGATACAACGCGGAGATTGATACCCACCCGAAGATCTCTTGGCTCGCCTCATGCCACCTCCTGGCTCTCGGCTAGCATCCTCCGTGGTCTCCTCGTCTTCCTCGGCCACGACAGATATCCCCTCAGCTCTCCCCGGGGAGAGCACCGGCTCACGCGGCCCGGAATGATTCCCCGCTCCGAAACCTCCACCGGCTTTCCTTTTCCCGTTTGCATCCAGTCCAATGCATGTCCATTCTATGCCCCTATTTTAAATAGGGCCAGTTTGCAAATTGACACTGCAGGGTTCAACCTGAACCATCTTCTCAACTTGCCAGCCGTATCCACTGGCTGAAATTTCAACTGCTGCCCTGTCATTTCCTTTTCAGCGCAGCCGACCCACATTTTGAATTGGGTTTGTATGTCATTCCAATGTATCCCAATAGATGCATGGCATGTGGTGGACACATGGTGGACACATCACCCACATGAATGAATACGTTGGAACGAAGAGAGTTGTTTCTGCAGTTTCTCACCCAGTGCTGTTCTACATTGTCTACTCAATTATCTCTTATGCTGCCATGATTTGGAAGGACATTGTTATATCACACAAAAGTGGTGTTGAGTTGAGACTATGTCTTTTTTTTAAATTTGTATTAAATAGAATAATATCATGCGTTATCTCTGGCCAGCCGGGCCAGTTGGAGTGGGGCCAGCTGGTTCGAGACAATGTCAACTGTCATTTGCCTCGGGCTCACTGCAAGGATACAACCTTGGACACCCAAATCCACCTCCAAGTTGGCGGTTCAACAACAACAACAACGACAACGACGACGACAACATCAATAACAACAACAACAACAACAACAACAACAGCAACAACAACAACAGCAACAACAACATCAACATCAACAACAACAACAACAACAACAACAACAGCAGCAGCAGCAACAACAACATCAACATCAACAACAACATCAACAACAACAGCAACAGCAGCAGCAGCAACAACAACAACAAAAACAACAACAACTGCTACTACAACAACAACAAAACGACAACGACGACGACGATGGCGACGGCGACAGCGACAGCGACATCAAGATTGAAAGTCCGCGCATACGCACTGTAGGCCTAATAACAAATAAATAAAGTTATTTGGTTCAGCAGTTGAGAATAACGCAATAACGAAGACTTTGGCAAAAAGAAATATCCACTCCACCGTTTCGTTTTATTAATTTCTATCCATGATATACGGTAATAATGTGTATTTTGTTCAGTAGTCTCTACCCCGAAATAGACAAAATAGCAGCCATCGGTGTGTAAATTGTAATAAGCTAAAATTACGAACATTATTTTGAAGGAAATGTCCTTCTCACGAGTTTTATATTTGGATCTGTGTTTCACCTGGACTTCTAAGAGCCTCTGAGGTGCATGGTCACTGATACCGGTAACTTGCTCAATAAATGAGTTTGGCATTAAGTCGAAGTGCTAGCTTGATGGCCCACAAAGTAAATAATTTATGGATTAATTCCCAAAATTATTATTATGATGTGAAATAAGGAAGAATCCTGAGCACTTTGCACAAGCCAAACCATCCTTGGTCCCACGCCCGTTTTATCAAGGATGATTTTAACCCCGAGGTGGCAGGTTTCATCCCCGAGTTGGGCCACACATCAAACAGTTAGCCTACTGCGTAATCAAAGGAAAGTGCCGCCCTGGTCTAGCGTGAGCAATTAGCAATTTCATTATCAATTATTCGTGACTAATGGTTTGTGTTTATATTTGTTTTTGCTACGACGGTGAAACGAATTGTCACCGACAATTCTGGGCCAAGAGGTGATCCGTAAAATTCCACTTATTCCACTAATTTGAGTGTAAATGAAGCGTGGATTCCGTGGAGTTGAAACAAATAAGCCCCCCCCCCCATAAGATGACACAGTCTACAATTTGAATGGATCCGAAACGAATCACTCTCCTAGAGTTGACCCAGTCCACCGATTTGATGGAAATTAAAGTATGGATTTGAAAATGAAGAGAACATTACATGGGCACAATCCGAAATGCTTGCGATTGCTTTTCACCAACAGAATGCCAACAGTTAGGCGTTCATTAACCTCTGCAATAGACCGATTGCGTGACCAATGTTTACATGCCATCACCTGACTTATAGTGGGTACTTTTGCATCTCATTTGGCGCAGAACAGGAGTGGAAATGTGCAAAGAAGACTATCATTATTGTCCACATTCTTCTTTGTACATTTCCATCGCTGCTCTGTGCCAAATGAAATGGAAACAAAATACCCAATATAAGTCACGTGATGGCATGCAAAAAGTGATCGCGCAATCGGTCCAATGGCCAACGTTAGTTAATTTTTGGGTTGGATATTGTCGAACATTGTATAGGTGACGGGCAGGCTGATGTACTGCACGGGATCCAACGCACTTTGGTTCGGTTAGCAGCGGTCCTGGGGCCAGTTCTTGAGGGAGGAATCGTAGCGATTGGCGGCGAAGCACATCGCGCCGGCCCGGTCGCACTCGCACATGGCGGCCGCACACTCGCTCCACGGACTGTCCAGTAGGCCGTACTCACTAGCCGGCTCTGAAAGAGTCACCATGCCAATGCGTGGGGTATACGGTCAAATAGATTTAGCTAATAATTATAATTATAGGCCTAACCGGAATGCCGGTATCGCATGCAATATTATGTCCGCTGTGCAATACTATCCGGCGGACATTATTGCATATGCAATCGTGTCCGCCCGGACCCATGTGCATGCAATAATGTCCGCCATCATGCAAATAGTTGTTTAGATTTGAAAAACATATCCATGATTGCTCTTGACAGGTATGGGTGTGAAAGTGAAATTATTGCATTCTTGCAACATGACATTTTGGCCCCGAATTTCCAATAGATCTAAAAAAAAAAAAAAAATTAAAAACAATATCGCTCAGTTGGCCAAATAATATGCGCAATTGAATGTAAAAATCTGAAAAGTTCATGACCTCATTAATATACATGTACATAAGATGATATCATGATCTAAATGATGGCAATTTGTGGACAAACCTTTTCCAAACATAGATATCAAGATAGAACTCAATTGCACCTCTGCTTTTACTAATATTTGAGTCTGGAAATTTGCCCCTTTAAAGCACTGTCACATGATACGTGATGACGTCATGATGACGTCAAAGGTTTTAGGACAAATTTCAGCAGGTTTCATGCATTTACTAAGTTTGAGGAAAATCCAAATGTGTTCAATTGCCAAAGTGGATCGGACGTTCATAAGGCCTTTTCACACTATGAACGTTCGATCCGTGTCGAAATCTACACGGGTCACTTTCAACACGGGTCACTTTTGCTCCGTTGTCACACTACTCAACGCAACACCGGTATTTGCTCGACACGTGTAACGTTTCGACCCGTGTATTGCGCAATCGTTTCACACTACACACTGTATCGCGCTTTCAACACGGATATACCCTATAGTACCACGTAACTACAGTGAGATGCTGCCACGCATGCACTCGGCCGTTACGTTATGTTACACGTCAAACTACGGCTTTTAACACGTGTCGGACTTCTCAACAAGGGTCGACCGCTCTCAACCCACCTCCCGAGCAGGGTTGGTTTCAACACGTGTCGAGCGCTCTACACGGGTCGACGCCGTGTTAAAATCGTGGTGTGAAAAGCTCAGTCTAGTGGACACGGATCCGACCCGTATCCAACACGGAGATTTTTCGTAGTGTGAAAATCCCTATAGTGTGAAAAGGCCCTAAAGGGACGGAAGGATAGAAAGATGAACAGTGTGTACAGTATATCACTCACTGCACGTTACTCTGGCATTGGACTGTCTGCAGTTGTCCGTGGTGGCGTCGTAGTTGATGACGTAGACGAAGTCCTCGAACGGACACTTGCCGCTCTTCATGACGACACCGTAGCAGTCATCGTGCATCAGACAGCACCTGAGAACACAGTAGTGGAATCTTTAATTTCAATATAGTTCATCCCCACCTATATACCTATCTGACTGTCTGACTGTGCAGTTGGCCACTGGTGGTATAACGTTTGTATACATGCTGGCTACGGTTTTGCCGAATGCAGTGGCTACCGCTTCGAGTTGCGAACAACTAGCTGCAGTCATTTACCATAGACTCGATAGTATTATGATGGATTTCTTGCAATCGTTCGTGTAAAGTACAATGTAAATACTTCTCTAGTGTAATTGCGCGTGTACTTACGGCTAAGGGTTCAGCTTGCACACTAACTAAATGTGACCCGGCACAACGACATGAGGAATATCCCACCAAAACACTTTTTGAGTAAACAACGCCTGAAGTTAAAGTATCTTCACAATTCGATTACAAATTAATTTTCTTCTTTTGGTATTTTCGGAAATTTTAAGTATTAGAGGATATTATATTTTGATATCATTTGAAAGCTAATGGTATACTCTTTCACATCATTAGAAAACCTCAAAATCTCAAAAGTGGGGTTATTCCTCATCATGCTGTGCCGGGTCACAAATGGCCGCTCCATGCTTTATTATCCGAAATTGCGTAAAGCCACAATTCGTTTTTTAATTGAATAAAGAGCCTTAGTGGAGGATTATCATAAGATTCAAGATTCAATAACTGTAGAGTAAAATTAAATGATGTTGGCGCTCAGATAGTCGGGAAAGGTCTCCACCTAAAGGCTGGTTAGCTAGCTCAGGTGGTAGAGCGGCATGTAAAACTAGAAGCCTGGATGAAATCAACCACAGCCCAGTCAATCTTTACAGGCGAATTCCAATAAGTTGATGGAAGCTTTATAGTGATTTTAGCTACTGCAGTAGATACATAGCGAGCGGCACTAGTGCAGCCTCCTCACCTGTCCGTGTCGTCTAGCGGTGTGCCCGTTCCGCCGAAGCCACAGTAGCACCCGTAGCCATCGTAATCAAGCCAGGAGCGGATGTAGCCGCGGTCAGTCAGACAGTGGATCATGTCACCGAACTCTAGCACGCTGCGGAACTGCGGTCGGGAAGCCACCACTGCCATTAAAAAAATGGGGGGAGAGAGAAAGGGAGAGATGGGAAGGAGAGAGAGAGAGAGCGAAAGAGAGAGAGCGAAAGGGAAAGAGGGAGAGAGAGAGAGAGAGAGAGAGAGAGAGAGAGAGAGAGAGAGAGAGAGAGAGAGAGAGAGAGAGAGAGGAGAGAGAGAGAGAGGGGGAGAGAGAGAGAGAGAGAGAGAGAGGGAGAGAGAGAGAGAGAGGGAGAGAGAGAGAGAAATAGTGAGAGAGAGAGAAAGGGGGAAGAGAGAGACACAAACAGAGAGAGGTGAACAGAGAGAGAGGGGAGAGAGTTAGAGATAGATGCAAGGAGAGAGAGAAAGAAATAGAGAGAAACAGAGGGATAGATGGAGGGAGAGAGATAGAGAGGGGGCCAGCGAGAGGTGGCGAGAGAGGGGGAGGGAGTTAGAGACAGTTGGAGGGAAAGGGAGAGAAAGAGATAGAGTGAGGGCGAGAGAGAGGGGGAGGCAGAGAGGGGGAGTGGGAGTTAAAGATAGTTACAGTTAGAGATAGATGGAAGAGAGAGAAATAGAGAGAGAGAAAAGGAGAGAGAGAGGGGGAGACAGATGGAGGCAGAGAGAGAGTCAGATAGAGAAGATGGCATAATTCACTATTACACATTATATCTGCTCGATCAGCAAAATATACCACAAACAATTATTGCCAACGAGCTCAGCAGAATTATATTCTGTGCAAGTATTTGGACCAAGTGCATGTTGGTCATAATGACAGCCGCAATCAGCCGCAAGTCTCCTAGTTGTGCTGATGCCTGTAAAAGGTCAAGTCTTATTTCATTGGTCATCTCACTTCTTGTAGGTCATCTTTTTTTCACGCTTCTATCCACCGGCATAAAATTCTAAATCATAAATTTTATCAAAATTGTATCTGATTTCTTTTTAGAAGGACCAACCTTGCGACCAAAGTAGGACTGTGTCAATTCCAGGACCCCATCCTTTTTGGAAATAATATTGGATGCTGAGAGCAATTAGCCTACTACAGTCATTATTATGCATGTACCATACCTGAGAAAGCTACGGAAGCCATGAAGAGCCACGTCAAAATGGAAGCCATCACTATTTTGTCTACACGCGTCCACTCCTTAGAAATATCTATCCCGATGTTGTTTCTATCATCAAATGGTCAAAATCTCGTTTTTTTTTTTTTTAAGCAGATCTAATCTCGACTTTCATCTCTCTTATTTACAGGAGGAATTGAAAATGCCTATCCGGATTTGTGGCAGATTATAATTATGATAAGCAGAGTAATCCTATTATGAATGAGATGCAACAGCAATACCCAATGGTATTACCAATACTCCCTAATCGGAGATGTGTTCATGTTTGTTCCATTGCTATCCATTCAAGTGATACCCTTGCCATCCATCCCCGGTCGCGTGTTTTTTTTCGTTGGAGGGTTAGGGGCAATTATCATAAAATGGTGCGTCGTAATCTTCTTCTGTCGTAATTTTCTTTAAAAAAAATTCGACACGCCCATTATGAAAATGTAAGAAAAATGCCCCTAACCCTCCTACGAAAACAAATTATCCTCGCTCCCCGGTCACAATGCCAAGGCTGTGTGAAATCAACCGACGACTATTCCATGCGTCGTTCCAAAAATTCGACTGATGCAGGGGAGGGAGCCAATAATAACCGATACCGGTAGGGCATTATTGCAGCCGCACGGTCGCTATCTTGGCCCGGACTCGGACATGTGCTGACGGTCACACGGTGTTGCGAACGAAAAGTCGACCTTCTTTCGTGCGAATGATACGACCCTTAAAGAGATATAACACAACATTGGTCGAGGTCAAAGAATAGCATCCATACGTTGTCTGTCTGAACCAACATATGCATAAAATAGAAGACCTGTGAACATTTCAGCTCAATCCGCCAACCGAGTCTCGAGAAAATCGCGAAAACCGCTTCATTTGTTTCGCGAAAATGCGGCATTCAACGCCGTACTGTTCCGAAAAATAGTTTAGATCTCGGTTAGACGTTATTTCTTTTACTCTTTTCTCCCAAAATACAACATTTTAAGCAGATATATTTCAGTGCGAGGTTTCTACTATAACCATCTTCAAACTGTATAAGTTTCATGTAAATCTGTGAACGTTTCTGGTGTTTTTTTTCTTCGATCTCACCAATGTTGTGTAGGGGCTTTAAGGGTATTTTTCACCGATCGCAATGCGCGCGGCTCACGATGGTGCTGCATGTATTATGCACAATATGCCCATAGCGGATATCTCAGGCGGTACATCTCTATAAATGCATTACGAAATTGCCAATCGACCAGCGCAGGGGCCAAATTCAGTTATAATGGGAGAGGGAGGGGACTCTAAAGAGATCAATGGAAAGCTACTTGACCGTGGAAAATGTACTGAGCATGAAATGCCTTCCCTCCTTAATGCCAGGGTAAACAACCGTATCTTGGTGTAGGCCTAATGGTGTTTGCTTTTGACTTGTATTATTTTAGGACTGTACTGTATTGTCAAGGGCATCAACCGGTGACCATTTTGCGAGGGAACAAAATGGCCGAGCTTGAGCTCGTGGAGCGAGCGAGGGTTGGGAGTTGGGTCTGGGATGCCATGTTATTGAGCTTTAAATTTGCACCTTCGAGCTTGTAATCATGCCTTTTGGTGCAAAGCAAATTCGTGGTGCATTTTTGAGTAAGAAAATGTATGTGGTGTTCAGTACAGTTCATAGTTGTCTATTAGCCTATATGTGACCCGGCACATCATAATGAGGAATAATCCCCACTTTTGAGATTTTCAGATTTTCTAATGATGTGAAAGAGCGTACCATTAGCTTTCAAATGATATCAACCTTTCTTTCAATACATTAACTTTCCAAAAATACCAAAAAAAAATTAAATAGATTTTTAATCGAATTGAGAAGATACTTTGACTTTAGGCGCTGTTTACTGGAAAAGTGTTTTGGTGGGATATTTCTCATGTCGCTGTGCCGGGTCACATATATATTTTTTGTTTACTCCTATTTCATAAGGTCTCTTAAAGAAGAGGTATGGTTCTAAAAAGAACCTGAGTGATAACTTGACACTGCGGCCAGTGTGATCTGGCCGTCATCAGGCAGGAGAATGATCCTGATCCATTAGACACACGTTTAAGATGAAAACATAATTATAAAACCATACATATCAA
The DNA here is from genome assembly GCA_949987565.1 of Luidia sarsii. NCBI lineage: Eukaryota > Metazoa > Echinodermata > Asteroidea > Paxillosida > Luidiidae > Luidia > Luidia sarsii. The sequence goes on from OX465113.1 coordinate 5,259,135, forward strand.
TTGATAAATTAATGCCATGAGAGAAGGCTTCGACTGAAATACATTTCATACCAAGGAAAACCTTCATGCACTTTATGTAACCGTTCCAACTTTATTTTCTGCCATCATCGACCATCCATATTGTATTTTGGTTTTTTCTATACAAATATTACTTCGTTTTAAAGGGCCTTGTATTATGGTAGGCCATTTTCACAAAGACAACACAATTGATACTTATGTTAGTGGGAAACAACTGCATAGGAGCCTATCATGTTTATGGAATGTATAGATTACTGTCCAGCGGTTCAAGTCTACAGAAATGATGCGGTCGTTTCAATACACCGATCCAGTAGGCCACGCCCACCATAGCAACGGCCAAGCAACCGCGCACATGCGCACAACGTGTCACGATCGCCCACACGCCGTGCGCGTCCACTGCACGCCCGCAACCACGGAAAGCACTTCTCTTTGGTTTTGGAAAAGGCCGAAAATGTACATTTCCTCTCTTGCCAGGTTATCGAGAGTCGGAATTACAATGAAAATATAAACACCGCTTTACCATGGTTAATAAAATAAAACTCGGGTGTGCAAAGGAATTGCCTGGTACATACGAAACAAAAGTCAACACAACGAAAAGTGTGTAGAAAAGAATACACAATTTAGAACGGTATGTCGGACAAAATGGCGGCAATTTGTCGGACCTTAAATGGTGCGTTGTGATTGGTCAATTTGTCAAGGGGCGTGGCCTACTGGATCGGTGTATTGACATAATGCTGTGATGTGATCCGGTTTTCTAACACTGCCAATACAATATAGGCGCTGCTCAACTCTGACCCAACGGGTCACGAACCCAATTTATCAGTGAACTTCCAGACAGTGAAAACAATTACCTTAATTACCTTTCAATTAACTGAAATCTGGCATAACGATATAATTTAATTTTCGTATAACCACCGTACAGACCTTGACCAAGGCGTTGGTCGCCAATTTAGAAATCAAAATCCGGCCTTCAGAAATAGTATGATACTTTGCGCAACACCGTTGCGAAATGCAGCCCATCGATCCGCTCATAGCTTACGCACGCTGTGCACCATCCCCCGCCCGTAACTTGCGTGCGTATTATGTCGTGTGCGCGTCTTGTCTTGCTGCCAGGACAGCTGCGTACAGGATCGTACTCAATGTACGCACACAGGCTATTGTATGTGGTATGGCAGCGGTGCGGTCTGCGAGCAGTGTATACAGCTTGCACACGGCGTGGTAAAGTGCCGTTGTGCCGCGGTTTGCGTGCGTCTGGCCCGGATCTCTGCCCGGAGCCGTACCGGAGAGATCGCCTTGGACAAGGCTATAACAGACCCAGGGCCTGTATGACTGGTCCCCTCCGCTAGTCAGCGGTCAAAGGCCATACTATTAATGAGCTATCCCTTACTCCATCGCTTCCGAAAATCGTAATTTTATGATGGGAGTGACATTTTGTTCATTAAACAGCCTAGAATGAAAAAAAAAATGTTTTAAGTACCCAGTGTCTGTGCCATTTTGATTGCACGTCTAGGAATAGGTACCCGGTACGTATTAAGCAGTTATTGATGATGGACAGACTAAAGGTTCTGTTGCCTATAATTATATGGACGAAAATACATTACATTGTTTACATCAAGGTATCGTTCGTGCAGTATTGCTATAGATCTGTCCAATAATACGATTCTGTTATAATTTAACAATCATATATGAATACGTGAAAGTAATGTCACCAGACTGCATTCAAACAATTTGGTATCTTAAACACAATGTTTGCTCAAGCGCGTTGTGCTAAATCGCCTTAATTTGACAGCAAATAACATAATAAGAGTATAATAGAATTAGGTAAAATAGGTTACAATGAAATCGAATGAAATATAAAATATACAATTTAAAGTGAATGCAAATCAATAATTTGGCATGTGCAAAAATTAGACGTTCATCGACCTAAGGTAATTTTAGAAAATTTAAAACTTATCAACACTGAGTCCCATAATAGTGACTTGTTAATTTCACTTTTAAGAAGAGACGTGAGCCTTTCCCAGACGAAATCTTCAAAATTATATTCGTTTTTCCCGTGCATTTTGAAAATTAATTAAATGAATACATGTACATTATACTTACTTCCGTGGCGTTCTTATTTAAGGTGAAATTGCAAAATAGTATGGTTAAGTACACAGCAGAACACGAATCTTTATAAATAATGAAAATTGACCAAATTTGCTTTTTTTTTCTCCAGAAACTGAATCACAAAAAAGGACGTTTTAAAGAGACCGTAAGTTTGGCGTAACTTCCGGTGCGGTCCCCGCCACTTCCGGTGCCTACTTGCATTTGGTGCGGTCGTAGCCGGCGTACTTGCTGTTGTACTGGTGCCGGGCGAAGCACGTGGCCAGGACGCTGTCGCAGCTACACAGGGCCCGGGCACACAGTCCCTGGGCCATGTCGCTGTAGCTCGAGAGGGGATCTGAGGGACAATTAGCACACGAAATGATTATCATTCGCAGGGTGCAGCACACAAAATCCATCCAAGATGGCCCCGCCGAGCTGATTATCATAAAGTGTGTACCCACAACTTTTTTTTAATAAGGGGTCTTTGGAGGCTAATTAACTGATACATTGTAGAACAAGTGAAGCTTAAGACAACCTGGGGGTTCACTCTTCAATTTGGTATGAAATTTGGACCATATCTGGCTTTAAATGTGGCCCTATTTGGCTGCGGAAGTGGAGGGGTCCATCTCAAAATCCTTGCAGAAATTTGGCTTGGACGACTAGACAATTTGGGGGTGTTTTTTTCTGGGGGTAATTAGCAAAAAATCTAATCGGCTAAGGGCACTAAAATTGAAAGGAATCTGAGAGATGAAGGTCCAAACAACAATTTTAAATATAGCTACAAGAACTGAGAGACTTTTGGGCATGGGATAATTGGCTTTGAAAGTGAGTGTTTTTGTACAGTGTTCAATGGGAGCTCTATTTAGTGTTCTGCACCCCGCAGATACGGGCGATTTAAAAGAGTGCGCCCTCAAGAGTTTGCAACGCGTTGGCCAATCACAATGCGCGTATTTCGTCGATATTTTTTTCCCGTACCACATTATTCGCTATGGGCCCATAATGTTTGTGCATATATAGCTGCTAGCTGTGCAGAAAGCCAGTCCCTAGTTTTAACTTCAACTGGTATAGCCCCCTCCCCCTTGCCCCCCCCCCCACCCCGTAAATTGTTTGTGCACAAACATATAGGCCCATAGCGAATAATTATGTGGTACGGGGGAAACAAATCGCGTCCGGAAAGGGTCGACCATAGATCTCCATAATATTTATGTAGATCAAATGGGTCGACAGATTCCTCGCAATCTGATTGGCCAACGCGTTACAAACTCTTGAGACCGGACTATATTGTGAATCGCCCGTACTGAAAACAAAATGTTCAATTTGTTCTAAAGTTCTCAGTCAAGTTTTTCCTTCAATATATCATTCAATGAGGTAGCTGCGTGATTTTCGTTCCCAGAGGGTGTACAGTTGTCTCATAAGACAGTGAGCGCTTAAGTTTGAAACTTTTGGAGCCCGATCCGGTGGGTTTGTTTTTCCAGAGAAAGCCTTTGTGCTTTGTCTATGGAATTTGGGTGAGACATGCAAACCCCTAATTACTGTGACTGAAGTGGCAGGAACAGCTTCAATTCTGAAACATTCGGAGGGCCCGACGTATCGATCCTTGCAGGACTTTTTCTCAAAATAATGGACGTATGTTCAGCTCCTCGGTGTCAGCAAGCTCTTCGGTGTCAGCGTGTTCCCTAGTCCTCCAATACTTTGGTCAGGTAGTACCCGTGTCGCACAGCGAGCGTGCAATTGATCCGCACTGTCCGACAATTTATTGTTTAGGCAGCTATAGGGGAGCATGTTGACGTTAAAGAGCGTGTTGACCCCGAGGAGCTGCACAGACGTCTCAGGGGATGTTTCTCGGAGGTATCGATACCTTGCCGCTTCGACTGAAGCGGCAGAACTCCCCCCATGCAGGAAGTACGCGGCTGTGTACTTACTGCATTTGACGGTGGCGTATATGCCGTTGGAGTGGGACTTGGTGGCCTTGGTGCTGTACTTGTACGACTGGTTGTAGACAGAGGCTTTGGCGTTGGAGCACACGCCCCTCTGAGCCGCGCCGAAGCATCGGTCGTGCTGCTGGCAGCATCTGGACGTGAAAAAGACACACCAATGTCATAAGTGCCGTGATCATAGGCCCACGGTATTATATGTATTGGTATAGCGCCAGTTCGTAATCCCAACACTGTGTAAAATGACGTCTATTTCCGACACCATGCACCCACGTTTGGATACCATACGTTGAGACTTAAGCCTATCGTATTTCAAAGTCTTTGAAACTGACAGCGATTACTCACTTCTGCACAACATCCATAATATTGAAACAAAAACACTGATTTACTACAAATTCGAATTTTCCTACGCGTTTCTTCCTTACGTGTACGAGGGATACTTACTATCGTCCGCACGTTCAGCGGATAGCTTGCAGCGTACGACGTCATAATTGATGACGTATCTGTTGCAATAATTGTATCCGCTCGCTTGCGAGACCGCTCTATTAACAGTGCACACAAGCAATGGTTTACCTGTCCACGGAATCGACGGCCTTTCCTTTGCCTCCAACCCCACAGAAGCAGCCGTAGCCGTTGTAGGAGGTGTAGACGCTGTACAGGCTCTTTCCCGTCACGCTGCCGATCAAGTTGCCCAGCTCCATCAGGTCGCGCTTAGAGCGCACCTTGGAGTAGTCGGCATTCACGTCTACCAATCGCAGCCCGAAACAAAGAGAAAGAGAGAGAAAGAGAGAGAGGGGGGAAGTAAAAGACAAAACACAGTAAACATCTCTGCACTTCCCCTCCGTCGTTCCTTGCATTCACACGACGCTCTTTCCCCCAGCTACTTAACACACCGTAAACACAGGATGAACCATACTTAACCAGAATTTTGCCACACGATGTATCCACTAAAAGCAGAATAACGTCAATGGATGTCTTTCTAACCTTTCATCTCCTTGAAGTGATACACAAAAAAATTTCAAACTGCTTACTGACTAAAATTACCAAAATGCAAATTTTAAAAATTAAGTGGGCCTGACGTTTCGATCCCAGCAGGACTTCTCTCAAAGCCCCCTTCTTAGCCATCACACTGAGTGGCCTTTTGGGCCTTGTGGTTGGCGATTCTCCATAAAAAAAATCCCGCTGACTTCAACGGCCCACAATAACCAAATCTTAATCATCTAATTGCCCAGCCGTTTCGATCATTATAGCAGAACCTTTTTCAATCTCAGCAGCACTACCTTGCAAATGCAAATTCGCCCAACCCAAGGCTATAAAGCCACTCAAGGTTAAGGGGTAAGGAAAGAATGATATAGAGAGGGACCCGGGGAGGCTGGAGATAGGAATTAACATTCCTTTTTTTAAAAGGGCAAGATCGTATGCTGGGGAAAAACATGAATTAGGAAGGGAATTCCAGATGTAGGCAGAACGAGGGAAGAAGCTGTTTTTTAAGGCACGTCCTGCTTAATTCGAAGCACCGGGGCCGTCATTAAAACATCACCCGGTGACAGTATTGGTTAATTAAGGACCAACTGACGGCCCGTGTTGGTCCAAATCAATGATAAAGTCCCTTTTTTTTATCAAACCAAACGAAGCAATGGGCAACCGATTTCTCCCCAATAAGTTTTGCCCGACGTTGTTGACTGTGCATGTATTATATTACATATACCCACATTGAAAATGTTTGGCGATGTTTAACGACCATTGTGGCCTGTATCAAAATGGTCAAAATATTATAGCAACTGGTACAGTTCTTGGTCAGTCAAAGCATTATAATGTTGTCTCCGAAGGCATTTCTGATAAAACTGGACAAAATGTTCCGGCAAAGTAGCTTGGTTTTGCCAGCAAATGCACTTGACCATGAAGAAAAACCATACTGTCAAGGACTCATTAATATTTACTGATTGGCCTTTACTCGGAAATTCCTGACGTTTCTTTTCCAAAGAAGAAGTGTCACATTGTTGTTAACCATGACCTTCCTCAATCCTTCATAATCCTCCGGGTTGTGTTGGAGGATAGAGGCAAGTATTACAATTTCCAGTGGGAGGATTAAGGGGGGATGGGGAAGGTTGTTAAATATTTACCGGTACACTGGAGGACTGTGGAGGATTGAGGAAGCATTATTATTTTTAAAATTTAGTGGGCCTGACGTTTCGATCCTAGCAGGACCTTTCTCAAAAGCATTATTATTGGAGGATTGTGGAGGATTGAGGAAGATTGTCATATTTACACTGGAGGACTGTGGAGGATTGAGGAAGCATAATTATTGGAGGATTGTGGAGGATTGAAGAAGGTTGTCATAATTATTTACACTGGAGGACTGTGGAGGATTGAGGAAGCATAATTATTGGAGGATTGTGGAGGATTGAGGAAGATTGTCATATTTACACTGGAGGACTGTGGAGGATTGAGGAAGCATAATTATTGGAGGATTGTGGAGGATTAAAGAAGGTTGTCATAATTATTTACACTGGAGGACTGTGGAGGATTGAGGAAGCATAATTATTGGAGGATTGTGGAGGATTGAGGAAGATTGTCATATTTACACTGGATCATGGAGGACTGTGGAGGATTGAGGAAGCATAATTATTGGAGGATTGTGGAGGATTGAAGAAGGTTGTCATAATTATTTACACTGGAGGACTGTGGAGGATCGAGGAAGCATAATTATTGGAGGATTGTGGAGGATTGAGGAAGGTTGTCATATTTACACTGGAGGACTGCGGAGGATTAAGGAAGCATGCTACAATGATATAGGCCTATTGGAGGATTGTGGAGGATTGAGGAAGGTTGTCATATTCACACTGGAGGACTGTGGAGGATTGGGAAAGGTTATGGAGGATTGAGGAAGGTTGTTAAATTTAAACTGGAGGTCATGGAGGATTTTGAAGGATTGAGGAGGGTTCGAATTCAACAGTACTAGGGATTTAGGGTTAATGTGTCAATTCCTCTGATCGTTGAATATGGCGAAATTCTTTTCTAATTATTGCGTGTTTATCTTGCTGCCGCAGAGTTGTGTGGCCAGACATTAATTTAACCGCACGACGAATAGTAATGAAGCTCGACGTTGGCTTGTGAGTGCAAGGTATACAGAGCGGTGTTCCCGCATATTTTTCGTTTAATCATTTTTTTTCTTCAGCAAAACTAACTCGAGACACTCGTCGACACTCACTATGCAATAATGCATTCGAATGCAACGCATGTAGTGGATTCCAAATATGGCGAGGACTCAACTAGACCGATAAATCATCCCAATAACGAAGTGATGACATTGTCAAACCACGCATGGGCACGCTGTGCAGCAGAATGGGCATAATAATTCTGATGGGACTAATACAAAGAGTGTGTACACTTTATACTGACGTCAAATCGATGCGCACAAATTCAAAGCTCGATAATAAGAGGGCATGATGCGTCGATTCTAACATGACCATTCTCAGCCCAAGGGCAGAATCTTTTAAAAAATAGTTTCGTCCAGACAAAAATACGTCCAGTGAGTTTTAATAGAATAGAAGGAAGCATGTACTACTGTACATGTATTTCAATAATTATAAAATGACCACCATTTTTTCTGTAAACTTGCTGGTCAGATTCTTTCACGAAGAAAACTACCGCTAAAAAATCAGACGTGCTTTAGCAATGCTGACACATTGCGTATAGCATTGTGTGCGCGATTAGTTGATTCTGCCCACATTACATCACAACAACCGTCTTGTATCTAACCTATTCCGTCAAATTCATCGTTATCCATTATAGAAAAAGGTGGATCATAGTCAGACCATGCATAATTTTATAGCAAACAGAAACCATACACGTAATCAACAAACAAACAACAAAATAAACACCAACAACAAACAGAACGCACCCAACAAACAAACAAACAACCGGATATTATTAGCCTCCCACACAACACAACAGCCGTCTTGTCTGTGACCCAACCCTCACAAACCCATCATTATCTATCAGAAAAAAGCGGAGGATGACCACCCCTATATCGAAGAGACACAAGTCATAAACACCTCAACAAAACAAACAAAGAATTTACAAACAGACACCTCAACAAACACACAGACAAAAACGTCAATACATAATTCGATGGGCAAGCAGCCAGCTTCACAATACAATACAGTAACCGTCTTTCCTCTACATGCCACATCCCCTCAAATAATTGTTCATTATCCAACATAGAAAGCGGTGCATGGTGCAACCACGCCTATATCGAGGATACACACAAACCCTTTAACCAAATTAAACAAACCTTCAACCCCACCAAACGAACAACAATTTATATGCAACTATCTTCACATCACACAAATGAATCTACCTTCTATCTTCTACCTACCCCTTATCCTGTGACCCTTATTCATCACTGAAAATGACTGTATAAACCACGTCCATATACCCGAAGAGACAATAAACCCGAATAAACACCTGGTGCCTCCAACAAAATAATATAAAACGAACAGACAATCCGCTTCTACAAACAGACAAGACGTACCTACGAAACTTGTCACCAATATGATGCATGCCAGTAGAGGCAGCCATCTCCCTACGTGCACCGCCTCCATCCTGCAGACGATACTGTGAGCACGTTCAAAATGAAAATCGATAGTCCAACATGGACGACACACAATCAACCACCGACTATACTAGCTACAGTCCTCTCATCCTCGCGGTCTCGTCAGCTACACGAAAAAGAGAAAGCAGGGTGGAGGGAGGGAGGGAAACAAAAACACGGGAGACTCGGAGGCTGAATCCCTGCCCGTGGATGCTGAGGAATGGCGATTGGGCGTGTGGACTGGTTAGGTTACCAGTGCATGGTAAGCAGCCGTGCAATCAAAGGGATGTATCTCAGTGGCAACGCATCACAGACAGCCCCACGGGGGAAACACACAAATCCTGAGCGCTCAATGATGCTGCGCAGTTTCTTGCCGTTGCCGTATACGTAGCTGCGCGCTCTCCTCGTATCGTGGGTGAAGACTGCCATGCCTAGTTAGCATAAAATTACGAGGCGGGAGCGCTCGGGCGAGAAGGCGGAGGGGGCGGAGACAAATTAATGGAAGGACAGGACAGGTATTGATCGAGCTAGCAGACACGGCCCTAGACTTATTCCAGTCCTTCGACGGCGGCTCGGCGATTGTTCCGGCGAGGAAAATTAGCTTGCAGAAGAGCCCAGGCGGACGGTGAAAAAAAAAACACTTGGAAAACCCCAATCTACTCGTATAATGACATAAAAATTAGGAGATTGATCAAACACTTCGTCTGTCAGACCATGGTCAGACAGTCGAATTTAACGTCAACTTTTTTGAAAATTTAGTGGGCCTGACGTTTCGATCCTAGCAGGACCTTTCTCAAAGGCAGAGTGACAAGGACAAAACAGATACATGTGCACGAAGGAAGGGGAAGAGAGTGAATAGGACACGGATGAGAAAAGGACAAAGAGTGAAGCTGGTAGGCTGAGATCAAAGGGAAGGGCAAGGATCAGTAGGGTAGGGATTAGTGAGAAGAGGGGGGAAGATCAAAGAGAGAAGTGTGGAGGAGTGAACACAAAAGAAGGATTATCAGAAAGCTGCATGGTGTTAGTCATTACCCTCCTGGATGTTGAGACCATGTTGTTGAATGATCAGGGACATTGAAGTGATACCCAACAGGGGTGTCCATTTTACCGGTTTTGATTGTAGACCTATGGCCATAGATACGTTTTTTGAGTGTGTTTTTGGTCTCGCCAACATACTGAACATTACAAACTCTACATGAGATGAGGTATTGCACGTGATAGAGCCATATGTCATGTGGGTATAGTTCCAGAGGAATGTCCATTGAAAGAGTCTATTTCCTTGACATGTGTCTTGCAAACAATGCATTTCGAGGTACAGTTAAATGTACCAAATTTAGTGGGAGGTGAAGAGTTCAAAGGGGGAATCTCTGCTCGGATAATTAAGTCACGCAGGTTACGGGGGCGACTCATAGCCAAAACAGGCGAATTTGGAATACCATCAGCCAGACGATCTGAAGTGTGCAGAATATGGTGGTTTTCCTTAGTTATCTTCCTGAGAGGATGAAGAGAAGGTACGTGGCAGGAAGTAACTATATTAAGGGAACCTTGGGATTGTCCTTGGGACCTGGTGGCTTTTGTTTGAGTGCCGAACTTCTGTGAATCGAATACACTTTAGCAATGGAATTCTTCACTTGGCGAGAACTATAGCCTCTATAGCAACCAAGTTACTGGCCAATACACGTGTATGGCGGCGAAAGTCAGACTCATTGGAACATTATGCGCCTCAATCTGAGGGCCTGGCTGTAAGCTATACCAGTCTTACAGTGTCTGGGGTGACAACTGGAGGAATGGAGATATTGATGATATGAGTGTCGGTGGGCTTAAAATACAAGTCAGTAGTAAGTGTATTGAGGTCTTTCCGGACGGTGGCATCCAGAAAGTGGGTCTGCTGAAGAGACTTCTCCCATGTGAATTTGATAATCCCGTGGAAGGAATTGATGTGGTCAAAGAAAGCATTCAAGCTGCTACCGTCCCTAGTCCAAATGAAGAAAACGTCATCTATGTATCTCCACCAAATCCAGGGACGGCATCAGCCTCACTGAGCATGCGTTCCTCAAGATCACCCATGAAGAGGCAAGCAGAGGAAGGAGCCATGCGCGTGCCCATGGCAGTGCCATGCACCTGAAGATAGGGCTTGCCAAGAAAGGAGAAATTGTTCTTGGCCAGCACAAGCCTCATGAGGGTGGTTATGTCAGAGATGGGTGGAGAAGACTGTTTTCCTTTGGTCAGGGCCGAGGAGCAAGCTTGAATGCGTTCTTCCTGGGGGATGTTAGTGAGAGGAAACGTCTATGGTACCAATTATGGCAGTGGTCGGAATTTGATCCTTGACACTTTCCAACTTTCGCAGAAAGTCGGGAGTGTCATGGACGTATGACTATGAGTGGATTTGGGGAACTAAGAGTCTGAGAAAAGAGTCAAAGAAAAGAAATAATTGTGTTTCGTAGGTGAACCATTGCCAGAGATGATGGATCTGCCTGGGTTGTTGGTCTTGTGAATTTTCAGGAGAAGGTAGAATCTGGCAGTTCTACAATTGACCGGTGATAGAAATCTGTGAGCTTTTTTACTCAATTGATCACGTGATCGCATATCATCCAAAACTTCCTGAATTTGCTCTGAATTTTTTTTGCATGGAATATCCTCTTTAATATTATATATATTTTTTTATAACCAACTTTTTTTCGGCCAACATGGGTCGGCATTATCAACTTGTGACATTATTATTTGTCAATAAAAGCCCAACTGTTTGATTGTGTCGGTCAAAATGTATAACAAACTCCCAACATCTCCGACGGAAAAGCACTGCAGATAGACAAAAGGGAAAATAGCAATGGAAATTTGATTGGACCAGGATTTGAACCCAGGCCTCTGGTTTATTGAACCAGCGCTCTCTCCCTTGAGCTATGCACTATGTAGCCATTAGCTAGTAGTAGTATTTATGTGGCGGCGGCTTTCCACTATTATTACGCCGTAAGTAGTCACTGCCAGTATTCGTCAGGGTGGGTGCGCGCAGGGTCAGGGCGCAGGGTCAGGGTGGGTGGCGCCATGCAGTCACGCAGTAACTGTAGGCCTATATTCTCCACGATAGCTAGCTCCAACTCTAAGGACCACGCCGCCCGTTTTCATTCAGTCTGAAGGAAAACCACCATAATATTCTCCACACTTTAGATCAGATCGTCTGGCTGGGGCCATTCCAAACTCGCCTGTTTTGGCTTTCAGGCGCCCCCGTAATAATCATCACCGTGACTTAATGTCCGAGCAGAGGTTCCCCTTTGGACACTTCATCTCCCACCAAATTTGGTACAAACCTCGAAATGCATTGTTTGCAAGACTCGTGTCAAGGAAAATCACTATTTCAAAGGACCTTTGAGAAAGGTCCTGCTAGGATCGAAACGTCAGGCCCTCTAACTTTTAATAACATTTTTATATGGCCACACTTTTTTGTTTGGATTATTTTGAATAAGGACCAGCTAGTATCGAAACGTCAAGCCGTTTCAATGGCTTGTTTTAGTTATAATTATGAATCAGTGATCAGTTTGTTTTTTATTGATGGAACATGTATAATAAATAATTATTATACATTAATTTTTATCACAATAAATTATTTTGCCCAGGGGGACCTACATGTTGTATCAAGTTTGGCCCATGGACACTTCGAGTCACTTGGTGGCGCTATCCTGATAGTTGACCAAGCATAAACTTGTCCAGTCTGCCTACCTATTTTGGCCTCGCGGGCTGTGTTCAGCCAACGGCGCCTATGAGCACCACTTTGCATTATTGGCAAGAGGGGACTTGAACACAAGTCTATTTTGAAATCGGCCGTATCATGGCGGTCGTCAATGTACACAACTGAATTTCATACGTGAATTTGTCAACGAATGTGTTGAAAATAATTATAGTTATACACTTTTTTTGTTCGTGTTTCTTGTCGACACGGGATGTGAGGGGGTAAGTTGAAATGGTGTGTACTGCCACTACTTGTTTCACGCAAGAAATATGACTGGCATATCTGTGATGTGACCAAACGCTAACGTGAAATTTGTACTGAGCTGAGTGATGTCATGGTGAGATAAACTTTTTTGAATGAATGGCATTTCGGAATCCGTTCTCTGTATACAAATGGAGGTACCTCCATACCGTATTACCCCGTTACATATACATGTACATGATTAATAAATACATTTTGTTTACCACGAAAACTCACCCATTGCGTTTGTTGCTGGTAAAACTAAAACTAAACTAAAGTGTAATCCGAGTAACTTGGACCCGACAAGTCACCCTTTTTTTATCGAATTTTGAAATGTTGAGATTCGGGTGACTGTCACCGGAATCTAAAAAAAACGGAGGGGAAATTTCTTCCTTTTCCCAAACGTGGTCGGGCGCCCAACCCCTCAATTTCTTTTTTAAAGGGCGATTGTAAGGGTCCAAGTTACTCGGACTAGGGTTAATCATGAGTTAACACGCAAAAGAATCTCGTAGCCTACACTTCTGAAAAGGCAAATTGTAAATTGGTAAATCCCAGAGAAAAGAGCTGCCATACTCGTCAATACTATAGTGCTGGAACAAACTGGTGTAAAAAACTTTTCTCCATGAAAATAGTGCTCATGTAATTCACCTTTCTATAAGTTAACTTTAACTTAGTCCGAGTAACTTGGACCCGACAAGTCACCCTTTTTTTTATCGAATTTTGAGGGACGGGTGACTGTCACCCGTCCCTCAAAATTTCAAAATTTGATTAAAAAAAGGCTGACTTGTCGGGTCCAAGTTACTCGGACTAACTTCAACTCAAGGACTAGCAAATGTACCAGGGCTTGAAACGAAAGGAGCGCGATCGCACTCGCGCTCCTCCGCGCTCCTTAATGTTTTCCAAGGAGAGCAAAAAAAAGCGCTCCCTACAAATTTAACGAGAGCATTATGATTTTTTAAAAACCGTGAAAGTTTAATCACCTTGTTTTTTGTTGTTTTTTGTTCACATGAGTTAAAAGCACAAATGTTTTGTGTCAGAAATTTAAGACATTTGCCAACCAAATCTGCTCTAAAAACGGCTTTTGGGACCGTACTCGTCGTCGTGATTTACGTTGAGTTGAGGCTGATCGTTTGTCGATCGTGGTGCGAGATCGCGCGCTGCCCAGTGTGTGCACTCGGCACGTGTACGTACATGCAATGATTAGTAGACTTCCGCCAGCCCTTACAGTTGTTTTCTAACAAATAAACTAATGTTTATTACATTTATACCAGCGATGTACAAATATGTTGTTTTTGTGTGCGGTCAAATCTCATTGGTTAGTGCTTTTGCTGGACAGCATGCAGAGTCCCCAGCCATCGTTGACCAGTTGCATAGCACAGCTGTGCATTGTTTATTACCCAATTATTGATCTAGAAAATGTAGCCAGTCTGACTTTTGGATCCTAGTGTAGTACAAGCACTACTACTATTACTAGTACTTTAGTTGTGGGATCTTTCTCTACCTTTGAGAAAGGACCTGACATGATTTGACATCTGTGTGGCTTTTGTCATGCTGCGCATTGTTTCGCTGTAGGCCCAAAAAAGTCTTAGTTTAAATCTCAGACAATATTGGTGCCTGGATTTGGAGAGCTTTGTGCAGTCCATAGCAACACCACTGGCGCAAAGTGGTTACAAAAAGCAAAACTACAACAATTCTACTCTCTTGGTCTGAATTTAGCCTCTGTGTGGTGATTTTTACCATCCATCAGATAAATAAAGCACCCCTAAATGCAGTTGACTTGAGTTAAAAAAGTGCTGGTCCAGTTCCAGGGTGTAGTTGCCTGGTTGACACATATATTTAAAAAAAAATAGTTAAACCCTGACTTTTGTTCCTCCTTGTGTAAGTCATACACTGCCCAGTAGTAAAAATATTGACATTGTATGTCAGAACAAGGTGACAACAAAATCTGCAACAACAAAATCTTTTACCCACCCCACTGTTAAAAAGGACTGCTACAAGCACTCATTTCTACCAAGAACCATGATTGAGTGGAACTCACTGTCTTCAGGAGTACGTCAATCCACCTCAGTCGATATTCTCCACTCCCCAGTCCAAACTAAATAATGATGATATGGACTTGACTTCCTTCATTTGGCCCGGGGGACCCACTACTATTAAAGTCCGCTCCACTAGCCATAATATAATCGCCTGCTACAGTAGGCCTATATTTTGTTATATTTTTGTCGGCGGAACCCTACAGATACAGATACAAACACAACGTGTCCTCTTCTTCTTCTTTATTTTCCCAGCATCTGTAAATTTCAGAAAGGCCGGCGAAGGAGGTTCATGATTTTCCAATCAGGCGCACTGCTGGAAAGTTCATTCAACCCAAGCGTGCCTACACTCTGATGTTTGAGTGAATCTGCACATATATATCTTAGGGGAGGGATGCCGGCGTGGACCAGCCCCTGATCGCCATGGCGATGAGCCCGCCCCCGGCCCTGGGGGGCTACGCCCCTCCGGACTGCCTCTGGCGACTGGTGGAGGAGAACGTGGCGCCGGGAGAGAGAGCGGAGATCCGGGACATCTTGGGCAACTCGATGGTGGAGCAGAGCGTGGAGCTTCACCAAGAGGTAGCTGATTACTCACTGGCCAAGACCTCGCAGCGCATCCTGTCTGAGTGCTCTAGGGGGACCCTAGACGATCGGACAGATCAAAGCCATGAGGCCATTGACTGGTTGCGACAACTCCGTGACGTGGTGTAGAAGCAAATTTCACATACCGAAGGAGAAGACTAGCCAAGGGTCTGAATTTACCTGTGGCCCCTGTGCCCAAAATGACGAGTTGGCGTCGAAATGACACTTGATTTTTGGCATCCAAATGACAGTTTAGTTTAGCTGTCGAAAAGACAGTTGAGTTTTGGTCTCAAAATGACAGTTGAGTGAGTTATAGTGTTGAAATGGCAGTTGAAATTTGGCATTGAAAATGACATTTGACATTTGGCGTGAAAATGATGGATTCAATCTTTGAGTGCCCCATTCTGAAAAGGTTGGAAGGGGCCAGCAGTTTGCTTAGTAATACACCAATCCAGTAGGCCACGCCCACCATAGCAACGGCCAAGCACTTCTCTCCTTTGGACTTTACACGGTTTGTAGATCATGGTCATGATAGAATCCTTATGTTGAAATCTTACTGTCTGGAATGCTGTATTTCCATGTGAAACCTTCACTAAAACATCGACAAATAGTTTCTTACTCGCGAGTAACACTGTAACACACTATTTCTAACACTTCAGAATAGTGCAAAAACCATGACGGTTTGTTGCCTTTTTTCCACTTTCTCAGATTACCATGTGAGCTAAAACCTTCGCAGGATTTCTTTTTTGGAATGTTTGATGATTTAGCACACAAACGGTGGCAATCTTTGGACCTTTACCAATGTTGTATAGGCCCATAGGGCCTTTAACTCTATCTCTATCATTTTTTGTCTTGGTGGTTTGTTTTTTTAAGGTTGACGCTCTGCTGGAGATATGGCGAGATTATCGGCAGAATACGGAGGAAGTTGCTCCTCCGCTGAAGGCAGCTCTGCCTGAGCCTCCGCTCCTCAGGAGGAGCTTGAGAGGGCAGATCCGGATCCTGGTGGAGAGTCTGAAGGAACGAGCCAGGGAGGAAGGAAGGTGAGGGGTGAGGGGGGGTGGAGGGACCTGGGTCTAGACTCCTTGATAGTTGATTTGATTGGAGTTGTCGTAGATTAGCCCTTTCGGCCCTACAGAATGCCACAGAGGTCCTAAGGCTCAAACCTACATTACGCTGTGGAGTTCTTACAATAGGCAGTGTCAATTTATTCAGTATCTAGGTTTGACCTCAGCACAGCAATTCAGTACTGAAAGGTCATATATACAAAAATGTTGCAAACTGCTTACCGGTACTGACTAAAATTACCAAAATGTAAATCTTAAAATTTAGTGGGCCTGACGTTTCGATCCTAGCAGGACCTTTCGATCCTAGCAGGACCTTTCTCTGCCTTTGAGAAAGGTCCTGCTAGGATCGAAACGTCAGGCCCACTAAATTTTAAGCAGTACTGAAAGGGTTAGGAAGGGCCTGATGTTTCGATCCTAGCAGGACCTTTCTCAAAGGCAGAATGAGGTACTTGATATGGACTTTGAGATTTGAAGGTTTTCATGGTGAGGGTAGCATAAGGAATAGGTTTGCGGTGACACCATACACAATTTTCCCTCTTGTGAGTATGTTTGTGAACTTCTGAACCCCACTTACTCACAAAAGAGAACCATTTGCATGGTGTCACTGGCTCACTGCAAAACGTATTCCTTCTGATATGACTTTGTTTTATTTTGTTTCTTCTCATTTTGTTGCATTTCGTTTTGTTTTGTTTTGTTCCGTTCCATTTCGATTTGATTCGCTTAAATTTGATTCGCTTGGATTCCATTTGATTCGAGTTGATTATATTCAATTCGAATCTATTCCATTTAATTCGAATCCATTCCATTTGAAACTGCCTTTGAGAAAGGTCGTGTTAGGATCAAAATGTCAGGCCCTCCTAATTTTTAATATTTGCATTTTGGTCGTTTTTAGTCAGTAAGCGGTTTTCAACATTTTTGGCATAAATTATTAGGGCTCACTCTAGTCAATTCCATTTTATTATAATTTATTCCATTTAATTCTGATCATTTGATTTGATTCTAAATCATTTGATTAAATGTCATTTCATTCCATTTGATTTTAATCCATTCCATTTACTTCTGATTCACTCAATTTGATTCAATTCTATTTCATTCTATTTGATTGCCCCCCTGCCTGCGTGCTTACTTCAGTCTGTTTGTCTGAGAGTTCATCTGTCTATCCTTCCGTCCACCTGTCTATGCTTTCTGTTGGTGTGTCTGTCTGTCATTCTATCTGTCTGTCTGTCTTGTGGGGTGTCTGTCTGTTTTGTGTTTTTGGTTTGTATTGGGGTCAACTCTCTCTAAGAGTCATGCTGAACCAAACTAAAGACAGGATAAGAATGGGGATAAGACTTGAAAGTTTGCATGGTGGAGAACATAGTGGAAGGTTTGCGGTGACACCATGTACCGGTATATCTTCTCTTTCAAGAAGTGTGGCTCTGAAAAGAGCCGGTAACTCAACGTTTCGGATAGTGTGTACTCTGCCTGTGTGACGACGGGCAGAGTACACACTAACCGAAACGTTGAGTTACCGGCTCTTTTCAGAGCCACACTTCTTGAAAGAGAAGATTATACATGGTGTCACCGCAAACTTTCCGATAAGAATAGGGTACATAGACAAGGGTGAATACCATAATTATGGCAAACATTTGAATGTCAAAGAATGACTCTGACTATTATTCCTGTGTCTGTAGTTACTCCTGTCTCGTGCTTGTTTGTCTGAAAACAAAACTGAGGATGTTCTCATTTCCGTTGCAGGGACTCAGGGTTGAGCCTGTCAAGACAAGGCAGTGAAGTCCTTGACTATGTGCTGGAAGACAGTCCAAGAGGTACCAGACTAATATCCCATGGATAGTTTGCACTTGTTGCCACGGCAGCAAGACTGGACCCCAGACTCCAACTGAGCATTCCGTACATGATAGGTTAACTACTCTGGTCCCCTTGGGTCCCTACGCCTCATCTGGGGCAGAGCCAGGCTGGTGGACCATTGGTTGACCACTGTGGTCTGCCATTTGGAACCAACGTCAGGACTGTGGTTCCTCCCTTATCCCAGTAGACTCATCTTGACCCAAACCCTAGCCTGGTCCCCCATTGCTTGACTACTCTGGACTGCCAGTTGCAACCATTCTCAGGACCATTGCATCTACCCTGGTTCCAGTGGTTTTATCTGAACCCAAAGCTAGGCTGGCCAACCATCCCTAATGACTAAACTGGTTGACCATTTGGTTTCTTACCCGTTTTTCCATTCATTACTTTTGCAGAGTGTAGTACTCCAGCCAGCTTGAGAAGGCCATCCACTGCAGTCAGCCTGCATGACGGCAGAGAGACTCCCATGAGAATGACGCCCTCTAGTGACGGCGATGAGTAAGTGTCAAGCAAGTCAAATGAGTTTGTGCAATAATTGTAATTCATTTTGCTTTTATTTTGATAAATTTTGTTTCCATTTTGTTTCCCTTCCCCTTCCCTTCCCCTCCCTTCCCTTCCCTTCCCTTCCCTTCCCTTCCCTTCCCTTCCCTTCCCTTCCCTTCCCTTCCCTTCCCTTCCCTTCCCATCCCATCCCATCCCATCCCACCCCGTCCCTTCCCGTCCCTTCCTATCCCTTCCCTTCCTATCCCTTCCCTTCCCTTCCCTTCCCTTCCCTTCCCTTCCCTTCCCTTCCCTTCCCTTCCCTTCCCTTCCCTTCCCTTCCCTTCCCTTCCCTTCCCTTCCCTTCCCTTCCCTTCCCTTCCCTTCCCTTCCCTTCCCTTCCCTTCCCTTCCCTTCCCTTCCCTTCCCTTCCCTTCCCTTCCCTTCCCTTCCCTTCCCTTCCCTTCCCTTCCCTTCCCTTCCCTTCCCTTCCCTTCCCTTCCCTTCCCTTCCCTTCCCTTCCCTTCCCTTCCCTTCCCTTCCCTTCCCTTCCCTTCCCTTCCCTTCCCTTCCCTTCCCTTCCCTTCCCTTCCCTTCCCTTCCCTTCCCTTCCCTTCCCTTCCCTTCCCTTCCCTTCCCTTCCCTTCCCTTCCCTTCCCTTCCCTTCCCTTCCCTTCCCTTCCCTTCCCTTCCCTCCCTTCCCTTCCCTTCCCGTCCCTTCCCCTCCCTTCCCTTCCCTTCCCTTCCCTTCCCTTCCCTTCCCTTCCCGTCCCTTCCCTTCCCTTCCCTTCCCTTCCCTTTCCTTCCCTTCCCTCCCTGTCCCTTTCCTTTCCATCCCATCCCATCCCATCCCACCCATCCCATCCCTTCCCTTCCTATCCCTCCCCTTCCCTCCCCTTCCCTTCCCTTCCCTTCCCTTCCCTTCCCTTCCCTTCCCTTCCCTTCCCTTCCCTTCCCATCCCATCCCATCCCATCCCACCCCGTCCCTTCCCGTCCCTTCCTATCCCTTCCCTTCCTATCCCTTCCCTTCCCTTCCCTTCCCTTCCCTTCCCTTCCCTTCCCTTCCCTTCCCTTCCCTTCCCTTCCCTTCCCTTCCCTTCCCTTCCCTTCCCTTCCCTTCCCTTCCCTTCCCTTCCCTTCCCTTCCCTTCCCTTCCCTTCCCTTCCCTTCCCTTCCCTTCCCTTCCCTTCCCTTCCCTTCCCTTCCCTTCCCTTCCCTTCCCTTCCCTTCCCTTCCCTTCCCTTCCCTTCCCTTCCCTTCCCTTCCCTTCCCGTCCCTTCCCTTCCCTTCCCTTCCCTTCCCTTCCCTTCCCTTCCCTTCCCTTCCCTTCCCTTCCCTTCCCTTCCCTTCCCTTCCCTTCCCTTCCCTTCCCTTCCCTTCCCGTCCCTTCCCCTCCCTTCCCCTCCCTTCCCTTCCCTTCCCTTCCCTTCCCTTCCCTTCCCTTCCCTTCCCGTCCCTTCCCTTCCCTTCCCTTCCCTTCCCTTCCCTCCCTGTCCCTTTCCTTTCCATCCCATCCCATCCCACCCATCCCATCCCTTCCCTTCCTATCCCTTCCCTTCTCTCCCCTTCCCTTCCCTTCCCTTCCCTTCCCTTCCCTTCCCTTCCCTTCCCTTCCCTTCCCTTCCCTTCCCTTCCCTTCCCTTCGCTTCCCTTCCCTTCCCTTCCCTTCCCTTCCCTTCCCTTCCCTTCCCTTCCCTTCCCTTCCCTTCCCTTCCTATCCCTTCCCTTCCTATCCCTTCCCTTCCCTTCCCTTCCCTTCCCTTCCCTTCCCTTCCCTTCCCTTCCCTTCCCTTCCCTTCCCTTCCCTTCCCTTCCCTTCCCTTCCCTTCCCTTCCCTTCCCTTCCCTTCCCTTCCCTTCCCTTCCCTTCCCTTCCCTTCCCTTCCCTCCCTTCCCTTCCCTTCCCTCCCTTCCCTTCCCTTCCCTCCCCTTCCCCAGCCTATCTGCGGCATCCACAATCAGTGACCGAGTGGAGTCAGTCAAGGACCAGCTGACTGTGATGCAAATTGACAAAGTCATCCAAGACTTGAGGTATGGTCCCCTGTCTTAAGCCGCGTTTCCACTGGACTTATTTTGATCAACCGAGACGATGGTTACTTTTCCCATTTTAAGTCCAGTGGAAATGGCCCAGTTAAATTTGCTCCCGGTTACTTTAACCGAGACAAACGGTTACTTTTACCGGCCATCCTCTGCCCAGTAAAAGTGACCAGGTAAGTTTAACCGAGCCGATTGGTCTAGTGGAAACGCACCACTCGGAAAAAAAAACGACTCGGCGTACATGCACTGTGCATTTTTGCCAGCTCGGTTACTTTAACCACCGTCTCAGTTAAATCGACCGACTCAAAAGTCCAAGTAGAACATATGGTCAAATTTGACCAACTGGAAATTTAACCATCGTCTCGGTTAAATTTTAGTCCAATGGATACGCGGCTTAAGATCCCTGAAGGAGAACAGAGTGAATGGCTGTTGGCTTTAGTTTGATAGTTGCAGGATGAGGGCGGGTTCAGTTGGAGTGGGAGGAAGATTCTGCTGTAGCAGAATCCAATTGTTCTTTGCATTTGAAGGAAATGGGGGCATGATCCCTGGAGACATATTGCAGTAAATGGTTCAATTCTTTCATACTAGCGCCACCCCATACAAATAATTGATTATTTAGGAAGACTGGAATTTCTAAGAGCTGGATAGCTCAGGTGGTAGAGGTATAGTACATTAAACCATAGACTTTAACTAAAATCCTGGCCCAGTCAACTTTGCTTCTTTCCAATTTTTTTGTTCTCTCTCTTTTTTTTTAAATTGGCAAAGAACTTTGACTGGACGGGAACTTGAACCCGAGACCTCTGGATTAACGTACTGGTGCTCTTCCATCTGAGCTATCCAGTCCTTAGATGATGGCCTCCCAAATAGTCAACCAGTCTTTGCCGGGGTGGGGGTGCCAGTCAGAAGCAATTCAACCATTAACTGCTGTATATCTGGTACTGGTACGTTAATCCAGAGGTCTCGGGTTCAAGTCCTGGTCCAGTCAAAGTTTTCTGTGCCAATTTTTTGTTCAAAAGTTCCCGTCAGTTTTTCCTTTTGTTTGTTTGACTTTTTTTCTTCTTAGAATTTCCCAGTTTCCAGTTCATTTGCTTCACCAAAAGACCCACACCAACTCTCTGGTCAAGTGGTTTAGATTTTTTTTGATTTTTTTTTTAAATAAAAGTTGCCAAACACAAGGACTCTAAAGATCACTCAAGGTGAGGGCTAAAAGAAAGGAATATGAAGAAAAACCACGAGCAAAATAGATCAGGAGGAAGAAAGATGAACGTTTATGGTACGTTTGAATTGGGACAAGTTATAAGAAAGGAGGAAACAGGTTGCAGGTAGAGAATTCCATAGTGTGGCAGTGCGCGGGAAGAAGCTAGAGGAATACCGCTTAGTATTAGCTTAGGTACCATAACTACATATGGGTGCATATGTGAAAACATGTTTGCTCTAGAAAGCAGGAGTTACAGATTCATATCCATCCAAGCCCATGGGTTGAGCCCATGGGTTCAGCCCATGGGCTCAGCCCATTGGTTCAGCCCATGGGTTCAGCCCATGGGCTCAGCCCATGGGTTCAGCCCATGAGCTCAGCCCATGGGTTCAGCCCATGGGCTCAGCCCATGGGTTCAGCCCATGAGCTCAGCCCATGGGTTCAGCCCATGGGTTCAGCCCATGGGTTCAGCCCATGGGCTCAGCCCCTGACCGTCTCTTGTTTCCCCCCCCCCTCTCCCTCCTGCCCCGCATCCAGGAGTGCACTGGAGGATGAGGTCAACCAGCTCCTGCAGGACATCAGCTTCTTGCAGGGCTGCCTGGAGGAGGAGTCTGAGCACCGAGCGTCGTCCAGTATGATGGGGCAGGAGAAGGCCGAGCCCTCTATCCAAGGTCAGATATTCACCCGCTGTATGTACGTGATATCCACCCAGTATTGGTGCGATGTCATCTGTCTGATGTTATATCATTCCTCAAAATGTTGACATTGATGTTCCTTTAATGTATAATGTATGAATATGTATAGTATCCCTCCTAGGTGTGATAGTATCCCTCTGTTTGGCGATACTATCTCGCTATTGGTGTGACATCATACCTCTATTGATGGGATATCATCCCTCTATTGATGTGACATCACCCCTGTATTGTGTGATATCCACCCTCTATTGATGGGATATCACCCCTCTATTGATGTGATATCACCCCTCTATTGTGTGATATCCACCCTCTATTGATGTGATATCCACCCTCTATTGTGTGATATCCACCCTCTATTGTGTGATATCACCCCTGTATTGTGTGATATCCATCCTCTATTGTGTGATATCACCCCTGTATTGTGTGATATCACCCCTCTATTGATGTGATATCACCCCTGTATTGTGTGATATCCACCCTCTATTGTGTGATATCACCCCTCTATTGTGTGATATCCACCCTCTATTGTGTGATATCACCCCTGTATTGGGTGATATCCACCCTCTAGTGTGTGATATCACCCCTGTATTGTGTGATATCCACCCCCTGTTGATGTGATATCCTCCCAATATTGATAGGATATCATTCCTCTATTGGTGTGATATCATCCTTTTATGGGTGTGATATAATCCCTCTATTGATTTGAGATCACTCTATTGGTGTGATTTCATCCCTCTATTGAGATATCATCCCTCTATTGAGATATCATCCCTCTATTGAGATATCATCCCTCTATTGAGATATAATCCCTCTATTGGTGTGATATAATCCTTCTACGTGTATTATGTGATATCATTCTTCTATTATGTGATATAATCCCTCTATTGATGTGAGATCACCCCTCTGTCTGTGTGATATCCTCCCTCTATTGGCATGACATCATCCATCAAGGGTGTGATATAATCCCTCTATTGATTTGATATCCTCCCTCTATTGGCATGACATCATCCATCAAGGGTGTGATATAATCCCTCTATTGATTTGATATCCTCCCTCTATTGGCATGACATCATCCATCAAGGGTGTGATGTCTTCTCTCCCTTATGCAATCTAATCCCCCAAGTTGATGTATCCTCCCCCTGGGCTGTAGTAAACCCTCCTTGCAATATCAAGACTACCAACACCTACACAATGCTGTAATTGCGAGACAAGATGCTCCAGGCAATTTTCAAGGGCGAGTCGCTCTTTGAAGATTTGAAGAGGTCATCTGTCCTGTTTTAATCCCCCCCAGAGCTGAGAGCCCAGAAGAACTTGCTTGAGAAGCAGCTCCAGGAAGTCACCTCCCGCAGTGCCATCAGCATCATCAGCTCGGTCCCACCCAAGACCACAGGGCTGCCCTCCTCTCCAAAGTAGGTTCTGTATTAAAGAGAGTGTCTGTCCTAGGAGTTACAGGAGCTTTCTGTCGTGGTCCTGCCAGGATCGAAACGTCAACATCTTTGACTGGCGCCCCCTCCCTGGCAAAGACCGGTTGACTATTAGGGAAGGCCACCATCTAAGGGCTGGATAGCTCAGATGGAAGAGCACTGGTACGTTAATCCAGAGGTCTCAGGTTCAAGTCCCGGTCCAGTCAATCTTTAAATTTATGGAGCCTTTAGAGCCTTGAAGGTTTGCATGGTGGAATCACTATGTAGGATGCTAGTGGTGACAACATGTGCATAATCTCTTTCAGGATTGAGTGTGACTCTGAGAAGAGCTGCTAACTCCAGCTTTTCTCCGAACCATACTCATTCTTGAAAGGCATCCTAGGAATCATGATGTTACCGATAACATTCTACGTCTGAAATTGTTTTCCGTCTTTGAACTCATTGAGCAGTTTGCAACATTTTTGTATGGTTTCAAAATTGTTTTTTTTTTAGGCGCCTTCCAAGCCCCTTGGGAGCGCGAGGTAGGGGCAGTGCCAAGCTGCGACCTTCCCCACCTCCCTCGGCCAGCAATGGGGTCAGGCAGGGTCCCCTGAAGGCCCCTGTGGCCCACCGTGCCACCCGCCCCAGCGCTACCTCTCTGAGGACCCCCAACACTAACCCCACTGCCAAGCCCAGAGCAGAGACGACGGTGAGTGAGTGAATGCCAAGGGCCGACAGACACCATCCAACTCCTTGGATGCCCTGATACAGCTATGGCGGTCTCTACGCACTGATAGTGTGCATTGTGTAACCAGTTTCATTGCTGGGCCTGACGTTTCCATCCTAGCAGGACCTTTCTCAAAGGCAGAGTGACAAAGACAAAACAGATACATGTACACGAAGGAAGGGGGAAGAGAGTGAATAGGACACGGATGAGAAACAAAGGACAAAGGGTAAAGCTGGTAGGGTGAGATCAAAGGGAAGGGCAAGGAGTAGGGTAGGGATTAGTGAGAAGAGGGGGATAGATCAAAGAGAGAAGTGTGGAGTGAACACAAAAGAAGGATTATCAGAAAGCTGCATGGTGTTAGTCATTACCCTCCTGGATGTTGAGACCATGTGGTTGAATAGTCCGAAGACACTTCATCCACATTTTCTCACGGCTTAGACGGACAGCATTACTATGGTGACCAAGGGATTCTATGCCCAGTACAATCATATCTGATATCGAATGATCAGGGAGATTGAAGTGATACCCAACAGGGGTGTCCATTTTACCGGTTTTATTTTAGTCAGTAAGAAGTTTGCAACATTTTTGTATTTCATTTTCATTGCTGTTTACTTTTGCTGCAGTCTGAACTCAATGGGCTTTGCCCTGCTTGACGTGATAAACACTGAGTGCTCAGCGCTTTGCCCAATGCCTGACAAAAATATTTATCACGTCGACCAGGGCAAACCCCCGTTGAAGTATATTCTCCTCGATGCAAACGTCATGTTACATCTACGATGCAATGCGGTACCCGCCGCTATACAATATTCAAATCCACCACACGACCTCGACCAGCTCGGTGGTCCAGTGGTTAAGATGTCCATAGTAGAAAGCGGGAGTTGTGGGTTCGAATCCCGCCCGAGCGGCCTGAAAGTATTTCATTAAGCATCGGGCAAAGCACTAAACACTCAGGGCAAACCCTAGTGGAATTACATTCCCTCCATCGTCCCATCTTCCTCCTCATCATCAAGAATGTAGATAAGGTCCTGCTTGGATTGGAACATCAGGCCATTACTTTTGGGTGATTTAATGCAGGGAACATCACTTTGACTTCTGCTTCATGTAGTAAAGATAAATGTTGTTGTCATTTTCCAGACTGGGACAAGGAATGGGCCTGTAGTCAGGCCACGGCCTTCGGGTGACTCCCCTTCCCCCACTATGCTGCCATCCCCGCCCTCCTCTGCCAGACCTCCCCCAGGCCGGCCTAGCTCCACCCAGCGCTTCCGGACGAGGATCTTGGAGACCCGACAGGGCAAGACGTAGCAACAGCAGGACCATGGCAACCAGTGGCCATGGCAACAGCCGTTGCATGGCAACAGCAGGACCATGGCAACAGTAGGACCATGGCAACCAGTGGCCACGGCAACTGCCGTTCCATGGCAGCTGCAGGACCAAGGCAACCAGAAGACCATAGAAACATGACTATAGCAACAGCAGTGCCATGGCAACAACAGGCCCATGGCAACAGCTGGACCATGGCAACATCCGTTTCATGGCAACAACAGGACCATGGCAGCAGCTGGACCATGGCAACAGGAGGACCATGGCGACAGCAGTGTCATGGCGACAGCAGTGTCATTGCAACAGAAACATATCCCCTGATTGTTCTATCCGTCCATCCATCTTTCCATACATCCAGGGGGTTTTCTTAACAGTGCCATTGTCATGCACCTCTGTGATCATTCCACAAGGCATGATTGGAATTAGAAATATCCATCTATCCGTCCAGATTTGGGGAATTTTCTCAATAACGCTGCCATTGGACACCTCTGTGATTATTAATAGAACACATCCAAATGGGAAATATTGTCATCAGAGATCCATTATTTCAACTCTGCAATTATTGTACCTATTTTTCCTTTCACAGTAGAATTGGCATTGATCACTTGTTTCCAGTGCTCTAACCAAGATGCGCCTGATCCTCTGAATGATAGCAACATGGACTTTTGTTCATGAGCTCATGAGCAGCGAATGGAAGCTAGTATTTCTATGGCTTGGGTGAGATTGCAGGCAATGCAATGGTGAAGCCAACAAGACAAGACCGGGGCCAATTTCAGGGGGTTTTTCCCATGTAGAAAGAATTCAACCCCCATTTTCTTATGCCTGTACATGTGTGCATACATTTTGTTGATATGTTCAATGTTGATTCCAAGTTGAGCTTTCTGTTTACCAACGGGTATTTTCTTTTTTTTATGACAACGGTTTTATCATCCATTTACAACATTGATGTTTTACATGCGATATTGTACATATGAATTCAAGAATTTAATTTTTGTGCTTCTCGAACCAACCAACCAACCAACCATCCGTCCAGAATCGTTGACTTATATACGTATATGTGTAAGTGGCTCTTTTTTGCCACCATTTGCAACAAATTTATCAACCAGGTGCTTCTCTTATTGAGATGTTTGCGTCGAGGAGTATGGAATTACATTCTCCTCGACACAAACATCATGTTATATCTATGATGCAATGCGGTACCCGCCGCTATGCACTATTCAAATCCGCCAGCTCAGTGGTCAAGTGGTTATTCGTCTGCACGAGAACGCAGTAGTCATGGGTTCGAGTCCTGGCCGAGGTTCCTGAAATGTTTGCATCTTCAGGCATCGGGCAAAACGATGAGCACTCGGTGTTGATCACGTCAAGCAGCCCTGGGCAATCCTGTCATGTCATGAAAGCAATGAAGTATTTCCACTGAGACGAGGCCCAGGCTTTGAGCCCTTTTACCAGCCCCTGGATCAGACCCTGGTCCTAGCTGAAGAAAAATGGGGACTACATGTACCGGTATACTAGAGCCAGAAGCTAGGCCAGAGATTAGGCCCGTCATAATTCAATTTTTTGTTTCTGGTTTGATCAATTGGCGAATACTGCTCCACGTATTTGCACCACTGACTTAAATACTGATGAAAATGAATTTGAATTTACAATTAGTGTCACAAAATGTTATATCATAGTTATTTATTCAACACAATAGGCATTGCAACTTGTTCGTTTAATAGACAAATGTGTCTCAATGGTAAAACTCTGAAAATAACATTTAGAAACAAATACACACAAATATATCACAGGATGCTTTAGTTTGCGCATACTTTTGTCAATTTGCACAGCAATTTGAAGGAGTGTGGTTAAATTCCTAAACTGTTTTCTGTTAAACATTTGATGCCGTCATAAACGTTGTAAAATGTTTGAACTTAACTGGAAGTGGTTTTGACAGCCTTTCTGCTGGAAAATTAAAACCTTGTTTGTTGTGACGTCAGACTCTGGCTCTGTGGTTCTTTTACCGTTAAGTCGGATAGACAGACAGAGACAGACAGACAGACAGAAATGATTTGAGCACTTGAATTTCATTCCTAAATCAATATATTCATCAATACAACTTAATAAATTTAAATAAAATGTCTGAAAATGGCCTGGAAAAGATCGTCAAGGCGCCTAGGATTTCATTGGATCATTTTCAGAGCATCTGGACAAAGTTTGATTTTGACCCAATTTCATGCAAAAATGCAAGGCTAACACCTTGGCCCAACATTTCAACATGTTGAAATGCCTTGCATTTGTTTGTGGAGGTACAGAGTACATTTCCTTGACTCTTACGATGGTACTAATGTCATTATTTATTTACATAATTGATAAATCTGCTAAAAAAGCTTGGAAAAGCCAGTAAAGGTGCTTTGAAGCTTAGGAAACATGTAATTTTGAGTGTTCAACCCTCGAAGATCCAGGTTATTTTGACCATCTCACTTCAGATCCGGATTCCGCCCCCCCAGTCGTTTAATGATGGATTCAAATAACATTTGGAGGGTAAAAGAGAATTACCTAATAAAAATGTGTAAAGTTAATGTTTTGTCTTATTATAGCTCATTAATTATTCAGAATTCCATTTGTTGGCTTTTTAATGTTTTCATTGTTTTTTTATTGAATTTCCTGTTTTTTTATTGATTTTCCCTAATTCGCACAAAATTTACAGTAATAAAACACGAATTACCAATAGTTGCATTATGATGGAATTAGTTAGGGACCTATAAGGAAGTGGAATTTTGTCATTTCTAAATGAATCTATTGAAAGCGGTTAGTGTATTCAGACATTCAGAGCAGAACAACCAAAGACATCATAAATGCCTTGAAAAGAAACCCAAAACACCACAAGTTTAAGTATAGCAAAACCTTTATTTAACAAATAAAATAAGCACTGATAATATAAGTGTAACAGACAAATCTGAATTAACACGTACTTACATAGGGCAAGGATGCTTAATTCAAATAACCCCTTGCAGAGATGGTTGCTGAAAACAATGCACAGAATGTGGAAGCACAAGGCACTTTTAAAAGGGGCATGATATGTACATGGAAAATAGACCTCACCGACCCTAGCAGTTATGCTAGACTAGCAGTTATGCCCGCGGTCTGTAAGACTAATGTAACAATTGTGGATGGCTCAGTGCAAGATGCTACTACAGTACACACAAATTGCACAAATACAAGATGCCAGCCTACTGCCAACATGGCCTCAACAAGACACCAGCTCCTCCGTTCTCAAACTGCTCCGTACATCTCATTTCTGCATGGGACTGCTCGCCGCAACCGCACCAACTGTGTGCGTTGGCAACACAAGCTCAACTGGCCGTGTATTTAACATAGACTAGATTCCATAACGTTGCGGCTATCTTTTGATCCTGCAGCGTTACAGACACAGAGCCTTGTCCCAAACACTCTGCATCACGTTTCATTTTGCTTATCCAGTAACGGGCGTGACACCTGAAGCTTCCAAGTACACCTCCCCTCTCCCTCTTCAAGAAACGGAATACAACTTTAGGTCCAATAAAATGTAAATGTTTTTAGACTTCCAGACTTCCAAGAAAAGAAATCACAGATAAATCAGTCATCCTAGAGCCTTCTACCAAAAGATGTTTCCAGAAAGTGGCCTAAAAAAGATGAGAACGACAGGCCTTTTTGCATAACATCATTTGCATGGGTCAAAGGTTACCATAATACAAGGAAAAACTCAACTCTTCAGCTAAGTAACTACTACAGGTATATAACTACTCGGTATTAGAAAAAAATATAGAAGTATGATTAGAAAACAAACTGTGATTTTTTATACTTTGGTTATTAACAGTTCTTATAAAAACTTTGATAAAGTTAAGCAAGACTCTTTAACATAAACAAATGAAAAATGAAATGGCAATCTGGGGCTGTTTTGTTCCAGGTCTATAATTTGTCACCTCTGATCGTCTAATTCTGAACATTATTCATGTGTGACTTCCTCACTGGAACATTTGAGTTTCACAACATACATTGACACTTTGCGACAAGACTTTCGAGTGTGTGAGGGCACACCCATTTAATCCCTACTCCTTACAAAAGCCTTAAATATAGGACTCTAAAGAACGCATCCCTAAAAATTTGGTTGCATCAATTTCAACACCTCGGTGAGTCTTTGTGTTTGTCCACAGGTACAAAGCAATGCATATCACTTCCCCTCCCTCCCCCAATAAGGGCAAACCAGGTAAGTAGCTGTGATTAACACACAGCTTGACACTTGACAACGGGCAGTATGTTGCTTCCGTAACATTGTCAAGTTTACTGGACCGTTGAAACCATACACTTGCCTTACGATAGCCAAATGTATCGAGCTTGGTATTCTAATGAAAGATAAGTCTACTCTCTATAAACGTTGTACAGAACATAATCCTCCAAACACAATTAATCCGCTTCAAAGCAAGCATTGAAAGCATCCCTATCTGTAAGTGCAGTTTTGTGCAAAACAATCCAGTACGGGGCTGCACAGCCTTCAATAAGAATGCAGTTCACGCATGCACGGAAGCAAATAAGCAATGCGGTACGCAAAGGGTTAACAATCAAACAAAAACTGGCCTTATCTCTCAGAAGAGTCACATTGTATGAATGAGAGCAGCTTCACCTGTCAGTGCTGCCATTCTTTTGTTCCAACCGATTGGCATTACCTGGCACACATCTGACACCCAGTACATGCTGAGAATATTGCCTTCATGCATTTAATTACTCCAATCAATCAACTCCTTTCATAACACAACCTTCTTTTTATGGGTAAACAACAAGATTAACATGCACCACTTCTTTTTTGGCATATACACAGAAGTTAATTTTGGGGGTATTATGCAAGAGACTTGGTAATAAATTTCAAGTATCATACAGCATTGCAGAAACACTTTTTCTTGCACTTTCTTCCTGCTTGTACTCTTAGCGCTTTTTTATCTTCTTTTTGTTGTTGTGGTGAAATCACTTCTTAAAAAAAGAAAAAAAAACTCAATGAAAGCCCAAAGCGGTAGTCTATGGAGCCGAAACAAATCCGACACCTGCTCCATCAAAATTTGAGCCGAAAAGAGAGAAAAAATTGCCAACTCACTTCAGCAATTTGTTAACTTCTTTATTATAAAGTGAATTGCCTAGACTGCACTTGTCTTGGGCTTTATGCAAACGAGGGTCGCGACATCAATCCCAGGACTCATCGTCCCCGCCGTTGTCAAAGGCTGGCGTGGAGTTGCCGCCGCCGCCGCTGTAGGAGTTGCTGGAGCCGTAGTCATTCTGCTGCTCATAGCCGCCACCTCCACGCCCACCGCCACGTCCACCGCCACGTCCGGAAAATTGCTGAGACAAGGCAAAACAAAACATCAACGGCCATGAAATGATGCAGAAGTGATGCGCACTGCACAGTGTTGACTTGAATGACCCACAATATCAATCAATCTTTCACGTAGACCGTGGTGACATGGTGAGTTTTGTTCCAGCATTCTCTGTCCAGCACCGCCTTGGAAAGAGAAGAGCCACACAGTCAAGACTCCAGTTCAATGGACGATTTGAGAGTGGTGTTGGGATGACCTCTGCGCCAAAGAGCATCTGGCTACCAGAGGAGGACTCGACTAGCTGGCTCATTGTGACGGTACACATGACCAGCTAGCCGCAGAAAATCAGACATTTCAAGCAACATAGCACGGCCAAACACAGGGAAGGAAGGAATGACATAGATGACATAGGTGGTCAAATCTCCTGGCTTGATCCTCCCTTCTACAACGATGGATTTTTCCCTTACTGCTTCAATTTAGGAGAGTCTGCAGTGACACCAAATATATAATAAGGTCTCTTAAAGAAGAGGTGTGGTTCTGAAGAACCACACCTCTTCTTTAAGGGACCTTATTATACATGGTGTCACCGCAAACTCTCCTATATTGCTTCAGCCACCATGCGAAGCCTTAAGTCTTATTCCTTACTGCTTCGCTCACCTTTCCCTTTCGATCTCAACCTTAAGCTCAACAAGGATCCGAACCAAGGCCTCTGGCTAAATGTGCCAGCATTTTACCACCTGATCTATTGTAACACTTAATCTTGGCTTGGGACGAGGACGCTAGAACTCTCGGCCTAGGTTGGTCAGTGTTACTTGGGCGGTAGTCCGAGACCGAGCACCACAAATAAGAAAAAGGAGAGACTCCGAACACCAAGATTTGGTTGATGGGGGTTTTATTCAAAACCGGACTAAGTTGAATGCAGGAGTCACAGGAGACTAGATCGCAAGGATCTAACTCAAGGGTTGGCCATCAGCAGGAGGAGGTGAAGAGAAGAATTCTAACTTGGAAGGGGACGGGGACCTTTCTTTTATACAAGAATAATGGGGACCAGATTGGAATGGGGGAATACCTAAAAAGAACTTGTTTCTATCATTTACTGAATATGCAATTATAGTTAAATTATTAAATGTTGAACAAGGGACGGGGTTGGATGAGAAACTATAGGGGACTGAATAATGAATAATGGATAAGGTGGTTTTCCTAATAGGGGCATGTTTTTGTCTTGGACACTCTTTCTTAGAACAGTGACCATACCCATGATGTCATAGGAGACCTTGAAATGCCTATGGGGTTGGTCACTACCGGACTTGGTACACAGGGGCATGGCTGGGGTGAACATTGGGGACTGGAATTAGGGCTTACACTATCAATATCAAGCCCTTAGGTGGGGCCTTTCTAAACAGTCAATTCTGGAGGGGTGGGTTTGCCAATAAGGAGTACTAACTATCACAGACATTTCCCCCCAGGAGTCACTATGTCTTCATTGTAAACAATAGACCGATTGCACGACCCATGTTTACATGCCATCACGTAATTTTTCATCTCATTTGCTGCAGAACAGGAGTGGAAACGAGCAAAGAAGACTATCATATTGTCCACATTCTTCTCTGTACGTTTCCATTACTGCTCTGTGTCAAATGAGATAAAAAAATACTATGTCATGTAAACAGTGGTCGCACAATTGGTCTATTGGCTGCAAGCCAATTGCAGGTTTCTAGTACCTGTCATGACCACATTCAGACTGCTCTGCAATGTCGCCAGGGGACCTTGCTCAATGACAGGACCGCTTACCTTTCTCGTATCGCGTCCTCCGAAGCCTCCTCCGACATTTCCATGGAAGGTGCCCACTGCTGAGTCAGCGGCATTCTCCAGGAACTCTGGCACGTCTTGATGAGCCTGAAAAAAAAAAAAGAGAGAGATTTCGGAAGTCAAAGGCCGGGCAGAGTAGCATAAAATCTCGCACACTAAATGGCCAACCAAAATTCCACTGCAATGCACAGCATT
Organism: Luidia sarsii; assembly: GCA_949987565.1. Lineage (NCBI taxonomy): Eukaryota > Metazoa > Echinodermata > Asteroidea > Paxillosida > Luidiidae > Luidia > Luidia sarsii. The sequence continues at coordinate 5,292,438 of OX465113.1, forward strand.
TTACTAGCGATAACATCTGCCATTCCGATAGTGAATTAATCAATTTGAGTACACAATCCAGCCCTTTGCCAGGGCGGGCTGCTACATATCTCCAGGGATAACATCCCAAATGTTCAGACGTACACAGCAATTAATTCCAGACCAGGCATAATTTTATAGCAAACAGAAACCATACACGTAATCAACAAACAAACAACAAAATAAACACCAACAACAAACAGAACGCACCCCAACAAACAAACAACCGGATATTATTAGCCTCCCACACAACACAACAGCCGTCTTGTCTGTGACCCAACCCTCACAAACCCATCATTATCTATCAGAAAAAAAGCGGAGGATGACCACCCCTATATCGAAGTGAAACCCACACAATTCTGGAGAAAAAAACATTCAACAAGTTGGATGCAAGAGAGCAATGCTTGCAAAATGTTGCCGTTGGCATTTACATGACAGAGTAATGGTGAGGAGATGTGTAAGAAAGCTACACTCTTCTATAAAACCACAGTCCCACATTAAGAGGTGCTTTATGTCTCAAAAAGACAGCCTTTGGTAGGGATTCCAAAGTGACAAAATAAGTTATGCCGATTCTTCTAGGATGGCTAGGATGAAAGGTCTCAACTGAAAATGAAATTTAGTGCTTATTTGAGCTGATTCAGTACAGCGGTTCAAGAGTTACAAGACTGTTTGTAATAAGGAAATGGTCATTCTTAGCAAGATGCACATTTCAATGAGCCATAGCTTATCAATAAACAATAAACAAAATGCTAACATTAGCAAATACTGACAAATTGGCAAAGAAAACTCTGACTGGACTGGGACTTGGACCAGAGACCTCTGGATTAACGTACCAGTGCTCTTCCATCTGAGCTATCCAGCCCTTAGATGGTGGCCTTCCCAACTAGTCAACTAGTCTTTGCCGGGGTGGGGGCACCAGCTTGAAGCAATTAAACCATCAACTACCGCATATCTCCAGGGATAACACCCCGCCCCTTTTGTTTGATTAACTAATACTGGTGAAGACCAAGAAGTTCTCCGAGAAAAAGTCCGGAATGGGTCGAGCAATGGAAGAGTGTCAAGTGCGGTCAACTTACATCGGCCAGGACCTTGATGAGAGCCCGGGCATTCTGGCTGTCCTTCATGGAGTCGTAGAAACTAGTGGCCTTGCCCAGGTGGCCCACACGGCCAGTGCGGCCAATGCGATGCACATACTCCTCTATGCTGGAGGGCAGGTCGTAGTTGACCACGTGCTTGACTCCGGAGATGTCCAGGCCGCGGGCAGCCACGGAGGTGGCCACCAGGATGGGGGCGCGGCCTGACCGGAAGTCCCGCAGAGCTTCCTCACGCTCGCGCTGTTCACGGTCACTGGTGAGAAAAATTACCCCCCCAAAATAAAAAAAAACATTACCAAAAGTATTGAAAGCACTCATCAAAATCGTTGACACCACACAGAACAGACATGTTAAAACTTGCGTGGAGCTGAGCTCAAGGAAACCTCTGCAGCCATCTGTTAGGTTTTCTAATTGGTGTTGAGCAGTCTCCCGACGACTGGCAAGAGTACACACTGCCTGAAACAGTTACCAGCTTTTTTCAAAGCCACGTTCATTACTCAAAAGACACGGTTTCACCGCAAACCTTCTGCTTGGTACTACTCGGGAGTGGCGCAAACCTTCAAACCTTATCTGATGGGAGCCGGGTGTTTTGTGACTAGTGACTGCAGACTCACCCGTGAATACTTGTGGCTGGCAGCTCTTCTTGGCTCAGGTACGTGGCCAGAAAGTCTGCACTACGTTTGGTCTCTAAGAACACAAGCGTCCGATCCTCAGCTACAAACAAAACACAATTCAAGAAAGAATAAACGAACTGACCTCCTACATTTCCAATTTATGCCCTCAACTAAAGATGGCTCATTGGAAAGTCCTATACATTGGGCTACTTTCTGCTGATTTCTTTGGCTTTGGGGGCCTGCAAAACTGGCCACTGTGCCCCCAGGATTTTGCCTTCACTCGGGTGCCAGGGCCAACATGACCTGCAATTGAAATTTGAATTGGGCTAGCATGCGAGTCAACCTAACCATGTGAATATAAAAGCTGTTCCATTTGGAAGCACATAACCTTCCAATGAGACTGAACATTACACAGCAGTCAATGAACCAAAGCCTTGGGTCATATCCTAAGCATAGTCAAACTTCCATTGCTATAAGGGTTGTCCGATATTATGACACTTATCGATATTGCTTTCCGACGATTATCATATCAAGCGAATTTCAGAATATCGCAACATTTTCAATATTCACGATATCAAACAAATATGATATTGAAAAATACTGGTTTCCCAATCCCGTTATCGCCTGTCTGTAAGCCTGTATAGCTATAAAGCGGCAGCAAAAAAATGCAGATTCACCTGGCTGGTTGCGTAGTATCTCCATTAGCTTCTCCTTCTTCTCATACTGGCTGACCTCCAGGATGGTCTGGGTGATGTCTGGGGTGGCGCCTCCCACCCGGCCCACCGTCAGGAACAGGTAGTCGTTCAGGTAGTCGGCCGCCTTGACCTGCACCTCGTTGGGGAAGGTGGCGCTGAACATGAGGAACTGGCGCTCGCCCTTGCCGGGCATGTCGGAGTGGCCCACTATCTCCTGTATGTCCGGCCCAAAGCCCATGTCCAGCATGCGATCAGCCTCGTCCAGCACAAAGAACTTGCACTTGTTCAGTCGGATCTGTAGATTCAAAAGAGGGAAGGGGGAGGGGGGGAGTGCTTTTAATATACACTCAAGCAGGGTTTGCCCCTCAAATATTATACGCCTTGCACTTTTCAGGCATGCAACTGTTGAATTGTAAAAAAAAAAGAAAGAGGAAAATGTCCGAATGAAACTGCGAGCGTGAAGCACGAAGCCCTTACAGCGTGGGGTTTGGGGCCAGCTTAAGGCCCCACGAAAATGTTGGATTCTAGATGCTCTGTGGTGCATTCTGAGCAGTTTATGACCACTTACGACTTTAAGCTGAGTGACAGATTTTAACCTTTTTCAAGGCATACACCCAGAAAATTGAATTTTTGTTTACACAAAATAAAAAGTAAACATCAAAGTTTTTAACCTGATCTCAGCATGTTTTAAATACCGGTGAATAGTTAGGAAGAAATATCCTTTTTTTATTATTATTATTATTTTTTTATTTTTTTTCCGGTCGAATTAAAAAAAACGCGGAAATCTGCGGATCCGCGGAAAAGTTGCATGCCTGACTTTTGATGGGCCATCTCAGGAGATTGTTGCTCCAAACTTGCCACCAGGGGTCAGAACCCTGCTTGGAAATCATGTGTGCAAAAGGGCTGTGCATCTGATGGTCCCTTGCATTTTTACTGTGTGCTTCTACATGCACATGACTAGAGTGCTTACAACTCATTCCCTACCAATCTATGACACTCAGAGCCTTAAAACAGCGCCTCTACAATATGTGACCCACTCTGTAGAAAAGGCTATTATGGGGCGCTATGCTATAATGCATTAAGGGCAGTTCTATTTGGAGATGGTGAAAAAATATTCACATTGTAATTTGTTTTTTTTTTGTTTATTGGCTTCTTTCATATAAGTACTTTCATGAAATTTTGAGAAAGATAGCTTCAAAGGAACATAACTGTTGCTAGGGGCATTCAAGAGAGTTTCTTTTTAGCAAATTTCCTTTTCCACTTGTTATGTTTGAAGGGCTGTTTCTTTGAAAGCACTTTCGTAAAAATGATAAAATTTGAAGATATGCAAATATAGGTATATCTCCAGAATGCAAATGCCACAGGGTTGAAAACCTACACCAAATGAACCACTCATTGTCAAAAGAGATTCCATACACGGTGTTCACTGTAATCATTCTACAAGGTGAACCCACCATGCACCCACCTTCAAATCTCATCCATACGATACACTATCCCTCTCATTTAAAGTCCCTATAAAACATTGGTAAAGGTCAAAAGATTGCCACAGTTTGTGTGTTAAACCATTAAACATTCCAAAAAAGCAATACTGCGAAGGTTTTAGCTCAAATGGTAATCTGAGAAAGTAGAAAAATGCAAAAAAACGTCACGGTTTTTACACTGTTCTGTAGTGTAAGATACTTGCGAGTAATAAACAATTTGTTGATGTTTGTGTGAAGATTTCTTGAATAGAGCAGCATCCCAAATCGTAAGATTTCAACATGAGGATTCTATCATGACCATCTACAAACTGTGTAAATTAGAAGGAAATCTGTGGAGATCGATGTTTTCCTATCTTCCCATTGTTGTATTGGGCCTTTAACCCGGCCTCAAGAGGCAAGGCCCCGACGACTTACCTTGCCCCTCCTGATGAAGTCCTTGAGTCGGCCGGGCGTGGCCACCAGGAGGTGGCAGCCCTTCTCCACCTCCTTCATCTGGTGGCTGACGCTGGTGCCCCCGTAGATGACCACCGGCCGGAGCACGGTGCCCCGCGAGAACTTGAAGGCCTCCTTGAAGATCTGGTAGGTCAGCTCCCTAGTGGGCGAGATAACGATGCACTGAGGCGCCTGGTACTCAGAGAAGGCGCTGCCCTCTACGCCGTTCTCCAGCATCTTGGAGATGGTGGGCAGCAGGAAGGCAGCCTGAAAGGGGGGGGATGAGAGGAGAGCATGGGGTTTGTATTCAGATCCTGAAGCCAAATGACAGCTGGCATTGTCTGTGGATAAGCTGAAGGCCATCTCGAAAAGGCCCTTTTACACAGGCGACAAAGGAAAGCGACAATGTTGCTCGGTATTTTATGTTAACCGTTGAACGTCGCCGATATACCAAACATTCGGCTAAAACGAATGTGCCCTTTGGCTCCCAATCTTTTTTTTTAAACAAAATGTGGCCGCAATTGCTATAACGAATGACTGCTATACCGAAACACTTTCATGGATCCTGGGACGATCGTTATAGCGAAGTGGAAACTCACTCCAAATCTATTGCAAATGACACTGGTATTTATGCAAGGGACATCAAATTTCGGTTATACCGAAAAACTGCGGTTTAAAAAAACTCCCGAAATCGAACTGAAGCCTTTCTGAGAACTGCCTGAGACCGAACTGAAAAGGAAAAACCCGGGGTTTGTTATGGCAGACAACATGGCTATTTGTCAGGCCTATTTGATCGGTCAACTTGTCAAGGGGCATGGCCTACTGGACCACGGTGGCAGATCACTGCAGGGCTTGCGCTTGTCCATTCCCTCTCCATCCACTCACCGTCTTGCCGGAGCCAGTCTGGGCACATGCCATCAGGTCCCTGCCGGCACTGATGATGGGAATGCCGTACTTCTGGACTGGGGTGGGCTTCTCATACTTGGCTTTGGCAACGTTGTCCTTGACCGCTGGGCACAGACAGTCAATGTGGAAGCTATTGATGCAGTTTGGAGGATCCCGGCCTAGTAGCACAAAAAAAAAAAAAAAAAGGAAAGGAAAGTAAACTGATTGAATATTTCTACCAACTGACAAAAGAACTACGACTCTTGGATTAGACCAGGGGTCAATCTCAAAGTCTATATTCTAATAGAGCAGCTCTATTACCAAAATATGATCTAGCATGATAATGCCTTGCTTAATAACAAAATAAAGTCGCCAGCCAAACTTCCTCGCACATGGTGTCACCGCTAACCTACACATTTAATGCAAGCATTTAAAGCCCCAACACAACATTGGTTGAGGTCAAAGAATAGCATCCATACGCTGTCTGATCCAACATATGCATGAAATAGCACACCTGTGAAAATTTCAGCTGAATCCACCAACCGAGTCTCGAGAAATTGTGAAAACCGCTTCATTTGTTTCGCAAAAATGAAGCATTCAACGCTGTACTGTTCCATAAAAATAGTTTAGATCTCGGTGAAATGTAAACTATTTCTTTTACTCATTTCTCCCAAAATACAACATTTTAGGCAGAATTATTTCAGTGCGATGTTTCTACTAGAACCATCTTCAAACTGTATAAGTTTCATGTAAATCTGTGAACATTTCTGTTTTTCGATCTTACTAATGTTGTGTAGGGGCTTTAAAGGTGAAAAGTTGTTCGAATAGCAAGGGCCTTTCACCTTTGGATTGTCTGACATTTGAGGAGTTTGCTTTGCTTGCCCAAATAAAAGGTGAAGATTTACCTGTGACTTCGACGGGAATGTCGTCGTACTTGTCAAAGTTAATGCCACTCTGCATGGAATCAAACGCCTTGGTCTCGTCCTCTGACGGTTCTGGTGGGATGTACGTTGAGGGCGGTGGTCGAGCTGCATGCCGGGGGAAAAACAAAAATTGCACAATAAGTGCATCCAATCCCACAAGTATGCATCCACATCAACAATGACCAGCCTCCACAAAAGGAGCAGGCATACAACATAAACCTTGGAGTCACTAGGGCTCTTTCCCAAAGCACGGCTTAGGCTCAGGCTCCGGCTTTGTCTCCATTTCTTTCATCCATTTTTAAGTACAAATGTTGAAAATGGAAGACATTTGGCTTTGTTTTGAATGTTATACTGCGTTTTGAAAAGGAATGCAAAGTTTCGACTTCAACAAAGAACTCCAACCTGTTTTTTTCAGCTTTTGAATAAAAGAGACGAAGCCGAAGCCGAAGCCGGAGCCTAAGCCGAGGTTTGGAAAAGGGCCTAAGAAGTCGAGTGAACCACGACAAGTTGCACACCTGGGTGACACTATTCAATGGATCAAGTACCAATAAACTAAAATACAATGTTGCTCATGCTACATCAACTTTCTAAAATTCAGGATTATCCATGCAAAGACATTATGTTCCTATAAGTAAATTTCTGTGCTTAATGTTTTTCAGTAAAACTGTCAATTTTCTTTCAAAATACAACAACCATGTTTAGGATTAAGGACAACTTCGACTTTCTCAAAAAGTTGATTGGCTCATCAAGAAAGAAGAGTTTTCTCAATACTGCACTTGATGGCGTACTGAACAGGTCATGGGCCATCAAGCTGTGCTATGTCTGTCTACTCTTACCTTCGCCATCGGCTGTTGCATCTGCGTTGGGGCATTCTCTGGCAAAGTGGCCTATCTCGTGGCATTTATGGCACTCTCGACTACCACTACCTCCCCCGCCTGCAGGTAAGAATCACGGTGACTGCCGTTCAATCAGGAACCTTACAGAAACCCAACAACGCCACTAATCCAGTATGGAAGAGATGGTGACTCAATGGTCCAGACAGCTCCGAGACTAACGAGGGGCAGAAATGTTGACTTCCACATTCACATAGACCATTCTACACCATGGGAGCTTGCAGAGGCACAATCACCCAAGATGATTTGTACATGGTACCAATACAAACCTAGTTCCCAACTTGCAGAAATAAACAAAAAGTCACTGATATTTCTAAGTGTCAGATTCTATATTTCAAATAATTATATGCATATCAATGATATATATATTTCAATGACATTTCTATTATTTCAAATAAGCATGCAAAGTATACAAAATAACATTCAAGTTGGAATTATGCTACGCAAATAAACCCCCAAATAATTAACAAAATCTTGATGATCAAAAATTAAGAAAAATGAAAGTGCTAAGGTGCATGGTTGAAGCAAAGTGCGATAATGAGGGTTAGTTTCATCAAGAAAGTGAGTCTGAAACAAAGACTACTTGGTCACCCCCCAAACTCAGCATGGACAAGGTGGGCACGAGTCATTGGGGGTGGAGGCTGAGGTAGTCTCTTTTCAAGCCACTTACCACCCTGGGCTTTCCTGTACCGAGGCACAGTCCCAGCGCAATTTCTGGCTGAATGACCCGACTGGCCACACTTAAAGCAGCCGCTTGTCCTGCCTTCAAAATGCCAGGAAACATTCAAAGGCGAGTCAGAATATTAGTTGTCAATTCAAACTGAAGAACATGATTAGATCATCGATCAGTGTGGAATAATGGTGAATGAAAACATGATCAGACAGAAAGCATCAATAACTAATTCTGAATGGAAAAAGGGATCAATGGGATTTATGTCAAGGATAATTGAGTTACTCATGTATTGGGTGAGGGTGAGTTGGTGTTGAAGAGTAACATTTGGGTCAAACTTTATGTCAAATACTGTTGTCTGTTAGGGCCACAATGACAAGGGTTAGAGAAATTAGAAACAATGGAATGACATTTAGAGGATTCATGTAGAGGTTAATCGAGCTACTCATGTATCGGGTGAGGGTGGGTTGGTGTTGAAGAGTAACAATTGTAATCTGTTAGGGCCACAATGACAAGGCATGGTTTTAGAACCTCCACTGGAGTCAGCGTTGGGACATTCCCTGGCAAAATGCCCAGTCTCATGGCACTTGTAGCATTCACTTCCTGCGGGAAAACAAACAGAAGCTTAGAGTGGGAAACTCCTCATGGCTATGAACTCCAGCTTCAAGTATCAAAACTTTGAGCAATTTGAACAATTGTTGAGGGCACCAAAAGCAATGTGGACACTCAGGCAATGACCAGGGGCATCAAGGCAATGACCAGGGGCATAGAGGCAATGACCAGGGGCATCGAGGCAATGACCAGGGGCATCAAGGCAATGACCAGGGGCACCAAGGCAATGGCCAGGGGCATCAAGGCAATGACCAGGGGCATCAAGGCAATGACCAGGGGCATCAAGGCAATGACCAGGGGCAGCAAGGCAATGACCAGGGGCAGCAAGGCAATGACCAGGGGCAGCAAGGCAATGACCAGGGGCGGCAAGGCAATGACCAGGGGCATCAAGGCAATGACCAGGGGCATCAAGGCAATGACCAGGGGCATCAAGGCAATGACCAGGGGCAGCAAGGCAATGACCAGGGGCAGCAAGGCAATGACCAGGGGCAGCAAGGCAATGACCAGGGGCGGCAAGGCAATGACCAGGGGCAGCAAGGCAATGACCAGGGGCAGCAAGGCAATGACCAGGGGCAGCAAGGCAATGACCAGGGGCAGCAAGGCAATGACCAGGGGCAGCAAGGCAATGACCAGGGGCAGCAAGGCAATGACCAGGGGCAGCAAGGCAATGACCAGGGGCAGCAAGGCAATGACCAGGGGCAGCAAGGCAATGACCATGGGCAGCCAAGCAATGACCATGGGCAGCCAAGCAATGACCATGGGCAGCCAAGCAATGACCAGGGGCATCAAGGCAATGACTAGGGGCATCAAGGCAATGACCAGGGGCACAAGGCAATGACCAGGGGCAGCTAGGCAATGACCAGGGGCAGCAAGGCAATGACCAGGGGCAACAAATGGAACAACAAATTCAGCCATTACCCCCACCCCCTCCCTTTCCAGAGTCAGCGTTGGGGCATTCCCTGGCAAAGTGTCCAGTCTCATGACACTTGTAGCATTCACTACCTGTGTTTAAAGTGGAAAATCATTCACAAAGATGTATTGCAACTTTGGTTATTCATACAAGACAGCCAACCATCTTTATAGCTTCCCCTGAAACTGCCCTTCCTACTGTCCTTAGAAACTGTAAGATGAAGACAATGACCAGGGGCAGCAAGGCAATGACCAGGGGCAGCAAGGCAATGACCAGGGGCACAAGGCAATGACCAAGGGCAGCAAGGCAATGACCAGGGGCAGCAAGGCAATGACCAAGGGCAGCAAGGCAATGACCATGGGCATCAAGGCAATGACCAGGGGCAGCTAGGCAATGACCAGGGGCAGCAAGGCAATGACCAGGGGCAGCTAGGCAATGACCAGGGGCAGCTAGGCAATGACCAGGGGCAGCTAGGCAATGACCAGGGGCAGCTAGGCAATGACCAGGGGCAGCTACAATGTAGGCAATGACCAGGGGCAGCTAGGCAATGACCAGGGGCAGCAAGGCAATGACCAGGGGCAACAAATGGAACAACAAAATCAGGCATTACCTCCACCACCTCCCTTTCCAGAGTCAGCGTTGGGGCATTCCCTGGCAAAGTGTCCAGTCTCATGACACTTGTAGCATTCACTACCTGTGTTTTAAGTGGGCAATCATTCACAAAGATGTATTGCAACTTTGGTTATTCAAACAAGACAGCCAACCATCTTTATAGCTTCCCCTGAAACTGCCCTTCCTACTGTCCTTAGAAAAACTGTAAGATGAAGACAATGACCAGGGGCAGCAAGGCAATGACCAGGGACACCAAGTTTAAGTAGCACAAATATTACTGATTTGTTTCTTTGGCGGCACACAGGGACTGGTGCCCTCTTTGTATATAACATCAATCTTCACAAGGCACTCATTCACATCCATGGCTATCTATAAATCAGTGAATATTAACAACCCCAACTACCCACCACTTGTTTCTAGCACATGACCTGATTCCTGCACAATCTTACAATCCTTCAGTTAAAAGCCCCAAACCTGACAGTCAGACAGTGTCTCCATGGACCATTGGTACCTACTACTTTTTGTTATAATGTATCTTTTTTACTACCAAGTGCACTCCATCACATTGGGCCTTGTAACCTGGATCCTACATTTTCCTCAAGGGACAAAAATCCCCACATGCCCTCAATCCTACAGAATCATCCTCCACCACATTGGGCCTTGTAACCCGGATCCTGCATTTTCCTACAGTGACAAAAACTCCACATGCCCTCAATCCTGCAAATTCCTACCATGCATCAACTACCACATGCCCCCAATCCTACACATTCCTACACGAGGACAATAGGATTCTGTAGAATTTGGGAATGTTAGGGTCAGCAAACCACCATGCACATATAACTTACTTCCACCTTTACTGCCACTGTTTCCCCCTCCACTGCTTGAGGAATAGTCTCCACCTCCTCCCCAGCCATTGCTTACTACACAGAGAATAATGCCAACATTAAGTCCATTAGAATGCACTTAGATTTGGGTAAATTGTAACTTTTAAAAAGTACAAGTGAAAGTTAACCACTGTGCATCGGGCCACTTTCAGTGACCATGACCATCACAGTCAGTAAAGGGCCATTTTCAAATCAGGCTGAATAAAGGGGATACATAAACATAATGTGGAATAATTCAAACAGCTTTTCATGCTGCACATTGCTTTGTGGTAGGCTGAAAGGAGACTTTACAAGTTGGACAATAGCGGGGTCCAGATTCAGAGGGTAGGGGAGCAAAGCAACACCAGAAGGACTCCGAATTCGGGGTCAAGGGTCAGAGATCAATGCAAAGGAAGCCATCATTCTATTCACCAAGTCCTTTCACTACAACCATTCACTTTGCACACACAGCTTGGCCCGAGGAGTTGCAAAGACACTGTGTGCACTGTAGGCTGAAGTTTTAGGTCAGCCTCGAAGATGTTCCAGAAGATGACTGCTGGTTGGGATCACTGCCAATGCCCCCCCATTACAGAAGGAATTGACAGTAAAGAAACAGTCGCTCATAATATGTGATTCAGGCAAGAGTAGTAGGGCCAGGCATCATAAGAGCAAGGGGAAAGGGACAATCACAATAGACTAATTGCGCAGCCAATGTTTACATGCCATTACATGAACTTGTAGTGGGTATTTTTGCATCTCATTCCGTGCAGAACAGGAGTGGAGATGAGCAAAGAAGCCGTATCATATTGTCCACATTCTTCTTTTGTACATTTCTATCACTGCTCCGTGCCAAATAAGATGAAAAAACACCCCTATAAGTCACGTGATGGCATCCAAACAGTGGTCGCGCGATCGGTCTATTCCAGCTTGAGGGGAGGGGTTAGGAAGACCTGTCATGCCTCTAACATTGACTAGCAGACAGCCAGAGTGATTGTGCAGATTGCATCACCGTACATACCTGTTGAGGCTGTGGTAGAGGGCTTTCCAAAGGAACTGCCAAAGCTGCTCTGTCCTGAGTTGCTCGTGCCCCCCGCGCTTCCTCGTCCCCTCCCTCGTCCAATCTGAACAACAGGAGAACGGGACTAGTTGTCAGTCAGAACATCCCCTCTCCACCACCCTTCGTTCACTGCTTCTGAAGCATTTCTCACATTCCCTCCTGATAGTTGACAGGCATTCTGGCACTGTCATTTCCCCAGACTACCCAGAGGTGTTGAAAGAACTTCACAATAAATCTGGCTACTGCACCAGCCTGACTCAGCATTCAGCAATGCAGAGGACACTCCACAGTTGGATTTGTGGTTTTCATTTGTGCACTATCATACTAGGTATCATACCTGAACTGGTTGACTCTTGTTGACTCATGACAGAGGCAAACTCTGACTGAACTGAGGGTTTAAAGGGGGAGGTATGAAATCATTTTTTCCAATTTGTTCAAAAGTACCCAGAGAGTTTTTCCTTTGTGTGTTTGACTATGTAGCTTCACAAATGTTTAACATAAAATGAATGACACTTCTTTATTTACAGTTTAATATTTTTGATACATTCGTGTAATACTTACAGGTGGTTGCCATGTGTTACCTGGAAACCAATGAAAACAAATATACTTTTACAATCAACATTTTACATACAAATCATCCGGGGCTTGGTTTATATTTGTTACATTGATGAACAAGCCTGGAATTCCTTCACACTAAAAAAAAAAAGCTCACTGAGATGTTTGCCTTCAGGAAACAGCCTCAGCAAGGCCACTGAGGTTGAGGTAATTATTATAATCCTTGGAAAGACAGGAGTCATCTGCTGTGGGACAAAACGGTTTTTGAGTAAGGGAATTGCATGAGGTGCATTCCCTCCAGCATGAAACATAATGATCCACTTTTCAAATGTCACTCCTCCGCCATGTGTGAATGGTGAAATCTAACTAAAAGCCCTGATTCAATAACCCAATCCTAAACACATTTCTTGCAAGCATTTGCCAGACATTGTGTGTGAAGGCTGTCAAAAAGAGAGCATTGATAAGTTACACCCTGCAGTTCAGTGTGTGCAGATCTATAAACATCTGATGTCACCACCAATAGTTTATGTGCAAACAAATCTGAGAATCTCTTACCAAATCCACCAGATGAGGAGGTTCCATTGGTCATTGTGGATCCAGAACCACCGCCATTCTGAGAAGAGATCAAACCCAAATAAATCAAATGCAGATTGGGTACTCTATAACATAGCAGTGCTTGGGGAATGGCAACACTCTAAGGGCATTGCTGACATTTGATACAGCAATACAAGGTCAACATGTAGGCCTTATTCTCTGTTCCTGCCTGTTGCCTCTTTGCTGGCACAAGTTCCTTACGAAGTTACACCTCCATGCTTACACCATGAAGGATGCTTACAAGAACTCTGTGGATACTACTTAAGGCCTTTTCACACTATAACGTTCAACACGTGTTGAAACTTACACGGGTCCGACATGGGTCCGAACCGTGTTGAATTCAACACGGGTCACTCTCGCCGCGGTTTCACACTACGCAACGCCACGCCAGCATTTTCTCAACCCGTGTAATGTTTCAAACTGTGTAATGCGTGATCGTTTCACACTACACACGGCATCGAACTTTCAACACGGGTCCAATCTGAAAACCCCCATAATGCATTGCGGTGCGTCACGGCACTGTATTGCTGACTTCTCGAATCCGGCAGCCGCCAGCGCCTCGTTTATTTTCTGCGACGCAGTGGCTATTGTTTATTTGTTGCCACTGTTTGATGAAAGAAAATTACAACGTTGATTTATAAGTACAATAGTTTTGTAATTTGTATAGTGGTCTTTTAAACCTCCCTTACTCCTTAGTAAAATCGATCGAATGACTTCTCGTATTTTCTGCCGCCACATGCACGCACGCGAAGTTTGACATCGTAGTACAGACTACAGTGCATCGCTGACGACTTTGTTAGTACCCGTTTTTTTGCCGATCTCACCCTGCGAGAGCTTCTTATAATGATACATGATTGTAAAAAGACACATTTTTCCATTCCGATAATGACAGGGATATTGCTTCAAGACAAGCAAATTATGTGCCTACAGCCAGAGAAGTTGTCATGTTTCTTGTGCCTGTACATGTACTAGCTGAACTCGAGGCAGCGCAGCCTTTGCATGTGGGGTTTAATACCCCATGCAACCACGGACGTATAAATATACGTCCGTGCATGCAACAACAAAATCTGGCATGTTTGTTCGTTGCACAGTTCAATATCTACAGTGTGGCGCTGCCACGCATGCGCACTCGTCCGTCTCCCAACACGGGTCAAACTCAACCCGGAGACATTCACACTACGGCTTTCAACACGTGTTGAAATTTTCAACACGGGTCGAGAGCTCTCAACCCACCTCCCGAGCAGGGTTGGTTTCAACACGGGTCGAGAGCTTTACACGGGTCCGACCCGTGTTGAAATGTTGTAGTGTGAAAAGGTCAGTCATTTCAACACGGGTCCGACCCGTGTTCAACACGGAGATTTTTCATAGTGTGAAAAGGCCTTTAGATCCAAGGACAGCCAGTGGTGTGGCTACCAAGAAAAAGAGCTGAAGGCCATTAAAAGGCATTATGAAGAAATGGCAAAGCCACAAGAACACGGGTCCGACCCGTGTTCAACACGGAGATTTTTCATAGTGTGAAAAGGCCTTTAGATCCAAGGACAGCCAGTGGTGTGGCTACCAAGAAAAAGAGCTGAAGGCCATTAAAAGGCATTATGAAGAAATGGCAAAGCCACAAGACCCCCCCCCCATTACTGGGGTTTCCTTTCTTCTCTAGATGGGGAGGTGCCAGCCAGGTGGGGAGGTGCTTGCTGCATTCCTGACCAGCAGTCATTTAACAAGGGAACAGGTCAACTCGAACCCAAACCGACTCGTACTCTGACCGACTCGTGCCCATTTTGGTCAACTCGTACCCGTGCCAACTCGTACCCGCACCAACTCGTGCTCGCATAAAATAATTTTTGTAGTCAATTGAAAAATTGTGTCATCACTTGGACAAAATAAAACAAATTATAACAAAATTGACACATTTTAACAACCAAGGAGCAAACAAAATAATTTATTTTTTTGAAAGAAAAGTTTGTCTGAACCGGGACTCAAACCCGAGACCTCTGGATTACCGTACCCGCGCTCTACCATCTGAGCTATCCAGCCCTTTGGATGGTGGCGGTCCCATATCTCCAGGGATCTCGCCCCCGCTTTCATTCGATACGCAAAACAATTGCCCGACTGCTGTAGCCAGGTTTGCAACAATTGTTGTGCGTATCAAATGAAAGCGGGGGCGAGATCCCTGGAGATATTCGGCAGATCTAGGTTAATACTTCTGACTGGCGCCCCCACCACGGCAAAGAATAGTTGACTATTAAAAAAAATAAAAAACGTTCCCAGTCAGTTTTCCTTTAATTGTTTGACTTTAAAATAATTCATTAATTTTAATAGCAAACTTAATCACGAGCACGAGTTGGTGCGGGTACGAGTTGGTGCGGGTACGAGTTAACAATGGGGGTCACTTGGTCACTCTGTAACTACATGGGCACTACACATCAGCTTCAATATTCATTCAAACAAATGAAAACCCAACAGTTTGCTTTGCCATATCAAATAACTTCATTGACTGGGTGGTCAAGGCCATCCATGTGAGTGTCAGCATATTGGTTTGGCTATGGTTTCACATGCAGTTGAATATTTTCCCAGGATGACAGTCCAAAGATCCCAACCACAAATAGAACAAACAATAGGTGCTGGGATAGATTGGGTTGGCCTCTAGATAATGCAAATGGGTCCATAAACTCTTTTGTCCATACATGCATATGGCATATCCCCATGGCATAAACACTTGCTAACCACAATTGGTAATTAACCACTTGCTACATAAACAGTGGCAAAGTCTGCCACTTCCCATAGGCCTTCTCACACTGACTAAAATCTCAGGCTTGGAACCAGAAATAACCCCCAAGATTTTTCAACCCTTTTCACACTTGAAAAGTTCCAACCTATTAGGCACGTTTCCACTACGAAAATAATCGCAATTTCAATCGCGATTTAAAACCCTTTTTTTTTTGGTCGTGTCCACACAGGCCAAAAAATCGCGTCGCAAATAATTGCGAGCCGATTGCGGTTAGCTGTGTGGTCGCACTGCGCATGCGGCTTTCCTGAAAGATTGACCCTGAGTAGTTGCGGTAACCGTAACCCTCATCCTCCCGAAGGTCGGAGACCTGAGGGTTACGGGAACGTATGTACAAAATTATAGCGAGGTTTTTGTTTTTACCATTTTGGAAACACCACTGTCCCGATCGCCCCCTTTTTCCACCCTTTGGAAAATCGCCACACACAATCTAAGGACATGCACTTGATCCCAAATGTATACTGAATGTGATCAGATAACCCAAAACATCGTGGGTAAAATACTTTTCCGAAAAACGGGCAGAAACTCACCCAAATACTGTCTGTAAATGTCCCGTCAACGTCTCCGCCAGGTTCGGAATCCGAACCTGGCGCCTCGACCAATCAGCGCTTAGTCTCGTGACGTATACCCGCACGACGGCTATTTGCTGTTTCGCAATAACAGTCCACACTCGTGGTGCGCGCGCAGGTCATCGCCCTGTGAAGAGCCTGTGGGTATTTTACCCACGATGTTTTGGGTTGTCTGATCACATTCAGTATACATTTGGGATCAAGTGCATGTCCTTAGATTGTGTGTGGCGATTTTCCAAAGGGTGGAAAAAGGGGGCGATCGGGACAGTGGTGTTTCCAAAATGGTAAAAACAAAAACCTCGCTATAATTTTGTACATACGTTCCCGTAACCCTCAGGTCTCCGACCTTCGGGAGGATGAGGGTTACGGTTACCGCAACTAGACCCTGAGTTGACCTGACTCTCCCGCGCGCACGTGCTGTGCGATACAGCGTTGTTGACAACAGAGCTAGAGACAGTTGCGTGTTGCAATGATGGGACGACCACTGGCATCAGTAGCCTCCATTTTAGACGAAAGTGAGCTTGGTAAATGCCGGAATTGCCGATTGAAAATTGAGGCACACGCTGACGAACGTAAGCAAAACTCTGTTGTGCCGCACTTCCTGGCAGTAAGCTGCTGGCAGTAAATGGCATGCGCGCGCAATGCATTGTGGGACAATAAAAACTGGTGCGATTTGCGCGGAGCATTCCCACACACATCGCGTTGCAAATAAACGTGATTTTTTGAAAAAGTCTCACTCTTAGTGGAGTCCAAATCGCGATTCAAATCCAAATAATAATCGCATTTATTGTGTCCACACACGCAAAAAAAGTGGAGTTTGGATCGCGATTCAAATCGCGATCCAAATAATCGCGTTTTTTGGTGTAGTGTGTGCACGCGCAGTGCGATGTCCCGGACGTTGCTTTGCACTGCTGTTCAGGAAACAGACCGCAGACCACTCCGCACCCGGACCTGCCAGCACATTGTGACGTCATGGAGTTTCAAATCCAAGATGGCCACCCCAACTCGGCTCGTCAACCCGTTCTCGGTCAATTGAGGGGAATTGACTCCCTTTTCCCAAACGTGAGTAAAACAAAATGACCAGTATTGGAATCTGTAAATCTAACTGAATCTTCAATGGGCGTGTGGGACGGTTTTACGGGTGTTTTTGGGGGGAAATCTGGGGATTTCGGTCGGGGGTGTTTTTCAAAGATGACATTACATACATTTCAGACGATGAAGTAGAATATGCACACCTAGTTGCGGTAACCGTAACCCTCATCCTCCCGAAGGTCGGAGACCTGAGGGTTACGGGAACGTATGTACAAAATTATAGCGAGGTTTTTGTTTTTACCATTTTGGAAACACCACTGTCCCGATCGCCCCCTTTTTCCACCCTTTTGAAAATCGGCACACACAATCTAAGGACATGCACTTGATCCCAAATGTATACTGAATGTGATCAGATAACTCAAAACATCGTGGGTAAAATACTTTTCCGAAAAACGGGCAGAAACTCACCAAAATACTGTCTGTAAATGTCCCGTCAACGTCTCCGCCAGGTTCGGAATCCGAACCTGGCGCCTCGACCAATCAGCGCTTAGTCTCGTGACGTATATCCCGCACGACGGTTATTTGCTGTTTCGCAATAACAGTCCACACTCGTGGTGCGCGCGCATATCCATGGTTGTATACAGTACCAGTCGGCTCTTCACAGGACGATGACCTGCGCGCGCACCACGAGTGTGGACTGTTATTGCGAAACAGCAAATAGCCGCCGTGCAGGAATACGTCACGAGACTAAGCGCTGATTGGTCGAGGCGCCAGGTTCGGATTCCGAACCTGGCGGAGACGTTGACGGGACATTTACAGACAGTATTTTGGTGAGTTTCTGCCCGTTTTTCGGAAAAGTATTTTACCCACGATGTTTTGAGTTATCTGATCACATTCAGTATACATTTGGGATCAAGTGCATGTCCTTAGATTGTGTGTGGCGATTTTCAAAAGGGTGGAAAAAGGGGGCGATCGGGACAGTGGTGTTTCCAAAATGGTAAAAACAAAAACCTCGCTATAATTTTGTACATACGTTCCCGTAACCCTCAGGTCTCCGACCTTCGGGAGGATGAGGGTTACGGTTACCGCAACTAATGCACACCCACAATCCTTGGACCCTACAGTCACCCGAATCTCAAAATTTCAAAATTCGATAAAAAAAAGGGTGACTTGTCGGGTCCAAGTTACTCGGACTATCAAATTAGATGATAAAGCGGAGTGCCCAATTTGCCTCCATTTGACTCAAACCAAGTAGCAACGATTCCGTTCCAACCACCCACGTGCACCCATTACTGCAGTGCATCAGCATTCAAATTCAGGATTCAAAAATCAAAGACTCTTACTCTTAGTCTTATCTCAAAAGCACGTGCAATCAAATTCATTGAATTCACTCCAAAAAACGGCCCCCAAATTTGTACCGTTCGCTTACCCAAGATGTAGTAGTAGTAGTTGTGGTTTCTTCTTCGTCCCAATCATCAGCCATCGTGCCGCAGTTTAAAGGGTGGACGCTGAACGGTGCGGAAATCCTCCGTTTTTTCTGCGAAGTTTCGAAGCGTCTCGGCCTCAAAAAGTCCAAGGCTTTCGCAGTCCTGGGTCAACGGTTCAAATGTGACACACAAACCTCTGAACTTTACACGAGGCAATTCGGTTCAGTGACCTCCACGAAAACAGACTAAAAAACAGTTTGCCGAAATCCGACGTCTCAACTTAAGTATATAACAAAAATCGACTGTACAGATGCGAATTTATTTTTAAAAAGACGAATTTAAGAGAGTGACTGTCTTCGGGCAACCGGCTGAGAAGCAACTGGTGGTTTTTCCACGAGCGAGCCAACGTTACGCAGTTGTCAAATCCCGAAAATCATCAACTATGTATATGTCCACCGTATATACCGCGCTACGCACCCACGTGGTTGTTGACGGAACCAGACTCCTTTGCGTGTATTTAATGCCTCGAATGCACCGTGTAGGTCGGGAATCTGATATTAGTTGGTATCCTACGCCTCCACGCGATTCGGTAAACGCGCACGTGGTGGGTACCAGTAGAAAAAAACCTACTAATTTGCATAACTTTTGTTAAAGGGCGCGGGTATTTAAACAGCTTTCTGCATTGCACAATCAATTAAAACCACCATCTGGTGTCAGTGTCACTACCTCAAACGTCATATACCTCACTTCTTGTAGAGTTTGTAATGTTCAGTATGTTGGCGAGACCAAAAACACCCTAAAAAAACGTATCTATGGCCATAGGTCTACTATCAAAACCGGTAAAATGCGGGACACCCCTGTTTGAGTGTTGGGTATCACTTCAATCTCCCTGATCATTTGATATCAGATAGTATGAGTGTACTGGGCATAGAATCCCTTGGTCACCGTAGTAATGCTGTCCGTCTTAGCCGTGAGAAAATGTGGATGAAGCGTCTTCGTACTATTCAACCACATGGTCTCAACATCCAGGAGGGTAATGACTAACACCATGCAGCTTTCTGATAAACCTCCCTTTGTGTTCACTCCTCCACACTTCTCTCTTTGATCTTTCCCCCTCTTCTCACTAATCCCTACCCTACTCCTTGCCCTTCCCTTTGATCTCTCCCTACCAGCTTTACTCGTTGTGCTTTGTTTCTCATCCGTGTCCTATTCACTCTCTTCCCCCTTCCTTCGTGTACAATACATGTATCTGTTTTGTCCTTGTCACTCTGCCTTTGAGAAAGGTCCTGCTAGGATGGAAACGTCAGGCCCCCTAAATTTTAAGATTTTAAGAATTTATAATTTTAGTCAGTAAGCAGTTTGCAACATTTTTGTATACCGCTTCTGGTGTCAGTGTTATATAATGTCATATGGCGTGAAGTGAATACAAAAACTGTTGCAAAATGCTCACTGACTAAAATGACCCGCAATATATAAATCTCAAAACTAATAGAGGGCCTAACTTTCCGATCCTAGCACTAGCAGGATTTTTTAATTTGAAATTGAAATGGTTTAATAGCAATTAAAAATGTATTCGCGGCCAGAGGCCGAATTAAAAACATTTGTACATTTACCGGTACACAAAAGAATCATTAGATACAGAAAAACAAAAGAATCATTAGATAAAGGAGATAAAAATGCCAAAAAGGTGGGGGAAAGGCCGTTAATTAGAAATAGAACGAACGATCTTCAGAGAAAAAAGTAGTGAAAAATAGTCAGGATCATAGCAGGATCCGGACCTTTCTCAAAGTCAAAGTGCTTCCGAGAAAGGTCCTGCTAGTGCTAGGATCAAAACGTCAAGCCCTCTAACTTTTGACTGAGAGGTATATAATGGCAATTGGCATCATATATTTTAATTCGGTGTTTGTGCTCAATATTCACACTTTTTCGGTAATAAAATGGACCATCAGAAATCAGAATATAATTATTAGGCATTTAAAATTAGTGTCTCCAGGCCTGCAGTTTCTCTCTAATTTCTTTAGGGGAGTGCGTGGCGTCAAGGCAAGGGGAGATTAGGACCAGGATGTTACCAAATAATCGCGATTTGAATCCCAATTTTTTTTTTTTATTATTATTATCATTATTTTTTTTAGGGGGGGGGGGTCGTGTCCACACAGCTAGGCCAAAAAATCCAGTCGCCAAAAATCGGCAGCCGATTGTGGTTAGCAGTTGTGGTCAAATGCTGGGTGTGTACTTGAGGCTTCGGCTCCGGCTTCGTTTCAGTTATCCAAATGCTGAAATACAAGTTGGAGTTCTTTGTTGAAGTTGAAGCTTTGGATTCCTTTTCAAAACTCAGTAAAACATTTAAAAATGATGCCAAAGGCTTCCTGTCTTCATGCCTTGTACTTGAAATCGATGAAAGAACCAGAGACAAAGCCGGAGCCTGAGCCTAAGCCGGGTTTTGTAAAAGGCCCTAAAATTATAAACAAGCCCATAACTTCCTGTCAATCGCGCACGCAAGCGGTGCATTGTGGGATTAACCAAAAACCGGGAGCGATTCAGTGGATCGATGGAGCGTTCACACACACACACACACACGGCCGGCGTCGCAAATAAACGTGAATTCATAGGCCGAGAAGGAAGCAAAAAAGGGGAGTTTGAATCGCGATTCAAATCGAGATCAAAATAATACCCCCCCCCCCCCCGACACCGATTTATAGTCTTGGAAGCAGACCAGCTGTGCCAGAACAGACTGCTTCAATTTTCTGAAGTATTTATAATTTTATATACATGTACAGTACATAGTGAACAAATGTAACACATGGGAGCGGACATTTTTTTCCTGCCAATAGTAACACATCCAGAAGAATCCCCCCTGAAGTAGTGGCCGGACCCAACTTAGCATATCCTGGGATCTAGATTAGAACTAGTCAGGTGATCAAATCACATGATCTTTGTCACCAAAAGGTGACAGCCCAGGCTCACCCGGGGTTAAATCATACCAAATCATTTCAGCCTGATTACAATCAAGTTTATACAAGTTGTCTATTAGTCAATAAAAAAGTCTATATTTCATTATAAATAATGAATTAAAACTGAAATAATGTTCATTTCTTTTTATTCACAATTAAAGTTTTAAACAATCACATCTCTTCTATTTATATATGTACAAGTATTTACACAACAATAAGCCATCAGTTAAGTCATTTGAGAGAAAAAAAATTAATATTTTCCTTATTTTAAGGTTTCATAAATCATAATAACAAAAAAAAACATGTTTCATTGAGGGAAAACAGAAAACCTACGTTCCAATGCAGTTACCCAGTATGTCTCAATTTTGAGTGCAAAATTAAAGGTTATGTTCTTATACTTAAAAATAAAAACAAAAATATATACCAGTGTTTTAATAGATAATCTCTTATATTCAAAGAATTCAAGAATGGAGGAAGAGAGACATATAGTATTCTGAACTTCTTATCCAGACCTGCTGGACAACTTTACAGAAATTCAACAATTGGATGAATTTTCAAAAGTGTCATCGCTTTGAGGTAAATAACGACACATCATGCAACTTTTTTTTAAATCCAACTAATTAAAAACAACTTCTACTTTGGCTAAAAAAATAAACACAAACAAAAGTTTTGCCAATTGTTTTACATTTGAATGCTTGGAGCAAAGTTTGGATCAATTATCAGAATTAATATCAATTTAATTGAGTCAGTTTCAAACTGCATGCAAAACAATAACTGAATTACACCTGAATCTCAACCAACCTTTTTCTGGATTCCAGATGATTGTTTTCTGTTGTAAAGAGACTGATTTGTGCTAAAGAGACTTGGTGCTTTGACATGTGGCCTATAACTATGAAGGGGCTTAGTTTCACACTAGACAAAATCCCCTGGGATTTCTTGAAAATTCCCCGGGGACTTTGGTCTGTCTATTCACACTACCAAAGAAATCCCCGCGGATAAGCTTTTCCCAGGGGAATATTTTACCCCTGCTTGGGGGTAGGGTAGAAGGAGAAAACCCCGGGGGTTTACGGTTTCCACTGAGAAATAGGGTCCCGGGGAATTTCCAAATGGGTCCAGTGTGAATGGTTGCAGGGTGTTGGTGGGGTACAAAATCCCCGGGAATTCCCCCAGGGATTAAATCCCTGGGGATTCGCCCTGTAGTGTGAAAAGGGCTTAAGACCTTTCCTTAAGTTGTCTCCTGAAGATAGCAACAACATACTAGTCACAAGACTAGTCATTGTCACATGTTAAAGGGTCTCTGCAATAAACAGAGACCATGCTACAGAACTGTTTTGCAATGCTGCTAACAATCTGTTTTTCACACTCGTTCTGGGGTGTATTTGCAAGGTTTCAGTTTTTATGATAATGAGAATTCCAATGTTCAGAGTAAATTTGTGATGTCATCACAGGATCATGCAACAGAAACCCAACTGGTTGTGTACAAAGGTTTCTAGTTTTTTTTCAGCAGACCTTTCACTAAACCTGTTGATTTACTGCCAAAATGTATGCTTCATAAATTTTAGTGAAGGAATTTTTCACCAAATCTAATCCAGAGGGATTAAATTGCAGTTTGTGGGTTCCTAATCCTGACATGACTTTACAATAGCGCCCTCATTTGTATAAGGATATTTTCAAAGGAAAAAAAAAGATGACCTATTCCACTTAAAAAGAAGCTTGCCGACATGTTTGTACACTTCAGATCCCTAGATTACAGCAGAAAAAAAAAGAGCTTGACTGTGAAATTGCAAAATGATTGCAGAAGCCGTTTAAGAGAGACTCCGTGAGGTGTACCGTAACCACAATTTTCCCAAATCGGTTCAACCCAGGATGCAAAGCATTAGACATGATTTCAATTACATGTCGTCTCAGCAAGACAGACACAGAGAATTTTTTTTTTTAAAGGCAAGATTCATTCCAAACTACTTTAAGTGTATTGCTCCTTGGGCCTGGTCAACATATCAAAACAGCCATGGGATCAAACATAGAGAGATTTCTACAGAAGACACTCCCACAAGTTTCCTGCATAAAAATGTATCACTTTTTAAATGGTACTCAATTAGATATGATTGTGCTTTGAAAACCTTCACAAACAATGAACTGTACAGGAGGTATCTTTGATATACTGTATATACATGTATATTGACACAAAATACAATGATTACTGTAGTATTTTTCTTCACTCAGTGGCAAAGAGAATTTGTGACCTGAATCAACTTATCTGTTTCAATTTCATTTTAAAAACCTTTCTGAATTATTTTCATGACCCCACATACATATAGTTGGGTCCAAACACCGTGTGGACTTCTGGACTAAACTACCAATTGAAATTAATGCACACAATGGGGAAAATATGGAGATGGGAGATGTGTATCCATCGCAGTATTGAAATTGGTGGTTTTGTATGAGACTCGTGACTTGAAAACTCATCTTTTGGAAACCGTGACTCAGACTTGACCTAGATGACTCAGGATTTGGACTCGAAAGCCGTGACTCAGACTTGGACTCAAACTTAATATTTTTGTGATTTGAATACTATTCTCCTCTGAATAAATTTTCATTTTTTTCATGGAGTATTTGATTTTCAACCAAGGATAACAGAGTACTAAGGGCACAGAGTGGGTATTAAATCCTCCCAAATGGACATGCATATAATGTGAAGTGAGATTTGCAGTGGCTCTTGGGATTTTGTATTGGGCGGAAAAAAACGCGGAATACTATGCGGCTTTTAGGCGCCCTTGTAACCTACATGACTTAATTGTCCGAGCAGAGGTTCCCCCTTTCAGTGGACACTTTACCTCTAACCAAGTTTGGTACATATCTAAGTGTACATTGAAAATGCATTGTTTGCAAGACACATCCATGAAATAGACTCTTTCAAGGAAATTCTTTTGGATGGTCTCAACATCCAGGAGGGGAATGACTAACACCTTGCCTGCTTTCTGATAATCCTTCTTTTGTGTTCATCACTCCACACTTCTCTCTTTGATCTTTCCCCCATATGCTCAATAAACCTTACCCCACTCCCTGCCCCTCCCTTTGATCTCACCCCACCAGCTTTCCTCTTTGTCCTCTGTTTGTCATCTGTGTCCTATTCACTCTTCCCCTTCTGACTTGTATCTGTGTTTGTCCTTGTCACTCTGCCTTTGAGAAAGGTCCTGCTAGGATCGAAATATCAGGCCCACTAATTTTTGAAATAACAACATTGATTAGCTCTGGTTGCAAATTACTCATTCTTCAACCCATTCAAAAATAGTTTGGGAAAGATTTGGAGCAAAAAAAACCCAGGGGAGAGATACGAAAGAAAGTTAATCCTGATCACCTCCTTCCTTCCCAGTGTGATGGTTAACTCCATTTTGCCAATAGTTCTGGTTCCTGGTCTAAAAGTTGCACAAAAAAACCCAAAATATTGAAGTCCTCAAGTTCATGCCCACATCCAAGCATCCAAGTATGTTGTCCTAGTACGGTGTGTTCTGAACGGGTACAAGTCTTATATCATAGATAAAACGAGGAGAATGATGCACACCTATGATGCAATGCGGTACCCGCCACTATACATTATTCGAATCCACCACACGACCTCGACCAGCTCGGTGGTCCAGTGGTTAAGACGTTTGTACTGGATATCGGGCGTCGCGGGTTCGAATCCCGCCCGAGCTGCCTGAAGTATTTTTATCAAGCACCAGGCAAAGCACTGAGCACTCAGTGTTTGTCACGTCGAGCAAGGGCAAAACCCCATTGAAGTCGTATGTCATTCCGATAATCACATGGGATTGCTCAAGGGGAAAATGATCCAATCCTTTGATACAAAGAAGCCATCGTGTATAAGTACAGGGAATGATCATCACAGATTTCACGCCGCACAGATAGTGAAGTGGTTTTTTTTTAGAAATTAAGACTTCTACTGTATTTATATTTACAGTTTCTGTCACAAACTGTGACTCAGCTACCACAACCTTGTGACATTACATCAAATCGTAACCAAAAATACATCTCCATATACTGTTTAATTGCACGATAAAAAAAAAAAAACTTTACTGACAATTAAAAGGGAAACTCTTGAATAATATTTCTTCCGAATGAGGAATGCATAAAAACAATTCAACCTTGCACTGGTAGTTGTTTTGAAGAATAACTTAGTATTAGTAATAAAACCAAGTGCACAGATATGACCTTGAACATAGTTCTTAGCATAGTGGCTTGGGATGACTTGTTTAAATACATCTTTCGGACTAAATGGGCAGACCGACTTTTATCTGTGAGTTTCTAGCAGCACATGTACTCTTAGTGGGTATATACATGTAGTGACCAATATGTGGGTATAGTGACCAGTTTGAGGGTAGACTGCCCAGTACTGTATGTGGATGTACTGACCAGTATGTGGGTATACTGACCCAGTATGAGGGTATACCGGTACTCACCAGTATGTGGGTATACTGACCAGTATATGGGTAAACTGACCAGTATGTGGGTATACTAACTAGTATGTGGGTATACTGACCAGTATGTGGGTATACTGACCAGTATATGGGTAAACTGACCAGTATGTGGGTATACTGACTAGTATGTGGGTATACTGACCAGTTTATGGACATACTGACCAGTATAAGGGCATACTGACCAGTTTATGGACATACTGACCAGTATGTGGGTATACTGACCAGTTTATGGACATACTGACCAGTATAAGGGCATACTGACCAGTTTATGGACATACTGACCAGTATGTGGGTATACTGACTAGTATGTGGGTATACTGACCAGTTTATGGATATACTGACCAGTATGTGGGTATACTGACCATTATCTGGGTCTGCTGACCAGCATGTGGGTATACTAACCAGTTGATGGGTATACTGACCAGTATGGGGGGTGTATTGATCAGTAAGTGGGTATAGTGACCAGTGTTATGGTATACTGACCAGTATGTGGGTATACTGATATACTGGTATATGGGTATGTGGTATGTGGGTCACATTTCCTTTCCCTTTGTTTACAAATGCAAATGAA
The DNA here is from genome assembly GCA_949987565.1 of Luidia sarsii. NCBI lineage: Eukaryota > Metazoa > Echinodermata > Asteroidea > Paxillosida > Luidiidae > Luidia > Luidia sarsii. Next base: position 5,319,153 of record OX465113.1, read on the forward strand.
ATATCCGGTCTCACATGACAGTTATACCGGTAAGTTACATCAGGTTCTCTACTTCAAATCCATCTAATGGGGTGTTTACCCATAGTCCCATACATGACAGACATACGTGTGTAGGTCTTAAGTATGGCACTGCTTGCATCCTTAAACAAATCGCTAGCGTATACACACCGAGAAAAAAAAAAAAAACCATTCTTTTTCGACTTGCAGTCACCCTAACAACTCAACAATGACCATCTACAACACCAATCACTCTCATTCATCTACACTAGCAGCTGCCACAAGGTCCACCTCACGAGTCTAAGAACACGAAATCCTCACACTCCCGCGCTGGGGCAATGACCTGGCCGTTCTGGTTGACGTGCCGCACTCGAAGGTAGCGCTCCGGCTTGCTGGAGTCCGTGGAGTGGTGGTCGTTCCAATCCGTACAGCTGCCCTCCCGTAGGATGAACATGGGGTAGTCTGAACAGCCCGGGCCACTGCTTGGACCCTGAATCATCTTAACGGGAAAACAGGGGGTGGGGGGGGGTAAAAAATCAATCCATAAATTGCGAAAGTAGCAAAGAAAACTTGATTGGACCTGCAGCCGATTTCAAGAAGAGTTGCAAAGTTACGCAACGTACAAATGTTGCGTATGTCTTGCGCCACAATGGCTCTTTTCAGCAGTATTCAGCAAAGGCAGCAAAATGTTGCGTAAGGTACGCAACAAAATGTTGCGTATGCAACATTTGAAGTTTCATGAAATCTGCTGCAGAACTTAAATCTCTGCTTAAGCCACGTTGCCACATGACTTTTTTGAGATGATGGTTCATCGTCACCATCATAATCATCATCACCATCACCATCACCATCACCATCACCATCACCATCACCACCACCGTCACCGTCACCGTCACCGTCACCCTCACCACCACCACCACCACCACCACCATCACCATCACCATCACCATCACCATCACCATCATCATCATCATCATCATCATCATCACCATCATCATCACCATCATCATCATCATCATCATCATCATCATCATCATCATCACCATAACCATCATCATCATCATCATCATCATCACCATCATTATCACCATCATCATCACCATCATCATCATCATCATCATCACCATCATCATCATCATCACCATCATCATCACCATCATCATCACCATCATCATCATCATCATCATCATCACCATAACCATCATCATCATCATCATCATCACCATCACCGTCACCATCACCATCACCATCACCACCACCACCACCACCACCATCACCATCACCATCACCATCACCATCATCATCATCATCATCATCATCATCATCACCATCATCATCACCATCATCATCACCATCATCATCATCATCACCATCATCATCACCATCATCATCACCATCATCATCATCATCATCACCATAACCATCATTATCATCATCATCACCATCATTATCAGTCGGCTGTGGAGCAGGCGACTACAAATTGGGGACAGGGGAATTGAGGAGAGCTGACAATATCATTTTGGTTGTACATGTAGCATCCCTTCATAGTCTCCCATTAGTCGTTGTATATACCTCAAGTACAGTGCCCTGGCCCTTCCTGGGGTGGATTTCAGAAAGCCTTACGATGCATCGTACATGTCACTCAAATTACGATGGATAACCCATCATAAGGTCGTATGGTTGCTGTGCATTCTTCATTGTCTTGCAATTGATCGTAAGTCACTTTAATCTCCCTGATCATTCGATATCAGATATGAGTGTACTGGGCATAGAATCCCTTGGTCACCGTAGTAATGCTGTCCGTCTTAGCCGTGAGAAAATGTGGATGAAGCGTCTTCGGACTATTCAACCACATGGTCTCAACATCCAGGAGGGTAATGACTAACACCATGCAGCTTTCTGATAATCCTTCTTTTGTGTTCAGTCCTTCACACTTCTCTCTTTGATCTTTCTCCCTCTTCTCACTAATCCCTACCCCACTCCTTGCGCTTCCCTTTGATCTCACCCTACTAGCTTTACTTTTTGTCCTTTGTTTCTCATCTGTGTCCTATTCACTCTCTTCCCCCTTCCTTCGTGTACATGTATCTGTTTTGTCCTTGTCACTCTGCCTTTGAGAAAGGTCCTGCTAGGATCGAAACGTCAGGCCCACTAAATTTTGAAAGAAAGATCGTAAGTCATGTCGAATTTGGTGAAATCGACACCTGGTCTGCGTTTTTCCCAAGTGGAAAGGTAGATGATGGTTACTTTTTCCCATTTCAAATCCCGGAGGCGGTTGAGGTAATGGATGAGGCGGAGTTGTCCGTTGGTATAGAAGTGGACCCATCGGACCGAAGTGGACGCCACATGGAAGGTGTTGGTTTTTTTGTTGGCCATAGCTTACCTGGGGGATGACTTCGCAGAATTGATGGAAGTCTGCCTCGGTGCGGAGGTAGAAGCCTACGGTGCAGCTGGGGTCCATCTTGTTGATGGTCATCTTGCGGGGAGACATGCAGTGGAAAGACTGCAGGATCGGAAGGCGGGGGCCGGGGCACATGGAAAGAGAAGGGAACAAGGACTTAGGACTGGCTCAACTATCAGCTCTGTCAAATTGCCCTCCATGAATAAGACTTATATAACCCTGTTATATTGCCTACGTGAAGTTGGGAAGATCCCTGCCCATCGGGCCTCTAAACACTACAACAATTGCCTGGGAAATTACTGGGGAGACAGAGATGGATGTTTTCACACTACGGCCTCTCACCCAGGCAATTTCCAGGGGAATATTCTAGCTTAACCCTGGGGATATGCCACCCCTTCTCAAGAGCGGGGTTCAGTGCGCTTGCCCCTAGATCATGCGTATTTCCCGGATCATAGGAGCAAGTGTGAATGCAAGGCGGGTTTGGTTAACCGCGGGATTGTTGCGTTGCGACTGAGACCGGCAGTGCATGCTGGAGTGAGAAAATGGGTGCAGTGTGAATCGTCTCAGCGGTTATGATATCCGGGCAATGGCAGTGTAGTGCGAAAAGGCCTGTTGAGAAGAGGTGCAACTTGCATCGAAACATCAGCACTCTCATGAGCAGCGGTATTGGCAGCCCGGTTAAATCTCCCAGCAACCATTTACCCGGGTCAAAAGTCAAGAAGCGGGTGCCGGTTAAATTGTCCCTATTTGTCATTTGCCAATCGGCTCGGATAAATCCTCGGAGGAGAAGCCCAATGCAGACACGGCTGACTTCTACGCATCCACTTCTACAGAACTGATCAAGTTTCACTTCATTCAATGGAGAGTGGGACCTATGCCCCAGAAAGGCTACCCGTCGATGGATGGATTCATTTGTATGATTTGAATTCACCTGAAGACAGGAGAACAGTAAACTAAAAGATGGTGATCCCATTTCTCCTCTGATAGGCTCTTCACATGTGCACTATTCTATAGCCGATCACTAGCTTTGAAGCCAGGCCCAGGCACAACCGAAATACTCACAGAAAGCGAGAATTCTCTGAGTTTCATGTCCACAACTGGTTGACAGTAGTGTGGATCGAGATGAATCAACTTCTCCTCTGCAGGGAAGACAAAACGGAATAGAGGAGTGAGAAGACTCTCCGTTTAAAATTCAATCTACCGAAATGTGACTATCAAAGTGTCGCACCACTGCTGAGGAATTTGGAAAATATTAAAAAACAAACTCACCCCTTTGGCCCTTTCCTCTTTTATCTCTCCCCACTATGACCTTTCCACTGTTTGATCTGTCCACTCTATGATCTTCCCCTTTGATCTTTCCCCCTTTGATCTTTCCCCCTTTGATCTTTCCCCTCTTTGATCTTCCCCTCTTTGATCTTTCCCCTCTTTGATCTTTCCCCTCTTTGATCTTTCCCCTCTGTGATCTTTCCCCTCTTTGATCTTTCCCCTCTTTGATCTTTCCCCTCTTTGATCTTTCCCCTCTTTGATCTTCCCCTCTTTGATCTTCCCCCTCTTTGATCTTTCCCCTCTCTGATCTTTCCCCTATTTGATCTTTCCCCTCTTTGATCTTCCTCCTCTTTGATCTTTCCCCTCTTCGATCTTCCCCCTCTTTGATCTTCCCTCTTTGATCTTCCCCCTCTTTGATTTCCCATCGTTGATCTTCCCCCTCTTTGATCGTCCCCTCTCTGATCTTTCCCCTCTTTGATCTTCCCTCTTTGATCTTCCCCCTCTTTGATTTCCCCTCTTTGATCTTTCCCCTCTTTGATCTTCCCCCTCTTTGATTTTCCCCCTCTTTTATCTTTCCCCTCTGTGATCTTCCCCTCTTTTATCTTTCCCCTCTGTGATCTTTCCCCTCTTTGATCTTTCCCCTCTGTGATCTTTCCCCTCTTCATCTTTCCCCTCTTTGATCTTCCCCCTCTTTGATCTTTCCCCTCTTTGATCTTTCCCCTCTTTGATCTTTCCCCTCTTTGATTTTGTTTGTATTTACTGTCATGAGTAGGGAAAATCTGCGCAGCATACATGTACGTACCTTGGAAACCGATATAGTACAGGGAGTGCTTGGGTTTGCCCCCAATGATGCCAATGCAGCAGTCTAAGGTGAAGAGAGCCTGGACTGAGCTGATGTAGATGGGGTTGACCTCATCCCCTCCCAGCCTGACCGGGACCATGATGACCACAGCACACCAGCCCGTACCGGAGCTGCCATCGTCCGGCGCAGAGGCACCGCTGTCCTTTGCCGGGTGGACGTCGCTCGTCTGGCCGCAGTGCGGGTCAGTCTGGTCCCCCTCGGTCCTCCCTGTTGCCTGGCTCCTTGGCGACGGCATCTGGTTTCCATGGCTACTCCCGTTCCGGAGGGGCGGACGCTCTGGAGTGGGGCTTGCCGATTCGGCAGTCGGGCTCGCTGGGGGCGAACTCTTGGGATGGAGCGTTTTTGTTTCCGTTTTCGTTTTTGATTTCGTTCCTGCGAAAGAGTCACCGGCCACCACTTCAGTCGCATCTGGGATAGACTCGGAAGGTCGGCCGTCCGCTGTGCGGCTTTGTGCTGCCGCGCTTGGCACCGAGGAGGGATTGTTGCGCGCGTCCCTTGCGGGTTTATGCATCGCTCCGTTCAGATCGGTCTCCGAGCCGAGGCTGAGGGCCGCAGACTCGGCTTCACGTTTGGCGGGGTCCGGCCCGGGAGGCTGGGCACCGTGGGCGGGGCAAGGGGCTGGCGCGAGGGGCACGTTCGGCTGGTGCGTGGCCGGGGAGGAACCAGTGGCCGGCAATGTAGGCCCACGCTCACTGTACACCGGCTGCAGGGAACCAGTGCGTTTTGTCCGACACAACTTGATTACATCTCCTTTGTAAACTGCAAAAAAAGAAACAAGAAATTCGTAATCCGGTTTTGGGGGTAAAGTAATTATATAAAGAAAGGTTACAAACTGCTTATTGAGTCAATCAAACAAAGGAAAAACTCACTAGGAACTTTTGAGCAAATTGAAAAATTGGCAAAGAAAACTTTGACTGGACCGGGAATAGAAGCTAAGACCTCTGGATTAACATATCACGGCAGTTAATGGTTGAATTGCTTCTGACTGGTGCTCCCACCCCGGCAAAGACTAGTTGACTATTAGGGGAGGCCACCATCTAAGGGCTGGATAGCTCAGATGGAAGACCACTGGTACGTTAATCGAGAGGTCTCGGATTCAAGTCCCAGTCCAGTCAAATTTTTCAACTGCTTATTGACTCAAATGCAAATCTCAAAAATGTGGAGGGCCTGACATTCCATTCTAGCAAGACCTTTCACCAAATCCCTGTCTTTGAGAAAAGTTCTGATGGTAACTATTTAGTTACACGCATGAAACCATTTTGAGAAAAAAGGTTGAAATTGTTCTGACTATCACTGACACAGACATGTTGCAAAATTGACTTCATGGCCAAATTATGCTAGCAAGAAAATTTCAGCTGGCATGATATTTTCATCTTACATGTCGGTTTCAAGCTTTTCAAATGGCAGCATTTGAATAATGCTGACTTTGAGAGAGGTCCTGTTACGATCAAGACTTGAGACCCTGTAAAGTTTTGAGATTCCCAATTTGTTTTTTTCATAAACAATTATAAAATCCTTTTTTTTCTTCAAATTCCTTAAAAGTTAGTGTTGACTTGTCCGCTCATTAACTCCTTCATTCGTGTCTTTCAAGCAGGCAATCGGGCAAAGCACTGAGCAGACAGCTTAAAGTGCATGTCTCAGTTAGGCTAGCCTCCATTGAATTACACTCTCACTGATCATAACATCCCTGTAATGGAACCGTTGCTGAATGCAGGAGAGATTCACCAGACCGATTGCGCGACCACTATTTACAATACATACCCTCACATGACTTCACATACCCTCACATGGAAACATACAAAGAAGAATGTGGACAATATGATAGTCTCCTTTGCTCGATTCCACTCCTGTTGTGCACCAAATGAGATGAGATAATACCCACTACAAGTCACGTGATGGCATGTAAACGTTGGTCGTGCAATCGGTCTACTGCATCGCCCTTCATAAGGCAACTCACCGGTGCAATCCTGTGCAACGTAGACCCGGATATGCTGCAGTAACGGATTGATATCGGTGGCTTGATCCATGGCTTCCCTGTGATAAGACCCAAAAAAACACACCTTTATATACAATATCAAATTCCAATTACACATCCCAGTCTTCCCTAATTCACACAATGGCCCATTTCACTCATATACTGAGCTCTGAACACATGTGCATAAGCTGAACTCATAAACCACACTTACTTGGCTAAAACAACTTGACACTTAAGGCCTTTTCACACTACGAAAATCTCCGTGTTGAACACGGGTCGGACCCGTGTTGAAATGACTGACCTTTTCACACTACAACATTTCAACACGGGTCGGACCCATGTAGAGCGCTCGACCCGTGTTGAAACTAACCCTGCTCGGGAGGTGGGTTGAGAATTCTCGACCCGTGTTGAAAATCTCAACACGTGTTGAAAGCCGTAGTGTGAACGTCTCTGGGTGAGTTCAACCCGTGTTGGGAGACTGCCGAGTGCGCATGCGTGGCAGCGCCACACTGTAGATATTGTACTGTGCAATGAACAAACAAACACCGAAGCAACCTTTGACCTGCGTACCCTTGTGTTCGGATTCGTGGCATTCGTGGCATTCGTGGCGTTGCATTACAACTTGCGATTGAAAATGGGATCGAAAACAGAAAAAAGGCCGTCTTGGAGTGAAGAAGAGGTGGCGGCAATGTTAGCAATTTGGGCTGACGGGGCCATCCAAACCCAGCTTGATGGCACAACAAGGAACGCCAAGGTCTTCACGAAAATAAGCGAGGCACTGGCGTCTCGGTAGTGGGTGCCGCCATGTTGGAGAGTGATAACGCGCCGCCATGCATTATGGGGGTTTTCAGATTGGACCCGTATTGAAAGTTCGATGCCGTGTATAGTGTGAAACGATCACGCATTACACGGGTCGAAACATTACACGGGTTGAGAAAATGCCGGTTTGGCGTTGCATAGTGTGAAACCGCGGCGAGAGTAACCCGTGTTGAATTCAACAAGGGTCGGACCCATGTCGGACCCGTGTAAGTTTCAACACGTGTTGAACGTTATAGTGTGAAAAGGCCTTTACACAATACGACGAAACTAAAAACCTCTGAAGACAATGTCAAGTTCAAATACGCACATGTACTGTAACTCATGTAAGGTCTCCCATTACCCACCACTGCTCATTTTACCAATAAACAAAGTTTTGGTCACATACTATACATATCATGCACTAATGAGATTTGAAGGTTTGCATGGTGAGAATAGCAGGATAATTAGGTTTGCGGAGACACCATGTAAATTCTCTTTTGTGAGTAAGTGTGGTTCTGAAAAGAACCGGAGGAAGCTCAACATTTCGAACAGTGTACTCTGCTCGTCTCAAGGAGACTAATATCCTGCAGCCTCGTTTTGGCTAAAACCATTCAACACTAACGTTGTGTATAAATGTTTTGGACCTGACATGTGAACCTATAACAAATGGTACCCTAAGGTCCCGATATTTCGATCCTAGCAGGACCTTTCTCGGCCTTTCTGCTTGGGTGGAAATGTCAGGCCCTCAAAGTTTTCCTTAGAACTGTACATTACGGTTCTTTCTAGTCAGCAGACAGATGGACACAAAGCAAGCAGCTCAGGCGGGATTCGAACCCGCAATTCCTGCTGTCTAGTGCAGACATGACGTCTTAACCACTGGACCACCGAGCTAGTCCAGGTCGTGTGAAGGATTTGAATATGTATAGCGGCGGGTACCGCATTGCATCATAGTTAGCAGACATTTGGCAAAGCACTGAGCACACAGTGCTTATCTTGTCAAGTAGGGCAAACACTCATTGAATTACATTCTCCTCTACTCTACCATTATATCATACATGTAGTATCTATGACAAACTGATTCAAAGAGGTTTTGCCCTTACTCGACGTGGTAAACACTGAATGCTCAGTGCTTTGCCCGGTGCCTGATAAAAATATTTCAGGCAGCTCGGGCAAAACTGGTTACATACATGAGACATTTCAGAAAGACAAAGCCCAGAAAAACTAAGGCTATCAGAGGGCTTGAAATATCCCCTAGACCGTGGACCGAGTCTAGTGCTGAGTGTGACTGCACTGGACCAGCTGTCTAGTTGGTTTTTTCTTGCACCATAAACGAAATGGCACTCAAATACTGTACATAATATAACTTTTTGGACCTGTACAAGTAAGTGAGCCTATCCTGCCATTGTATTAGAATATAAGACTGGCAAACTATGGCCCTGGGCCTTTTCTTTTGGCCAAAACCAAGCTTAGGCTCCAGCTCTGGCTCCATCTGTGTTAACCAAAAGCAGAAAACACAGGTTGAGGTTTCTTTGCTGAAGTGGAAGCCCTTTCCAACGCTGAGTGTCCTCTCCACAATACGGAAGGCAGAGTCTGACCGTCTTCATGCCCTGTCCTTAAAGATGGAGGAAAGAAGTAAGCCAACAAGTGGCACCTGTAGCTCGATGGAAGTTGCCAGCGCCAACACGGCTGCTTCACAAGAAGACAAGACAAAGCCAGAGCCGGAGCATAAGCCACGTTTAGGGGGGGGGAGGGGGAAAGACCCCCCCCCCCCCCGGACTTCAAAGAGAGGAATCCCCAGGGAATCCCCAAAGGAATCCCCAAAGGAATCCCCAAAGGAATCCACAAAGAAATCCCCAAAGGAATCCCCAAAGGAATCCCCAGGAATCCCCAAAGGAACCCCCAAAGGAATCCCCAAAGGTATCCCCAAAGGAATCCCCAAAGGAATCCCCAAAGGAATCCCCAAAGGAACCCCTAAAGGAATTCCCAAAGGAATCCCCAAAGGAATCCCCAAAGGAACCCCCAAAGGAATCCCCAAAGGAATCCCCAGAGGAATCCCCAAAGGAATCCCCAGTGGAATCCCAAGGCGTCAAGCTGTCGCCACAGTCGGTGACAGTTGCGTGGGTGCCACATTCTGACTCACTTGAAGATGTGGGCCACCGAGGCGGGTCCGTACCAGTCCCCTGCCTTCTTGCCGCTCGCCTTGCCGAGCTCCACCAGCTGATGCAGGGAGAAGGGACTCATGTCGTCCAGCTGGTCCCCAAACCAACGCACGATCTCGTGGTGGTAGCGCTGCTCCTCCTCCGACTGCTCATTGTAGTAATTCCAATCTGGAAGCAGCGTGTACCAAAGTAAGAGCCATCAGCCATCAAATAATCCAATTAAAATGGCAATGCTTAAACAACATATCAAATCCAAGCCTTTAGAAAGTACTTCCTTAGGAATGCTAAAGATACACACAACAGATTAAAATCTAAGGGATTTCAAAACAAACAAAACTGACTGGGAACTTTTGAACAATTTGAACAACTTTGACTGGACCGTGACTTCTGGATTAACGTACCAGTGTTCTTCGGATTTTAAAACAGTTTATTACACTAGCAAAGGACATTTGACTATTGATCGATGCTCAAGACATGAGCCCACAATCTCAATGCCCAGGAGTGAGTCTGAGATTTCAATACTCAAGACAGAGAACAAGATCTCAATGCCCAAGACTATGACAGAGATCTCAATGCCAAAGACTGAGACCAAGACCTCAATGCTCAAGACAGAGACCAAGATCCAAGTGGTTACTGTTAACGGCCATCCTCTGCCCAGGAAATGTTACCAGGTAAGTTAACTGAGCCGATTAGTCCAGTGGAAATGCACCACTTGGTTAAACATGACTCGGTAAAAAACCACATCATAACACATACTCGCACTGTGCACAACATCTGCTTCGTGTCGTGCGCTGAATGTACACTGTACATGTATGTTAACCTAATCTCGCGCGCTGCCGACGTCATTTTGCAACCTCAAAGGTCACACATACAGTAGCACCAACATACTGCCAGCTCGGTTACTTTAACCATCGTCTCGGTTAAATTGACCCTCTCAAAAGTCCAAGTGGGAACGACGGTCAAATTTGACCATTGGAAATTTAACCGTCGCGATCGTCTCAGGATAAATATTAGTGCAGTGGAAATTGCGGCTACAGTCCTCATCATTCTGACTTTGAGAAGGGTCCTGCTAAGGATCAAAACAGCAGGCCCAAATTTGTTTTTGATCGGAGAGGAGTAAAGCGTTGGCGCACCTTTGCCGAGGAAGTGCTGTACCAGGCCCTGGGCAAGCATCATTTGTCCGCTGCGCAGCATGCAGCCCCAGCCACAATCGGACGTGTAGGAGGAGCCAGGCAACTGGGGGAACTCTCTCCGGTACGTCAGCCAGATCCGAGAGGCAAACTCGCGCTTGAACAGCTCGACGGCGGGCGACTTGACCGTCTCCAGACCAGGAAAGGCTTCTTCAATTTCTGAAAGATTATAAAAATACTTCCTTTATTGAAATTGGACAATCCTTTGAAAATGATACACAAAACTTCTATCTGACCAAAATACAAATCACACAAATGTACTGTAGAGAGTCTGCCATTTTGATCCTAGCAGGGCCTTTTTTAAAGGCAGAATTCTTCCTATACGTACGAAACATCAGGCCCTCCATATTTTGGGGGACAATTTGAAACCAGCGAAATATAACAGACAGGGTTTTGACCTGAGGGATGAGGCCTTTGGTTAAACACACCAGTGCTCTATCCCCTGAGCTAAGAGCTACATGTACCCAGGCCTTCCCAAATAGTCAACAATTCTACAATTCGTACATGTACGGTATGTTGGGCAAGTTGTTTTTTTAATGATTTTTAGACATGATCATGTGGGTTAAAGAAGGAATACAAAAACAAACAAAGACAATAAAAACTGACTAAAAATCAAGAGGAAAGTTTGTGGTGACACCATGTGCATGTGTAGCAAACCTTTTTTGAGAAGGAGTGTGTGGCTCTGAAGAGAGCTTGCCTCACCCTGGTGCTTGCCCACTTGGATCCATTCCCTGGTCTGTCTAGTAAGCTTTCTTCATTGGATCCATTCCAATCCCTACTGCTTGCCCTTCCCATCAATCTCACCCTGGTCTCTCTACAAGCTTTCTTCATTGGATCCCCTCCTTACTGCTCGCCCTTCCCTTTGCTCTTAACCTGGTCTGTCTACAAGCTTTCCTCCTTTGATCCCCTCCCTACTTCTTGCCCTTCCCTTTGCTCTCACCCTGGTCTGTCCACCAGCTTTCCTCCTTTGATCCCCTCCCTACTGCTTGCCCTTCCCTTTGCTCTCACCCTGGTCTGTCGACCAGCTTTCCTCTTTTGATCCACTCCCTAGTCCCTACTGCTTGCCCTTCCCTTTGATCTCACCCTGGTCTGTCGAGTGTCTACCAGCTTTCCTCCTTTGATCCCCTCCCTACTGCTTGCCCTTCCCTTTGCTCTCACCCTGGTCTGTCTACAAGCTTTCTTCATTGGATCCATTCGTTACTGCTTGCCCTTCCCTTTGATCTCACCCTGGTCTGTCTACCAGCTTTCCTCCTTTGATCCCCTCCCTACTGCTTGCCCTTCCCTTTGATCTCACCCTGGTCTGTCTACCAGCTTTCCTCCTTTGATCCCCTCCCTACTGCTTGCCCTTCTCTTTGATCTCACCCTGGTCTGTCGACCAGCTTTCCTCCTTTGATCCCCTCCCTACTGCTTGCCCTTCCCTTTGATCTCACCCTGGTCTGTCCACCAGCTTTCCTCCTTTGATCCCCTCCTTACTGCTCGCCCTTCCCTTTGATCTCACCCTGGTCTGTCTACCAGCTTTCCTCCTTTGATCCCCTCCCTACTGCTTGCCCTTCGCTTTGATCTCACCCTGGTCTGTCCACCAGCTTTCCTCCTTTGATCCACTCCCTACTGCTTGCCCTTCCCTTTGATCTCACCCTGGTCTGTCTACCAGCTTTCCTCCTTTGATCCCCTCCCTAATGCTTGCCCTTCCCTTTGCTCTGAACCTGGTCTGTCTACAAGCTTTCCTCCTTTGATCCCCTCCCTACTGCTTGCCCTTCCCTTTGCTCTCACCCTGGTCTGTCGACCAGCTTTCCTCTTTTGATCCACTCCCTAGTCCCTACTGCTTGCCCTTCCCTTTGATCTCACCCTGGTCTGTCGAGTGTCTACCAGCTTTCCTCCTTTGATCCCCTCCCTACTGCTTGCCCTTCCCTTTGCTCTCACCCTGGTCTGTCTACAAGCTTTCTTCATTGGATCCATTCGTTACTGCTTGCCCTTCCCTTTGATCTCACCCTGGTCTGTCTACCAGCTTTCCTCCTTTGATCCCCTCCCTACTGCTTGCCCTTCTCTTTGATCTCACCCTGGTCTGTCGATCAGCTTTCCTCCTTTGATCCCCTCCCTACTGCTTGCCCTTCCCTTTGATCTCACCCTGGTCTGTCTACCAGCTTTCCTCCTTTGATCCCCTCGCTACTGCTTGCCCTTCCCTTTGATCTCACCCTAATCTGTCGACCAGCTTTCCTCCTTCGATCCCCTCCCTACTGCTTGCCCTTCCCATTGATCTCACCCTGGTCTGTCGACCAGCTTCCCTCCTTTGTTCATCTTCCTTCTTTCATCCACACCTTATTTCCAATTCATACCCTTTTTTCCGCCCTGTTTCTTGCTGCCTATGTCATTCTGCCTTGACATTACTTACGAGGATTACAACTTGAGGTCCGTGAATACGTGTTCTATAAATCTCAAAGAAATGCGTTAATGGTTGTACAAGTTTGTTGCTCCTTGACCGGCCTTCAAGTTCATTTGGACTCACCCTCTGGTCTGTTCTGGAAGCTCTTCCCTAGAACCCAAATTGGTTTCTGGAGGCTGAAGGCTGTCCTTGTTTTCACCGTCCAGCCTGACGAGAGGAAAATGATTGGACGGAAATAACATATTAGTCTAAGGAACACAGGATATACAATCATACAGATGTCATGCAAACTAGAGTTACTAATACATGCATGAGTAAGTATTCTTGATGTACACTTGTAGAATTCTCAGTATTGTGGTAGAATTATCAGTATTGTGGTAGAATTCTCAGTATTCTGGTAGAATTCTCACAGTATTCTGGTAGAATTCTCACGGTATTCTGGTAGAACACTAGAACAAAGTACGGTATTCTGGTAGAATTCTTGTAGTGTTCTTATTAAATACTACACGGTACACTTAACCATCATATCAATTTCAGAAAAAAAAGAAAATGACATTTCACAAGCACGGTAATTTCACCAAAAACCTTGAAAGAATAATTGTTTATTAAGAGGTGAAACAATGATTATTAAAATCATGAAATCTGCAGTGTTAATGCATAACGTACAACTTCCACAATCATTCATGAGATCATTGGGTCATTGATGTAAAAGTAACTGACGACTCACTGAGCACTTTTAAACATTGTATACCAAGGCTGCGACTCAGACAGTGACAGTGCAACTTCACAAATGTGGTGAACTCTTACACAGCAAATCACCATCAGTGAAGCCATGACGTCCATGTCTATTGCAGCATTAGAGTTTGTTAATGCATCAGAAGAGGTGAATAACAGTCGATGTGTATACTTGTACAATGTACACCACTGTACATGGTGTCATAATACAGTGAGTACTGACTACTGTAGAGACTAAAGACGATATCAGACTATAGCAGACTACCAGTCGTGTACAGTAGACTTGCACAGTATCTACATGTACGGGTGATATGTTGCAAACTGCTTACCTGTACTGACTAAAATTACCAAAATGCAAATCTTAAAATTTAGTGGGCCTGACGTTTCGATCCTAGCAGGACCTTTCTCAAAGGCAGAGTGACAAGGACAAAACAGATACATGTACATGTATGTACACGAAGGAAGGGGAAAGAGAGTGAATTTACTCTCTTCCCCCTTCCTTCATGTACATCTGTTTTGTCCTTGTCACTCTGCCTTTGAGAAAGGTCCTGCTAGGATCGAAATGTCAGGCACACTAAATTTTAAGTATCTACGGGTAGTCATTTGTGGAGTCATGAAATAGCATTTATGTATTGAAGGTCAACAAGTGCCACAGATCACATGTGGTTGATTTATGAACTCAGTTCATAATGCATTTTTTGTTATGCCCTGTGCATTAGTAAGTCTAGTATTGGGCGGTTGTCTGTCACTCTGGCATTACTTTCTTCATGATCTGTTGACAAGGTGGTGATAAGTTGGATGGTTTGTTTTTTAAGTTTAATTTAATGCACTCAATCCCCTCTTCATGATGTTCCGCTATTAATCATGTCAAGTCATGATTCAAGTCAATCAAGTCTTGGTCCTTGGTCTTGATGAACAATTTCAAATTAGTTTTCATTCTCTTGTTAAAACAAAATGAGTCTACAACACTCAGCCTGTTGTTATGAACAAACTACATGTACCAGTACACCTGTACACATACTATACATGTGCATGTGGTATGGTACTGTCGCGACTCGGGCATTTCTGCATCTATCCCGAGTACTTACTGTACTGTGATACACTGGACTACAGACATGAGAATGCTAATTCAGTATTAAATTGCATCATGAACTGTTAATGTACACATGTACACCGTACATGTACATGTACGTACATGATATACTGTATATCTCAGTAACATGTGCAATGAGTTAGCAGTAATCGATCCGGTGCTTGTGGTAAAGTATACAAAATTAAGTACATTTGAATTGCTAAATTGCAGAATTTTAAACCCCAATACATGTACATGTACATGTACATGTGTGTGTAGCCTACATCCAAAAGACAATGTACAGTCAGACTTACCGCTACCGGTACCATGTACATGTAAAGTACATTGAATTGCTAAATATTGCATAATTTTAAAGCCTTTTAATATGTTTACATACATGTAATGTACATGTGTACAGTACCGTACATGTACCAGCACAAATATAATAACATTCCTAGATGTAATGCAATAAGTACAGCTGTACAACATACAGGTACACAATTCTGTATAGTTCAAACTCACAACTAGAGTATGACTTTAGCAGAAACAAAATATGCATACAGGTTTAGAAAACAAAAGTCAGAAAACAAAACGTATTTAATTATTGTCCGCATACCGTAAGTTGAGTGTTGAAGCTACATGTACATGTACATGTACATGTAGTACATGTACATGTACCAAGTGTATACAATGAAGTACATGTACATGTACATGTATGTACTTGTACAGCCTACAGTATGTACATGTACATGTACACGTCCATGTACCGGTACATGTACTGTACAGTAGTAGTACAACTACAAGTTGGATCGATTCACATACACTGTTAGAAACAAAAGGTTGTTTGTTTGGAGAACTTACGCTTTTTAACATTCCTACTGTAGACCAACTCGCAAAAGAGAAAGCTGCTCATCACATAGTTTCGGCAGAGGAAAACCGCCCTCGATTTGCCCCTGTGCGCAACCTCCACAATGCGATGAAGCTTTCTCTGCGGCATTTTGACGCCGGAGACGACTCCCAACGAACCAAAGAAACCGCACAGCAACCTCGTCCAGAACTACCCGCAGCGCTGCAGCGGCAACCCGCACTAGCACATCGTGGCGACTGGTTCTCCCTCCAACCATTTGCTGAGAAAACAAAACTGGTTGCTGGTTGTTTGTATCATAAACAGTTGGTCGTGACTGCCTAAAAGTCTGCAGAATCAAAGCGTGCCGACTCCCTCTTTGGTCGCACTTCCAGCTCAATTCATTCAACAATACCTCCAGGAAAAATCTCAAAGGAAAAGAGTGTAGACAAAGCTGATGATGTCACACGTAAACGTGAAAACCACCTCCTCCTCCGATGAAAATCCTGAGAGTCAATCCCATTGAATTAGACTAGACAGTTAATTTTGCACTACACCTCCAACTTCTCAATGCAGAGTCCACTGTTCGAGCAGTCCCAGCTGTTACTAAGCAGCTATCATCACATCATTGCATCGCCAGTCTGTTGTCAAATGGATACTTACAACAATCCAAGCTAGATCCGGAATGACCATTAAACTCATTACTCTGCAAAGGCCAAACACTTCTCTCTTTCTCTCTCTCGCTCTCTCTCTGAACAAGCTTCAACTTTCCACTGGCAAGCAATTGAACTCAACAGGCCTGGAGTTGATTTTGAAAGTGCGGGGGACTTTGTCGAGTTGGCGCGTGACTGAAACCCTGTCAAGGCAAGCGAGCTTTTGCAAGATTAGCACCGAGTGACTTCCTCTTTCCAAGCGACGCAAGCGATGAAGGAAATCCGTCTAATACCGGTACCTCATACAGTTGGCTATGAGATCATGACGCTAACACACTCTGCATACCATACATGTACATGTACGTGCACACCGTGATGCATTATGATGCAAAGGCCAGGTAGGAATTCAGTCTCGTTTCTCCTCTGACAAGGGAAGCAGAATCGAGAGAACAGTGAAAAGTTTGTAGCAGATAACTGATGATTTTTCACAATTTGTTTAGTTTGCAGACTGAAGGCAGTTTAGGGACGAGATATGTATGCGTTTTCTCGGCACCGTTGAACTCCGCAGTTGTGCGTGGCGGTACAAATGAGGCTACAAAGACAAAAAATGACAACAACAGGCTTTGCCGGAGATCAAGTTGGACCTCAGAAGTCATGGAAGTGACACACTCGCCGACTTCCTGATCCAATTTAAGACGTTGGGAATGACGTCGGAGGGGACGACGGCAAAGTAGCCACTCAGACAAAACTACGCTTTTGGCAGGCTTACCCCCTTTTTTTTGTACTTTCCCAAACCATGCCTGAACCAAGTCTTAGATCTGTAGATCATGACATTGATGTGAATGGATAAAAACCACGAGTGGAAAAACAGATGGACAACAAATATAAACGTACGGTAAAGCACAAAATACTACATGTGTAGGTTATCATTCCAGTGTGGTATCTGTCAAACTACATTGTATATTTGATAAACTGTGTACATTTCACAGTGAGTACTATATCTCACTGTTGGGCAAGTATCGGTTTGGCAAAGAATTATGCTTTTTTTTTTTTAACATTCAAGGCCCTCCCTATTCCTTTATTTTCTTTCCCACTTTGAATTTTTAGAATAAAAAGGGCTTCCTCTTGGCTTTTTCTTCTTAGGGTGGTAAACAAGGCTCCCTAAAATACCTACATGGTTCACAAAGACCGTTTGTAGACCCTACATGATTCTTTAAAATTCACAAACAGAGACTTGCTGAATGCTCACAGCACTTACCGGGTACACTACACTGTACATGTACACATGTACAACAAAGGCAAAATTCAGGATCAAACTCAAAGGTTGTTTTTGATTTGATTAACTTCAGTAATTTTACCATTTTAGATTTGATTTTAGATTGATTTTGATTTGTCACGACTCTCTTGCTTAAAATTAAGGATGCATGCACCAGCATAATTATTGGTCGGTTCAAGAAATTTTGTCAGGGAAGGATCTTGGTGAGGATCTTGTCTTTGGTGAGGGTTCTGCAGTCTGATCACTTTCCCAAATCCCACTGCAGGTTGCACGTCACTAAATCCAGCTCGCATAGAACGCAGCACAAAAACCTTAACTTTTGAGGCGAACAATTCCACACCAAGAAGTTTCTCAGATCTTGTAAATATACCCCTACTCCAAATTGTTGTTTGGACCTTCATTTCTCAGATTCTTTTCATTTTTTTGTGTTCTTAGCCAATTGAAAATTCTGCCAATAACACCCAGAAAACCCCCAGAATGTGCAATTATCCAAGCTGATTTTTTGCAAGGACACACCGGTAAAACGATTTTGGGAAGCATCCCTCTACATGTACTTCCATGGCCAAATAGGCCCATATTTAAAGCCGCATACATGTGTACATGTACACTGTACGTACATGTACACACCTGTACAGTACAAGAATGTCCAAAATTACACACAAAATTTAACATTGAACCCCCAGGTTTTCTTAAGCTTCACTTATTCTATAATACATGGACACGTACATGTATTATATTGGTTAATCAGACTCCAAAGGCCCCTTATTAATGAAAAGAGGCTGTAGGTCCACATTATAAAATAATATCAAAAATCGGCTTGGTGGAGCCATCTTGGTTTGATTTAGAGTCCTGCAACCGGCACTGGACTTTTCTTGAATATAACAATCTGACTGAGATTCAGGTGGGGGAATGGAACATCTTACCAGGTGCAGACATACATGTACACACTGTATACAATGTACCTTTACAGTACATCCCAAGGCCAAGTCGAATATGGAATTTCTATACAGGTAATGTACATGTACAGTTTGTACACATGTACATTTAACCATGTACCGTATTTTCTCTGTCTTCTAACATGTTTTTCACCAAATCGATGGCCCATTTCATTCCTCAACTATTCAAGATAAATAAAGTTCTTGCCTTGGTCTTTCAAAGAACCATTTAAATGTTTGTACTTTTAAGGTCACTGAACGGCTGATCGTTGTGTTGTTGCACCTGTTTGAATGACACAGATCTCATCAATGCAAGCCTCATCTATGCAAGTATGTCAATGTTAACTGACAATGACTGAGCATTTGTGACCCACTCTGACTTATTTGCTTTACGCATACTGTACTGTACATACTATACATGTAGGCCTATACCTATATTTTCAATCAATCCCAAACCAGAAATTATTACCGTAATTTAATTTAAAAAGAAAGAACATTTATCAACAAGTTTCTGCTCAATGGTTTCATCATTAGTTTCTCCTAGTCGTTTAAAAAAAAATATCTGAGAATGAATGTACCGGTAGGCCTACACATTTTCAGATAACTTCTAAATGCAATATGCTGCAGGCCTAAAACATAATAAAATTAAAGATTATTGGCCTTTCCATCCATGTGTAAAGCAACATTTTGAGAAAATGCGTGTACCCTTTTTGCAGAGTGGGTCACATTTTTCCAACTTGTCGATACTGGATGAATATCGTTAACAAAAGTTCCGTGAGAAACTACACATTTACCGGTAACCAAATACAGAGCGGTCTGGATAAGTGACCAGTGGATGCAGTTTCAATGAGGGGGAATCCCCAATGGCAGCCCAAACTACATGGATGTGGAACTGAAACAAGAATAGAACCCATCACCTCAGTGACCTCACTATTGTCTGATGCACTCAGTGTATGAATGTAATAATATGTCAACCAAGTCACATGAAATCATAGGAAGAAAGACCATGAACTTTCCATTTCAGAACAGAACTTCTAAAATGCTGACATTCTTTCAAAAGGAAAACAAGTAACAGAAAAGGACTTTGCAGAGTCGCTCAATAAGTACATGTACTACGGAAAATCCATGGGCGGAGTAGTTATAACAAATTATAGTATCCAATCGGAGGCTTGCTCTAATGGCAGGATTAGCGAGTGGAAGCCATTGATACTGGACAAGTGGTGCCCTGAAATTCACCTTGAGCTTTCCATCCTGTGCTTTAAACGGAGGTGTGGAGACTAGAGAGTGCCATTGAGAGTGTTCATGTACAAGCTGCTTCAGGGAGGCCCATTAGGCCAGCACCTACACTAGCATGTGTGGACCTGTCAGCCTGTGGGATTAACCCTGGAAATCCCGTGGATATATCTGGGAGAGCCAGACTTTGGGATGGGCTAATTCTCACTGGCCACACGGCATTCATCTTCCAATCCAAGCATTAACATCTTCCCTCACTCTGTGATTGTTTCCTCTGTCACGTGTGATTCTTGGTTATTAGCCTATTCACCACTCAATTTAGAACAATTTGTATATGACATGTAACTCTTCCAACTGTTCTTAGCTCAGCTCCAATGATAATGTGTTGTATACAACGTGGGATAAACAATGCAGGTGCGTTGGGACCAAATTTGGCTCTGGAGTCTGGAGTCTGGACCAAGTTGGAACTCGACCAATTGTGGTCATTTATGAAGTGAAGGCTTAGGCTTGGGCTTATGTGTAGGCTTCAGCCACATACTGTACTCTTACCCATTATAATGTCACAGGCATCTAGAAACAAGTGATTGGCCCCAGTTTCTTGGTGAATGCTCTGTGAATGCTCTTATCAAGCCATCCATGGAGCTATAAAATTTGGCGACAAACCACAACCTGTATTTTCTGGTTTAGTCAGAAAGAGACGAAGCCTGAGCCCGAGCCTGATCCATGGATTCACAATGGGCCCTAAGATCTGGGCTAATTGCAGAACTTGGCAAAGGTGAGTGCTGGATTGAATTGGCCATTGCCCGATTGCCGCCCGGGTTGGCAATGGGACCAGAGAGGTCATGCCAAAATGATTTGGCTGTGGCTAAAGATAGGGCACTTGGGAATATGCAGCAGCTACCTACATGTACAGTGTACATACAATGTAGTGGATTCCACAGACTTTTCATTAAAAGGCCATACATGTATGTAGGCCTTTGCCCTTTTCACACTATGAACATCCGATCCAGGTCGAAATCTATGTCACGGGTCCGACCCGTGTCGAACACGGGTCACTTTCAACACGGGTCACTTTCGTTCCGTTTTCACACTACCGGTACTCACCGCAACACCGGCATTTGCTCGAAACGTGTAGCATTTCATTCGACCCGTGTAATGCGCGATCGTTTCACACTACACACGGTATCGTGCTTTCAACATGGATAGACCCATATACTGTAGTGCCAACTATGATGCTGCCACGCATGCACTAGGCTGTGACGTTACACGGGTCGAATTCAACCCAGAGACGTTCACAGTTCACACTACAGCACAATCAGGGCAGGATTGTTTGCATCAACATCATCAGGATTCTTCCTGCAGGTTGTTCCTGCTGATGTTTGCATGTATCCATGCAGGCTCTTTACTCTCTTTAATCAGAGTCTGACTGGGCAACGTCAGAGTAAACAGCCTGCATGAATATGCATAAACATCAGCAGGAACGACCTCCGGCAGAATAACCTTTCTGGCAAGAAAGCCGGCATGACGTAATGACAATTGGCCAATCAGAGTAAGCGTATTCATGAGTAAGAATGCTATTTCCGGCTGAATATACACTGCCTTATTCAAATTCTTCCCGCAAAAGCTATTCTCCCGGTCCCATAGTCTTATTGGCTAATTGTCATTACATCATGTTTATGCATTTTTATGTGTGCTCTATACTCTGACGTTGGCCAATCAGAGTAAGGAGTGTTCATGAATATGCAAACATAAGCAAGAACGACCCTGCAGGAAGAACGCTGTTGCCGGGTGAATAGACATTCTAATGGGAGGTTATCAGTATATCAATTATATTCACCCAGCATTCTGCCGTTGCCGGACCGTGAATACACAGCCTTAAACTTTAAAGTAATTCAGGGCGTGGTAGTCTCACCATATCTGACGTTGTTCCACATGGACAGGATGCGTGTCTTCATCTTCTCAGCGGAGAGGTCGTCCGCATCCTCATCATCATCCTGCACCGCCGTCTGATCCACCAGGAGGGAATCGTCCGAGGTGGAGCGCAAGAAGGGCCGGCCTTTATCCAGGGCCTCCTTGTACTTGATGACCGAGGCGCGGTCTGTCGAGTTGCTGCGGAAGTGCTGGCTCTCGGACAGCGACCCCTGCCGCGACCGGCTGTGGCTGTGCGCGCGATGCGACCGCAGCGCTTTGTCCCCCTCCCGTCGCTCCGCCTGCAGGGCGGAGGGCAACGACGACTCCCCGCGGCTCTCGCCGGGCACCGCCGCTGGCGACGACTTTAACTTGACATTGGGGGATTTCCGACTTGAGGCATCCGTCTTACTCCCGCCTGTGTTGATCATGTTGAGCGTCCGGAGATCCTTCCAGATCTTGCCAATGTGGGTGTTGAGGGAGTGGCGCGCGTTGGACTCTTTCTGCTGCTGTTGAGGCGCCGGCTGCTGCTGCTGCCCTGCTGCAGAATGCTCCACCTTGCCCGCTGCGGAATGGGGCCGGGGCTCTCGCTTGCTGTGGTAAAAGTCCTCACTGACCGGTCTGGGAGTTTTGGACGCCTTAGCCTTAAGGACGGCATGCTTGGAGTTGGATGACGACTGGTGCCCTCTATCCCTCTCCCTCGAATTGGAAGATCTGTCTAGGCCCACGCTCGAAGCAGGCCTCCTGCCCGTCTCTCTCACGGGCGAGAGAAGTCCATAGCCGTCACTGACTTGTTCAGTATCTGCACTTACCGTTCCCTCTCCTCCAAGGTGTTGTTTTTGTGACGGCAGTGGCGCTTGACAGTGCTGCTGCTGCTGCTGTTGTTGTTGTTTTCCGCTACCGATAACCGAATCGTTGAAATCCATGATCTCGGTAAATGTCCGCTTCGTGCTCTTCCAGACCTCCGACATGGGCTTGCTCACGAATTCCATATTGCCATGCTCCACGGGGTATCCAAAGAGGGGAAGCTGGACCCAAACCGACGAAGCAAAACGACTGTCGAGCGACTTTTTCTCGCTTCTGTCTAAACTGTTCGGGGGAAGGTCGCGGCCATTTTGGATTCACCACAGGCTTCCGGATTGGTCATGTGACCTTTCCAATATAAATATCATCAGTGTCAACATTGTTTTGCTACCTTTGACCCTCAAAAAGGTCAGACTATCCTGCACATCCTGCAAACTACCTTTAGGTGTGACCTTTGGTGACCTCTGGCATTGAGTTTGTACCAAAACTCAACAGTAGTTCTTTACTTGAGACGGTCAAGCGAAATAATACACAAATTTACAGGCCGACAGACAACCTACTCGAACGAACGAACACGCCCTCTGTTTTTAGTAAGCCTGTTTTTCAATTAAAAGCAGAGCGCCCTCTTGTGTCCAAAAGGCCGAATGAATGTGGTTCCAAAATTAATAATAACAATACTTAGGATATTTTGTTATTGTCCTTAACTTATCAATCATTGAATTGCTTTGTTTGCTGAAGGAACTCTTATCATTTGCCTTTCGATTATCAATATCCCGTGGTTGATGATAGAGAAGAATTCACTGATAATGCCTCTTCTAAACAATGAGAATAAATTAACTTCCCGTGAATTTGGACAGCTGAAATCATATTAAAAAAACCTTAATTATATAGGTGAATTTATTTAATAGGCCTACACGTAAAAAAATGTTTGGAAATGTCACAATTTAAATGGAAATTATTATCTAATTAGTATTTTAAACGCACACAATTATAAATACTAACCATGTTGTGTTTGTGTATAAACGTGAATGTTTTATTCAGAAATTCTATTTCTTTTTTACCAAAAGTTCTGAGCCTTTTTTTTGCTAAAATTTCAGAATATTTCCATTTTTTGCGGAATCTTTATATTCCCAATCTACAATGGTTCTAATCTATTTAAGAAATTCTGAAAAAAATAGGGCTTTCTACTGAAAAATCGGCCATTTCGTAGAGCTACATAAATCTATATCATTCTTATGTCGGTGTGCTTTATTATAATCACAATTTATTCTTATGCACACAAAACCTTATCTTTTCTTTGGCTTGCACTTAAAATTAATCAGTAATGAATTTATGAGTAAAATTAAAATAATCAATTTCAAATTATTAGGAGGGCAAAAATATATATGATCCTGGCAGGACCTATTTCAATTATCCTGCCAGAATCGAAACGTCAGGCCCTCCTAATTTTTGAGATTTACATTTTGGTCATTTCAGTCAGTCAGCATGCAGTTTGCAACATTTTTGCATATTACTCTCAGACAATTTCCATTTATTTAGAGTGAATGACAGTACATGAACATTTTTTATTAAAAATGTAAGAACTATATATCAGGATTTATCGAAATAGATAAGGCATATACTTTGGCTGATGATTGAACACGGATTTGAACCCAGACATCTAGCATATGTATTATCCTGTGATTCATTGTACTATTATGTACTGGGAATATTTATGTATCTTCCATATTTTTAGTGATATTTTTTTCATGATAGTTACTACGCCTAAACAACATTACTGCCAAAAAAATTATCTTGACAATAATTTTTGAAATGGTAAAAAGGCTTTCATTTATCGCATGATTTCTGGGTATGAGGTTTAAAAATAATAATTCAGAATGAGGTCAACAAATTGATGCATTGACTTTTTGACAGTTGAATACCTAAGGGAAAGTTCGAGTGACTGACTATATACATGCATATGCTCTTAAAACTCAAAAATGGCTTGCCAGTTGAACATTTGTTTCATGATAGCAGAAAGCGTTGCAATAGTTGGCCTACATTACCAAATCCTACGCAAGTGGTTAAATGTCTGCACTATAAGGCGGGAGTTCTGTTCAAACTTTACACCCAATCCGGACCCAAGCGGTCTGTGTTTTTCTTCTTCCAAGCTGGCAATTGGACAAAGCGTTGGGCATATCATGCCAACTGCATGTCGAGAAAAAAGGCAAACCCTCATTGGAGCTGTAACAGATCATTACAGTTTGCTGTTCAGAGTCGAGTTTCGTCCGCGGGCTCGCCGACCGTGGAGAATATGATCTCCTCCAGATTGGACATCCGAACCACTACGTCATCGCTGCCCGGCTGGTGCCCCGCTGGGACGTACGCGGGGGCCGGACCGTCGGTCTTGACTTCGCTGGTGCCCGGTGCGGGCTCTGCCGGCTGTGGCTCGGGCTCTGGCTTTGCCTTATGGGCGTGTGACTTGACTCTGCTGCTGCTGCTGCTGTTGCTGATGGCCGCTTTGCCGACGATGACGTCGGAGCGACTGCGTGAGTGGCTCTTGACGCTCTTCCTGGGAGCGTCGTCCTCGGTGACGCTCTTGCTGTGCTGCCGGACCGACCAGCCGCGGAGGCTGGCGTCGGGCAGCGGGGTCTGGGCCCCGCCGCCTCCCACCAGCTCGTCGTGGTGGATAAACCCGCCGAAAATATTGGCCGTGGCAAAGGCGAACCCGCCGATGGCGCCAGTGTTGTCGGGGACGAACTGCACCGTGCACATATCTGTCCAGAGAGTCACGACACAGTGGTATTACATTCACAAAAAGGCCGGTTCAACAACCATTGAAACATAATAATATCATGGGACCGGTATTGAAGAGGTGTTTACTCTGTCCAAAAGTAATGGCACGGACACGGTGGTGGTATGCTTACCTAAAATTAATGCCAAATCGCAAAGTCTATACTATCCTGCATGGTTCCAACCCTTACCATTGTCAAAACGATTCTGAGACAAGTATATTGGAGAAAGGTTTACTCTATCCATGGGTAATAACCCTATGGCTTAATCACATAGAAGGTCATTGCAATCAGACAATAACCTCATGGTTCCAACCCTCAGGTCAAAATTCTTCTGGGACAAGTATTGACGAAGGGGTGTTTAATTGGTCCGAAAGCAATGATCGACGTGGCGGCGTAATGTACCGGTACATCTAAAGACCATTTCACAGTCTACTAAGTAATAATCTTCCGGTTCTATCCCTTTTTATAACCCCCGACCACATGAAAATTACACGGTGAGAAGTATAGTCTCAGTCTCCGTGACAGGTAAGCAAACTGCCCAAACCGTTCAGGTACCGGCTCTGATCAAGACCCAGAGTAACTCTAGACAATAGACTGAAGAGTACATATGTATCAAACTCCAAATTCTGGCATCTTTTCAGAATGCCCTTACCTGGGATATCATCAATGGGTGGTTTTACTTGCAAATATAATACTGAAGTACATTATTCCTTATTGGCATGACGATTAGGCCTATCTGAATTACGGACAAGATCGACTCATTCCACGAGTTAAACAATCAAATCTCCTGCAAACCGTCACCAATGCTAACATGTCTGTCCTGGTTGGAACAATCTTCTCAAGTCGAGATAGGATTTCAAGCAAGGAGAGCATCTCCCAACTAACTTTGCTTCAACAAAACCCGGTTGCCTTACCCGGAGAGACGACCATTTGGTTATCGCCTGCCAGGTTTGCGTCCACGGCACTGATGACGGTCAGCCCTTGCTGCATGTCCTCGAGACCCGTGGTCTGCTCCTTGGCAAAGTTGATGAAGACCTGCCGGGGTTGGAGCAGAGCGGAGGAACAGTTATTAGCAAGGAAAGGTTTGACAGAGAGAAGCCGCTCACTCCTTGCCCACTGGGCCACTGTATAGGGCACTTTATAGGGCATCTGCGAAGTCCCTCAAATCCCATATGTCTTGGCTAGTCTTTGGAGGGAAATCCATGTCTATGATTGGAGCCTCTTTGCTGGTTTTCCAGCCGCCTTCAAAAAGGATTTTGATGTTTGCCCCTCAATACGTTTCCAGTTCTGCAGAGACATGGACCATGAAGAAAGCCCCCGGGATGGGCTTGATAACACATATACTCAGCTTCTAATGAGAGTGCAGAATTTCAGCTGACGAGAGCACAAAACAAAAGCAGAGACCCATGGAGATATTCCACCCATCTCTTCCGTTGTGGCTAATGGCAGGACACGTTTCGCTGGCCACTATTTTCGCGCCAAGGATCAAATAAAATCTGATGTGATTTCCTTGAGACTATACCCTGCCCAAACAGAGGAAGACGACCTCTGAACTACCATCGACTGCATTGCAAGAGATATTGTGCATGATATAGCAGACATGCAGACATTACTGTTGGACAGAGATATTCTGGCAAGTCATTGTGTATCTCTATCCCAGATGCGTCCGCCAAGTAGTAGTGAAGAAATGAAGGGGCCTAGGTTCATCATCGCGGTGGTTATAGGTAAGGAAAAAAGTGATCAAAGTAGTAGTATGTTTCCAGTGGAGAGATAATGGCTGGTCATAAACTGTGTTATCTCTCAGCGCGGAAGACTCGTGGGTCTATGACTCTTGACAAGGACTCGGGCTCGACCTGAAGGAGTCACAACTCGGACCTGAGATATGTGACTTGGACTCGGACGCGGACTCGAATACAGGTCTGATCAGATCAGTTCTTCAGGTCTTCGTTGCCTTTGAGAAAGGTCCTGCTGGGATCGAAACGTCAGGCCCACTAAATTATTTTGAGATTTGCATTTTGGTAATTTAAGTCAGTAAGCAGTTTGGTTCTTTTTTGGCTAAGTTGACGCTGGCGCTGGCTTCTTTAGGCATTCTCAAGGGAGGTTTCCAAAAATGTCTCGAAACGTTTGTGAGTGTTCTGCGATCCCCTTAATTGTTCCATGAATGTTGAACGTGTTTTAACACGTTAAAAGGTTTAAAAACTTTCATGACAAAACAGTTGGTCTTCAAACTATAACCTTAAATCTCAAAATTACACTTTCCTTTCAAAATTAGATTGCTTGGCCACGTATTAGTATTATTATTAAATTCATTTTTAAAGCGCAAATTCCATTATGCATGTTCAAATGCGCTGTACGTACAAATAAGGGCAACACTGTAACACGTAAGAGTACACTGACTAAGTGCCTGCTGTTCCTAAATAGCTTGAACCATTATTTTGGAAGACTGGCCATCCACTGTCCCTGGATGAAAACTGGATATAACCTTCCCCACAGCAACACCTTCACATGCACACAGGTAACACCGATAGCACTGGTGTCCTGACCTAACATGCATGGCTTACGATGCGGTATACTACAGGCGACTCAGATAATCGGCACCTACCTGGTCGAGGGTAGTCTGGCTGACCGAGTAGTCCTCGATGCAGAACCGGCCCTTGTTCGAGTCGAAGGCGCCGAACAGGTCGGCCAGCGAGGTGCTGGCTGAGGGCATCTGGTATTCCAGCATGTTGAAGCGCCTCTCTCGCAGGACCGTCAGCGGGAACGTCTCGGCCACGAATACCATCAGCGGCTCCAAAGCGGGCGGGTCCCCACCCACGCGGATGGTTATCGTGTAACCATCCCCAAACCTGGACGATTGAAGGAAGTATATCATACCCAAGATCAAGCCTCTATAAGAGATGTAAGCGAAAGTGTCCCAGCCACGAACAATCGCCAAACCTGGACGGTTGAAGGAAGGTATATCATACCCAAGATCAAGCCTCTATGAGAGATGTAAGTGAAAATGTCTCAGCCACGAACCATCGCCAAACCTGGACGGTTGAAGGAAGGTATATCATACCCAAGATCAAGCCTCTATAGGAGATGTAAGTGAAAATGTCTGAGCCACGAACCATCGCCAAACCTGGATGGTTGAAGGAAGGTATATCATACCCAACTTCAAGCCTCTATAGGAGATGTAAGCGAAAAAGTGTCAGCCACGAACCATCGCCAAACCTGGACGGTGGATCATAAGATCAAGTCTGTATAAAAGATGTTCACCAAGGCTCTTCTAAGGTAAATGTCCCGTTTGCATCCCCCCTTGATATAATCCCATCAAAGGTTCCAATCCTGCCTGGTGTTTCATTTCCTATTATATATCGGATCCGCCATGCGAAAAAAATGTATTCCATTACGCGTATAGGGCTACGCCATGACTGGCTCCACAAAATGGGTACTAATAAGAAGCAATATTTTGTTGAATGACTGATGATATACATAGCTGAATTGTGTATCAGCTTCAACTTGGTCTAGGTAAGAAGCTGATAATGTAACTACCTGTAGTTCAGCTACGTACATCACTCATTAAAACAAGAATCCCTTAATTTCCATTTTTCTGGGGCCGGTCACATAATACGCAGGCAACAGTGGCAATCACTGAGCATACCGTGGTAACTGCGTGTACATCTTGGGCAGGCCAAACGTCTTGTTCACTAAATTATATTATCTTCAATTGCAAAGGAGCAATTTGTCCCATTGGCTGAGTGATAAGATGCCCGATTCTCGACTTACTTGGTTTTGAGGTGCTGGGTGCTTCCAATGCATTTGAAGCGTCCATTGACCATGATGGCAACTCGAGTGCACAAAGCTTCGCACTCCTCCATACTACAAACAAGGACACATATACAAATTATCCAAACTTTAGGAGTGCCTGATGTTTCGATCATTATAGCAGGACCTTTCTCAAAGGCAGAAATGCAGGTAAAAATGAAGATAATTGTCAGAGGAAATACTACTGTGGTTTTGATGCGCATGGTTGAGTTTCTTTGATATTTTTTTTCTTTCCCAGTCAGATTATTATCCTTTTTCTGCTTGGAAAATAATGGTTAAAAAACTGCATCCACTTTGTGCGGTTCCCGAAACTGCTGCAGCCGGGTTTACGTTTATACGTCTAGTTGGTGTTTCATTGTCACACAGTTCTGTGCAAGTAATAGACAGAGAAATAATAACTGTTATGGAAATTAGTGTATGTATGTGATCCCTTGAGATATACGGCAGTTAGTGTTAAACGCTTCATCAGACTGGCGTCCCTCATCCCAGAATATATGTGACCCGGCACAATGAGGATTCTCGTCCAAGTTTTTCGAGCTCTTTCCAACCACTGCGCAAAGATTACCTCATTAGCTTTCTAATGATATAACAATTATGTTCATACGTTGCCGAAATCCAAAGTTACGACGCGAGAAATACGATATGAGGCAACGCACAGTCACGGAAACCACTTTTCGAGAAAAAAACGGCTCGAAAGTTCTAGGTCATACGGAGCGCCGATACACATACGAGTTCTCTGATTTTTCAATATTTACAGACAATTTGTTGGAAAATTCCTTCGGAAAAATGTTTCTCTAATACATAAACCTTCCGAAAATGCAAAAAGATTAACATTTATTTTGACATGCATTTTGATAACGCTGTTTACTCGAAAGGGACTTTTGGAGTAAATGCCTCATCATTACGTCATCTGTTATTGTTGGCTATTTGAGAAAAACCTCGCCTATATAGGGCTGGATAGCTCAGATAGTAGAAACTACCTGAATAGTAGAAACTACCTGAATAGTAGAAACTACCTGAATAGTAGAAACTACCTGAATAGTAGAAACTACCTGAATAGTAGAAACTACCTGAATAGTAGATACTATCTGATAGTATAAACTATCTGATAGTATAAACTATCTGATAGTATAAACTATCTGAATAGTAGAAACTATCTGATAGTAGAAACTATCTGATAGTAGAATCTATCTGATAGTAGAAACTATCTGATAGTAGAAACTATCTGATAGTATAAACTATCTGATAGTATTAACTATCTGATAGTATTAACTATCTGAATAGTAGAAACTATCTGATGGTAGAAACCATCTGAATAGTAGAAACTATCTGAATAGTAGAATCTAGATAGTAGAAATTATCTGTTAGTAGAAACTATATACTTTAAACCAGAAGGCCTGGTGAAAAATCTCAGTTAAGTAAAAGTTCCTTTACTCTTAAGGCCACTAAATTCTTCACTTTCATCTTGTGGTTTTAAAGACCAAAATGCGGGATGCTTCTTTTGCACTTGAGATGTGATAGGTGGGGTTTGTGCTTGAGTGAGCTTGGTTGTCTACCTGTGGGACGTCAGAATGACTGAGCGTCCTTCTTTGATGATGTTTGTGATGCGATTCCACAGGAAGCGCCTTGCTTTGGGGTCCATGCCAGCCGTTGGTTCGTCCTGTAAGAAGATGGGATATTAATATCGGTAGGATTTCCAGAATTAGCAGTAAGAAAGCAGATGTTGGGATTGGAAGGAGTGGTTCATCTGTTGGCGTGGATACGTGGTGAAATATGGTGAAAACGGTGATACGTAGCCTTGACCAAGGCCTTGGTCGCCGATTTAGAAAACAAACATCCGGCAAAGTAGCCTAGTATGGTGCTTTGCGCAACATCGCAGCCCCATTGATCCGCTCATAGCTTACGAACGCTGTGCACCATATACCCCGCCCGTAACTTGCGTGCGTATTATGTCGTGCAACCGCTGCGTACAGGCCCGTACATAATGTACGCACACAGCTAGTTTGTGTGGTATGGCAGCGTTGCGGTCTGCGAGCCATGTACAGCTTGCACCCGGCGTGGTGTAGTGCCGATGTGCCGCGGTTTGCATGCGTTTGGCCCGGATCTCTGCCCGGAGCCGTACTGTACCGGAGAGACCGCCTTGGACAAGGCTAGGTGATACGTGGTAATATGTGACCCGGCACAGCATAATGAGAAATAACCCCCACTTTTGAGATTTTGAGATTTTCTAATGATGTGAAAGAGTATACCATTAGCTTTTAAATGATATCAAATTATAATATCCTCTAATACTTAATTTTTCCTAAAATATATCTTTTTTATTTGTATTTGCAATCGAATTGTGAAGATACTTTAGCTTCAGGCGTCGTTTACTCGAAAAGTGTTTTGGTGGGATATTCCTCATCTCGTTGTGCCGGGTCACAATTGGTGATCAGGCTATTTCGCACCACCTGTGTAACCGTGCTGCTATATGGCTGTGAGTCCTGGGTGATATCTAAGGACATGGAGAATAATATTATGCCACACATGCACCAGGATAGTGCTAAATATCAGACCGACTGACCGCCATGTTAGCAATGCAGATATCTACGCCATCACCAACACCGAACCTCTTGTCAACTCTGTCATCAGGTCAAGACAACTTCATATCTTGGGACATATCCCGAGGTTCCATGAAGACTCTGCAAAAGATATGTCTTCTACGTTCCACTACATGGCAAACGGAGACCTGGATGGCAAAGGACATCCTACCTGTCCTATATTCAGAAGCTACTGGGGGACACTGACAACTGGCTGAATCTAGATGCAATTACAGCACTGGCCATGGATGGAAGTCTCTTGAGAAGCTTTGTAGTCTTTTCAAGGATTTGATTAAGGCCTATCTGGGCTTGGGATAGGTCTTCTTCGCTTTTTAAAGAAACTTTTTTTTAATGAGGATATGATTTCATGTGTCATTGGATGGGATGGGATGGAAGGCAATGTAATGGAATGAGATAGGGTGGGATGGGTGGGGTGGGGCGGGGTGGGGTGGGATGGGGTGGGATGGGAGGCAATGGAATGTAATGGGATAGGGTGGGATGGGATGAGGTGGGGCGGGGTGGGGTGGGGTGGGATGGGATGGGATGGGGTGGGATGGGAGGCAATGTAATGGAATGGGATAGGGTGGGATGGGGTGGGGTGGGGCGGGGTGGGATGGGGTTGGGTGGGATGG
Source organism: Luidia sarsii (assembly GCA_949987565.1). Classification (NCBI taxonomy): domain Eukaryota; kingdom Metazoa; phylum Echinodermata; class Asteroidea; order Paxillosida; family Luidiidae; genus Luidia; species Luidia sarsii. The sequence goes on from OX465113.1 coordinate 5,351,430, forward strand.
AATGGGATGGGATGGGATGGTGTGGGGTGTGATGGGATGGGATGGGATGGGTTGGGATGGGGTGGGATAGGGATGACAGAAACTGTAATGAAATGGGATAGGGTTAGATGGGGTGGGGTGGGGTGGGATGGGGTTGGGTGGGATGGAATGGGATGGGATGGGATGGTGTGGGGTGTGATGTGATGGGATGGGATGGGTTGGGATGGGGTGGGATGGGATAAGGTGGGATGGGATGGGATGAATGAATGATGATTGGTGATACACTGTGAAACGTGGTGATATGTTATGGTGATACATGGTGATACCTGGTAGAAATGGTGGAACATAATTATACAACAGAATGTGTCAGACTCACCAGGAAGACCAGTTGCGGATCTCCTATCAGGGCTATGGCTGTTGACAGCTTTCTCTTGTTCCCGCCGCTGTACGTCCCAGCGACGCGTTTGGCGTACAGGGTCAGGCCTAGCTTCTTAATGCCCCACTGCACAACCTGAAGTTTAAGAATAAGGAAATCTCAACGGGCACGCATGGGTAACAAGTTGATGCCGACTATCTTGCGACCTGAGAGAAGCTCCAGCAGCATCATAGACGCACTGAACACGTGTAAAGATAGCCGTAACTAAAATCAAAGATAGCCATGAATACAATAAACTCAAAGGCTAACTAGTTTGGAAGAACTAATTGATTAAAGGCAACCATTAATCAATCAGTAATCGGCAATTAAAACCAGTATCACTTAACCTAGATATAACATAATGTTTGCGTCGAGGAGAATGTAATTCAATGAGGGTTTGCACTGCTCAACGTAATAAGCACTGAACGCCCAGCGCCATCCATGCACGTGGTGACTGATGAAAAAAGGCCCCGAACAGCTCGGTGGTCAAGTGATTAAGACACTAGAAAGCAGGAGTCGCGGGTTCGAATCCCGCCCGAGCGTTTTCATCAGGCATCGGGCAAAGCATTTGGGCATTCAGTGCTTATCACATCGAGCAGGGCAAACCCTCATTGAATGACAGTAATGTATACAACACAAGCAAACGCCAGAAACAGGACCAGACTGCGGGTTCATAGAGCGAGTGTATCTGACATAGTGGGATGTCAGGTCTCTCTCTCTCTCTCTGCCTATTATATGTGACCCGGCGTGAGGAATACGACAACGACATGAGGAATACCCCACCAAAACACTTTTTGAGTAAACAACGCCCGAAGTTAAAGTATCTTCGCAATTCGATTACAAATCAATTTAATTTTTTTTTATTTTCGGAAATTCTAAGTATGAGAGGATATTATATTTTGATATCATTTGAAAGCTAATGGTATACTCTTTCACATCATTAGAAAACCTCAAAATCTCAAAAGTGGGGTTATTCCTCATTATGCTGTGCCGGGTCACATATATACCTTGTCCACGTCGTCCTCAGGGATGCCTCTCAGGCGGGCGTAGAAGGCCAGGTGCTCCTCCGCCGTCAGGAGCTCGTTGAGGGCGTCAAACTGCGGGCAGTAGCCGATGCTTCGCCGCACGCTTCTCATGTCCTTCAGGATGCTGTGGCCGTTGACGTAGGCCGAGCCCGAGGTGACCTGGGTGTCCCCGGTCAGCATCTTGAAGGTGGTCGTCTTGCCCGCTCCGTTCACCCCAAGGAGACCGAAACACTGGTCATTATCAGGCAGGAAAGACAGGACACATCACCGTGAATCTGCAGCCATGGGATACAGGAGGAAGACTATCCTGCCCTTGCTGTCCAATCCAATCCTTTCCCATCCCATCCATTCCATCATATCTATCCCATCCTATCGCATTTCATCAGTTTCCGTTCCATTACATCCCATCGCAACCCATCCTCTCCCATCCAACCCGCCCCATCCCTTCCTGTCCCATCCCATTATACCCCACCCATCACATCCCATCACATCATCACATCACATTACATCACATCCCCATCTCATCCCCTCCCTCTGCCTTTCCCCACCATCCCATCCGATCCCATCCCCTCCCCTCCCTCCCGTTCCATGTCATCCCAAGCCCTCCCAACCATCACATCACATCCCATCCTATCCCATCCCATCCATTCCCATCACATTCCATCCCATCTCATTCCCTCTCATCTCATCCCATCCTAACCCACCCTATCCCATTCCATTCCGATCCATTGCCTCCCATCCCATCCCATTCCATCCCATCACACCCCATACCATCCATTCCCATCTCATCCCCTCCCCCTCCCATTCCACATTAACCCATCCGATCCTATCCCCTCTCTCCCATTCCATGTCACCCACTCCCTTTCAACCCATCATATCCCATCTCATCCCAACCCATCCCATCCCACCATATCACATTCCATTGCCTCCCATCCCATCCCATTCCATCCCACCCAATCCCTTCCCATCACTTCCCATCCCATCCATTCCCTCCCATCCCATCCCATCCCATCCCACCCTCTCCCATCACATTCCATTGCCTCCCATCCCATCCCACCCTATCCAATTCCCTCTCATCCCATCCCATCCCACCCTATCCCATATCCCCTTCCATTGCCTCCCATCCCATCCCACTCTATCCCATATCCCCTTCCATTGCCTCCCATCCCATCCCATCCTATCCCATCTCATCCCACCCATTCCCATACATCTAATCCAATCCCATCTCATTCACTCCCATCCCATCGAACCCCACCCCATCCCACCCTATCCCATTCCATTCCATTACCTTCCAGCCCATCCCATCCAATGACACTTAAGATCATATTCTCATTATTTTGAAAGAAAAAAGGTTTCTTTAAAGCGAAGAAGACCTTTCCCAAGCCTAGATATTCCCTTCATCAAATCCTTGAAAAGGCTAACACAATTACCTCTCCTGACGGAATGGCAACGCACATTCTATCGACAGCAGTGAAGATGCCTCGTGTGGTATTGTAATCCTGAAAATAAAATCAAACAGCCACGCAATAGATGATTCCAGAAAATAATATGCGGCTGATTGTTTGATTCATCCCTCGTATAGACTGCATGACTACGCCTTTCCTAAACCATGCAAGACCCATGTCCGAGATTAAGACAAGGGCCAATACCTTCACTTCTCGGGACTTCATTGTTGACCCTAACTACCCACCTAGAACATGACCTGAATCCTGCACAATCCTACAATCCTTCAGTTAAAAGCCCCAAACCTGACAGTCCAACAGTGTCTCCCTGGACCAATTGGTACATTTTCCTCAAGTGACAAAAAACTCCACACGCCCTCAATCCTACAGAATCATCCTCCATCACATTGGGCCTTGTAACCTGTATCCTACATTTTCCTTAAGTGACAAAAAACTCCACACGCCCTCAATCCTACAGAATCATCCTCCATCACATTGGGCCCTGTAACCTGTATCCTGCATTTTCCTCAAGTGACAAAAAACTCCTCATGCCCTCAATCCTACAGAATCATCCTCCATCACATTGGGCCTTGTAACCTGTATCCTACATTTTCCTACAGTGACAAAAACTCCACATGCGCTCAATCCTGCAAATTCCTACTATGCATTAACTACCACATGCCCTCAATCCTACACATTCCTACACTAGGACAATATGATTCTGTAGGCCATTGGGAAAGTTAGGATTGGATCTACACTGCTTGATCCGGGGCTTGGCAGGTCTGTCTGCGTGTGCAGCAACTGCAGGCTGCACCAATTAGAAACACCCTCGCTGAAAGTCGTAGCCGAACGGCCAGCATCTCAGTCACCCTCACCTTGGTAAGGTTTGACACTCTGACGATGTCGCTGTTGGCGGCTCCGGACAGCACCCTGTGCCTCTCCCTGGCAACGTCGTCGTCTTCAAGGGACAGCACATCATGCTCAGACTCTATGTGCCTGTTCGGTGAAAGAGAGAATCGATGCGAACTTTTAAACAACAGGCTGAGACTGATGAAGTTAGTGACGCGGCCACGGACAAGGTGGAGGAGGAGAGGAGGAGGGCAGGAGGTGGCTATAGTGGAAGAGGAGGATGAGGACGGAAAAGACAAGGAGCAGTGAGGACAAGGAGGAGGATGAAGATGAGGATGAGGGGAATGAAGAAGAACAGAAGAGGATGGGGATGAGTATGCTTGAACATTAGGATTGGTGATTAGGATGACAAGGAGGGGAAGGGGAGGGTGGAGAAAGTGAGGAAGATGAAGAGAATGAGGAGTTGAGGGGTGAGAATTATGAGTAGGGGAATGGTGGAGAGGGTAACGAAGATAAAGATAAAGAGGAAGGAGATGAGGAGGATGTGGAGGGGGATGAAGAGGGTGAGGAAGATAAGGAGAGTGATGAGGGAAGGGTGAGGAGGACGAGGAGGAAGACGAGGAGGACGAGTAGGAGAATAAGGGGGAAGGGTGGTCAGGATGAGTGATGAGAATGAAGAGGAGGATGTGAATCGGGATAACGGTCTGTGCCCAAACACACCTTGGCTTGAAGAAGAATTTGTTTTCTATGAGCAGAGTCAGGGCAATGAAGATTAGTCCCTCAAAAGCCAGGGCAACCATGTTCCGTCCCGTTATTTCCCACGACCAGGGACTGATCGTCTCAACCTCGTGACCTGTAAAAAAAGGACCAAAGGAGACTAAAACAATCACCATAAATTCTTGCAGAAGTCACACGTGAGAAGTCCATATTCCCAACATACTGGAGTCAAATGACCCAAATTATCGAAGACCGAATAGTTTACAGGGCTCGATGTTTCGATCTTAGCAAGATACTTCTAATCAAGGCCACAATGATAGAGTTTCTCGGCCATCGGAAAGATGCTGTCCGCCTCAGCAGGGAGAAACTCCGCACTATTCAACCTCATGGCCTCAACATCCAGGAAGGGAATGACTAATCCTCACTTCATTAATCCCTCGTTTCTTTCATCTTCCCTCTCCCTTTCCCCTTTCATCTCCTACCTCCCTCCTGTCCCTTTGATCTCTCTCACCCTCTTGTTAGTTTCCCCTTTGATCTCCCCTCCCTTGGTGTACGTCTGCATCCCACTCCCTTCCCTTTTGTCCTTCGTCAGTCATGTGTGTCATCATGGCTTTCCTCCCCATGACTTTCTGTGTAACTATGTCCACGTTACCTTGCCTCTGAGAAAGGTCCTACTAGGATCGAAACGTCAGATTGACAGATTAATGCTTGTCTTTCCCTCTGATCTCACTCTACAATTGTCTACACACCAGCATTCCTTCTTTGTCTAAGTTTTGACATCCGTATCACGTTACCCCTTTCCCTTCCTATTTGTTTTTGTCTTTGCAATTCCATCTTTGGGGTTAGTCTTGCTACAGTGTAAAATATATTAGCCCACCTCTGTAACTTAATGTATGGAATAAGTGACTTTGATAAAGACGAGAAAGTTAGTAGATTGTTGTGTCTTTCTTACCGACAGCCACACCGAGTTCAGCATTGAGGGATATGATGGCCATGTCCACCAGACCTCTGCCCAAACAGAACGGCGGGAAGATCAAAAACACCTTCTTCATGCTCTCATTGACCAGAACTGTGCTCTGCAATCACAGAGTGGGGGGTAACAGAAAAAAACATCTTACTGAATGCCAGTTGTCTCAGACTTTCGAGGTGAAGGTGAATCGGTATGTGGGAGACAAGACAGAGAATGGATTCAGCAATCAGGGGGAACTGTGTCGTGCATCCAGAAATAGAGATAGGCCTAAATATATGTGACCCGGCACAACGATATGAGAAATATCCCACCAAAACACTTTTTGAGTAAACAACGCCTGAAGTTAAAGCATCTTCACAATTCGATCACAAATCAATTTTCTTTTTTTGGTATTTTCGGAAATTTTAAGTATTAGAGGATATTATATTTTGATATCATTTGAAAGCTAATGGTATACTCTTTCACATGATTAGAAAACCTCAAAATCTCAAAAGTGGAGTTATTCCTCATTATGCTGTGCCGGGTCACATATTTCTGATCAATTTTGAGAAAAAGGCAAAAACCAGATGATTTTGTCCAGTTTTATTTGCCTTTTACCAAAATTGTTTAAAACAAATTCCTAGTAAGTTTTTCCTCTTTTCATTTGGCTCTATGTCTAGAAGTTAAAAGGTAACATTTAATCGAGAAATGGATATAATTATAACTACTAATAGAGTCAAACAAACAAAGGAAAAACTTATTGGGAACTTTTGAAGTAATTGAAAAATTGGCAACGAAAACTTTAACTGGAGCGGGACGTGCTTGAACCCGAGACCTCTGGTTTTGTGTATCAGTAGTCTCCCATCTGAGCTATCCAGCCCTTATAGATGGTGGCCTTCACAAAATAATAGCCAACTAGTCTTTGCCGGGGTAGTTGTATCAATCAGAAGCAATTCAACCATTAACAGCCGTATATATCTCCAGGGATCACTTGAATGGGACTTATGACCATGAGAGACGATAACGCTGGGATATCTCTGCATGTATTATCATGTTAATGAGGGTAATACGTTAAAGGTCTAATACAACATTGGGAAGATCGGAAAACATCGATGTCCACAGATTTCCTTCTGATTTATACAGTTTGTAGATGGTCATGATAGAATCATCATGTTGAAATCTTACTGTCTGGGATGCTGTATTTCTCGAAATATGTTCACTCAAATATCGACACTGATAGTTTATTACTCGCGAGTTATAAAATATTTCTTACACTACAGAATGGTGCAAAAACCTTTTTTGTTCCTTTTTCTACTTTCTCAGATCACCATTTGAGCTAAAACTTTCGCAGGATTTCTTTTTTGGAATGTTTTATGGTTTAACACAAAAAACTTTAGCACATAAATCGGTTGAGCTTTACCGATGTTGCCCTATGCACCACCGGGCCCGCTTGTGAACGGCGGTGGGTCGTCACATCGGACGCTCAGTGCTATTCAGTATTCGACGATGCAATCAAGACAATGGCGTGCACTGGACGCGCTATATACATGATAGGCTTGGCCTACCTCATCACTGCCGCCTAGGAACTCCAGAATGAAGGTGGTCATGATGCACAGGCTACCCACTAGCATGGTCGTGCAGGCCATGGACAGGTAGGCGGTACTCGGCGTGCTGAACACAAAGGACACGGGGTAGGTCATCGGTGTGACGGCCCAGCTGTAAGGGGAAAACAGTGACAGTGACACCCAGACCATAAACTGTCGCCATAAACCATTTTCCACTGGCAATACACCGATCCAGTAGGCCACGCCCACCATAGCAACGGCCAAGCAAGCGCGCATGTGCACACAACGTGTCACGATTGCCCACACGCCGTGCGCGTCCACTGCACGCCCGCAACCACCGAAACTACTTCTCTCAGTTGGACTTTGGTTTTGGAAAAGGCCAAAAATGTACATTTCCTTTCTTGCCAGGGTATCGAGACGGACTCAGAATTACAATGAAAGTATAAACACCGCTTGACCATGGTAAAACTCGTGTTTGCAAAGGAATTACATGGTACGTACGAAACAAAAGTAAACGCAACGAAAAGTGTTTAGTAAAGAATACGAAATTTAAATCGTTATGTCGGACAAAATGGCGGCAATTTGTCGGACCTTAAATCGCGCGTTGTGATTGGTCAATTTGTCAGGGGGCGTGGCGTACTGGATGGGTGTATTCTAGTTAGATTAGAGCCATATGGGCATACACTGGATGATGAAATGCACAAATGCTCACTCACAGCACCAAGCAATTGGTAATGTCTCACCCATAGAGCAGTAACAAGACAACAGACACCGGCAGGGCCTCTTTGCTGACATAGGCCTGCTGCCCGAAGCACAGAAACACCACCACGGTCAGGAGAGCTGGGATCAGATAGTTCACCTGCAGAAATGTACAAGCATAGTAGAACAATTGAAATCAACGCACGAATAAGGAGGAGATATGACCCGGGAGTGAGAGACGGACATCTGCAAGCCCGCAGGAACGGGAATTCCTGAGGGGGCTGCAGCAACCCCAACTTAATTTAATGATGGGGTTGATGGAATGTGCTACTGCACGCCCTGTTTTTAACATATTAAAGCACAAAATGTCCTGAGAATCATCTTACAAATCTCAGTACCTCTGATAAAAATGTGCAGCGAGTTTGAAAAAAAGTGAGGGTGTTGCAATCTCAGATCTATCTTGGTCCGAGATTGCATCCAGGGAGTTTGGATGACCCGTCCTTTATGGTCTAACATTCCCAGGAACAGCAGGCTCTTGAGGGTCACTGCCCCATGTGTTGTCACATGCCCACGAACGTAGGCCTACGCATTGGTTCTCTATAGTGCCCTTTACAAAATTCATGGGGACTCGGGCTTCGTCTCCGTTACAAAAAAAACCTGGAAATATATACAAGATGTGGTTATTATAGTCGCTGAATTTGAAGGCTTGGTGTTCTGTCCAACAGAGAGCATTCACACTGCACCCGCAGTCAAAAGGTTGTTGGTTAGTAGCTGGGATATTTCATCATAACGGAGGGGATTATGGAACCAACGTAAGGCCGATCGCGAACTACCTTCATTTCGTAAAGGGCTAGTGTCAGATCAGGCTGCAACGCGGGCGTCTTTCGTACGCAGGATCCCGTGGAGGGAGTTGGCCGAGCAAGCTTAATGGTCATCAGACTATACACTCACCGAGTCCCAGAGGAATGTGGTCACCCAGTAGAGCGTGGGGCTGATGCCGCTGACTATCTGGAGATGCTTGGATTTGGTCTCGCGCTCCGTGATGAGGAAAACGATGAAGCTGGCCGGTACGAAGGCCAGGGCAAAGACCACAAAGATGGCCGTGCCCATGATAATGGGCATCTGCTTCCTGATAGATAAAACCCAAAATATGCTTATTATAGAAACGACCGTATATAGGCTTTGTCAAGACGCATCGGCCACTGCTTCAGTTTACACAGGAGTCTATGGAAGGCACAATGGCGGCTAAGAGATCATTTCGACTACGACTCTATGGAAGCCGCCAGCTAGCGGCTCCAGGTAGACCCTCATCATCACATAATGTGTAATCATCACATAATGCGTAATTCAGCTTCGGCGTCACTTTGCATACGAGTCTAGGGAAGCCACAAGCTAATTAAGGCTACGGACAATATCCATTGGTGAAATTTGCTTTACAGCCATTTTCAAGATGGTCCATTCGGCACGCTTCATATATATCTATGGGTGATAACGGAGCGTACCTGCTACAAATACAAACTCCAAACACCGCTCGACCTCTACCAGCTCGGTGGTCGAGTGGTATGAAATGTCTATGCACTAAAGACAGCAGGAGTAAGTGGTTCGAGTCCCACACAAGAAGCCTGGGTTTTCATTTCTAAGCAGGGAATCGGGCCACTGGAGATGCGCAATGGGCCATCCTGAACATTGGATATACTAGCACCGGTTGGACACAGAAAGAAAAAAACCCGAATCTTTGAGGTTCTGAGGGAGAAAACAAACTCACTCGATTCTCTCCTGTATCTGGTCGCCGGTCATGTTGATGGGGTGATTGTAGGCAGATATGCCGTACTGACTTCGCTGGGATGCCTCCACGTTGCTACGGTAGATGAGGTTTCCACCCACATTGATGTAGGCTGGCAGTGCGTGGTAACCACTGTTATCCCACCACACCTGACCCGATAGCATCCCAAACACACAACCCAATGAAGAATGGGGCGTGGATAATTCATGTGAAGCAATTACCATGCATCCGCTGAAGTGTCAGAACTTGATATTCAGTGATTTGCAGCGGTCTTCTAAATTGGACCTTTTGGAGTTGACTATTATATACAGAGACGTATTATTAAGAATCTCCAATAAACAAACCAAATTGCCACCAATCGGTCCTTAATAGCGGGTTCACAATTTGAAAGGTAAACACAAAAACTGTTGCAAACTGCTTACTGACTAAATTGACATGCATTACATAAATCTCAAAAGTTAGAGGGCCTGGCGTTTCAATCCTAGCTGGACCTTTCTCAAGACCGAAACGTATTTAGGCCCTCTAACTTTTGAGAATTTGAAGGGTTGTGTAGCATGCGCAAATATAGCCGTGTTCGTCTATTAAACCGATGTGTAACCATTTTCTTGATAGCACTTTGCTGTATCAGATTGCATCTGTTGAAGTGGCTGTTTCTACGAAACCCTATTATTATATTATTCAGGGGTTTTAATTCTAAAGGATAAGTCAAACAAACAAGAGAAAACTGACTGATGGGAACTTTTGAACAAACTGAACAATTCGCAAAGAAAACTTTCACTGGACCGGGAATTGAACCCGAGACCTCTGAATTAGCCTACAAGCGCTCTTCCAGCTGAGCTATCAAGCGCAGATGGTGCCCTTCGCTAAAATCTAATAGTCAACTAGTCTTTACCGGGGTGTGGGCGCCAGTCAGAAGCAATTCAACCATCAACTGCCGTATATCTCTTATCAAAAGGGTAAGTTTCACATGTTCAGCTATGTATATAGGCGATGAATGACACTGTTTAATTGAGTCCGGCGTGAATTCGTTTGAGAGGAGTCACACTTTCATACCTTGATGTTCTTGTAGCGAGCCAGGGACAATAGGACCGTGTACATTTCTTCCAGTGTGTCATCGGATGGCATCAAGCTCTGTTGGTCAGAGACGAGAAACATATTCATCAGAGTTGTCCCTTTTGACTTTAATGTGAGAACATTCGACTGGACGAGACCCGATATCTTTGGCTCATCGCATCAGCATGCAATCCTGATCGCCTGACCTATCCAGGCCTTAAAGGTTTCAGCTAGATCCACTTAATCAGATTTACCCATCAGTAAGTTTCAGCTAGATCCACTTAATCAGCTTTACCCATCAGCAAGTTTCAGCTCGATCCACTTAATCAGCTTTACCAATGAGCAAGTTTCAGCTAGATCCACTTAATCAGCTTTACCCATCAGCAAGTTTCAGCTAGATCCACTTAATCAGCTTTACCCATCAGCAAGTTTCAGCTAGATCCACTTAATCAGATTTACCCATCAGCAAGTTTCAGCTAGATCCACTTAATCAGCTTTACCCATCAACAAGTTTCAGCTAGATCCACTTAATCAGCTTTACCCATCAACAAGTTTCAGCTAGATCCACTTAATCAGCTTTACCCATCAGCAAGTTTCAGCTCGATCCACTTAATCAGCTTTACCCATCAACAAGTTTCAGCTAGATCCACTTAATCAGCTTTACCCATCAGCAAGTTTCAGCTAGATCCACTTAATCAGCTTTACCCATCAACAAGTTTCAGCTAGATCCACTTAATCAGCTTTACCCATCAGCAAGTTTCAGCTAGATCCACTTAATCAGCTTTACCCATCAACAAGTTTCAGCTAGATCCACTTAATCAGCTTTACCCATCAACAAGTTTCAGCTAGATCCACTTAATCAGCTTCACCCATCAGCAAGTTTCAGCTAGATCCACTTAATCAGCTTTACCCATCAACAAGTTTCAGCTAGATCCACTTAATCAGCTTTACCCATCAACAAGTTTCAGGGTATAGGTTACCCATCGCCTTTGAACTTGATCTACTCAGCTCGGCCATTCAATCTTAGCATGAGCTATCTATCTAATCCCTTACCTGTGAGGTTTCCAAGCCTCGGGTGGTTCTGTTGTCAGGGAAGGGGAATGGGTTCTCGCTGTTTGCCTTCCAGTCTGCAAGAATGTCTTGGCTGACGTTCAGGGTTAGTGGAGCCATGTCGTTTGTCTCCAAAAAGCTGACTCCTCCAAATCTGTTCGTCAATTTCCAAAAAAAAACCACAGCAAACATGTTGCAAACTGCTATCTGATATCTATGAATGATTAAATACAAATCTCATGAATTTAGGTGTCCTGACTCATCACATTTCGATGTCAGCAGCATCTTTCTGTCTTTTGACAAAGATCCTGCAACTCCAATGATAGAAAAGTTCTTATTCAATGTTGGTGATCAATGAAATTCAATGCAATTCAATGCAATTCAATGCAATTCAATGCAATTTAATGCAATTCAATGCAATTCAATGCAATTCAATTCAATTCACATTTATTTCCATACTAATTTGTAGGTCCTAAAGGTACTGGGCAAAATAAAACACAAGAAAGTAATAAATTCCAATAAAATAATTAATTTCAAACAGAATATGTGCATGAAGGTAATACACGGATCAACAAGATCAGTGTAACAGCAGCAGAAGCATCATGGAATGAATAAGCCAGGGCTTATAGGGAACAGCCTTTGGACAAAATGTCTTACCTCTGCCAGACGTAGTCCAGCGTGGTAACCCTGACGTAATTGCTGATGCCCATGCCGGTGTAGTTCTCGAGGACGTCCGTGGTGGGGACCAGTCGCTGGGCCGGCGGGGGACCCTCCGCCCCGTCCAGGCATTCCTCGAAGCCCTGGCCGCTGCAGAAGCACGTCAGCTCGTCGTCCAGGAACTTCTCGTACAGGTCCGGCTCCATGGTCTCCGCCTCCCAGTCGCCGGCGATCTGCGGCTCGCACTTGTAGCCACTAGTCCACGGAAGACATGCATCGACACACGCAGTGCTTAGAGGTACGATTTGATAAGACTTGCAAGGTTTGCATGGTGGAAATACATGGTGGAAATGCTAATAAAGTGGAAGGTTTGCGGTGACACCATGAAGCACTTCTCTTTCAAGAAGAAGTGGGGCTCTGAAAAGAACCGGTAAAACTCAACGTTTCGGGTAGTGTGTACTCTGCCCGTCGTCAGGAGACTGCGTCAGTTTACAGCCTGAACGTACACCATCACCAGTTTCTCTTTCTTTGAAACGTTGAATCCCTTAGTTCTCATAACGACACATGGTGGAGATGACACTTTTCCCGACAACTTCAGTTGCTTGTTCCTCCGCAAACTAAAATGCTCTCCTATCAAACCATTCGGGTTTGTTCAATAAATTTTGTATTTGTGCAACAGAACTGCTTTGCAATGTTGCTAAAAATAAAACTACTTTTAACACTCATTGTGGGGTGTATTTGCAAGTTTTGAGTTTTCATGCTAACGAGAATTTCAATATTCATGAGCAAATATAAATTCAATTGGTTGTGTGCACAAGTTTCTGAAAATGTCTGGGTTTTCCTCCTTGCAGACCTATCCCTATACCTGTTGATCTACTGCCAAAATGTATGCTTCTTAATAATTTAGTGAAGGATTTTTTCATCAAACCTAACCCAGCGGGATTAATTTGCAATTTGCAATTTGAAAGTTAATGGGTTTTTTAAACTGTGGGTTCCGGACATGACCTGACAATAGCGCCCTCATATTTTTAATGATATTTGTGTCCTTTGTTTCTCATCAGTGTCCTATTCACTCTCTTCCTCCTTCCTTCGTGTACATGTATCTGTTTTGTCCTTGTCACTCTGCCTTTGAGAAAGGTCCTGCTAGGATCGAAACGTCAGGCCCACTAAATTTTAAGATATTTTTAAAGGTAAGAAAATTACCAATTTCTGACCCCATTAAGAAAAAGAAGCTTGCTAATAATAGTGCGTACACCTCAGATCCCTAGATGACAACAGAAAATGAGCTTGACTGTGATATTTATTGCAGAGAACCTTTAACTTTCTGGGTTGATTAGTGTTGATCGGATGTGTGTGACTTACTCGCCCACGAAGACGTTGTCTGCCATGCATCTGGTCCCGATTCCTGGGTCGTCTATCGCCATTGTCTCCTCCATTGCTCTGGCCAGTGCATTGGTGGGCTCGTCGTTGCTGTAGAAGACATAGTTGGGGTTACCGGTCAGCCAGGGCACCAGTGGGAGCTTGATGGGCTCCGATTGTATGGGCTCGGTCACAGTGAAAACCATGGCAACGCAGACAAAGATAACAGGCAGAATAACCTGAAAAGGGGAAGAAAACGTCAACATTTAACATTTTTATAAATGGCAATAAAATATGAAATGTAAACTTCAGATGAATTTCCCGTTTGAGAGGAAGATCGATATTTCAATAATTTTGATGTGGGTATCATATTATCCTAACATGTACATAGGATATTGTCCTGTTTACAACATTGTTTATGTTTTTATTTCAATGAAGTTTCAGGCCTACAGCTCAGACATAAGGTCCTACATCTTGGGCATTAAACTATCGGTCTAAGTCTTCGGCACTGCGATCTCAGTCTCAGTCTTGGTCGTGGGTATGAAGGTATTTGCCTAACTCCTGGACACCAAGATCTTGGTATTGGTCTTGGTCAATGATGTCTTGGTCTTGGGCAGTAAGATCATGGTATTGGGCAGTAAGATCTTGGTATTGGTCTTGGTCAATGATGTCTTGGTCTTGGGCATTAAGATCTTGGTCTTGTCTTGGTCAATGATGTCTTGGTCTTCGGCATTAAGATCTTGGTCTTGGTCTTGGTCAATGATGTCTTGGTCTTGGGCATTACGAACTTGGTCTTGGTCTTGGTCTTGGTCTTGGGCATTGAGATCTCAGTCTCAGTATTTGTCATGGCCAGAAAGATCTTTGCCCTCAGTGTTTGGGGGATTGAGATCACGTTCTCAGTTTCAGGCATTCAGATCTTGGTCATGGTCCTGACTATTGATGGCTTGGCCTCGGTCTCATCAGGCGCCCAGATTTCGACCTGGGACTTCCAGTGCGGGACAGACCCAAAGGCTGCTGCCCAATGCAGCCACACAGCTGTATACGCCGGTCATTCGCAGACCCGACGTCGCCATCACCTGGGCAAAGAAGCCCTTCTTGCTGCGCCTGAAGTGATGGAAGCGCTTGACGATGAGCGCGTAGAACTGTCTGCGGATGAGGTTGATCTTGGCCCAGATGTCCTCGTCATCGTCGTGGTCGGTGGACAAAGTCCGCGGGCAGGGATCGCTGTCTTCGCCCGGCATCCGCACGTTGGCCACAGACACTATCCGAGCAAAAACGAAACCAGTGTCATCACTGACGAGCTCAAGGTAAATCACGTTCTTCAAGAATTACTCTTAGATCTCTGAAAACTCAGAGGGTGTAATCTATCCGGATATTTCTCTCTGCCTTTGAGAGAGGTCCTGCTAGGATCAAAACTTCATCACCCTTCTATTTATTTGTATTTTGTGCTTATTCAAGTCAGGAAAGCGGCGAGTACGCATTGACAAGCTCATTACGAATCCTGTGATCAATGATTTGATTGTAGCACTGGAGCTATGTGTAGGCCTATATAGGCCCGTGGATCTGGTTAATATGGCTTCTGGAATGGCCGGTCAATTTGAGTCACTTCGTACCAATGCCATTCCAAAACCCCAAATATATATGTTGTATGCAAATTTGCCCCAAACAAGGCTATAAAGACACTCAAGCCCCTACACAACATTGGTAAGATCGAAAAAAACAGAAATGTTCACAGATTTACATGAAACTTATACAGTTTGAAGATGGTTATAGTACAAACCTCTCACTGAGATATTTCTGCCTAAAATGTTGTATTTTGGGAGAAAAGAGTAAAACAAATAGTTTACGTCTCACCGAGATCTAAACTATTTTTCGGAACAGTATGGCGTTGAATGATGCATTTTCGCGAAACAAATAAAGCGGTTTTCACGATTTTCTCGAGATTCGGTTGGCGGATTGAGCTGAAATTTTCACAGGTGTGCTATTTCATGCATATGTTGGATCAGACAACGTATGGATGCTATTCTTTGACCTCGACCGATGTTGTGTAGGGGCTTTTTAAGGGCTAAGGAAAGAAGGAGATAGAGGGGACTCTGGAAGGGAGAAGATATGAATTAACATTCCATAATGTTCCATAAGGTTGGAAGTCTGGTACGAACGTTGACAAAATCAGAAACGGGTACGAATGGGTTTGGAACAGTTATTTGGATACCAAATGATGCAGGTGTGAATGCATAGGCCTACATACATTAACTTCGAGATTCTTTTGATCATTCAAGTCAACACGGCAGTCAGAAAGCATGCGTATGCAAGCTGCAATGCTGCAAGCAGAAACTGGATCACAGGCTTCGACGAGGTCATCCCGAATGGTACTTGATGGTACTCAACGGCTTTGAGGGGGTTTTCCCAAACCAAAGCATAGACAGATTTGACCCCGACTACGTAGCTGGACGCCGCCATGTCTGGGGGGCTCCCGGTCTCGTCAGCACATACCAACCCCTTTGTGTGTACTAAAATATCAGTCATCTGATAGGCACACGCAAAGGGTTGGCGTGTGATGCCCCCCAACTATTGCGGTTTCGGGAAGGATTCCCCGAATGGGTCTATGGCTATAGCCCTGCATGGTCGGCGCTTTGTGAATTGACTTGGTCGGACTTACCGTTCGTACTCTGTATCTCATTGGCTTCGCGGCTGGCTCTTCGCATCAGCTTCTTGCTTTGCTGTCGACTAATCTGCCGCTGCATCTTGGAGTTGTTCTTCTGGCGGCTCTCCCGGCGACCCGGCATCTTGACGCTGGTCTTGAAGCTCTGCAAGCGGCTGGAGCTCTCCGCGGCTCTCTCCCCCGGCGCCGCCTCGGGCGCGGTGCGGTTGGCCGAGTCCTCGCGTCTGCCGTCGGCGGCGTCATCGCTCAGATCCACGCTGTCCATGCTGTTGGCTTCGGCAGAGTCGGTGTTGGGACCGTCGTTAGGGTCATCTGCAAAGAGATATCAAAGGATAAAGAAAGGAGTTCTTCTCTGGAACCAAATTATATGTATTTTTCCAATGACGTCAATTGCAACTTGTAAAAGGCTGCATAGGAAACTTTTATTAAATGCCACTAATAACGGAGCGGGTTTTTTCTCTCTTTTTTTCTAAACAATGTCAAAGTATATTTGATACAAAAATAAACCTGGGATTAGATTCTTTATTGTCGTTCTTGTTGTTTACAGCTATTCACTAACTTGAACTAATGATGAGGATCCTCACTTATTATTCTGTATTATTTATTTTGATATTTGTTTATCTCGAGACTTAAAGTGATATACAAAAATGTTGCAAACTGCTTAATGACTAAAATTATCAAAATGCAAATCTTAATATTTAGTGGGCCTGACGTTTCGATCCTAGCAGGACCTTTCTCAAGGGCAGAGACTTGTTAATTTACATGTATTATCTTTGCAGGGGGGAGACCTCGTATACAAGGTTCGGCCTTCTGCCTGACCTTCCTCTATACCATCTCAAGTATATGTACTTTCTTTGCTCTATATCATTTATATTGAGCATAGTATGGAAATAAACCTGAAACCTGAAACCTGAATGAAAGTGAAGTTTAACCTATCTAGGTATACTGTTATCGGGCACTGATTAAAAATAGGACTAAGTTCCTATTAACCAAGTTGATTCGTGCTGACTGGTTGCACCCATCTACCATTATGTGTATAGTGTGAGTGGGGAGGGGTTGATATGAGGTTCACATTACCGTGGTCACTGAGCAGAGCGTGTTCGTCCGAGCCCACGGCCCGCTCCCCGCGGTTCTTGAGGCTCTTCTTGCGCCGCTCCTTGACGCTATCGCTGGTGGCCGGCAGCTGGTAGCTGCGCCTCTTCAGGCTGCCCCGCCCCATGAACGGCCGGGGCAGGTTCCCGTTGTCCGTGCCCTGCGTGGTGGCCCCCGGGGTGAACACTCCCAGATCGTCGGTTACCGACAAGAAAACCTTCCACAGAAGACAGAATTTGCGGTGACACTGACTCAACCCTATTCAAAGCCCCTGCTCACCATTTGCACAAATCCAAATTTCGACCTGACTACTTTTGTTAAACTAACTTACTCAAGTAAATACCAGTATCAGACATGCTGTAAACTTTTAGCGCTTGGAATGCTGCCATTTTCATGAAAAGCGCAATTTTGTATGATTTCCAACGGTCGTTTTAAAACGACTTTTGGAGAAAAAAAAACACATGCTTATCGCCCTATGTTGTCTGGATATAGTTAGACTTTTTTGTTTCAATATCGCAACATGGCCATTCGCAATTATCGACGACTGTCTCGAGATTTACTTGCAATTTTCAGGTTTAAATGCACGGTGGCGTTAATGGAAATTCTGCTAGAGGTGCATTTTATGATCTTCGAAGCTGACACAGTTTGATGAAAAAATTAGCCAGTTTTCACCATTTTCTCGCGACAGGGTTGACGGATTGAGCTGAAACTTTCGCAGGTGTGTTATTTCATGCATTACATGCTGAATTAAACAAAGTGTGGATGCCAATGCCAATGGGGTGTAGGGCCTTCTGACTGGTACAGGGAATTGAAGCCAAGCCTTTGGTATATGGCACCGGTAAGCTACCACCTTAGTTATCTAGCTATGATATAGGAGCCTTCTCCATACAATGGTCAGCTATACCCGGGTAAGAGGAAGATGCCATTCAGGAGCATTATACCATTAACTGCCATTATTATGTCCACAGGGAACGACCTCCCCAATTTACATACCTAACACTACAGTGCATTGCTAACTGAGCCATCCCCGAAGATCAGAGTTATCCAGCAGTTAATGGATGAATGCTTTCTGAGTGGCGCCCCCAAACCTGAAAAGATCGTCGACTAATTGGGAAGGCCTCCCCAGGGGCTGCTAATAAGCTCTTGTGGTATAGAGTGCTGGTGCGTTGCTGACTACAGTGTCCAGTCAGTTAACGGTCCAGTCAGATTTTCTGTTCAATTTTTCACAGATTTTTCAACATTGCTTGGCCAGGTTTGATTTTGTGTTGTGCCTCTTCTGTGGTGCGATGGTTAAGACGTAAGATGAGACGATCTGGAAACGACACCAACCTCTTCCAGTGAGGTGTCTGAGATGCCGAAGTTGGAGATGCACAATCGGTCCTTGAAGGTGTCCAGGTCTTTGAAGAACTGCTGCAGGGAGCCCTCTTGGGTGGCGGTGGGGGGCAGTATGTAGGACATCTCAGTGCCCAGGTTCTCGCACAGCGAGGCTCCGGGCACGTAGCTCCTGATGAACCGACTAACCACGCTCACTTGGCACGTGTCACAATCTGTTCAAGAAACGCCAAGGTCACGTATATAATGAGATTTGAAGGTTTGCATGGTGAGAATATCAGGATAAATAGGTTTGCGGTGACACCATGTAAATTCTCTTTTGTGAGTAAGTGTGGTTCTGAAAAGAACCGGAGGAACTCGACGTTTCGAACAGTATAATCTGCTCGTCCTCAGGAGAAGACGAGCACGAGTATACTGTTCGAAACGTCGAGTGGTGTCTCCGCAAACCTATTTATCCTCGTCACGTATTTAGGCCTACACATTCAATTGGCGTTTGCCCTACACTCCAAAAATAATTCGTCAATTTACTTAGAAAAATTCACGCAACATAGTTGCCTTAATTTTATTACGTCATTTAAACTCGCAATAATTGTAAGTGTTTAAAGCTCAACTCCGTAATTAAATCCTACTTAAAACAATATGTTTTTATTTTACTTAAAATAATTAAAGATACAGTGTTTCCTGAGATGTTTCAGTAATTTGAACTTATAAATAATTTGTTCTTTGTACTCTTTGTTATAAGTGCATACAACTTGAATTGTATTTGTTTTCAATTTACGTAATTCATTTAAGTTATATAGAGTTTACCCTGTTTTTAAGTAAATGTAAAGCGCACCAATTCTAATTGAAGCAAATTAATCGTTTGCTTTTGTTTTTACTTTAATGTCTACTTTGTTGTGATTACTCAATACTCTTTCAAAACCATTCCACTGATGTTTTTATTAATTTATTCATATTTGATTATTTTTCAAGTAGGTTCCACTTAACCTTATGAAGTTTGAGATCAACTGCATTTTGTGTCCAAAGAACTCTGGTCGACAATTAGTCAACACATACTTCTTCAGTATACGGAGGCGCGGTAAGAACTGTATGCTATCCGGTGCTTTTGCGGGAAGATCTGGTGCTTTGCGTTGGTGAGAATGTTACTCAATGAGGGTTTGCCCTGCCGTCGTGTAGACAACACTCATGTGCTTTACGCGATGGTCTGCTTGGAAACATACAGGGAGTTCGGGCTGTGAACCCGTGACTCCTGCAACTTTCTTAGGGTAACATCTAAACACACATTCGAACTGGCAAACATGTTTGTGGTTGATTAATCTTATAGAGTGACGAATGAAGGCTTAGGCTCGGGCTTAGGCTTCGGTCATAATTATCTTACTCGTTATAATCATCACAGGCGTTTGGACCCAGTTTCTTGTGGAATAACCTGTACCTATCAATCCAACAAACCTTCAAATTCGGAAACAAAACCACAATCTGGTTTTTTTCTTTAGGTTTTGTCAGACGGAGACGAAGCCTGAGCCCCGACCATAAGCCTTCGTTTCGAAAACGGTCGAAGTCTCCTCGCGAGAGGAAAAGTGCACACTACCCCAATCATTGACTGATGACCGGCCCCTTCTTAGAGCCACGCTCAAGTTTGGCAAGTTTATCAGGTTGCCCTCACCTGGGATATCAAAGGGTGGTTTGGCTTGCTCCTCATAATCCATCTCAGCACTCCCCGGATCGAGCTTCGCCTGGTTCAAGGACGAAACAAACTGGAACCTTTAAAGACTCATACCCACAAAAAATGACAAGGAAGGCATGCAGGTACAATAGGGATTAGGGTAAAGCAAGATGGGGAATTGTATCGAAACGAAACTTTGCCTAAAGCTAGGCGCAAGTACATGATTTATTATTTTCATTTGGTGAAGGGTAGTTTCCACAAAGAGTCTGATATCACATCCCCACACTAGGTGTTGACTCGAATCCCCGCCCGAGCTGCTTATAGACAATGAGGAGCTGCTTATATAGACAATGAGCATGGACAATGAAAACATAGAGTTCTCAACCGCGACTACATCTACGGTCTGACAGAAATGGATGGAACAGATCTCAGGGAACATTTCTATAGGTAGTATGTCAATAAATGGGTTTAAAGGTCTGTACAACATTGGTAAAAGTCAAAAGATTGCCACAGTAAAAAGATTGCCACATTAAACATTCCAAAATAGAAATCCTGCGAAGGTTGTAGCTCAAATGGTAATCTGAGAAAGTAGGAAAGGCAAATAACCGTCATGGTTTTTGCACCGTTCAGTAGTGTAAGAAATAGTTTATTACTCGCGAGTAATAAGCTAGGCCTATTTGTCGATGTTTGAGTGAGGATTTCTCGAGAATTGCATGCTGCATCCCAGACCGTAAGCTTTCAACGTGAGGATTCTATCATGACTACTGTATATACCAACTGTGTAAATCAGAAGGAAATCTGTGGACATCGATGTTTTCCGATCTTCCCAATGTTGTATTGGGCCTTTAAGCACTTGCTTGTTACTTATTTTCTAATCTTATTTCTCTGGTAATGGATTATGAATCATATCATCACATAAATTGATACCACAATTTGAAGCCACATACTACCTAGCAAAGCTGTTTAAGGTATAAACCTTATAAACTTCCATTTTATGAAGACAAACCTTAGATGTAGTGGGTCTTGAGCTGTAACTCCTTAGTAAGAGGGCTTTCAGAACTTTGCTGATTGTCTATTGTGGGGGTATTTCTTCCAAGCACTCAGTCGGGCATAGAAGCAAGATGCGTCGGGAAGGGTATAAATCCCCCATTGAAATGCATAAAACTATTACACAAAATAAAGCCACAAACTGCACACTGACTCCAATGACCAAACAGAAGACCCGACGTTTTGATCCTTAGCAGAACCTTTCTAAAATGCATACGAGAATGAACTGTTCAGACCCCTGTTCAGAAAATTCAGACCCCTGGTTTTCTTATAAGAAGCTGCATATAATCTTGAAAAAGTACAATTAAAAAATACACACTCATAAATGCTGCATTACATTCCGATGACGATCCAGGGTGGATTTCACAAAGCCTTACGATAGACCCATCGTAACTTATTCGTAACGCCATTATGGTTCATGTGCATCTGTGCATTGTCTTGGGACGGGTGGTAAGTTACAATGGGTTCAGTGATACCGACTGCTGCTTGGATCAAAAGCCTTCTTAATGCTTAAGATTCCGTCTAATTGAGATGTAAGAGTAAGTCGTGTCTGGTCACTTATTCCCCCTGCCTATATCTGTTCTCCTCCTAGTCATTCTGTCCCTGAGAAAAAAAAAACCCTTCTAGAATCGAAACTTCAGGCCCTGCAAAATGGTTGAGATTTGTACGGTGACTGTCAGTCATTCAAGTCAATTGTGTAAGTCAGTCGTATCTTCACTTCTCTCCTTTCCTATATCTGTTAGTGACCTTGTCAGTCTGTCCTTGAGAAAGGGTTATGCTATGATGGACAGGCTATAGGGCATCTAAATTGGTCCGATTCAGAGGAGGGAACCAACCTTGTCGGGTGTTTGCACGGATTCTTCGTCCCCTTCGTCGACTTTCCACTCCTCCGACGGTCCGGCGTCAAAGCCTTCGTTGTCCAGGCCGCCGCCTGCCAGCATGACCGCCCGCTCGTCCTCGGTAGCCGTAGCCCCGCCCTGGCCCTGGCCCTGCCCCTTCCCCTTCCCCTGCCCCTTCCCCTGTCCTTGCCCCTGGCCCGTCCCTTCCGGCATCCTCTTGTTCAGGACCAGGTAGTAGCCGTTGCCGAAGCGGCTCTTGAGGAAGAGCGAGGTGCCGGAGCATCGGAGCTGGCCCGAGGAGATGATGGCGATGCGATCTCCCAGCACATCTGCCTCGTCCATGTGATGCGTTGACATGATGATGGTGCGGCCTTGAAAAAGACGAGAGAAGAAAAAAAAACCAAAAACCAAATAACGACAAGAGATGTTCCCTGCCTTGTTTATCTACCAAGGCACGGCATTTCAATGGCCGCTGAGAAAGAGAGAATGCGAAAGTTGCTTCACTGTGCACATTCTACCGTCATTTCTTCCTGCAGCCATGCACGGAGTTGAAACAAATTGCATTGGTACCCCAGGTCATCGCGTAGCATACCGAGTCATTGCCTTGGTGCCCCTGGTCATTGCCTTGCTGCCCCTGGTCATTGCCTTGGTGCCCCTGGTCATTGCCTTGCTGCCCCTGGTCATTGCCTTGCTGCCCCTGGTCATTGTCTTGGTGCCCCCTGGTCATTGCCTTGGTGTCCCTGGTCATTGCCTTGCTGCCCCTGGTCATTGCCTTGATGCCCCCTGGTCATTGTCTTGGTGCCCCCTGGTCATTGCCTTGGTGTCCCTGGTCATTGCCTTGATGCCCCCTGGTCATTGTCTTGGTGCCCCCTGGTCATTGCCTTGGTGTCCCTGGTCATTGGCTTGCTGCCCCCTGGTCATTGCCTTGGTGACCATGGTCATTGCCTTGTGTCCCCTGGTCATTGCCTTGGTGCCCCTAGCCAATATAGCCATTACCTTGGTGTCCCTGGTCATTGGCTTGGTACCCCTGGTCATTGCCTTGGTGCCCCCTGGTCAGAGCATCGGCGCAACGGGTCATTTCCTCGGTGCCTCTGGTCATTAAATAGGAACCCCTGGTCATTTCCTTGCTGACCCTGGTCATTGCATCGGCGCACCGGGTCATTGCCTCACTGCCCCTCTTTATTATTGCATAGGAACCCCTGGTCATTGCCTTGATGCCCCCTGGTCATAGCATCGGCGCACCGCACCTTGGCCATCGCTTTGATGCCCTTATTCATTGTCTTGCTACAACTGCCCGTTCCCATGGTGTCTCTGATCACTGCACTGGCACCAATCCCCACTCAACCATTGCCAAGATGTTAAAAACACGGTGACAATTCACACCCACATGCATACCTTCCTTATATTTGCCCAGTAACTCCCAAATCTCTCTCCTTGCATACGGATCCACACCGGCCGTTGGCTCATCTAGGATCACCATCTTAGAGCCACCCACAAAAGCTATTGCAATGGATAGTTTTCGCTTCATGCCACCTGCAGAGAGTATAGTAAGACACAGTAATACAGATTATATCTCTCCTCATTCCAAACCACAAGATTGTTACAGTGTATAGCCTATAGTTTGCAATGTCTGCACTGAAACTTTGTTAGTTAGTTCTTGAGAAGTGGATCATTACGGAAGCCCAATCGGGCCAGGTTTTCTAACGACAATTTTGTTTTTATTAATAATTTTGTTGTTATTTTAATAACGCAATAACTTTGCGAAATAACGCAATGATATTGCGAAATAGCACAATAACTTTGCAAAATTACGCAATAACATTATCCCTGCCTCCCTCCCAGCCTCCCTCCCTGCCTGCCTGCCTCCCTCCCAGCCTCCCTCCCTGCCTCCCTCCCTGCCTGCCTGTCTCCCTCCCTGCCTACCTCCCTGCCTCCCTCTCAGATCGTTGACTGTTTAACGCTAATCGCTATGGTATCAAAGACTAGGAATGTACATGTACTAGTGTCTCTATCCCAGCACAGGTCGTTGACTGTTTAACGCTATGGTATCAAGTCATTGATACCAGGTGGTAAAGGGCTCCTATAGGTTAGACCAGAGGTCTCGTGTTCATATCCCGGTCACGCAGATTTTCTTTGCAGTTTTCATAAAAATCATATTTTTAACATTTTCAAGAAGTTGATACAAAAAACTGTTGCCAACTGCTCACTGACTAAAGATGACCTGCAATTATAATACATAAATCTCAAAAGTTAGAGGGCGTGAAGTTTTGATCCTACGGTTAAAACTGAAGGAAACGTCAGTCCCTGTAACTTTTGAGATTTAAAGTTTTCAAGTTATAGTTTCCCCTCCCTTTGTTTGTTTGGACCGAAACTTGTCCCTTGTCTCACCGGATAGGTTGTTGACCAACTCGTCTCTTTTATTCTGCAGGTGGAGATGTTTCAGCATTAGTTCCATTTCTATGGCGAGGTCCAGTTTTCGGGCGCCTTTGACCTTGGCGTAGAACCACAGATGTTCTGCTACAGTTAAACTGAAGACGGAAATACAATTATGGAATCAAAACTTCAATTGAATTACGAAAAACCAAACAAAAAAGGGTCTTGGATAGTAAGAAAAAGCACATGAATAAAGTACCGGTGGACTACGAGAAAAGGGTGCTTTCCTGTCATACCTCTGTTCCCAAAAAGTGAGGCAGGGACAAATGATATTATGTTTTCACCCACTTTTGAAAGTTATATACGAAAATTTAGCAAACTGCTTACTGACTAAAATTGCCAAAATGCAAATCTCAAAATTTAGTGGGCCTGACGTTTTGATCCTAGCAGGACCTGACTCAAAGGCTAGGATCGAAACGTCAGGCTCACTAAATTTTGCCTTTTGAAAGTGGGTAGAAATTACAGTGTAAAACACACATCAACAGATACAACAATCCAAGGATATTGCTCACGAGTAAAAATGAGGGTAGTAGGAAGAGTGAGGTGGAGTCACTCATTGATAAAACATTGTAAACCAAAGGGACAACCCCTTCTGCCGATACATCGATCCAGTAGGCCACGCCCCTTGACAAATTGACCAATCACAACCCGCGATATAAGGTCCGACAAATTGCCGCAATTTTGTCTGACATAACGTTTTAGAATTTGTATTCTTGACTACACACAATTTTCGTTGTGTTTACTTTTGTTTCGTACGTACCAGGCGATTCCTTTGCAAACCGGAGTTTTAGCCTTAACCATGGTGAAGCGGTGTTTATATTGTCATTGTAATTCTGACTCTCGAAACCTAACCACGGCAAGATAGGAAATGTAAATTTTTGGCCTTTTCCAAAACCAAAGTCCAGCGGAGAGAATTGAGTGCTTTTGGTGGTTGCGGGCGTGCAGTGGGCGCGCACGGCGTGTGGACAATGTACAATCGTGAAACGTTGTGCGCATGTGCATGCGCGGTTGCTTGGCCGATGCTATGGTGGGCTTGGCCTATACTGGATCCGTGTGTTGTGGTGTGGAAGGTCGCCATAACGTACGATTGTATGACACAAAACAAGATGGTTATGGTGTGGAAGGTCACCATTAACGTCCGATTGTATATGACACAAAACAAGATGGTTGTGGTGTGGAAGGTCACCATTAACGTCCGATTGTATATGACACAAAACAAGATGGTTGTGGTGTGGAAGGTCACCATTAACGTCCGATTGTATATGACACAAAACAAGATGGTTGTGGTGTGGAAGGTCACCATTAACGTCCGATTGTATATGACACATTTCATCCGTTCGAAATCAAACGTCAAATACGAGGGACAATTGGTTGAGAATCCTGACCATGTTACGTGACATTCCCATGGCTGAAAAAGACAAACAAGGGAAGGAAACATGACTGCGAGACTTACTAGTCGAAGAGAACGTTGTGTTGCGGACACATTCCCAGGCTTTTGCGGATACCCACAATGTCAACCAGAATGTCTTTGCCGTAGATGTAGGCCGTGCCTGCCGTGGGCGGGAACAGTCCGGTCAGAATGGACCTATAGATATCAAACACACGAGACTCCACAAAATAATTAAAAGCACCTCGAAAACAAGATGGTTGTCTCTTGAATGGTCGAGTAAGCAATATGATGCCTCCGGCCCGCGATATTTTTTTCCCATACCACATAAACGCTATTGGTCCATATGTTTGTGCACAAACAAAGTATGAAGAATTGAGTCTCAGGTCACTTGGATTGTTCACGTACGTTGTATTCCCTGTGCAGACAGCTTTTAATGGCTGTGCAGAAATGCAGAAAGCCTATCCCTAGCTTTAACTTCAACCGGTATTGCCTCCTCCCCTCCGCCTTGCCCCCATCCCGTAAATTGTTTGTGCACAAACATATGGGCCCATAGCGTTTATGTGGTACGGAAGAAAAAAATCGCCTCCGGCCCGTAGTAGTCCTCATCATACTAGTTTCTGATAGTCCCTGTAGTACTTCTACGATAACGGGGAGCATTGAGTCATTATTGCTAGTCGAACAAAATCTAGTCGATTAATAATCGAACAAACTATGTCGGCTGAATTAAGGAGGCATGGGGTTTCATATGTGATGCGCTGGCAAATTAAGGTTTAGTTCGAAGTGGTGGTCCCACACCTTTTTGAGCGTAGACCAAACCGACCTATCATGATCGCTTCTTTTCCAAAACCAAGCCATGACTCAGGCTACTGTTAATTAGTCCCCGTCGAAAGCCGACAACACGGGTCTTAGCTTCTTTGTCGAAGTTGAAGCTTATGGGGATCTTTATTTTTTTTTTTTCAAAACGGTGTATCATAGATATAACACGATGTTTGCGTCGAGGAGAATGTAATTCAATCAGGTTTTGCCCTTGCTCGACGTGATAAACACCGAGTGCTCAGTGCTTTGCCCGGTGCCTTGCACAGTGTTTATCACGTCGAGCAAGGACCTCATTGAAAAACGGTGTATCTCCTCTAAAACCAAAGATTATGCCTCCCGTTTCCACACCTTATGCCTGGAAACGAAAGACAGAAAAGGAAGACAGACAACCAACCCTTTGACTGGTTATGAAAACGCCCTTATTTCTCCTGCCGACCGGCAGAATACACACTGTCCGAAACTTTCACATTGGCCCAATTACACGTAGGCCGTTTTCGAAATGAAGGCTTAGGCTCGGTGCTTTAACAGGCTTCGGTCATATTAATCTTACTCGTTAAAATATCACAGGCATCTTAAAACAGGCGTTCGGGCCCAGTTTCCGCGGGAAATACCCTGTACCTATATTTTAAGCCAACAAACCTTCAAATTCGGAAACAAACCACAACCTGGATTTTCAGGTTTTGTTAGACGGAGACGAAGCCTGAGCCCGAGCCGAAGCCTTCATTTCGAAAACGGTCATAGAGTCACGTAAGCGTGAAGATCTGCTAAGCATGAAAAGTCTTCCTCGTGTAAACAGGATTACAGACCATATCATGATGCAATCTCAATTGCTTCTATTCCATTATATTCTATCACATTGCTTGTATTCGACTGCTCTTTACTTAGCATGGAGCAAAAGTGACGTTTTGGTGTGCTAGCTGAGTCTTCGAATCGTGACTTTTTTTCGCTATAAAAGGAAATTTGGGGCTTGAGTGTAGCTCCATGAAACTGGCCCCAGCTCTTCTCAGTGGCGCACTCCTTAGAAGAGACGACTGTCATTGTGCGTGTTACAACGGCCTCTCATCAATGACCCAAGCAACTGGCACGGACACTCACATGGTGGTTGTCTTGCCGGCTCCGTTGTGGCCGAGGAAGGAGGTGATCTGACCCTCGTAGAAGTTGATGCTGAGGTTGTTGACTGCCAGCTTCTTGCCCGTCTTGTAGACCTTGTACAGGTTGCTGATGGAGGCTCCCAGCTTCAGGTGTGTGGGCTCTTGCTCAAAATCCGAGTTCACTGATCCGTGGCAAGGGGCAAAAAGAGTGGTTTCGTTTGGAAGTTTCAGAATTGTATCCGTGAAAATCTCATTTTTGGGGGGTATGAAAGTCGCCCAACACAAGGCCCCCCGAGGCCACTCAAGGTGAGGGCTAAAAGGAGAAGAACTAGTAGCAAACTAGATCAGGAGGAAGAAGGATGAGCGTTTATGTTTCGTTTGAATTGAGACAAGTTATAAGAAAGTGGGAAACAGATTGCAGGTAGAGACTTCCATAGTGCAGCAGTGCGCGGGAAGAAGCTATATAGAGTACCGCTTAGTACCGTTCAAAAGGAGGCTCATAATGACTGTCATCGTCCTTTTTTCTAAGATTGATGAGCCAGTGAAGGAGACAATCTTTCTTTTGGAGCACAGGAGGAAAGTTGCTTCACTGTGCAACATTCTACCGCCATTTGCTGAGACCACCTATACTGAGATGAAACGAATTCTTCCCTCATAGAAACACGTGCGAGAGAGACACCTAATCTTCTGTAATATCTACTAGTAGATATACTGGTAGATATACCCGAATGGAACACAAATCTTCATCGTTCACGACAATGGGAGTGTGTACATGCAAAATGTTCTCATTATCATAAATGTCATGCGTACTGTGACCTACTGTTGGCCCTATTTAAGTAAAAGATGAATTTATCTTTTTCTGTGTTCATATATAGCGTGGGGAATGGGTCAAACAGCGTAGGGCCAAAGCATTTGATTCACCACTGGGTCTACTCTTATCAGAAATGTAGCGGGTTTGTGATTGATATTGAACATAACAGACCAGCATTTGGGCCTTATTGACCGATAATGATTGCCATTTTGAAAGTTTCAGCAACGATTTTCAAAATATTGTTTAAATACATTTTCCTTACAACGCAAGACCACTGTTCATCGGTTAAAATTGGTAGCACCTGTGACAGCCAAAATGATCTTTTCCGGTGGAAATTTATGGAAATTTACTTATTTACTCGGAACATAATTATAGGATATATATATATATATAAAGGGTTGGCAGAGTATAAACTATAGGCCAAAAATCTCTCTGATTTAACATCTGAGATGCAGATAGAACTGTACGTGGTGGATAGGTCGGCCAAAACAGTAGTGTCTCTGGGTGTGTGTCAAAATAATGGTCTATGGACAGTGCTGAGACATGGCCCAATAGGCCCAGTGTCTCGGGAATGTGGTCACGTGGTCTGTTGTATTGCTCATGAATTATTCATGACTTTCAGAGAACAGTTAAACAGAATAAATAAAAAAAAATAAAAAATCCGTTCACCCACCAATAACTTACTCAATTGAAAACGCACAATTTTATTGATGGTTAACTAAGGCATTGACGGGAATGGATATAGCCTAGATCAACAATAGTCAGTGTACCTGCTCCGATGTCATTTTTCGTGGTGGACGGAAGCAAATCGGTATCCGTCTTCGTGGTAGTCTGGGATCCACACCAGTAGGACTTCAGAAAGGGGAAGTTGTATGGTTTGGGGATCCCATAGGCACCTGTCAGACAAACAATTTGAACGATGAGGTGAATCTAGCCAATGTCTTACCCTTGCTTAATTATACTGATTTCAATTCTAATTTTGGCCGACTCATCGAGTATAATACTGACCGGTTCTTCTCTGAATCACATCTGATTGGCGAAGGGAATTCCCGTTTATATGATTACTTCATTAATTCTCGTTTCTTGTTTACAATTATAGTTTTATAGAGTAAAGTAAATGGCCAATTTCCGGACAAGGGGATGTCTTTGGGCCTAATTCTAATTCAGGCATTGCGTGAAATTTTAGCTCTCGAAAATCTGGCGTTTTCGAGAAAAGAGGAAATTGTGTTGGAGCGAGCGTTGGAACGCTGGATCGTTAGAGGGCTTGATGTTTGACACCTCAGCAGGATTAAAAACAGAAACACTCTTTTAGGCCATGCATGCTAGGATTGCAATTTAAATTTTCTACCCTTCCTTCATTAGCATTAACCAGACTGTGCAAAGAGATGCAAGAAGGCCTTGGAACCCCGAGCAAATGTCTCACCCGGGAAGACGCCCTCTATGTACCAGGTGAAGAGCATGTAGAGGAAGGCGTCCAGCCAGAGCATGCCTATGACCTCCAGAAAGGTCATGGAGTCCCCGGTGGAGATGGGCGTGTCGTTGATGTTGCTCCACTGAATCCCGTCCGACTGGATCTCGAAGAGGCTCAGGTACTGGCTGCTGTAGCCGAATGCCATGGTGTTGGACAAGCACTGCAAAGCCAAAGACATCAGACGTGGAAGATTTTCGAGGGGCTGATGATGGTTGGATCAATCCTAGCAGGACTTCTCTCGAAGGCATGCTAGTTATAACATTAAGACCGTTCTGAATTTTTGAAAATAGCCAAATGAAGCTGAAACAAATTAGCATCTAGCCTGTACCAGCGCTCTGTCACCTGAGGCATCCAGCTCTTAGCCCGGTATCTGATTGATTCCAAATAAGTCTGATGGGGCCTTTAGTCAGATATCTGTGCTTGGGTAATGGACTTTTCACCAAGGTGTTGGGGCTTCCTATACCTGCTTCCCGACCATATGAAAGGCGGAAACACCGGCCTAGCAACGTGGTGGGGGAGCTTCACCCATGGAAGCTCGTCGCCCCCACTCGCCCCACTGGGATTTTGAGTGTAGTTTATCTTATACCAGCCCAAATGGATGTCGGCCCTCGCCCACGAAAATTGGCAGCTTCCATCCCCATGAAACCTGGCTACGCCGCTGGGCGGGAAGGGCGGACAGTTCAACCTTGTATCAGGTATTGAACCTTGTAACGCCTCCATGTCGGTTCTCATAGTGGAGACACCGCCATCTTGTTTCCCACTGAACGTAATCCCCACCCCCGTGGACATTTATATGATGCATGAATGTGATTTGCTTCAAACATGACGCAGCACGTCTCCAGAGTCGGCCAACTGTCCTGGGGCGTGCCGCCTTCCCATACGGTGAGTATGATAGCCCCCGGATTCTCGTCGTCAACGGGTCACTCCGCGTCCGACTCACCAAGACAACCTTGACCGGCAGAGGCAGGATAGAGTCCCACGTGTAGGCCATGGTGTAGGGCACGTAGGTCATGAAGAAGATGACAGCCCCGCAGGCGGCGGCCAGATTGGCCTGGGAGAAGAAGCAGCTGATCAGGAAGCTGAAGGTGATGGTGGAGACGCTGAAGGAGACTAGGGCGAAGAGAAGCACTGATGGATCCGAGTTGATGGTGATATTGCCGACCTAGGACAAAAGAAAAAACACCACCTGGAGATGAGGTTCTTTTTCACCATGTTTTTGTCAAGGATTATAACAAGGGTCAAGAAGAATAAGGAAGAATCAGGACGAATCAGGACGAATCAAGAAGAATAAAGAGGAACAATTAAGAATCAATATGACTTATAAAGAATCAAGAGGAATCATAAACAATCACGAAGAATAAAGAAAAATAAAAAGAATCAGGAAGAATCAAGGAAGAATCAGGAAGAATCAAGAAGAATCAAGAGGAATCAAATCAAGAAGAATAAAGATGAATCAAATCAAGAAGAATCAAGAGGAATCAAGAAGAATCAGAAAGAATCAAGAGGAATCAGGGAGAATCAAGAAGAATCAAGAAGAATCAAGAAGAATCAAGAAGAATCAAGAAGAATCAAGAAGAATCAAGAAGAATCAAGAAGAATCAAGAAGAATCAAGAAGAATCAAGAAGAATCAAGAAGAATCAAGAAGAATCAGGAAGAATCAAGAATAAATCAAGAAGAATCAAGAATAAATCAAGAAGAAAAAAGTATAATCAAGAAGAATCAGGAAGAATCAAGATGAATCAAGAAGAATCAAGAGGAATCAAGAGGAATCACGAAGAATCAAGAAGAATCAAGAAGAATCAGGAAGAATCAAGAGGAATCAAGAGGAATCAAGAAGAATCAAGAAGAATCAAGAAGAATCAAGAAGAATCAAGAAGAATCAAGTAGAATCAATTATAATCGAGAAGGATCAAGAGGAACCAAGAAGAATCCGGAAGCAAGGAAGAATAAAGAAGAATCAAGGAGGATCAAGAATTATCAGGAAGAATCGAGTAGAGTCAACGAGTCTAACCACAGACCTACCTTGAGCACGACTACCAGGAGGCAGCAGCTAATGAACATGACGGCAAAGCTGTCGATGAACCAGGCCACCCAGTGCACGCCGTCCCCCATGCCCATTACCTTCATCACCTCCTTCAGGCGCAGCTCCTTCTCCAGGACGATGCCCTTGATGGTCATGGCCACGGAGAAGATCCAGGCCAAGACCATGAAGAGGGGCAGGGCGGCGCCCAGTGAGCTGATAAAGCTGCATAGCAAAGTGAAGAACGAGAACCACAACAGAGGTATAAGGTTTACACGTGTTTGCATCTGAATTGAGTTGGGGGTGTGGTCCCTGGAGATAATACGACGGAGTGATAATTAGATACTTCTGACTGGCGTTCAACCCAGCGAAGTTAGTACTTGGAAAGGCTCCTAAGGGCTGGATAGCCAAGGTGGTAGAGGGTTTGGACGGTTAGTCAGAGGTCTTTAGCTTCGAGTCCCCGTTTAGTCAAGTTTCCTTTCTTATTTGTATTTACTGTTTTCAAATTTCCCGTCACAAGACAGTCTTCCTGTCTCTTCGTTGCTTGGCAAGAAATGATTAAGGGTTTTATGGTGCGCTTAGGTTGAAAGTGCGAGGATTGAGCAGTTCCCTGATCAGTTGCCGGCTCTCCTCAGAGCTAGATTCGCTCTGGAAAGAGATACGGCATATTGTCACTGCAAACAAGATACACTGATTCCAGATGGGTTGTTACATTTGGTCGTGTTCAGGAGCCGTTTTAAACTGAGAGTTTGAGACACAAACGAGACAAAAACTTGTCACGGAAGTCGATCACACATGTTCATCACTTGAGAACACGGGGTACCAGTTCAGGGAAGTTCACTCAAACTTGAAAAGCCCTCTTCACAGAGTCGGGTTATCAACCAAACTTCCCCTACTATTTTAGGCTAATTATCATGGCTCCGGTATTATACAAGTTAAGCTCTGAAGCCCAGTGGTCAGTGGTCAATTTCAAAACTCATCCTAGTTTAAGATCAATCGTAAGACGATGAGCGATACACAGAACCCACATGACCAATTAGAACTTACGAAGAGTTATGCATGGTACATTTTACTCGCATCTTATCTAATGATTGAACTCGAATTTTGTCTTTTCGTACCATCAGTTTTATAGTAATATGTCTTTCTCATCAATCGAGGACTGCTGAGTTTGTCTGGCTGTCTTCTTTCTTCTATTTTCTTGTGTCTTGTTTGTTGTGCGGTTGCCAAATTTCTTGTTTTAACGTGTGTTTGTATGTTTTTGCCTCTGGTCTCTCAAATTGCTTCTTTTTTCCGTTGATTTTTTTTTGTAAGTCAGACACATCTTTGATGATTTTTTTTTTACGTTGTTTTGACCTGGACGATGTATCTTTGTATATTTGATGTCCTAAGATATAAAATAAAAAAAGTAATGAATAAAATTAAAAAATTGTAAGTTGTACGATGTATCGTTATGCGTTGTGAAATCCACTCCCAGAACAAAGCGCCGGTGTCAGAAGCAAAAGTGTCCGCCATGCAAAACCGTCAGCCAGATAGTATTGCATAACGGACATAATTGCATGCGACACCGGTCTCAACCTGTGCAAACCCTCCCAATGTCATTGCATGCTGCGCTATCTGGGCTACTCACAAGTCGTCCACATAGCAGGGGTAGGGGAACTCCTGGACGTAGGTCCCTGCCCCGGAGTCTTCCGTCCTGAGGGAGGCTTTGACGATGCCTTGGTCCAGCATATCTTGCAGAAATACGAAGCCGCCAGTCAAATACTCGCCATAGTACAGCACTTCACTCATAGCGCCGGGGAGCCAAAAGCTAACCACAGACAAAAAGAAATAATATTTCGTCATTAGGTACTAAGCCCAATTTCACAGAGCCGCTTAAGCGTGAAAATCTGCTAAGCAGGAAAAGACTCACGCAGTTTTGTAGACTAAAGTAAATGAAGGGTACACCATTAGCATAGTGGCCAATTTCCGGACATTCCAAATTTGAGAAATGACTTACTCATCAGGAAGTTTGTAGACCTAATTATATCAGGCATTGCGTGAAATTTACTGCTCGAAAATTATGTCTGAACATTTAGCATTTATTTTCGCTCCCACTGATTTTCTTGTGACACGGATTGAGCCGAAACTTACCCAGGTATGGAAGCGATTCTTTGACCTTCGCATAAAGGTGTACACTACATTGAACACCTATTTTGATGCTCTGAGGGTTGAACTTACGTCTGCTTGTTTTGTTCTGTGTTTCGAACCATGTTGCTGTCCGTACGAAGCTGATACACCACGTGGGATGGTATGATGTCATTGTCAGCAGTTGTGTTGAAGCCTTCAAACACCACACCTGACAATTCATGAATAACATACGTTTAAAACGTTGGCAATAGACCAATTGCACAACCACTGTTTTATATGCTATCACGTAACATTATACGGTGAGTATTTTTTCATCTCGTTTGGCAGAGAACAGCGGTGGAAATGTATAAAGGAGAATGTGGACAGTATGATAGTCTTCTTAGGTAATTTCCGCTCCTGTTCTGCACCAAATGAGATGCAAAAATACCCACTATAAGTCACGTGATGCCATGCAAACATTGGACGCGCAATCTGTCAGAAGCATTTATCTATGAACTGCCGTATATCTTCAGGAACCAACTAATTTGCTTCCAGATACAAAATTAGGCTACATCGGAAATCCCAATGTTCTGTTTTTTTCATTGCACAGAGTCAACCTGACACTGTCGCAATGATAATTATGCTATAGCAATCAGCCAAAAGTCATGAAATCATTCATTTTGATCTGATGCATTTGCGTTGCTGCTGCCACATCCACTCTCTACATCGGGCACTAGCACAGTCCCGTTGGTTTGTCAAATCCATTGCATCCAATTTAATTTGTTTGTATTTGAATAAAACAATTGCTCTAGTTCGGTTCAGAATTAGGTCGTGTCCTTCATCACGGCAATCAACGTTAAGACACGGCAATTAACGTTAATTGCCGAGGACTACACACAACTCTTCATCAACCTAAAACCACTGTTTTGCCGTTCATTCTGAGCTCTGTCCAAATTGTCTACCGTTCGTAACACATTAAGTGATGTACAAATATACCTCCCCAGAATGTGTTGTTTTGCTGTAGCTTATTTGCAGCCGCTTGAAATTCTTCCAAAGTGCTGAACCCCCTTACTTTGTCCAGATTCACACACTGTGGGACACACAAAATTAATGAGAAATATCATACACATTTTCGAATCGATCGTCTGAGAGTTTTTCGTGAAAACGAAAGAAACACAAAAATTAACAATCTTATAAGGAGCAACCGGAACAGTTTTTGAGGAAACCTATTTTTTAGGAGTAACTGAGATTTTGATCCTAGCCGGATCGAGGCAGAATGACGAGGACAGATGAGGTCGATAGAGAAGGAGTCATAAGACAAAGAAAAGTGGATAGAAAGAGAGGGGGAGTGAAGAGGCAGAGGGCAGAGAGGGACAGAGACAGGGAGAGAGATAGGTTAAAAGGTGTGGAGAGAGGTGTGGAGAGAGAGCTGTGGAAAGAGAGAGCTGAGTGAGAGAGAGGTGGGCATACATACATACAGACAGACAGCTAGACAGACAGAGAAATAGACAAATAACAGACAACAGACAGACAACATACAGACAACAGACAGACAACAGACAGACAGACAGACAGCAAGACAGACAAGACAGGCAGACAGGCAGACAGCTAGACAGGCAGACACATAGACAGACAGACCGATAGATAAGACAGACATGAAGACAGACATACATACGTACATACATACAAACAGACAGATGAACAGAAAGAGAGATCAATAGATTGACAGAAAGAGAGATAGACATATAGGCAGATAAACAGACAGACATGCAGACAAACAGACAGACAGACAGACAGGGTCCATAGCCCACCTCGAGGGTGACCAGAGTCGTGTTGGCGAATTCATCCAAGGCATCTATAGCGTCAAGCCAAGAGCTGGTGTCCTGGAGAAATAACAAGTCATTTTATCTATTCACCAACAGCTTTATCATAAGTAACTCCAACTCCATTTACCGCAAGAACCCGTACACACACTATGCTCTTTAATTATACACGATCGTCCCGTGTTACGGCCTATTTTACACACGCGAGCGGTAACGGATTTCCGGGCGGTCAAAAAAATAGGACTATGGGGAAGTTTACATCTGGAGCGGAGAAACTACCGTACGCGTTTGCGCGATAAACCGCTGAGATTAGAAACCAGAGCGATTTTTTTCCCTAGAGATACCGTGCTGCGAGTGGGCATTCTGACCAATCAAATTCTTCGGTTTCTCTTTCGCCTGAGACGCAATCTTCTCGCCAGGATCAGAAGTAAGAGAGCTTCTTTCTATTAGGAAAATGTCATTGTCTTAGGAGAATGTCATTGTCTTGGGAGAATGTCATTGTCATGGGAGAATGTCATTGTCTTGGGAGAATATAATTTTCTTGGGAGAATGTCATTGTCTTGGGAGAATGTAATTGTCTTAGGAGAATGTTATTGTCTTGGGAGAATGTAATTGTCTTAGGAGAATGTAATTGTCTTGGGAGAATGTAATTGTCTTAGGAGAATGTCATTGTCTTAGGAGAATGTCATTGTCTTAGGAGAATGTCATTGTCTTGGGAGAATGTCATTGTCTTGGGATAATGTCATTGTCTTAGGAGAATGTCATTGTCTTGGGATAATGTCATTGTCTTAGGAGAATGGCATTGTCTTGGGAGAATGTCAGTAAGAGAGCTTCTTCCTCTTAGGAGAATGTCATTGTCTTGGGAGAATGTCATTGTCTTAGGAGAATGTCATTGTCTTAGGAGAATGTTATTGTCTTGGGAGAATGTAATTGTCTTACCCCGTGCAAATGGGGCGTTACGCGGACTATCGGAGCACGCAGTATTGTGGGTGCAACGTGCAACTGAGTGGGTTATTGTAGAACCGCCAAACATATATCCGCGGTATACTTACATTAGCCGTTCCGAATCCAGGGCTGATTTCCATGTACTTTCTGAGCAGAGGGGAAAATTCCTGCCATTTTTCTGCCAGAGTCTTCACAGATCGTACGGAAGCTATCGGCTTTTCAGCCTGCAAAGTAAGAGGCAAGGCAAAGGGATTCAATTAATGTTTCATATTGCTCGTTGTTTTATAAATTCTTGTCAAGGGGTAGAGAAAGCAGTTTTCAATCATTCCATGCTTATAAATGATAGAGGCAGATTGATTCGAAGGTGATTAGCAAACTGCAATTTTCCAATTGCAAGGCGGTTCTGCCACATGCCACAATGACATGAAAGAGGAAATCACGTACATCCATATTCTACAAAACTGATAGAGGTAGGCGTATGTACATGATTTCATCTTGAATCAATCATCATGGAAAATATAGTATAAACTATGCAACATGGATGTGACCTTTGAATAGATTCATTGGTAGATCTGATAATTGCTTTGCTTGAAATGACACAGCAACGATTTGACCGAAATGGATTCTTCAGATGGTCGAACGCGTTTGACTTTGAACAGATGCATCAGGCTCGGTATTACGCTACACAACCAATCTATTCCAAACATGCTGCCTTTTACAACCACAGTACGTGCATGCATTGGCGTATCAACCACTTTCTGCTGTTTGATGCGCTTGTTTCACGACGGTGGGCAGAGCACACACTGCTCGAAACGTCGAGCTACCGGCTCCTCTCAGAACCACAACTCCTACTCGAAAGAGATAAGGCACGTGATGTCACCGGAAGCATTCTGCCTTGCGAATTCAACTCCAAAATCCCCAAGTTCCATCTTGATACACTTATCAACGTGAAAGACGGGTAATATTCAAAAACGTTACAAACTGCTTAAATGACCAAAATCTTTATCTGACAAATTTAGAGGGCCTGACGTTTCGACCCTATAGCAGCTAGGACCTTTATCAAAGACTTTCTCATTCTGCCTTTGTGAAAAGTTCTGGTGGGATCGCTTTATTTCAAATGCGGGGATAACATAGAGCTCTAAGGGGAGTGCGCACTCTAGTTTATTTATAGATGTCTATGGGGGATAAATTGTTACTTCGTTCATGATGCGTCTGGTAGCGTTGGTGTCCGGTGTGTACAGGATGTAGCCTTGTGCCATGGGCTTCAGTCTCTCCCACATCAACTCGCCAAGGTCGGTTGATCGAATGTCCTCGATCCATTCGCAGTCACCTATAAGTGACGAAGGGAAGCCGCTGTTAGACCAAACATCTGGCATAGTTGATCTGTACTCATTGGTTGGTGGAGCGCGGTGGTCCAGTGCACAGCAAACAACTCAAATTGGTCATCATCTAGTAACATTTTTGATGGACAAAACCCCAGCTTTTGTAGTTTGTTTGTCAAAATAGACCGTACATTCACAATTTTGATAAAACGGTTTAGAAGAAACAATTTGCCATTTCTTTTCTTTTATAGTTAAACGCTTCCGTAATGTGGTCTACTGAAGTCAAGGACTTCCCGTTTTCATGCCTTGTACTTTAAAATGGACGAAAGGACTAGAGACAAAGCCGGAGTCACAGACGTTTTGGAAAACGGGCCCTTGGTAGACACGAAACTAAACTGGCGATTCGCAATAGTGCGCCCTCAAGAGTTTGCAACGCATTAGCCAATCACAACGCGCGGAGTCTGTCGCCCCGTAGACTGATTCCCGTCCCCTACCTGGTCTCCAGACGTCTCACGTCCTCCGAAATGTAAGACGACGTGAGACGTCTGGAGACCAGGTAGGGGACGGGAACCAACCTAGTCGCCCAGATACACGTCTGGGTCGACAGAGCAAACTCTTGAGGGCGCACTATAGTGTGAATCGCCCGTATTGTTTGCGAGCGTCGTTGTAAGTTCGGCGAGAATTAAGCAATAAAAAAACAGTTGAGGACAACAAAAAGAACAAGCCTCACTTCTCGTCTCCTTCAAGTAGTCGTCGTCGTCCGGAGCAACCTCTGCCCGCTTCTGTCGCCTGTGGTGCGGCGGCTCCACGGTGCTCTCGATACCGAACAAGTCTCCGAAGGCCCCCAGGCCCTGGCCCCCGCTACCCTGGGAAAAGCTGATGTTCTTGAAGTCTATCATCTCGCCCACGCTGCCACAGACCAGAGTGTCGGTGTCGTTCTCCTGGTAAATCCTGTTCAGATCCTCGATGAGATTGGTGACATCTTCCAGCTCTGTCAGCTGCCCGAAAAAAAGAAAAAAAGAATACATATCACAGATTTAACATAACATATCTATAACATAATGTGAACTGATCTATAACATATCTATAACATGTTGTGCACTGATCTATAACATGATGTGCACTGATCTATAACATATCTATAACATGTTGTGCACTGATCTATAACATATCCATAACATAATGTGCACTGATCTATAACATAATGTGCACTGGTGAGCACTGAACACTCGGTGTTTATCACGTCGAGCAAGGACAAAACCTCATTGAATTAGAATACACATCATTCTTGAAAGAAAAAGATGTATTTTTTGTGATCCTCAAACTACTGCAGCTAGCTTTATAGCAAACGGAGGTGTGATCCCTTGAAATGTACGGCAGTTAATGGTTGAATGCTTCTGACTGGCGCCCCATGCACCCGGCACCGGCAAAGACTAGTTGACTATTTTGGGAGGCCACCATCTAAGGGCTGGATAGTTAAGAGAGTAAGAGTACTGTCACGCAAAATCAGAGGCCTCGGGTTTAAGTTCCGCACCAGCTAAATATTTCTTTGCCATTCTTATCCAAAAAAAATTCAAAAGGTCCCAATAAGATTTTCCTTTAAGCAATTTTGTTTGAAATAATTTTTTTGGGGGGTCAATTTAAGGTTTTCAAGTCTCGGTTTCACAAACATTGCAAATATTACCACTGTTAAAAAAAAAATCTTTTTGGTAGCAAAAGTGACGACAACAGTGTCGCTGAACAATATTTGATTATAACATACGGGTATTTTGTTTCTCCAAGATAAATCTTGAAATGGTTTTTCCTTTTTACAAAACATTTACAACAGATTTACAATGATGATGTTAAATAGAGTAACCCGAGCTCATGTAAGCCACGAGCTTCTCCAGCAAAATTTACAACAAATTGCTGTTTGTAAAAAAATAAAATGAAGTTGTGATCACTGGGGACATAATTATAATGCAGCTAATGAGAAATTAACATCTGTCTTACCTGGTTCGCGACGGAAGCCGTTAGTCGCAGTGCGTCTCTGTGCAACTGCTCCGAATCGCCGCCATTTTGTGTCCGGTTTAAAAGAAGGAAATAAAGCTTTTTAGAACAAAATCTAATTTAAAAGTGATCTGGGCTCACTTTTGGGGAATTCCACAAATTGTCGTTCACCATCTTCAACGTGTAAGCTATAGAACGAACTTTTCTTGCTAAAGAAATGACGTATATGTAATTGGTTGAATGAAAGCGACAAATTCAGTCTCTCCAACGATACGTTTTCTCAATACATTCAATGACATTTTGCTACAGCATACCGTATTTAAACCATGTAACAATTAAGACCAACAGGAAATTTTATAATTGAATTAAGCAAGATTTAATGGGAAACAATCGTCAATTGGTAATATGGTATATGGTATTCAGTTATTTACCCGCTAATCGAAATAACCACTGCTTGAATGTTTCAACCCAGAGTTCGGGTATATCATTCGGTTTCAAAATATAGCGAGCAACTTACGTTATCAGAGGGAGTCGTCTTCGAATCTATAGCAACAACAAAAATCAAAACAAATTGTATTACGGTAATCAAATAAGAGCATGGAGTAAAACGCCACCGACTGCATTTTGAAATATTCTGAATAAGTTTTACTGAAAATGTATGAATTTTCCCGTAATTGTCGTGTATTTGCAATTGTAACTCACTGAGTTGTTGTGGGTATACACGTGTCTTTTGCGATAAGGCTGTCTTATTTAATAGTAATAGTAATTACTAATAGTATCTCGACAATTCTGCAAACTGTGTACCGCACTGACTCGACTGTCCTGAAATTATACGTCGATCTATTCTTAGGGATTTTAGATTAAGGCCTTACGATTCCATACGAGCAGGACCAGAGGCAATTGACCTTTGAGAAAGGGTACATTGGGCTGGGGTGGTCATGCCAGACTGTCTAACTTTTACAGAAATCTCAAAAGTTAGAGGGCCTGGCGTTGTTTCGATCCTGGTAGGACCTTTCTCCAAGGCAAAGTGACGAGAACATACACAGACAGGGGAAGGAAAGCCATGACACACATATGACAGAGGAAGGACAAAGGGGAAGGGAGTGAGATGCGGATGTACACTGAGGGAGGGGAGATTAGGGTTGGGAAGATCAAAGATTGTTTTCCACAAACAAAAGGGTGAGGAAGATCAAAGGGACGGGAGGGAGATATTCTCTTCCTCTTTGTTGCTGCCTTGTCTGTTCGAAAATGGTCTTCTGCTAAGATAGGTCGTATGGATGGGCGAATGAAGTTCACTCATTACTGCACAGACTCAATGATTAGGGGACGATGATGAAATAACAGTCATTGATTTGAACATGGTGGTTTCCCCATGAATCAATGTACATGCATGTATTCCCAGTGTAATACCAGACCACACGTGAGCGAGCGTCACCGTTTACATAGGCC
The DNA here is from genome assembly GCA_949987565.1 of Luidia sarsii. NCBI lineage: Eukaryota > Metazoa > Echinodermata > Asteroidea > Paxillosida > Luidiidae > Luidia > Luidia sarsii. The sequence goes on from OX465113.1 coordinate 5,393,274, forward strand.
CTATATAGTTTCAAGCCTGATTATAAATCATGTCTTATTCCACAGCATCGTGACTGTGTGACGTTTGCCGTCCACGTTTATCAGTATCACCCACTCACGGCACGGTGCGTCATAAACATAATTTAAACAAGAACCCAATAAAGTCTGTTATCTCAGTACGTGAAGAACTGTCTCAGATCCCAAACCCGATTTATTTTTAATCAACTGAAATTATTGAAAAGATTCCCAATCTGATGGAGCTGTGAATAGGATTATTTCCAACCACCGAGAAATAGAAAACTGTGTCAATAATGAGCTCAGATAATTATAACAGCCAGCAGACTTTACCCTTTGTACACCTCCTATACCAAACTCGGTATCACACATCGCCGTTCTGCATACAAAAAATCATGTTGATGGACCAATTTTTGTTTCGTGTCTCTTCACGAGGGCAAACACGTCCCAGCCCCCCCCCCCCCGGGACGGATAGGCCTGGAGACAGCCGTGTTACTCATTAACCCGTGTGTGATTTGCCAATGGCAGTCCAACTTCTCCAAGGTTCCAAACTCCACCGAGGTTCAAGGGGGTGGTAAGGGTTTGATCAACTGCGGTTCAATGGATCTATGGCGATTCAGAGCCGGAGTGAACTGAACAATCAATAAACCCCCGAGAGTTGTACAACTCCTCACAGTTTCTCACAGATTCTCACAGATTGCGCATACTGTCATGGGTTTTTTTTTATTGTGAAGAAATCCCAACCCGTAAACATTCGCAAACTGTTTAAAATCGGAAGTTAATACAAAAACTGTTGCAAACTGCTCACTGACTAAAATGACCTGCAATACATGAATCTAACAAAATAGAGGGCCTGACGTTTCGATCTTAGCAGGACCTTTCTCAAAGGCCTTTGAAACGTCAGGCCCTCTAATTTTTTAGATTTTTGTTTAAAATAAGTTCAGATGTTGCCCGGGGGACAGTCCTACGAGAAAAGCCATGTATTTGTAAAAGAAAACTTCACCGATGTTTTTTCTTTTTTACAGAAAAATAAATAAGTGATGCGTGGTTTTGTCTGAATCCTTGTCGGGGCGTGGAGATTGTGGCGATTGTAGTTGTTCTTACTCTTATCGTTGGTGGTGTGGTTGGTGTGGTCGATGGTGGTTGGTGTGGTTGGTGTGGTTGGTGTGGTTGGTGTTGTTGGTGTGGTTGGTGTGGTTGGTGTAGTCACTGTGGTTGCATGGTGTGGTTGGTAGTGGTTGATGTGGTTAGTGCATGTGGTTGATGTGGTTACTGTGGTTGGTGTGGTTACTGTGGTTGGTGTGGTTGGTGTGGTTGGTGTAGTTACTGTGGTTGGTGTGGTTGGTGTGGTTAGTGTTGTTACTGTGGTTGGTGTAGCAACTGTGGTTGGTGTGGTTGGTGTGGTTAATGTTATTACTGTGGTTGGTGTAGTAACTGTGGTTGGTGTGGTTGGTGTGGTTAATGTTGTTACTGTGGTTGGTGTAGTAACTGTGGTTGGTGTGGTTGGTGTGGTTAGTGTTGTTACGGTGGTTGGTGTAGTAACTGTGGTTGGTGTGGTTGGTGTGGTTAATGTTGTTACTGTGGTTGGTGTAGTAACTGTGGTTGGTGTGGTTGGTGTGGTTGGTGTGGTTGGTGTGGTTGGTGTGGTTGGTGTGGTTGGTGTGGTTGGTGTGGTTGGTGTGGTTGGTGTAGTAACTGTGGTTGGTGTGGTTGGTGTGGTTGGTACGGTTGGTGTGGTTGATGTGGTTGGTATGGTTGGTGTGGTTGGTGTGGTTGGTGTGGTTGGTGTGGTTGGTGTGGTTGGTGTGGTTGGTGTGGTTGGTGTGGTTGGTGTGGTTGGTGTGGTTAGTGTTGTTACTGTGGTTGGTGTAGTAACTGTGGTTGGTGTGGTTGGTGTGGTTGGTGTGGTTGGTGTGGTTAGTGTTGTTACTGTGGTTGGTGTAGTAACTGTGGTTGGTGTGGTTGGTGTGGTTAGTGTTGTTACTGTGCTTAGTGTTGTTACTGTGCTTAGTGTTGTTTATATTCATTGTTGTCGTTGTCGCCGTCGTTGTTGCTGTTATTTCTGTTGTTGTTTCTCCTGATTATTCCACTGTATTGATGTCGATTGATTACCCTTCAAATTTTGACAACCCCTTTAAAAAAAGGGAACGGGAAATGTACGGCATACCTGGCGGGAAAGCGTCTGGGTTTTGTCTGAGGAGAGGCAAGGCAGCATCCAGGCCAGATATGCTCCCGAGGAGGGCTTGTAGGGACCGCATCGTCGTCTTGTTGGACACGATCAGCTCCAAGTCGTACATCAAGACCGTCAGACTGTGGACAAGAGTCCACAGTGCTTCACAACATTGCCCAGAAAACAATCCCCCTCAGTCCGATGCAAGGCGTGCATCAAACCACACACTCCACGGTGTAAATAGACCAATTCTCATGCACATCTTTGGGGACAGTTTTTAAACAGAGCCGCAACTTTCTCGAAGAACTAGCAAAAAGGGCAGGCAATTGTTGCCCCTATATGAATTATGAATTGTTGCCCCTATGTGAAATCAATCAAATTATGATGAAGGCTATAATACACCGTTAATATTTCACCCGGCAAATGGATAGATATTGGCCAAAATATAAACGTGTATGGCCTAACATTATCGGTTATTAAAGATAAATTGGTTGGATTGGTCAGTTAAAATCAGTCACGAGTATTTCTGATAAAACTGGACCAAGTGTTGGTCAAAGGACATTAGCCAAATTTTACCGACGATTTTACTGTCTAGTTAACCCTCAAAGAGCCAGGTAATTTTGACCACCTCAAAGCCAGGGGGCGGAATCCGGCCCCCCTCAGATCTCCATCGTTGAATAATGGATTCTAATGATATTTTGCAGGGTGATAGAGAATCACATAATGAACATTTGTGTAAAATTTCATTACAACAAATTAATGTTTTGTTTAATTATAGCTAAAAATAAAATTTCGAATTTTCTTTGTTTTTATTGAATTTCCCGAATTTGCATCAATTTTACAATGATAATGAAACACGAAGCATCAATCAATGCATGCAGCAATATTAATGAGCTAATTATGCCAAAGAATCCTGAAAAGAATAAACCCTATGCACCTTGGATGCTATGCTTTTATGTACCGGTAGTGTAAGTCAATGGAAACATTTCCGTCAAGCTATACCATGGCCCTGACAAAATTGTTCATTGTCAGAGAACGGCACCACCAATTTTAATAAAATTGGTGTCTAAATGTGCCTAAGAAGATTGCCGAAAAAGTCATAAAGCCTCAACACGCAGAAAAAATAATTGATACCTTGTTAACACCTTGTTTGTAAAATGTATCGGCATTGATGGGTTTCTGGAACATTAAATGATCGGGGTAGAGATTTCTAGAACAACAAAGATGGACTCACCCAGCATCTCTGAAATTGTTCACCTTTCCACTTTGTTCGCCGTAGGTCTCGTTCTCGAAGCACCTGCTCTCGAAGTCACAGAGGAAAGACTGGAACATGGGCAGCAGTCCCCCAGAAGGCAGTGCTTTGCTGATGAAATGACCTGATTGTCGGAGGGAGGAAACCAGCTTAATTGATCAATCGTGTGCTAGAATACTTCTTTTAAGCTTATGTAAAACAGCAAAGGCAACGGTGGCAGGACATGATTTGGAACCCAGGCCTATCAGCGCGTGATACCATGTACCACCTGAGACATCCTGCACTTGGGTGAGGGCAATACAGATGTGTAACGTGTTATAGGTGATGTCCATAGGTGTTTTTCACGATGAACAGTAACAATTAAACCACCGTCTGATGGTAAGGTCTTAACAAGAGCCCGACGTACCGATCACGGCAGGACCACCAATGCAGAAATCTTTTTCTTCTTTTTATCTTTGGATTATTTATGCAGATTCGTCCAAAGCAAGGCTATTAAGCCACTCAAGGTTAAGGGCTTGGGAAAGAAGGAGATAGGGAGGAACTCAGAAAGGCTGGAGATAGGATTGGACGTTCCTCTTAAAAAGGTAGAGATCAGGAGAGCAGGAGGGAAACATGAACAGGAAGGGAATTCCAGAGAGGGGCAGACCGAGGGATCTATACCGTTCTTGGGTTTGACATTTGGAAAGGACAATTTTTGTAGTAGTATTTATTTTTTTCAAAACTAGTGACAAATCTGAGTGTGTTTGGGTTATCGGGAACCACAATGAGAAATGTGTTGGCTCAAAATGGCATAGAAATAATCCCTCCCTGAACCATGGACTTCAGTGACCAAAGATGCAAATCTCAAACCATTCGGAGATCCCGATGTTTCGACTTTAGAAGGCCCTTTCCCGAAAGGTCCTGCATTTGAGATATATTTCAGGATAGTAAGTGAACAAAAGACAGATAGTCTTTTAGATAATAGGCGACTATGACACTTACATTCGCCTCGAGGTTGAGGCATTTGTCCGCTTCGCACCAAGGCGATGACCACGAAGAGAAGTACCGGCCATATCAGCTCAATAAGCAGGCGGATCTAGACAGGATCAAATCATCACCATCATCAAGTAGGCTAAACGTGCACATTTTACACAAATTTGTTAGAAAGTGGTTCCCGTTCAACCAAGACCTTCCTTAAAGAGCAAGTAAAACGGTTTTAAGAAACCTTAAATTTGGCCAGAAATGTTTTCATAAGTTGTTTATGCTTATAAATATGCCTACAAAAAAACCGTTTTATTTGGTCTTTAAAAGTCAAATGACTATTATTTATTTATTATTAATGAAAGGTCGAAATCCCAAATCACACTTTATTAGATTATAGGCCTAATATTATAATTATAATCATTATAATTGTATTATAGGGCTGCAAACACGAATTAGCCACATTGCATGTTAATCATAATTCGGCTGTTGATTTTGTTTAACAAAGAAAGAGGACATCGGTTTGCTTACCTTCTGTCTTCGCCGGAGAGACCAGTTTTTCCACGTCAGTAGCAATAACTGGGAAAAGAACTCCATGCTTCGTTCGCATTGAAGCACCTAAAATAGAGAAGACCAACACGTAGGCCATACGGTCGTATAATTATACCTGGACCCCAAGTCAGTCCAATTCTTCTCCGTATCAAGGCAAAGGGTGTTGACCGACACGAAGCCAAAGTGCAAAGTTGGCGCGTAAACGCCTCTATATGACGCAGAATAGCCCAACAAGTTAGCCAAGCTCAATGGTTCATAGCACAAACTGTAGGTGGTTTTCGAAATGATAACGAGTGAAGCCTAAGCCCGATCCTAAGCCTTCATTTCGAAAACGGCCAATAGTAGGCGGTATTCGGACGCAGAATTAATACTTGGTTCTGTAATTGTTTTGTAATGCAAACCTGAATGGAAAGAACTAGGCTTATATACCGAATACATGTACTTGCATATTTGACTTGATGTGAGAAAACAAAAGGCATGAAAAGAGTTTCAATGTGTGATGTAAGGATTTGCCCTACTCGATCCCTCGACTCCTGCTTTGTAGTGCAGATTTCTATATCATTTGACCATTTTTTGGAGGTCACGCAGTGGATTCGAAACTGTATAACGACGGGTATCTTGAGTTTTATAACACTTTGGTTGATCACATTATCATTAGCTTCATATTATCACCATGATAAAACACCATGCTTGTGTACATGTATCGTGGGAACCCCCGTTTTCGACGCTACACGTTTTCGACGCTTAGCCTTCTAACTCACATCGCACGATGAAAACAACTCCGTATAACGATCTCAGACTTCGTATCTTACAGACTGTTTCCTGCTCTTGTCCGTCACCGAAAATGTGGAAAGTTAAGGCTTTTCCAGTAGGCCAAACTCGTGTTATTCAAAAAGTTTCTCTTTTGGGGTCTATTTTCCTAGGTACAAAATTGGCAGTTGCTTCGAAGCTCCAGTTTTCTTTATTGTTGATCCTAAAAAAAATCTGAGTGTACCGTAACAAACCCCAACATCCGTAGAAAAAAAATATATCACGCAACTTGAGGCAGTCCGTTCTGGGTAAAAACTATGGAGGCTACTATAAGGCGTCTCGCTTATATATATTATATATATATTTTTTATTATTATTTAAAGACAAAAAGTAACGTGGCCCAATACGTTTTTATAAAAAATAAAAAAAATAAAAGGGCAGCTAGAGAAAGTACCAAGAAGGAGGAAATGTGTCTCTGGAGTGACATTGGGAAAGGTCATAACTGAAGAAGCAGCGAGAAAGAGGATTGTGGAGTTTTTTTTAAACGTCACAAAAGAAGACATCAACAAGACCAATGCGTTTTAAGCATAAATTATGAATGATTTGAGGAAAGTGTTAGAAGCAGTGTCGAAAAAAAACCCACACAAAAACATACAGGGAAGAATTTTACAGTGCCACACAGCATTTTGAGTTATTTTAAGAATTTATTTTGCGTTTGGCTGACTGGGACACCTTACTAAACGCCACTGACGAAAATAGGTGACGATGCTTACTGCGCGGTGCGCCGCGGACGTCAACAAAACCGGGTAATCTTACGGAAGTGACAGGCTTGATCAACCTTCTCTATGATTATTCTAATAGTCTGTGGTGTGGAGAAAGTGACTGGGACCTCTTTTAGTGTGATACTTTCGTCCACATTGTTCAGTTTGAAGAAAAGTCCTTATATCGTCGAAAACCGGTTATTGGAGGATACTGTATGTGTAACCGTGCTGTGTTGGCAAGGGGCAAGACCCCTTTCCTGACAAGTGAGACTTGTCCGAGGAATGCGGACACTGGGCTGGACCGGAACTTGGCCACAGTGATCAGTCAGTTCACGGAAAGCCACCTTTACTCATTTGCCTAGCCCTGCCCAAGACCAATAGTGGACCCTACAATATTGTATTATGCAAGTGACTGTTAAGCAATTCCTAATAAGGCAGGAAACTCCTGTGATATTTGCATGTTTGGAATGATCATAAAATGTATATAAACCCTGCTGAATGGAGAATCAGACAGAGATCGCATCCAGCCGAATAAACCACATCACTTCAAGTACAACGTTGTCTCCAAGTATCTTCATTCGTTGGTTGCATATAACCCACGGTTATAATATGATACAACACTGACCGTCGATGGAAATAAAGGTTTGGAAATCGCCCAGCTCACCAGCAACCCTCCATTGCATGCCATTATGTGCATTTTTTGTTTCTGAAGCAGAGGAAATTGCCAACCAACCAACCGCACGGCATCTTCAATATTCGTCGAGGCACATTGAATTCTTGCATGGAGAATGGTTACGGTTGAAAAAAAACCCTCTGAAATATTGGTTATTTTTCATCATAGGTAAACCACATCACAAAACATAATTCTAAACTAGCAGTAATGAGCATAAAGTCACCTGATCGGAAATATTACCAGTAAGTGCCCTACCTCGCAATTGCCAGTATTGTGATGATGTGGTTACCACTTGTTAATTTGGTTGTACGTTTAAAACTATAACCTTCAACTATAGTAATCTGCATCACCAATACAAAAAAGTATACCAAAACTATTTGAGAATTTGTTTCGAAAACGCCTTTTATATATTTATTTTCAAAAGTGCTAAAAATTTATGGTGAACCTCTTTCAATAACAAAAGTATAACCTGCGTCCCAAATAAGGGTTTGATTGATTGCTGTTGCACCTCATTGGTCTGATTTTCATGAATGTCTCAATAAAAACGAATTGAAACGAAAAAATCGTTTCTTTGTTTGAAAAAAAAAAACCAGGAAAATGTAATGTATCTCACTTTGGACATGGACTCTTCAGTTCGAGAGAAAAACAAAACATCCTTTCCGTTGTACATTTTGAAAAGAATAATGTTTTCATAGATTCACACCTTAGTTAAAATCTGGTTCCGTAAATGGATGAGGAATAAGTAAGGAGGAAGAGGACTCACCGTGTGGCCTTGAATTGTTGGTCAACCACTCTGCTTAGCTCTGTAACCCGTGAGTATGCGTAACAGTGGCCCAGTGCAACCTTTGGTCTGAGCCATGCGTCCCAGAAATAAACACCACGGCCTACGCCCGCATGTACATACTGTTTGCCCTGCGTTCATAGTATGCATAGGCGACACACACATGCCAGTCAGGGCAAACAAGCCATGCAGCTGTTGGCATGGCAACAGACAGCAATAGTTATCGTTTTAATGACTGATATTATTTGCGATGATGGAGTGAAAATCTTTAGAGGAGATTTCAGGCTATTCATGGTTGAGGTGACAAGTTCAGAACCACTGAATCCAGAAAGATATTTCCTCACGGTGTCATCGCAAACCGACCTTTACTTGAAATCAAAATTTAAAACTAAAGGCCTGGGATTTTGTTTCATTTACTGCTCCTGAAATTTATTTGAAGGGCGAAGACAAATTGGTTGGACCGGGTTTTGAACTCGAGAGTTGGGTTTAACGTATATCACTCGGTCTACCTATAACTATTCTTCAATTGGGACCCTCCTAAATAGTATGTACAGGTCCCAGTAGGGTACCAGTCAGAAGTAATTGTCATCATTTAAAGATTTCACGTCCTTTTATCAGATGCAAACCAGGCAAATACTATCAATCAGAAAACAGAACCAAACGAAATGAAACGACCATTTTTGGTAATAATGGTAGGCCCTATAGACCATTTTCACCCACGTAACAAGTACGAACAACCATATGGTACAACTGATGTATACTGTGCGCTGCTATTGTAAGACGGTCCAGCATGACGTCACGTAAAAAAAACGGTCATAATAGGGGCAGAGATATCGGTTTGGATGGATAGGTGGGATAAAGGTCAACCCCCTCCCCATTATGGATTATAGCGAGTGGGTTTGCAGTCCACTCAGTTCGACTTGAACTTGATCCAAAGTCCACGCCACTCGCAGGTCAGGCTGCCATAACAAACAAAAAAATGGCTGCTGCAATATGCCCTGCACGCATGCGCAGCAAAGGCAGAGTTGTCCCAAACTGCGCGCCCGGTCGCGTAATAATTTTGTCGTAACCAAGCGAGCTCTCGAACCCGTTGTCTCTTGAATTTTCGTAACCTCCCAAAAATGAAAGGATTTACTAGTAAGATAATGGACTTTAAGATGAATGAAGGCAGCTGCACGAGGAGAGCAATTAGCAAAACTCGAACACTGTAATTAAATAGATTCCAACTGTTAACTTATCTGCCAAAACTGCTATGAAAATAATTAAAACTAACTGATGTACGGTGACATTTGCATTCGAGTCGACAAAACTGCGTACGAGTTAACCAAGCCGCCGAACGAGTTGGCGTGCGTACGAGTTGGCGTGCGTACGGGCTGCGCTGGCGTGCGTGCGGATTGGCGTGCGTACGAGATGGCGTGCGTACGGGCTGGCGTGCGTGCGGATTGGCGTGCGTACGAGATGGCGTGCGTACGGACTGGCGTGCGTACGAGTTGGCGTGCGTACGGGTTGGGGTGCGTACGAGTTGACCAATTTACTTACAGGTTTTAAGTTGGCAAGTGTACCAGTTTGCGTGCGTACCAGATGACCTGCTCCCGAGAGAACGAGAGGTATGGAGACTTCCATCAAGGAATATTCACGAGATAATGGGTTTCTGAAGTCGTGCTTAGGCTCTGGCTTAGGTTTGGGTTTTATCTCACCCGTTATAGGCATAGGGCCTATATAGGCATCATAGAAACAAGGGTTTGGCCCAGTTTCTTGGTGAATACTCTGAGCCAATCAAGCGAACAAACCTTTAAATTCGGTCACTAAAACCACAACCTGGATTTGTAGGTTTTGTCAGACGGACAGTCACGAAGCCTGAGCCCTAGCCTGATCCATGCATTCGTAAAGGGCCTACCGGTATACAGGGTTTGCTCAACTTGGCTGATAACTTGAACAAAACATGTGCACTGACGTGTGGCAAAGCAACCGCTTAGGAGAATCGAGTATAATTAATTTACAAAACAAAAGGTTATAAGGAACAGTGTCAATTGCAAAAATCAGGCACCTCACGGAATTCAACAAATTATTTAAGTGAAACGTAGTACTCAAGATGGTATGCTATACGTGATTACAAAGAAAGTGTATCTATTTTGTTTCAGGTTCAAGTGTCCTTTTCAATAAATGACGTGGTGACGTAATGTACGTCATTGACTTGAGGAAACATAGCTCCCAGTGAAGAACATGAAAAACGTGTTAGACACGTGAGAACGTGAGACACGTGAGAACGCAAGAATGCGAGAACGCGAGAACGCGAGAACGCGAGAACGTGAGACACGTGAGAACGTGAGACATGTGAGAACGCAAGAATGCAAGAACGCGAGAACGCGAGAACGCGAGAACGCGAGAACGCGAGAACGCGAGAACATGAGACACGTGAGAACGTGAGACACGTGAGAACGTGAGAACGCAAGAATGCAAGAACGCGAGAATGCGAGAACGCGAGAACGCGAGAACGCGAGAACGCGAGACACGTGAGAACGTGAGACACGTGAGAACGTGAGACACGTGAGAACGTGAGACACGTGAGACACGTACGTGAGACACGTGAGAACGTCAGAACGTGAGACACGTGAGACACGTACGTGAGACACGTGAGAACGTGAGACACGTGAGACACGTACGTGAGACACGTGAGGGGCCGATCACTAGAACGTGATGGTCCCTGGAGGGCATGGTTTGGCATCCGCCGCGCATGGTACGGCTTGATAGACCGCGGACCAAACCGTATACCCCCCCCCCCCTCCCGGCCCCACGGCCCGTCACTTGATACCGTGATAGACCGTGGGGAAAATACTTAGAAATACGTACAGTACAAATAATATTATTGAATACCGAGAATTTCAGCAGCCAACTATAGGTCTACGTTTCGGGCAATCGGGACTGTGGCAGCCGGGAACCATATAGGCCTAGTGTCAGCGAAACAAACATGTCGGTTTTGCTCGGGCATCTCGTTTGACGATAGTCGTACAGACGGTACAGTCACTAGACCGAACTTGCTCCATCCAGGCTTGAGTTTACTTTTGCGTGGTAGATCCATGGTTGAGCAAGGGAGCCAAATAAATTTTAGACTGTCGTCTGGAACGACAAAACACCACCACATGTTATAGATACACTGATTAACTCCTATACTTTCTGGGGCTGTGACAAGACGAAAACGACGTACTCAGATCACGAGCCTGCGGTTACGGGTTGCCCCAGCGTGACTTCACTGACTTAAAAAAGCCCATGGCGACCAAGTTGACCTAGGGTAGAGTAATTCTATGGTGTATAAAACTTTAGAAGTATGAGACTTAACTAATAGTAATATTAATAAAGCAATTTAAAATGAGCCCACATGATTGTATGAGCGTTCGTAGCTACAGCTATAGACCTACTTCATCAGATTCCTCCATGATCAGATGCACAGTGCGTCGAAGTATTGAATCATGGATGAATTAGCTACGAAAGCTCATGCCTCTTAAAAGTGCAGTTATCCACCCAGAATTTCCATGCTTCTTGTAGACTTACACGGCTGTAATTATGCGTATGATTACCATCGTTCGTAATAATCTTGTATTAGTTGCTCTGGAACCGGCGGACACACAGGCCTGCACGTGTTCGCCCTGAATCCATTATTTTCCTCCAAAAAATGATAGCAGTCGATTATACCAGTACCAACAGAGGGCGCTATTAAAACGTTTACCATTAGTCTAGTACTTGCACTCAATTGTGTTAAAATGAGCGTAGCTTGAGAAAGTCTCAGACTATTTTGCGCCATATCGCAAAAATCGACCAGCGTGGGTAACGTGAACGATTGCCGTTGTCACAGAGGGAAAATACCTTTTTTATTTTTGCTTTTTACAAGAACAAACAATGCCGAAACTCACGGCAGATCTAATCGAGCAGAGTGCTCAGTACACCAACGCTCTGAAAGAGAGGGAAATTGACCTGCGTGGTGAGTATGACCACACAAAATACGCCAAATATGTGCCAGTTTATTTTGAGTAGTTGCATTTCAGTAATTATGATTAGCGCTAACCCGTGTCAGTTTGAATGTTTACTGTATTGTAATTTGTATTGTAATCTTTGATTCTCACTATTCCAACGGTGGGAGCGTGGAATAGTTTCACGGGTGTTTTCGGGGATAAAATCTGGGGATTTTAATCAGGTGTAGTCAACGGTCCATTCTATTTTTTAGCTCTGTTCACGGAATCCCCCGACCCCTCCAAATTAAAAAAAGGTGATTAAGGTCCAAGTTACTCGGACTAGGCTGAGGGTCAGGGAATGAAGTTCATCTCCTATCTGCCAGTCCCACAGTAATATCTATAAAGAGTAAAGAGTAAAGACTTGTGTAAGCTCTTCTTTCAATCTGCAAATTTCACATTTTATGTTGTCAAATCTTGTTCAAAACTAAATATAAATTAAACGCAGTGGCTGTTGTTACAGCAGTTGTCCGTGTGGTTCCCTGACTTGATTGAATTTCGTCAGCATTGCGGGCTGGTTGAACCAGTCTATTAGCTGATAGTCTGGTTCCAAGAGCTAAACATCCTGACAAATACTGTGAAGTCAGGGAACCACACGGATGACTGTCGTAACAACAGCCACTGCGTAATTAAAAGAATCATTATCATATTCATAACACATTAAGACTGTTGTCGTGAGAAAAAATTCTTGTCGACATGTCGCGAGAATTTTATGCCGACTGTCGACATTGTCGCGACAGAGACCCGATTTAGTCTAAAATCTGTAGTCACAATGTCGGATTTTTTTTTAGGTATTAAAGGAATGGGGCATGTCAAACCGCCATAGTTGTGAACTTGTGAAATTAGTTTTCATGGATAATCTTAATTTCAATAAAATTTCATATTTAATGGCTTTCGTATTTAAGATTATACACAACAAAATAATGTTTGTGCCGATATTGGGTGTTACAGTCGTAATTTCCTAAAAAAATCATAAAAAAGCGATTGCTCATTGTTTATTCATGACGTCATCGATCGGCGATGCGTGCGTTCTCACTGCAAGAAATAGTGAATATTTATGAATTCGCTGCACAGCGGCTGCAGTGGCTTTCCAATTGGCTATGTACACATGTACAGTTGGAGAACCAGATAGTTTCAGTGAAAAGAAAAGACGTCACCGTCCGAACCTAGCTAAAGGTAGCCGCGTATTGGGCACTCAAAAAACAGCTGCGTATTGGGCCCAAAAACGGAGGAGGCCGCGTATTCAGCCATACATTCAGACAAACCTAGAACGTATGCGGCAAAGGATGCCTTTTTCCGATGTACATAATGTACTTCCGGTCCGTTTTTCAACGAAATAAAATACGCGGCCGCCGGGATTTTGGGCCCAAACATGCGGCTACTTTCAACTGGGTACCGACCGCGACGCACGTGCGATCTCATTTCTCGATCCTTCCCTCGGACGTCCACGATCTTTCCCGATCTCTGCATTGCACTGGTATCCGGTACGCACGTATTAAATGCATGCGATGCAGCAACGTATACCAGCTACTGTACTGCTGACGACCAGGCATAAAAACGTGCGCTATACAGTGGTGGCAGTATTTACACTGTACATCGTAATGGCAAAATGCGTTCGGTGAACGATTTTCTTTGGTCGCGTCGCGATCCCTTCCAACCTCCAACATATTTAGTAACTGTTATTTTGTGGCGTGGATAAGCAAAAATGAAATGCTCAGCGCACAATTTTAGGATTTTTTGTTCCCTTTTTATTCCCTTCTTTTCAGAGATTGGCCATTATGACTAGAGATAGGCTAATGTATTTTATTGATTTTGTCGCGACAACCGAAAAACCTTGTCGACATGTCGGAATATTTTCTTTGTCACGACAATGTCGACAAAAGCCTTGTCGACAACAGCCTTATGACACATAGTGCCATACATCATGTTTTTTAAGACTGAGCCGTTTAGTTTTTACAACACCCCAGCAAAGACTGCTTTACTAGTATTTGGGAAGAGTGCCATCTAAAGGCTGGATAGTTCATATGGTTAGAGCTCTGATATGCAAAACAAGGTCTTGGGTTCAACTTAAACTTCCTTTCCTGTCAAAGTTTTCATTTCTATTCTTGAACACTTGTTCAAAAGTCAGTTTTTCCTTTCTACGTTTGACCTAGTTTGCAAAAACAAATGTCTTTAAAAAGTCTTCAGCATTTTTTTCTATCCATTCTGTAATTTGTTTGCCTTTCTTTCTTCCTACTCATAGGTTATAAAATCCCCGTGATCGAGAACCTGGGTGCTACTCTGGATCAGTTTGACACAATTGACCTGTCCGATAACGACCTCCGGAAACTAGAAGGCTTCCCACTCCTGAAACGTCTCAAGTGTCTACTCTTAAACAACAACAGAATATGGTGAGCCGCAGAGCTGAGAGAGGCGGGCCAACTTGTCGTGTCATCTTGCACAACTTTCAAGTGCCATCTCATTCACAGATTGGTCACCTTGAACACGCGCCAACTTGTACATGGATCAATTGGTCGAGTGGTTCCTGTACCGAGTCGTATTGCAAACCAACTTGTATGTTGTTTCAGCAACTTGTACATCTCGCACACGCACCATTTCACGCACGCACCAACTCGTGCACGCACTAGCTCGTACACATATTGGTCAATTTCAACACGTGCCAGCTCGTGTGCTTGCTGACCCTTACACGGATCGGTCAACTTGTTCCTTTACCAACTCTTAACACATATCAACTCGTACGTGGATTAATCAGCGCATACAAATGCCAATTCATGCCCAAATTGGTCAACTTGGACTCATGCCAACTCGTACTGCACACCGACTTGACTCACGCCAACTCGTACTGCACACCGACTTGACTCACAGCAACTCGTAGTCAAAATAGTCAATTTATTAGCACATACACATCCCTATTTGTAGCCCTACATCCCATATGTAGCCCATCCTCTCTAGTTTCATCCCCAAGCACTGGTATGTTAATCCAGAGGTCTCAGGTTCAAGTCCCAGTCCAGTCAAAGTTTTCTGTGCCGATTTTTCAATACATCCCATTTTTCAAAAGCATTCTGAAATTAACAGATCTTGAAAGCCTGGAGGTCCAGACGCTTTTTGTCCTTGCAGGGCCTTCTTCGACTGCAAAAGGCCTTTGAGAAAAATCCTTGAAATGTCACCACAAATTGTGTATATATTATAATGAGATCTCTGCCTATGTGTCTGGTTTTTTTTTTCCAGTCGAATTTTGGAGGGTTTGGAGACCAACTTGCCCCGCCTTGAGTCAGTCATTCTCACAAACAACCTCATGCAGGAACTGGTAGGTTGTGCACTTGCGTCGCTCAATATTTGTTTGAATTCCTTGTCCGAGTACAAACTCTGATGTTCAGTGACTGGTAATGGCTCTTTTGATTCTTTGCAGGGTGACCTGGATCCATTAGCAAGCATTCGTACACTAAACACGCTAAGGTACTGTCATTTGTTTTTTCAAAGAGTAAACTTTGTGTTATTCTCTCTAGTTCCCTCCATGTGTAGCCCATCCTCTCTAGTTCCCTCCATGTGTGGTCCATCCTCTCTAGTTCCCTCCATGTGTAGTCCATCCTCTCCAGTTCCCTCCATGTGTAGCCCATCCTCTCTAGTTCCCTCCATGTGTAGCCCATCCTCTCTAGTTCCCTCCATGTGTAGCCCATCCTCTCTAGTTCCCTCCATGTGTAGCCCATCATCTCTAGTTCCCTCCATGTGTAACCCATCCTCTCTAGTTCCCTCCATGTGTAGCCCATCCTCTCTAGTTCCCTCTATGTATAGCCCATCCTCTCTAGTTCCCTCCATGTGTAGCCCATCCTCTCTAGTTCCCTCCATGTGTAGTCCATCCTCTCTAGTTCCCTCCATGTGTAGTCCATTCTCTGTAGTTCCCTCCATGTGTAGCCCATCACCTCTAGTTCCCTCCATGTGTAGCCCATCACCTCTAGTTCCCTCCATGTGTAGCCCATCCTCTCTAGTTCCCTCCATGTGTAGCCCATCCTCTCTAGTTCCCTCCATGTGTAGCCCATCCTCTCTAGTTCCCTCCATGTATAGCCCATCCTCTATAGTTCCCTCCATGTGTAGCCCATCCTCTCTAGTTCCCTCCATGTGTAGCCCATCCTCTCTAGTTCCCTCCATGTGTAGTCCATCCTCTATAGTTCCCTCCATGTGTAGCCCATCCTCTCTAGTGCCCTCCATGTACATGTATAGCCCATCTTCTCTGTGTCTGCCTCCAGATCCCATCTCCACAAATTAATAGGCCATCATTTTGTTTTCCTCGATGATATAGTCTGCTGCTTAACATTCTCCCACAAAACCCGATTACTACTAACTGGCACGTTTACATGAGTTTTAATAACCAAGTCATTGTCCGTGCAGCCTGCTCAGAAACCCAGTGACAAATCGGAAGCACTACCGGCTGTACACCATCCACAAGATTCCCCAGGTCAAGACGCTAGATTTCAGAAAAGTCCGGCAAAAAGTAAGTCAAAAGGCCATTGGCAGAGACAAGTTACTGCTTGATTTCAATTTGAGATTATGGGATGTGATCACTGGAGATATACGACAATTAATGGTTAACTGCTTACGACTGGCGCCCCAACCCCGGCAAAGAGTGGTTGACTGGCCCGAGACTGGAACCCGAGACCTCTACATTTATGTACCGGCATTCTTACCACCCGTGCTATCCAACTCTAAAGCCGCGTTTCCACTGGACTAAAATTTAACTGAGACGATGGTTAAATTTCTAATGGTCAGATTTGACCGTCGTTCCCACTTGGACTTTTGAGTCAGTCAAATTTAACCGAGACGATGGTTAAAGTAACCGAGCTGGCAATATAACGGCTCATGAAGGTCAAGTGTCAGCCGGATACACAATGTACATGTGTACATTTAGGCGCGCAACATGAAGCAGACGCTGTGCACAGTGCATGTACGTGTTACGTCATAGGCAGGATGTGGTTTTTTACCGAGTCGCATTTAACCGAGTGGTGCGTTTCCACTGGACTAATCGGCTCGGTTAAACTTACCTGGTAACTTTTACTGGGCAGAGGTTGCTCGGTAAAAGTAACCATTGGACTCGGTTAAAGTAACCGAGAGAAATTTGACTGGGCCGTTTCCACTGGACTTATTTTGGTTAAAGTAACCATCGTCTCGGTTACTTTAACCAAAATAAGTCCAGTGGAAACGCGGCTTTAGAGGGTGACCTCCACAAATAGTCATCAAGTCTTTGCTGGGGGGGGGGGCATTAGAAATTACAGGGCTTATTGTATCAAACTTCCTTAAACTCATATCCGCCTGACTGGTCACAACACACAAACAGTGTTCCTGCCTAACCCCCTATCACATTCAAAACAAAAATGTGCATTACAAGAGAAAATTGTCAATGACAGCTTTTCAAAAAAAAAAAAAACCCAAACAAACTATATTGAGATACCAGTGGAAAGAGTATGAATTTTTTACTTTATTATGATACAAGAACAAATCATAAATCATATCAACAGAACAGTGGATGGTATAACACCACCATATTCACAAACCTAAAAATTCACCACAGATTTTCATGCAGTGTGGCATTTGTAGCTTCTCTGCGTCCTACGGGAAATCCCGTAACTCGGCGGATATGAGTTAAGGCAGCAATTATAAACTAGGCCTCCTTCACCGGTCTCCTCCCATGGCACCAGTTGTTCACTCTCAGCAGCCCACTTCTAACGACACAGCTGAGTGAGCACACGCACAGTATACCCACACCCAGGATCCAGTGCAGCATCCCTTGTTCCCGCCTTTAGAGTTCCTGCGTTCACCCTTCACTGAGCTAATCCCCTCACCAGGATCCCTCTCTACAATACATAACCCCCACTCCCAGTTGGAATCCAGCAGTCTCCTGAAGACAAACAGAGCACACTGTTCGAAATGTCTAGTTTCTCCGGTTCTTTTCAGAACCGCACATAATCACAAAAGAGAGAGTTGTACATGGTGTCACCGCGAACCTAGCATTACTCCTGCTATTCTCACCATGAAAACCTTCAAATCTCAATGAAACATGTGTTGTGTCACTTTTTTCAGCGTGGCTTTTTTTTGTTTGGCCTCTTGTCTGTAGGAGAGGGAGGCTGCCGCTCATCTTTTCAAAGGGAAGAAGGGTCAGCAGTTGTCCAGTGACCTCGGCCGAAGATCCAAGACGTGAGTCTCTCGCCAAGACTCTTTCCGCCGGAGACCAGCACTCTCAGACGGTCGGCGATCCCCAACTGGTGACCCACCTCGACCGACATTGACAGTGTTATGGACTTCAGAAAAACCATGCACTGCTTAACTTATGACCTGGACCCGGGCTTGACCTGGATAACCGCAGCCAATTTCATGAAACTTGAAATGTTGCGTACGCAACATTTTGTTGCGTAACTTACTCCACATTTTGCTGCCTTTGCTCAATACTGCAGAAAAGAGCCATTGAGGCACAGGACTTTTGGACATTGAGGCACAGGACATTTGTACTTTGCGTAACGTACGCAACTTTTCTTGAAATCGGTTGCTGGGAGCTGGGGCTCGAGGGATATGACGTGGTCTCGTATGCAGAGTCTATATATGACTGGCTCTGCCCAACATTTTAAGTTATATGCATAGTCAGAAAGAGCATGAAATAAGGCTTTATTTTGATGCATGTTTGACCAGTGTGGCGCGTTCCATTTCTGAGATATCCAAATTCATGTAGTGATCTCCGTCACCGAAAATGAAATTGAATGCTTTATGTAGAAATGGCTTGTGAAACAATTTACTGGAGGATAAAAGTGATAAGGTAAATATAGCATTTTGTGAGCTTCAGCTGACAAAATGCTAAATTTTTAGTCTTTATTGATGAAAATTTTCAGTTCCTCCAACTGATTATGAACGAATGGACATCAACGGTATCAAAATGTAAAACAAAACAAAAATGGAGGGGAAAAAAAAGGGAAAAAACACCCCTGTTAGTGTTGGGTGGAACAGTTGTTTTACAGAATTCTGATGAATGTTTTTTTTTGGGGGGTGGGGGCTGTTTGTTATAGGTTTGTTCCAGGGGCACCGGTCGGGGAAGAAGACGGGGCCAAACCAGGACCCTCGCCCCAGGACATCGCCGCTATCAAGGTAAAAAACCCTCCATTGTCTATATCAAGTACCCTCTTTTGCCAGGCAGGATCACTTCGGCGCTCTCTTCTGCCACTTTGTAATCTAGCTAGTTGGTTCAGGGCTTGAAATATCCACTAGACCGCGGGCCGAGTCTAGTGATTTCAGCGTTGGTCTAGTGCCGAGTGTGACTGCACTGGACCGGCTGTCTAGTGCGTTTTTTCT
The DNA here is from genome assembly GCA_949987565.1 of Luidia sarsii. Lineage (NCBI taxonomy): Eukaryota > Metazoa > Echinodermata > Asteroidea > Paxillosida > Luidiidae > Luidia > Luidia sarsii. Next base: position 5,412,500 of record OX465113.1, read on the forward strand.
TGCACCATGAAAAAGAATGCCACTCAAATAAAATAGTTGAGGTCTGATTAATTGGTATGTTTTTTAATATCATTACTTTATTCATTTAATCATTTGACTTTGACCTGTACAAGTAAATGGCATTTTCTCATGGTATTCCTTTCATGGCATGCAACATTTGTTTTTTTTTATGGCATAGGACTTGTAAAAATAGTTCAGGTCTAGTAAATGTCTTCAGTTACTTAGACCTGCTGTCGAGTACATTGTTTTCTGAAATTCAAGCCCTGTGGTTAAACCCTGCAGTTCCTCCCAAACCAAAGCAGCCTGCACCACATACATGCAGTACAATGTAATTCAGGGTTTGCCCTACCCAATGCACCATTAACACTGTATGCGTAATGCTTTAGCCATATTGCCTTGTGATTTGCAAGTAACTTAACCCTAACGCTTTGCACCTCCCGCACAGGACACACACTGTATACCCCAATTTACCACAGTGCCCACAGGGGTGTAGGCTCACATACCACAGGACACCACAAAAACTACGCTGTGGAATGTCCTGGTGCATGGCCCTTATCCTCCCACAGGAAAAACTATGTGCGGTTAATTGTGGTTTCATTGCCGGTTAGGGTTAATAACTATAACGAAGATCTGGAGATCCATGAAAATTGTTCGATATAGCGGTCGTTCGTTATAGCAGTTGCGGTCGCATAACCACGGACGTAAAAGCGGGAGCCAGAGAGCGTGTTCGTTATAGCCGAATGTTCGGTATATCGGCGTTCGTTATAGCAACGTTCCACTGTATAAGTAGCACTGCATGTCCAGTGCTTTGCCCGATTGCCTGCTGAAAAACCAATCAGTCCACATGCAGTGATAATTATACGTCCAGTAGGCCAAACCCTTATTGAATTACATTCTCCTCGATGCAAACATCATATTATGTCTTTGACGATCCTGATCTGGCGACTTGTCTCAGCGACTGCCAGCTCTGAATATCTTTTGTGATTTTGTGGGTGTGCATTGGAACTGATCATGCTAACAGGCGGCCATCGTGAATGCCAAGTCCCTGGAGGAGGTGGAGAGGCTGAACCAGATGCTGAAGACGGGCCAGGTGCCTGGCAAAGACGCCCACGGCAAGAACCACTCAGGTAAACAAGCCAACAACCAATACACCGATCCAGTAGGCCACGCCCACCATAGCAACGGCCAAGCAACCGCAAACATGTGCACATGTCACGATCGCCCACACGCTGTGCACGTCCACTGCACGCCTGCAACCACCGAAAGCACTTCTCTCTGTTGGACTTTGGTTTTGAAAAAGGCCAAAAATGTACATTTCCTCTCTTGCCAGGGTATCGAGAGTCAGAATTCCAATGAAAATATAAACATCACTTGACCATGGTTAATAAAACTCGGGTCTGCAAAGGAATTGCCTGGTACATACAAAATAAAAGTAAACACAACGAAAAGTGTGTAGTAAAAAAGACACAATTGAAAACGTTTTGTCGGACAAAATGGCGGCAATTTGTCGGACCGTAAATCGCGCGTTGTGATTGGTCAATTTGTCAAGGGGCGTGGCGTACTGGATCGGTTTTATTGTCACCCAGCTGCCAAATAGAAATTAACTCCACATGATGAAGGGGCCATTTCCTCCGTCCAAATAATCCTGGTTTGCATCACGATTGAAAAACATTTTGTTTGCTCTTGTTCACACAAGCTGATTGTGGTTAGCAGTTGTGGTCAAATGGTGGGCGTGTCCTTGAGGGTGGCCCATGCAGGGAGACATATAAACAAGCACGGCACTTGCTGTTAATCAGAGTGTGAGCGGTACATTGTGGGATTACAAAAAAAATGGTGTGATTCAGTGGAGCATTCTCACACACAGCAGCAAATTAACTCAAATATTTGCAAAAAAGTCTCATTAATGGAGTCCGAACCTCAATTCAAATCCCACTAATAATTGTGTTTATTGTGTCCAGAAAAAGAAAAGGGAATCATGATCCAAATAATCGCATTTATTTTGAACAGGCCAACAAATTCATGGAATATGTTATGGTTCGTGAAGAAACCGCCAAATGCCATTACTTTCAAGTCGGTGTGTAGAAAGTCAGTGTCATACAGCTTTGCTATATTTTAAAAAAATATTCAGAAACTGACTGACAGGATCTGTCAGGTAGACTCAAGAGAAAGACCAAGGAGTAGTGGTTGATAGGTAAACTTATGACAGTGGTGGGTGTGATTTTTTTTTTTTCAGAAGAAATGGAAGAGGAGGATGAGGCGGACGAGGAGAATATGGAAGAGGAGACGAGTGAGATGGTTGTAAATGGTGCAGCCATGGCAGTAGTATGAGTGGGTAAGATGGACCCCTAATAGTGGAGGTCGGTGTTGGTAACCCATGGGGGTTCAATCGGGTTAACCAAACGGGTCAACCTAGTGGGTTTACCAAATTGGTAAAGCCATTTGGTCAACCAAATGTAAATAATTTTGTTTGTTCGTGTCAGATATTAAGCTGAAAAGAACGCAAAAACTAGGGAACAGAATCTCGAACAGGAAATATATTGGTCTTGAGCATAGAGCTCTATAAATAAACTAGAGTGCGCACTCCCCTATCAACGTGCGGTACGAACGTGTGCCGATGAGGACGTGCATACGCCATTACCAAAGAGGGCAACTTCAGCTCGAAGTACCTGGATGTTAGTGGCTATGGCGCGTCATATGCACATTCTACATGTGTACGTGTGTGGTGTGTTCGAACGTTGGTGCACATGTACGCGTGCAGTCATCGATGTGGCGCATCTAGTTTGCGCCATAGAGCTCTATGAGTTTGCCCTCTTTGGTAATGGCGTCGCAGTCCCCTTGTCAGCACGTGATGAGTGCGCACTCTAGTTTATTTATAGAGCTCTATGGTCTTGAGTCACTAGCCCTGTCTGCGCTGGGATGTCAGTATGACCGTTGCATCTACCAGGGTCCCTTGAAGTGAAAATGACCAGATGTTGAGATGTTTAATTTGCAAGCGGCATTTCGACCTGAAGATTGGACTTACCATGTCATTATCCAAGATTGCCTAGTTACTATCTGGTCAGATTCTGGCCAGTACTAGTTACGTTTTGGCCTCCGATAGAAGTTCCTGAGAAGCAGAAAGGTCTGAGGCTGTCCATGCTGGACTTGAAGATCAGACAAACTGCACCCATCGTCTAGGCACCAGTTCCAGTGCAGACAGGGCTACTGATGAAATGTACAAAGTGTAGGAATCTTATTTCTCTTGAGCAAGGTGGTAGATTAAGAGTAGCTAGAGTCTCAGAAGAAGCATTCGGTTGATTACACAAACGGATACAAGTAATTCCAATTTTATGTTTTAGAATTTCATTGAGAATAACAGGCAAATGCAGGTAGGCCTACTTAATTTTGTTGATGCCGAGTTCTAAAGAACCCTCTTTATTCCTGTGTCATACCAGTTGGCAAAACGGTGCAAATAGTTGGCCAAGCCATTGGGCTGCATTTGTTTCTACCTTTGACCTTTGGTTTCCTAATTATTTTGTCCTGTGCAAAAGCATTTGCACTTAAAATTAACTCTACATTGTTGATTTTATGATTGGTCCATTTCCACTGGTCGGCCTCTAAATGCAGCGGGATGATATTACGCAATGCTTGGATTTGGCATGTGTACAATGTTTGTGTGAACTATCACATATAAGAACCTAGAGTAATATACAAAAGTATAATAACCTGCTTTCTAACTACAACGGCCAAAATGCAAATCCTGCCATTTTGATCTTAGCAGGACCTTTCTCTAAAGCTTTCTGCCGTTTCGATCCTAGCATCACCTTTCTCAAAATCTTTCTGCCGTTTTGATCCTAGCAGGATCTTTCTCAAAGGCATTTCGTTCGTAGCAGGACCTTTCTCAAAATCTTTCTGCCGTTTTGATCCTAGCAGGATCTTTCTCAAAGGCATTTCGTTCCTAGCAGGACCTTTCTCAAAAGCATTCTGCCATTTCGATCCTAGCAGGACCATTCTCGAAGGCATTCTTCCTTCGAGAATGGTCCTGCTAGGATCGAACTGTCAGGCCTGAAATCTGTTTCAAAATAAGAATCTCTAAACCTCAACACGACCCAAACCTTCAACAAACTCTTACCTGGTTTATTGTCCAGTGTTAGTGTGAGCATATCTTATGTGTACGTGCTGGTTGCAGGTTACACAGAATACAACCTACATGGTATTTCTCTGTTATTTTGGTCATTGACAACATTTATGGTTAACCATTTGGACAATTTTCAGAACATGACAATTGTTTGGGTTTGTATGTGAGGAAATGGACACATAAGCCTTGTATAGCAGTCTTGTTCAATTTTACTGCCCATTTGTTCCCTTCTTTCTTTTACAATCATTCAACTTATTTTCCCATTAGAAATGTAAAGGAACCAGTCCTGTGTACAAATATTACTGTATGTATAGTAGGGAGGATGCACTGCTACATGAATATGGATCTGTTTCAAATAAAACATCGGTGTTGCCACTTTGGCACACATTTGTAACACATTTAGCATGGATGTGGATTGCACACGTAGCTTGAATACTTCATGTGTAACTTTACCACATGCATGTATTTGGATCATAGATGAACGATTGTGCTAGCAACAATGGGCCATTAACATATCCATATTTGAAAGGCGGTACAACCTCCCTTTTAAGAAAGTCCTTTGTTTGGTTCTGGTGGGATGATACTACACATAATCTACCAGTCCAAAGGGTCAGAAGCGATGACAGGTTTTTTTAAAGGACACCATGTTGGGTCATACCATCAGTCTGCCAGAAGATTCCTGGCAATAAACTGGTGGCATGTACCGGGATTCATTTCCTTTATGTTATGTTATTGGATATTTTTCAAAATAAACCTGCCCTTTTTATAGGAATGACCAGATTGCGTTGTACTGTGTCTCAGGGTGTGTTCAGTTACTAGTCTTTCTCAGCGGGGGTTCGAGCAGCTGACTGCAAATTCAAAAATCACCTTAGGTTCATATGATACCACTGACACCCCAATGATTACACAACCCACTAGGGGCCACCAGCACCTGATGTGTGTGGTGGGGAATGAGCAAGCCTTGTCCAAACAACACAGTGGGTAGTAGGTCATAAAATATACCCACCGGGCATGGACTGGGGAGTAGTACCACTCCTTAGGGGTAGGAATGGAATCGACCAACTTAACCCCTCTGATAGTCCCTCAGTGAACAAAAAAAGTTGTGTCCAAACGACAACTTTTGTCAGTCGGGCTAACCCATTTGAGTTTAGTCCCCAGGTTAGTCCCTCATATGAACTACCCCTCAGATTCCTTTTTTTTGTTTTCCTGAGTCTGAACTATTTGCTGCTAATTGGAAGACAAATTCAGCTTGGGTTGTTGCATCCAGAAATCCTATAGAAACTTAGGTACAAATTCATCTGCCTCTTGCTAGCTCAAACTTGGAATTGTGTGGTACCGTCACGTGCTACTTGGCCGATACACTGAAAGCATTTGGCAAGTGAGAGAAAAAAATTCAGGATAGTTACCAAAAAATAATATTGGAATAGTTTCCTTTGTTAAATCATTAATCTAACGTGAATACATGTACTTACTAAGGCCTGTGGTTCATATTGCACAGCGTGTCTTGTGTAAATATCCTAGACAAAAATACTAAATTAAGAACCTAGAAATCATTTCACATGACTGAATTAAAAAAAGAAACTGATGAAAACACTACAAATTACAATAAATATAAATATTCCTTTAGTGTATAAACATGGAAAAATATACATTTATCTGAAGGCAATCATTAAAAATACAACATCTGTACAAAAATACAGTCTCTTTAATACCATAGGTGGCTTCTGCAGGCTTTATACTTGGCTGTGGCTTGAAATACTACAGAGCCTATGGTGGTAGTGGCAGCCACTTTCCATAGAGCCTTGCACAAAGAGAAGCCGCTGTCGTTTGGAGAGGTAGCCTCTGCCGCTGTCAGATACTACTGCAAGTGTGTCTATAAGACCGGCACTCCATGCAAGACATCACGGCCCAGGAGTTGCCATGTCAATTCTCAATTGCGAAGGCCTGATGGTCGCCGCCAAGTAATCAGACAACTTGGAAAACAAGCCTGTTGACATGTGACAATGCAGTGCGTGCACTAACTGCTGCAAGGACTACACACGTGCGCACACGAATAGTGGTTCTCAATGCTGAATTCGTACACGGGCTTCACGGAGAGTCGGCACCATTAGAGATAGCATGCACGCAGTGCCTGGCTTCTAGTTATAGCCACACTCCCCTCCTGATGCCGGGGTTCAATGTCACCACAGAGGTAGATTAAGGGGACTCTGCATGGTTTGCATATGCTGTGGGATAAACAAAATTAAAAGTCCAGCGTTAGACCCCAGTGTGAGAAATGGTTGGGTGGGCCAGTTTCGTAGGCCATTGAGTCCTTTTGGTATAAGTAACTGAGAAGAATATGGGTTGCAGTGAATTTTGAACCATTTCAGGAAAGAATACTTGACTGGACCAGGATTTGGACCCAGTCCTCTGGTTTAACGTACAAGTGCTCTACCACCTGAGCTGTATCCAGCCTTTGGGTGGAGGCCTTCCCAATTATCTTTGCTGGAGTGGGGCACCAGTCAAAAGCAATGAATCGTTGTGTTTCATCTCTTCTTTTAAACTTTAGGAGAAACACTTTTAGAGAATTACAACAGTCTTTTTACATAATTATATATATTACATAATTATCTGGTTTGGGTATTTGCTATTTTCATCAATAACTTTATGAAGACATGAAAAATTCACAATCCTCAGATTTTGCAAAATATCCATTATGATGGTTGCTAAGGAGAGCATGGCTGGGAACTCACGTTTCAGGACAAGCAGGGTGTTTCCGTGGTTACAGGAGAGGGATGTGATGGAGTAGGCGTCGTCTTCGTTCAGGTCCACTTTCCTCGGTAGGGAGGCTTGCTGGTCCGCCCGGCCCAGGCGACCTCTTGAACTCTTGCCCCAGGAGAAGACCTGGCCATCTAAAGCGCGAACACAACGTAATTCAGATATACGGCCGTTAATAATATTAATGGTTGAATTGCTTCTGACTGGCGCCCCCACCCCAGCAAAGACTAGTTGGCTATTTGAGAAAGCCACCATCTAAGGGCTGGGTAGCTCAGGTGGAAAAGCATTGGTACGTTAATTTGGAAAACTTGGGTTCAAGTCCAAGTCCAGGCAAAGTTTTCTTTGCCATTTTTTTCAATTTGTTCAAAAGATCCTAATAAGTTTTTCATTTGTTTGTTTGACTCGAATTGAAAAAGCTGCATCCACTATGTGTGATCCCCGAGCTACTGTAGCCAGGTTTACGACAATTAGTTGTTTGCATCTGAATGAAAGCGGGGGTATGATTCCTGGAGATATATGGCAGTTAATGGTTGAATTGCTTCTGACTGGCACCCCCACCCCAGCAAAGACTAGTTGACTATTTGGGAGGCCACCATCTAAGGACTGGATAGCTCAGATGGAAGAGCACTGGTACGTTAGTCCAGAGGTCTCGGGTTCAAGTCCTGATCCAGTCAAAGTTTTCTTTGCCAATTTTCCATTTTTTTTACAAAATTATTCAATGAGGGTTTGCCCTACACTGAGTGCTAAGTGCTTTGCCCAATTGCCTGATGAAACAAATTCAGGCAGCTCAGGCAGGATTTGAACCTGTGGCTCCTGATTTCTACTGCAGACGTCTTAACCACTTGACCATCGAGCCGATCGAAGCTGTGTGGCGGATTCCAATATGTATAGCGGCAGGTATCATAGATATAATATTCATATTAAATCTATGAAACAAAACATGGCAAAAGAAAAGAATGTAATTCAGTGAGGGGTTACCCTACCCAATGCATCATTCATTACCACTGTACGCTTAATGCTTCGCCAAATTGCCTTGTGATTTGCATTTGTGAGAAAGTAAGTCAATGAGGGCTTGCCCAAATCAGTGTAAAAGCAGTACTGCATGTTGATGCTTTGCCCGATTGCCTGCTGAAGAAAAAGTTCAGTCAACATGCTAATTGACCGATTGCACCGGTAGGTCACGTCACCTATAGTGGGCATCAAGCAATCAAGAAACATGGCGGCCTCCACATCAATGTGCCGCTGTTGTAAAGTACACGATGATCGTTGCACCAGTTTGTTCGATCGAGGCTTTTCTTTCTCAAAATCTATGAAGAATATCTCAGAGTGTGTATCCGAGACCTTACCTGAATACCCACTATACCGTAAGTCACGTGATGAGGGCAAACCCTCATTGAATTACATTCTCCTCGTTGCAAAAATAATATCATCTTTTTTTCCATGTTTGGTTTGACTGTGGCACGTACCCGATGACAGGGCTACAGTGAACATATCACCGCAGGCCACGGCTGTTATCCTCACGTCTTCGGGGAATTCGGGACAGCACGGAATTCTGGGAGAGTTAGTATCCGTATCACGGCCCAGTTGTCCAAACTGATTAGATCCCAGCATGAAGCACTGGTTAGCATCTGGATAAAAGGGTATGGGGGGATAATGACAAATATCTTATTTTGAATAATGAAATGTGGAATACAAAGGTTTGTTTTGTAATGTTTAAAGGTTCTCTGCAATAGACATTTCATCGCTTAAATCCATGCAACAGAACTGTTCGGCAATGTTGCCGCTAACAATCAAACTGTTTTGTGATGTCATCACAGGATCATGCACAAACGTTTTGGAAAATTTCTGGTTTTCCTGCAGACCTACTGTACATGTATCCCTAAACCTGTTGATTTACTGCCAAAATGTATGCTTCATAATCATTTAGTGAAGGAGTTTTTCATCAAACCTAACCCAGAGGAATTAATTTGCGGTTTCAAAGTTAATGTATTTCTTATGTTTCTTATGGTTAACTGTTCCTGAAATGACCTTACAATAATGCCCTCATTTTTATAAGGATATTTATAAAGCTAAAAAAGATGACCAACTTCTGACTCCACTAAGAAAAAGAAGCTTGCCAATATGTTTGTACACTTCAGATCCCTAGATGACAGCAGAGAATGACCTTGACTGTGATATTTATTGCAGAGACCCTTTAATCTGGGGTACTCTGCAGCCATAGATCAAGAGTACAGTCGGCTCTCAATACAAAAACAGTGCATATCTCTATGGGGAGAAATTTGCTTAAGATGAAATTGGATAAGAAATTCTGGTTAGAACAAAAGGTTTCAGTTACCCCATTGCAGAAAAAAACATTGTTATTAACCTTTCTATAGCGAACGTATATCCTTGATTATGGCTTTTTGTTCAGTCCTAATAACGCGGCAGGATTTGAGGTATGGGTCTTTCACTTGCCGCACAGTAAAGACCATTCTCAATAACCAATGGTCCGCCTGGATAGGCACCATCCTGCAAAGCCAGCGACAGAGAATGCCCACCTGTAACCATGGCAGCATGAGCCGTTCCTATGGCAACGCTGCTGATGGCCAGCTGGTGGATGGGCGCTGTGGAGACTGGTGTGAAGGTTCTCATCTCGTCGCACTTGGAGGACGCCTGCCGACTTGGGCTGACACTGTCCAGCCCGAGCTTGTTGTACCTATGGAGATGAAGCGGGTACTGACCAGGTCACGGGTGCCGTACAAAAATCTAACAAAATTTTGAGGTCCTAATGTCAGGATCCTAGCACAGCCTTTCTCCGTCTTTGAGCAAGGTCCTGCTAGGATAAATACAAGTCTCTCTTCCTGTATCATCAGTACACCCCCTGGCAACATAATGTTTGCCATCTGACATCATGTCAAGCACTGCATTGCAATAATAACAACCAGCCAGGGAGGATGAATCTCGTCCCCATGTTTAAGTGTCTGTTTCAAAAGAGGTGCGAGTCTGGAGCAGGCCTCGGCAAAATTGGGGGGTTTTTTTTAGGGAACCGGGTGGCCAAATTTTGAAATCATCGGGTACCCGGGTACCTGCAATTCAATGTAAAACATAAGAAATTAAGAACACACCCGATGATAACCATAGCAACAAAGGAAACTCTATTCATAGTTATAACATGATGTTATATCTTGATATACACAAATGTTGCAAACTGCTTACTGACTAAAATTACCAAAATGCAAATCTCCAAATTTAGTGGGCCTGACGTTTCGATCCTAGCAGGACCTTTCTCAAAGACGTTATATCTTGTTATATGACCAGCTCAGTGATCCAGTGGTTAAGACGTCCCTACCAGAAATCGGGAGTCGTGAGAAATGTCACGTGGTGTGAGGGTGTGGTCAGTGGAGAAGACTTTTTGAGCACACAAGAGTTAGGAGGTGCTATGCACAGTGCAGTGTAGAAAGAGAGAGAGAGAGGTGTCGTCTCCTTCCCAAACTGTGCCTACTTCCAGCTAGCAGCACAGACAATCACAGTTCTGGTGAAGCTTGGTACTGGCACAGAACCAATGCAATTCACCACATGTCTTCTTACTTAAGGCCGCCGCACACGGGAGCTATCTGCTGAGCAAAAAGTCTTTTGTGACCGTTGCCTCAGCACGTAGCTCACCGTGTGCGCTGAACTTTTGGTGAGATATCTGCCTCAAGAGGCCGTGAGACCAATATCCATCCTGTTTGATTTTTATTCGCCTTGCGTGAATGAAAGCTCATAGTGTGCGGCGACTTGAGCTACGTGCCTGGCCAATGAAAGCGCACGCACTGTTCACTGAATGGGATGGAATGATTTCAAGTGCACGATTGTTGTATGATTCCTCACTTCATATTTCGTGTTTATATTTGATAATGTAATACATAAATGTTTAAAGGAAATTTTTTTTACATGTAAATGTGAAATGTTATGGTAATTTTATGAATCATATTCTGTATATATTTTGGGTGGTGGATGGTGATGTTTTGATACTTGATATTCTTAATGTGTATATTTATTGTATTTTAGCACGAGAGCCATTTCAATTTCTATTGTGTATTTTCATATGCAAATAGCAATAAATTAATAATAATAATAACATGATGGTCTCCAAAATGCTCAGCACGTAGCTCAAGTCGCCGCACACGATGAGTTTTCATCCACCCAAGCGATCAAAATCAAACAGGATAGATATTGGTCTCACGGCCTCTTGAGGCAGAAATCTCACTAAAAGTTCAGCGCACACGGTGAGCTACGTGCCGAGCTAACGACCTCGAGAGACTTTTTGCTCAGCAGATAGCTCTCGTGTGCGGCGGCCTTTAGACATTTCACACGGTGTGCCTGCACACCCACGTGTATGTACCACATCCACAGTGTGAATCTTACTGGGGGCTGATCCCCGTCACGTTCTGACCACGAGTACCTGTTGCTGCCGCACGCAAGGACTTTCTTGTCGGTGGTCAGGATGAGGGAGCAATCCAGGCCACAGCGGACAGAGGCCACTTGGCAGTGGACAGGTAGGATGACACTCTGTGGTGAGGCAAAGGACTCCTGGCTATCCAGCCCCAAACGCCCTGAAATCACATGCAATTGCATAGACACACAAATAATACAAGCTATAACATACCAATGGCTAAGCTATAACATACTCCAATGGCTAAGCTATAACATACTCCAATGGCTAAGCTATGGCATACTCCAATGGCTAAGCTATGGCATGGTCCAATGGCCAAGCTATGACATACTCCAATGGCCAAGCTATGACATGCTCCAATGGCTAAGCTATAACATACTCCAATGGCCAAGCTATGACATACTCCAATGGCCAAGCTATGACATGCTCCACAGGCTAAGCTATGAAATGGTCCAATGGCCAAGCTACGTACACGGTCCAATGGCTAAGCTAATGACATACTCCAATGGCAAAGCTCCACCAGGCTGACCTCTGACCCCTGGCACTCACCGTTGTCACCTCGTCCCCAGGCGAACACCTCGTTGTCGTTGGTGACGGCCAGGACATGCGAGGCCCCGCAGGAAACCGTGACGACCTCGTAGCCTAGCAACTCCTCCACAATTTTGGCCTGGGAGACGTCCTGGAAATCTCCGTGCCCCAGACAGCCGTGCGCGCCACTGCCGTAAGTCATCAAGATCCCACGATCTTTAAGACATGCCCAGAAATGAAATAGTAACAGTAATGCTATCAAGGCTCACTGCAGCCGTATTAGGTCTTCTAACAACATAGGAAACAAACATGAAACTATTGATGCCGGAAGCGGCTTCAGCCATTTCCAATGGACTCGTGTGTTATTTTTCAGCCGTAGCCAATTAATTCGGACATAACCTTACTGTTTCAGCATCTGCATAAAAAAAGAAAGGATGTATTTATATTTTTGAGGGCTCGATGTCTCTATCTACATTAACATTGCTAAGTTAGAAATAAGTACAGTATGTATTTATTTGTGAATACTGTGGAAATAAATGAACTATGAACTATTCTGGCCGGCCATCTTTCAACAGCAGAGAATGGTCCCATACACGTGTGTTTGCTATGGAAGGTTTAAGAGACTGATTTTTTAAGCATTTAGGACTTGACAGAGACCACTCCAAAGATAGAGTTGAGGAGTTTGTTTATACCGGTTAAGCAGGCAGTGAACATGTCTCCGCAGGACACGTGCTGGATGGACACGGCTGACTGACCCTCCAAGTAACGAGGGATGAAACTGGGATACTGCTGATGCGTTGCCCCGGGTAACATCGTGGAATCCCCACCAACCGATGAGGACTGAGAACCAATGACAAAAAGAGCTATCCGAAGTTATGACATGAGTGCTTTGGGGGCAAGTTGTGACAAACGCTTGTCAAAAATGTACGGTTACCAGGGGTACCCAGAGTACCAGTTCACTGTGGCAGGTACAGAGACGAAGAGAAGAATGGGAGAGTTTTTGGCCTAGCTATGGAAATAATGCACATTTAATTCTGCCCTAAAAATCCATATCCTTACATACAGGACAAGAGAAACGTAAAACGAGTCTGGCCCCTAATCATAGGCCTTTTAACATGAGTACTTGTCATTCCTAACTACGATCATCCTCAATCATTAACAGTTTCCATTCCCAGGTAAGTTCTACAACTGATTACAGTGGAACGTCGCTATAAAGAACGCCGATATACCGAACATTCGGCTATAACAAACATGCCCTTCGGCTCCCGATTTTTGTGTACAATATATGTGGCTGCAACTGCTATAACAAACGACCGCGAAACCGAACAATTTTCATGGATCCTGGGATGTCCGTTGCAGTGACGTTCAACTGCATTAGATGAGCACGGTATAGATGAAAGACATTTTGTTTCAATACTAGCTGGATCTTTCTTGAAGAGAGAATGACAATGACAACAACAGATAGGAAGAGGGAGAAGTGATAAGATATTAATAACAGAAGATGGACTAAGAAGGAAAGCTGGAAGACAGACCAAGTCTAGGGAAAAGTCCTTGGTCCCAAACAATTCCTTCACAGCTTCTCCCTGCTCGAAAAATGGCATCGTTCCAGAAGAATACCGATAGATAGACCAAAGGAAGAAATGTACTCAGAAACGTATTCAATTTCAATGGAAGAATTAGTAAATCTGACTAGGAAATTGTTAAAAAATTGACTGGACCAGAACTTGAACCCGATTTCTCTGGTTTTGCAATCTTACCGCGCTCTAACCATCTGAGCTATCCAGGCCTTAGATGGCAGCCTTCCTAAATAGTCAACTATCTTTGCAGAGGTGGGGGCGCCAGTCAGAAGCATGTTACCCTGCCACATATTCCCAGCAGGGTTCATCCCCCCCCCCTCTCATTCAGATGCAAACAACAAATTGTTGTCAACCTAATTTAGCGTCAGAGATTTTGCGGTTGAAAATAAAAAAAGGGGCAAACTGTACCTCCCAGATGATGAGACGTCCGGTCTTGGTGACAGCAACCCGCTGGGTGCGGCCCGTAGATACCTGGGTGATGTGAATGTCACTGTGGGGGAGGGGGAGTCTGATTGGGGTGTTGACGCCGTGACCCCAGCAGTAGACACTGGAGGAGTGGCGCAGCTTGGGCAGGCCCGAGGAACTATCCAGCACCAGATTCGAGCCTGACGGGAACCACAAAAAACGCAAATATTGATCCACAAAAATCATTGCTTAACTCCTTCCACAAGGGAAGACTGCTATTGCAGCCTCTTTCTCTGGAATTCCTGTCCCGGTTCATGTTTCCCCCAGCCTATGCTCTTGCCCTTTTAAAGAGGAATGTCAATCCCTATCTCCGGCCTTCCTGAGTCCCTCTCTATCTCCTTCTTTCCTTAGCCCTTAACCTTGAGTGGCTTTATAACCTTGTTTTGGCCAAGTTTGCAATAAAAAAAACCTGATTAGGGTTCCAAATTCATACAGCCAATGACTCAGAATTTGCTGAAGAACAAAAAAATATAGCTTAACCCATCACAACGGAAGAATAGCAGTGCCACGATCTTCAAAATTGGACACCACATTTTAAGCGTGACAAAAACCTGTTTTGAAGTTGCCAGGTTAGCAGCAACAACTGTGCTATTGTGGAAACATTACTTCCAACGATTGTGGGATAGCGCGCTGCCACGGAAGACAGCGGAAAGAAAGTGGGTGACCAGCTGCTGACATCCACAAAAATGTGTTTGATTCAAACCCAACCCATCGGCTATTGGACAATATTAGTTGCCATTTGATAGTGCTTGACTACAACGCTGGCAATCCTATTGGTATCAGAATCTGGCTGGAAAAAAAAACTGGAGGTGTGGTCCCTGGAGATATACGACAGTTAATGGTTGAATGCTTCTGACTGGTGCCCCCACCCTGGCAAAGATGGCTCACTACTTAGGAAGGCAGTCTAAGGACTGGATAGCTCAGGTGGTTAAAGCGCTGGTACATTAAACCACATGGTCTCAAACTCAAGTGCCTGCCCAGTCAAACTTTCACTTCTATTTTCATGAACTGTATTTATATATAATGGTCACAATAATGATGCTTCTTCATATAAGTGTCAAAAGGAAGTCTTATGCGCTGTTACTCACTTTTCCGAGACAAGGATTTGTTGCTCTCCTTCTGGGGCTGTGCCTTGGCGTTGGCTGCATTGGGCACCATCGCAAAAGGTTTGGGAATTCTGGAGAAAGGGAAAGCGTCATGAAAAATAATTACACTCACTTACTGCAGGTGACTATAACAGAACAATCACAGTAAAATCTCGCTAAGTCAATCTCTGATAACTCAAAACTCTTTCAAGTCAAAAAAGATTTCTATTCTTATCAGTAATGAAACAATGGTAAAACTCAAAACTCTGCTTAACTCAAAAATATGAGCATGTTCCCTTGAGATCTTACTCATCAAGATTTTCCTGTATCTTACTAATACTGAAGAAATATTGACTTGTTTTGACTTGACTTGTTTTCAGTACTGCTTAAAGTCCCTACACAACATTGGTTGAGGTCAAAGAATAGCATCGATACGTTGTCGGATCCAACATATGCATGAAATAGCACACCTGTGAAATTTTCAGCTCAATCAGCCAACCGAGTCTCGAGAAAATCGTGAAAACTGTTTTGCGAAAATGCAGCATTCAACGCCATACTGTTTAGATCTTGGTGAGACATTTCTTTTACGATTTCTTTTACTCTTTTCTCCCAAAATACAACACTTTTCAGTGTGAGGTTTCCACTATAACCATCTTCAAACTGTATAAGTTTTATGTAAACCTGTGAACATTTCTGGTTTTCGATCTTACCAATGTTGTGCAGGGGCTTTAAGAAGAAAACAACATCCTCATTCCTTTCCTTTTGACAAACTGGGAAAGGCCTTCAACTCACCCAAGACAATTTCCAACTGCCAATTGGCCACCGGCCCGTCGCTACTGAATTTTCAAAAACCAAAGATGGATTGTTTGTGCAGCAAGACTTACTTGACTGGGCACTTGACTCGCCCAATCTCCATGCAGACATTGGCCAGTGTTCGGATGATGATTGGTTGGGCGATGACCTGGTTGATGGTGGGCCGATTGTCCGGGTCCAGGTGCAGCATTTGAAGCAGCAGCCGTTTCAAGTCCTCACTGTAGCGCTCCGATATTGGCGCAATCGACCCGCGCATTATCTTCATGACTAGAGCAGGAAGATTCTGGACAGAATGTTTTCGATAGATATAAATGAAAATCTCAAAATTTAGTGGGCCTGACATTTCGATCCTAGCAGGACCTTTCTCAAAGGCAGAGTGACAAGTACAAAACAGATCTATACATGTACAAAACAGATACATGTACACGAAGGAGGGGGGAAGAGAGTGAATAGGACATGGATGAGATATAAATGAAGATAAATAGTATCTATTTGTTTGACTTAAATTGGAAAGAGCTGCATCTACTTTGTGTGAGCTGCAGTATTCAGGTTTACGACTGGTTGTTTGCATCTGAATGAAAGCAGGGGCATGATCCCTGGAGATATACGGCAGTTAATGGTTAAATGCTTCTGACTGGCACCCCCACCCTGGCAAAGACTAGCTGATGATTTGGGAAGGCCGCCATGGAAGGGCTGAATGGCTCAGATGGTAGGAGTGCTGGTCCACAAAACCAGAGGTCTCAGGTTCAAGTTCTAGTCTAGTGAAATGTTCTTTACCGTTCTTCAATATTGTTCAATAAGTTCCCAGTCAGTTTTTTCTATATTTGTTTGATTAAAAAAAACAAAGAGTTTGCTTTAAAGGTAACGAAGTAACTGCTAATAACTGCTAATCCATTACTATACTGCTAACTGACTTGGATCCTCACATAACCTTTTCCCAAGGCAGAAAGCCTAAGAGATAGATTCTGCCTAAGAGATAGATCCTGCTAGGATCCAGCTAGGATCAAAATGTCAGAGGATCAGATATTCAAATACTTGTCTGGCACAGGCTTTATAGTAAAAACAAGTACAGGTCTAGAAAGATTCTTCAGGGTGTAGAGCCGTTGTACAGTTTCCCTTTTTGCAAAATTCAAGCCTTGAAATGGCATTGATCAAGGATTCGAATACCGGTCCAGTCAACTTTTCTATGCTCTCTTTAACAAATCTCTTGAAATTTATTCAATCAATCAGATAAACTTTGTCGCATTCCTGGATACTTAAATGACCTCTCTAAAAACCAATGACAAATTTCAAAATAGAAACAGAAGAATGTTGTAAACTGCTATACTGACTTAAAAAAAATCTCAAAGAAGAGTAGGCCAAGTGTCTCTCTGCCTGTAAGAAAGGTCCAGTGGGGATCAAAACATCTGGCCCTCTAAATTTGTTTACATTACCACGTAAAACACACGGCACTAATGACTACGTGTTAGAGTTTAGACTTACATCAGCTTCAAATGCCCTTTTGAAGGTCAGAAGCTCGTACAAGACGCACCCAACTGCCCATATATCACTCTTCTGGTTGTAACTGGTGGCAAAAGTGTTAAGACGAACGCTAACACAAAAAGACCAATTGTGTAAACAGCGGAAAGTGTGAATGAGAATATTTCGCTTGTGGTGCTCTTAAGGTGGCAACGAATGGGTGGTTCTTTGTTTGATTGACAATCAAGTTTCAGAACGTTTCATCCACTTTGCTATAACTGGGTTTACAACTTGCTGTTTGCATCTGAACGAAAATACAGGTGTACTCCTGGAGGTAAATGGAAATCAATGGTTAAATACTTCTGACTGGCACCCCCACCCCAGCAAAGAGTTAATTAATCAGGAAGATCTGCCAGACTCAGGGGCTAGATAGCTCAGGTGGATGAGTGCTGGTACGTTAAATGACAAGCAGTTGGTTCTAATTCAATCAAATAAAGTGATGTAAACCTGACTTTGAAATTTGTTTCAGTTTCAAAAACTGCAAAGAAAATTTGACTAGACAATGACTAGAACCCGAGACTACCTTAAGTCAGAGTTCTCAGCTTCAAATCCTGGTCCAGTCAAAAGTTTCTATGCATTTTTTTCAAGTAAATTCAAAAATTGGCAAAGAAAACTTTGAATGGACCAGGACGTGACCCCGAGACCTCTGAATTAATGTACCAGTGCTCTTCTATCTGAGCTATCCAACCCTTAGATGGTGGCCTTCCCAAATAGTCAACTAGTCTTTGCCGGGGTGGGAAGCAGCTTCATCAAGTAATTCAAGTCCAAGTTTCTTTGCTATCTTCATTCCTTGTTGAAAATGTCCCAGTCAGTTTTTCTTTTTTTTCTTTTTTGGTGCGGTTTGTGCTAAACATCTTCCTCATCTTTACAGAGCTTTCCCGATAAAGGATACGGTTTTCCTTCACACAGCTCTGGTGAGATGTAGCAGGGTGTCCCCACCACCGTGAAGGCTTTGCTCTTGCTGCTCAGGATCTTGGAGATGCCAAAGTCGGCAATCTTCACCACGTCCCGCCGCTTGTTGAGCAGAATGTTCTGGGTCTTCAGGTCCCGGTGCAGGATCTGCTTGGAGTGGACGTGTTGGAGGGAGAGGAGAAGCTGACAGAACAGACGCAGCACCTCCTGAATAAGGGGGGAATGGCAAAGAATAGAAAGACACTGGCTGTGACCGGCTGTGACTGTAGAGCATTTATTCACTGCTGCCTGCCATGGACTATTCGCCTGGGTTCAGTTGGTTAAGCTCAGGTCAGTAGGATTCAGTCAGATTCAGCTGGGCGTATTTTGTTCAGCTGGGTTAAATTTGGTTCAGTTGGGTTCAGCTGGGTTCAATTTGGTTCAGTTGGGTTCAGCTAGGTTCAGCTAGCTTCATCAGTGGGGTCCAGCTGGGTTCATTTGGTTTCAGTTGGGTTCAATTTGGTTCAGTTGGGTTCAGCTGGGTTAAATTTGGTTCAGTTGGGTTCAGCTGGGTTAAATTTGGTTCAGTTGGGTTTAGCTACGTTCAACTGGGTCCAGCTTGGTTCAGCTAAGTTCAGCTGGGTTCATCTAGGTTCAGCTGGATTCAATTCGGTTCAGAGGGGGTTCATCTGGGTCATAAACTTGGATCAGTTGGGTTCAACAAGGTCCAGTTGGGTCAAGTTTGGTTCAGCAGAGTTCAGCTGGGTTCAGCTGGGTTTAGGTTGGTTCAGCTGGATTTAGTTTGGTTCAGCTAGTTTCAGCTAGGTTCAACTAGGTTTAGCTAGGTTCAGCTTAGTTCAGGTGAGTTCAATTGAGTTGGGTACAGTGGTGTTCAGCTGGATTTAGCTTGGTTCAGTTATTCTGACTACCGGTAGGTTCAGTTGGGTTCACCTGGGTTCTGCTGGGTCCCAAGTTCCCAACATGACCAAGGTCAACTCTTACCCCTTCCTCCAGTAGAGCATTTCCTCTCCGTTGCAAATACTCAAACAGTGTTCCTCCTAAAACAAAATTTGAAGAAAGGAAGAAATGCTGATGGTTAACTGCATCTGATCAGTGGCCCCACCCCAGCAAAGATAGCCGTTTCTTTTGGAGGGATCGCTTTTCAAACTCAAACTGTATGTGTGCGGACACAATAAATGCGATTATTAGTGGGATTTGAATCGTGATTCGGACTCCACTAGAGGCTTTTCTAAATACATGTAATCGCATTTATTTGCCACACAAAGTGTGTGGGAATGCTTTTTTAATCCCACAAAGCACTGACAGGAAGTGCTGTGCTTGTTTATAATTATATGTGTCTCCCTGCATGGGCCACCCTCAAGGACACACCCAATGTTTGACCACAACTGCTAACCACAATCCACTCGTGATTTTTTTTGGCCTGTGTGAACGCAAGCCCCCCCCCCCAAAAAGTTATCGAATCGCGATTCAAATCATGATTGTTTGAACAGTGGAAACGGCCCTTATAAGTAGTGGGAATCCGGCAACAAGTAAAAACGTACCCTCTGCATACTCCATGACGATGCTCAAAGCCTTGTCCTCCAGGAAGTTCTCGTAGTACTCGATGATGTTGGGGTGGTCCAGCATTGCCAGCACCTTGGACTCGTTGACGGCCACCTGACGCTCCTCGGCCGTCATCTGCTCCACGGGAATCTGCTTGATGATGAGAAGCTTCTGGTCCGAGAGGCGACGGCACAGATACACCGTCCTGCACAAAGGGTTTGAAACCAAAATAACAAACAAATTCCAGTAGCACAAAAATGCTCCCAGGGGTAAATTTCATAAGAGCCGCTTAAAGTGTGAAACCTCTGCTAAGCGTGAACATACAAAGTGGAAAGCACATTATGATACAATGTCAATTGCCTCTGACTTGTATTCCACTATTCTTTACTCAGCTTGAAACACAAGTGAAGTATGGTTTGGCAAAGTAATCTATGAAATTAACCCCTGCTCATCACTGACCTTTATTTTTTAATAAATGACCCAAAATTTCAAACTAAAAAATGAGAGGGCCTACAGTTATGATCCTAGTAATTTGTAGTATTTACTAGTTGAGTTAGAGGAGGTATATCTATAATATGACTTTGTTTCGTACTTTCATTCCAGCTGAAGGGAGTGAGTGAGTCTTTCATTACTCATTAGTTTCATCATTCATGGTTTTATCATTGACTCAACAGCCTCGACCAACAGAATAAAGTGTTTATTATTATTCGGATCTGTTATTTGTTTACACGTTGATTGTCACGTACCCATAGGCACCTCGTCCAACCACACGAATCTTCTCATACTTGTCCATGACATAGCCGATTTTATCGTACAGTGTGTTTACAAAGCACAGATAAACAGAAACTTGATCAGTTGATGATACTTGACTGATCAACTGCGGTGAACCTGTTGCGTAACCAATGTGTAGTGATCGCTGAAGCACTGGAGGTCAATGGCTTTGATCAAACAAACGAACAGGCGCGAACATTGTTGGTACCTAGACGTTACAGGTTAAGTGTCCCACGATGCTAGCGGTACCAGTCTGACAAATAAGGAAAGTTTGGAATTCCTCGAAGTTTATTCGTTTATTGACGATCGAGAGACAACAATAAAAAGATAAGTAACATCAACATGTTCATTGTATTCTGTATTACATGTAGTGACATATTTATTGTCGACCTGGCGATCATTAGAACTTTATTTGCCTTGTAATTAAATGCTGTTTGCCTCGGCCAACGGCGCGAAATACCAGTCCTGGTACCCGCGCCAACCCCCCATCTCAACAGGGGGATGTCGACGGGCACCACTGTTACGCTGGTGCATGTCGCGCATGCGTACTGGAGGCCCTTTGAACCGCACCGACAAGATGTCGCACAGACGCCCATCTAACGAGGGGGACTGGGTTTGCCCAGACCCGAAGTAAGTGGCCTCATATTCCGCTTCTCGCCGAGACATATGGTTGGCGCATAGCTCTGCCAGAGGCACGAAAGCTAACCTCAAACAGAACGCTGTTTTGTTCTCGTCCACAACGCCATACATGTACCTCATCTTGCACTCCATGGTCTTACGGTGTATTCCGACTCCGAGTAACTTGGTCCCAAAGCGGACCTTATATTATAAAAACAATTGTCACATTGCACGAAATAGGGCACTTCGGAGGGGTCACACTAATTGCCGTCAAGACGGCGTCAACATATGATAGTGGCGTCAACACGGCGTCAACACATTCAAAATGTATCATGCATGCCATCGGAAATAAACCTTTTTTCTACGTTCGCATGATGTTGATTTTTACTTGATGGGTATCGTGGGAACCCCCGTTTTCGACGCTACACGTTTTCGGCGCTTAGCCTTCTAACTCACATCGCACTATGAAAACAACTCCGTATAACGATCTCAGACTTCATATCTCACAGTTGCTTTCCTGCTCTTGTCCGTCACCGAAAATGTGGAAATTTAAGGCTTTTCCAGTAGGCCAAACTCGTGTTATTCAAAAAGTTGCTCTTTAGGGGTTTATTTTCCTAGGTACAAAATTGGCAGTTGCTTCGAAGCTCCAGTTTTCTTTATTGTTGGTCCTAAAAAAAATAAAAGAGCAGCTAGAGAAAGTACCAAGAAGGAGGAAATGTGTCTCTTGAGTGAAATTTGGAAAGGTTATAACTGAAGAAGCAGTGAGAAAGAGGATTGTGGAGTTTTTTTTAAACGTCACAAAAGAAGACACCAACAAGACCAATAGGTTTTAAGCATAAATTATGAATGATTTGAGGAAAGTGTTAGAAGCAGTGTGGAAAAACAAAAACAAAGATGAACACAAAAAACATACAGGGAAGAATTTTACAGTGCCACACAGCATTTTGAGTTATTTTAAGAATTTATTTTGCGTTTGGCTGCACTGGGACACCTTACTAAACACCACCAACGAAAATAGGTGACGATGCTTACTGCGCGGTGCGCCGCGGACGTCAACAAAACCGGGTAATCTTACGGAAGTGACAGGCTTGATCAACCTTCTGTATGATTATTCTAATTGTCTGTGGTGTGGACAAAGTGACTGGGACCTCTTTTAGTGTGATACTTTCGTCCACATTGTTCAGTTTGAAGAAAAGTCCTTATATCGTCGAAAACCGGTTATTGGAGGATATAGTAAGATGACAAACTCGCCGTAATTTTATCGCACAAGTTCATGATTTGTTTATGTTTTTTTCTCCAAAATCTAGAGTTCAGAAATGAAACTCACAAAGAATGTTCGTCTAGAGTAGATACCAGCAAGTGAGCAACAATATATTTTTTTTAAACTTTGAGTGGGTAGTTTCGGAGAAATTTGTGGGGATTCCGTTGGTGACTGGATGGCAATGCGGTGACTGCATACAGCTAGCGGCGCGCTGTGTATGCATGCGCGCACCGCGTTTGCCATCCAGTCACCAAGGGAAATTTCTCTAAAACTGCCCACTGAACGTTTCAACAAAAGATATATATTGTTGCTGATATCTAGACAAAAATTCTGTTTGAGTTTCATTTCTGAACTCCATCTGGTTTTTGAGAAAAAAAATTAGACAATTCACGTAAAAATACAACGAGTTTGTCATCTATACCCATGATGCTTTGCGAAAATCGAAAAGGTTTATAGGGAAGGCCAGTATCTAGGGCTGGATAGCTGAGATGGAAGTGCACTGGTACGTTATTCCAGAGGTCTCGGGTTCAAGTCCTGGTCCAGTCAAAGTTTTCTTTGCCTAATTTTTGAATTTGTTTAAAAGTTCCCAGTCAGTTTTTCCTTTGTTTGACGTTTCATTTTAACTATTTAAGATTCTTTTACTTTCATGGGAAGTGTTGTGTGGTCAGAGTCTCAAATGATTTTTCCCTTTTTTGTTTCAGATGTGGAAATGTTAATTTTTCCCGTAGACGTCAGTGTAACCGCTGTGGTGCTGGTAAGTCCCTGTATGATATATTCCACACAAACTTTATCTTCTGTGAGAAAGAGGAATGTTTGCCTTGTACCTCAGCCCCAAAGACAAATACCGTGAAGCCTAAAGCACTATCTACAAGTACTACAGTGGAACATCACTATAACAAACATCCCGGTATCCATGATTAAAATTGTTTGGTGTAGAAGTCGTTCGTTATATAGCAGTTGCGGCCCCATATCCATGGACGTAAGTTTGGGAGCAAAAGGGCATGTTCGTTATAGCCGAATGTTCTGTATATCGGCGTTCATTATAGCAACGTTCCACTTTACACTACAAAATTATCTTTTAGTTCCAAGATACCTTTACCAATGAGAGAGGTGATATCAGAAAGCCCATGTTGATTTTACATGGCATTTCTGCCATTCTGTCTATGATCACTGCAGTCAGTTCGAGCTCCACCTCTACCTCATTAAATGTTAAGGTATGCCCCCCTCCCTTCCTCCCGTCCACCCACAGCTGGCCTATCAGGAGTCGTCACCGAAAATCAATCAAGAGTGGCATCCAATTCCATGCAGCCACTTGAACAACAGTCCACAGTCCAGACTTGTGTAATGAATAATGCTTGAGCTCTCCTTGTGAGCAGATTACACACACAAATCCTCTGATGCCTGGGATTGCGTGGCTTTCTGCCCTCCCTCTCTCCCCTTTCCCTTGTGCAGAGAAAAGCCAAGTCACCGTCAAGGCAGGAGGCTCAGCCATTGGCAAGCAGCTGGCCGAGAAGAGTAAAGGTCTCTTCAGCGCCGACGATTGGCAGTGCAAGACGTACGTCCGCAATTTCCTATTCACCACCGCATCTTTGCAGTGCTACATCCTTGTTTAGAAGCTGGGGGGACTATCCCTCTTCACCACACCCCGACAATGCACCAGTGTCTAAAATCAGTCTGCCATTTTTTTATCTTTTTTTTTTAGGAGCACTGCATTCAAGCATTATATCTGGTGCTTTATGCTCAAAGGTAGTCCTGCAAAAGGGACCCACATTTGCAAATTCTAATGCCCTGAAGTACATGTATACTAGCATATGCTTACATTTTCCCATCAGAAAAATGGGGATATGACACTGACACTGATCCCAACTGCCAATGTTGGACTGTTTTCAAATCTTGGAACATCTTCTATTCTGCCCAAATCTTGAAGGTGCATGCAAACTCGGTGACCTTGATACCTTAGCACCTCGGGCAAGGCTCAGTGCGCAATTCTGGATGGCTTCACTGAAGCAACTCAATAAGATTTCCAAATTAGAGGCCCATAGATAGTTCTGCAAGAGTCCTGCTGAATATGAATTCTGTTGCCTGAGGGACAAGGCCATTTCGGCCTTAGTGAAGTAAAACAAAAAAAATGGGGGGGGGGGGCTACTTCAATGCTATTTAGAAAGACACTATGATTCCAAGTATCCAAAGAAAGTTTTGTTCTCCTCTCTCTGTCACAGCTGCGGCAATGTGAACTGGGCACGAAGGAATGACTGCAATCTGTGCAAGGCGCCCAAGTTTGGAAAAGTGGAGGCGAGAACAGGTAAGCCAGTTGATGCTGTTTCGTTCATTTGCTACGTCGGGAATGCCTACCAGTACCATTCCTGTGAGATGAGCTTGGAACGTTTGCGCGGTGAAATAAGCGGGTGGGTTGACCGGCTCTTCTTTGGAGAATGAGGCCGCCTCTGTAGTCAGGATGGCATGTAGCGATGCTGTGCATTGTCTGATGTAAGAGTAATAGGTTTGCAAGTGACACCATGTAAAATTCTCTCTTTTGTGAGTATGTGTGGTTCTGATAAGAACCGGAGGAATTTGACATTTCGAACAGTATACTCTGTCTCCTGAAGACAAACAGAGAACACTGTTCGAAACGTTAAGTTCCTCCGGATCTTTTCAGAACCACACATACACACAAAAGAGAGACTTTTACATGGTGTCACTGCAAACCTATTACTCTATTACTGCTATTCTCACCATGAAAACCTTCAAATCTCATTGTCTGATGTCTTATTTTTAAACCAAGTGTATCAGCGCCACTAACCAAATGCATCAAAACCTCTACCAGGGCCCAATGTCATGGAGCCGCTTAAGAGTGAACATCTGATAAGCTTGAAAAGTCTTCCTCAAGTCAAGATGATCACAAAGCACATTACGATGCAATGTCAATTGCATTTGATTGTATTCCACTAGTCTTTACTCAGCATGAAACAAGGGGGAAGTTTGGGGTTGGCAAGGTGACCCTGTAAATCATGATATTTTGTGCAGCTCTATGAAATTGGGCCCAGATATGTTCAACTGGTCCCTTCTTTATATAGGTTGTACCTAATTCAAGGAGGGTTTGCCATGCTCGACGTAATAAGTACACTAGGTTGACCTAGGTTGTACCTAGTTAGTCCCCTTTCATTGCCTCTGATGAAGTGCTTGTTGCTACAAAAGCTCATGCACTCTTCCCAACTGGTTAGTCATGTGTATATCCACAAGATGTTATTGCTCACAGAATGACACTGCTATATCGACAGAAGAAACCCTCTGTGATAGTTTGGCAAAGACTCGGGCTCGGCAATCGAGACAGACCCTGGATTTTGATTGCACGATAACCCGGAGAAGTGTCCTTCTCTCGTTGATCAGGTTACGGCGGTGGCTACAATGAGAGACTGAACGTGGAGTACAAGTCGGACAAGGAAGATTCGGATGGGGAATTTGACGATGTGAGTAGGCATTTGTTACTCCGTCGCTTGCAGGTTACTAATTTCTCGAGCCTTCTCACTCCATGATCACCACGTTCTACTGCTGCCACTAATACACCGAAAGCAATTTCGTTTTGTTCCAAGTTTGCACTATATCTTAGTTGGGAAAAGGTGTATCCAAAAATTGCCCTCATTTGATCATGATGTCATCTCATGAATATTAATGAGGTCATGAACTTTTAAGATTGTAACATTCAATTGAGCATATTTGGCCAACGGAGCAAGATTTTTTAATTTTTTTTAAAATTTATATTGGGGATGTAGTTTAGAAACACCCTCCAAGGCCAAAATGCCATGACGCAATCGTGACGTCATCAAAATGCGTGTTTTTAAAACACATATTTGCCACAGGTCAATCTTCTCGAAATTTGGTGGGCATTTAGCTATTGGGCGAGAGATTCTAAATCCTGAGTTTGGAAGCAATTGACCATTGTTCAGAATTATTATGATTTTTTGAAAAATATAATGAAGTGCCATAGACTTTGTGCACAAAATATGCAAGTGCGTTTTGGGGTAGGAATGGAGGTTACGGGTTCGAATCCCTATGATGTAAAAAAGATTTCATCAATATTTTTTTTTTTTTTTTTTTTTTTTTTTTTTTTTATTTATGTTCTGTTTGCCAACAGACATAAATTTCTAGTTTTGTCTTCAATTGTTTTCTTTTTGTAGGTTGGGTCGGTTGAGTCTCATATACTTGTTTCTCTCTCCCATCTTACACCTCTCTAGTTTGGCCGGAAGAAGAAAAAGTTCCGTGGCTCTCTTCAACCCAGAGAGTCAGAGAAGATGAACAACGCAAGAGACGCAGCAAAGGAGAAAGAGGAGGAGGAGGAAGAGGAGGAGGAAAGTGACGATGAAGGAAACCTAGATGCCTACAAACTTGATTCCGACGTAAGAAGCTTCAATAAAGACCCAAAGAGATAGCTCTGAGAGCTTTGATTGAAATTGAAAACTAATGCTTGCCGTACTTATGCATGGGAAGAAGTAGCTGAATCTTGTCTGATTCAGGTCACAGGGTTTCACTGTAATTCCAGAATGAGTTGGTCCATTATCAATGGGTTTCTGTCTCCAGTTGAAACTCATTCTCAGACAGTGCAGGAATGTATTGAGACAACCTGATGACGGAGATTGTCCAAATTCCAACCAACCAACCAACAAACAAACCAACAAAACAAACAAAAAACTTACAAACTAACAAACGGGCAGACTCAACCTAACATCCCAAAGTACAGCAATCATCTCCCAATCATTGTTTCGGCCTGTGAGTATTGAAAGAATCCTTCAAGACCCTAAGGACAGCACACACCCGAGACTTCAGCTTAGCCACTAAGCAACTCTTTTCTTCTGACCTGAGGCTCTGCTCACAAGGTGTGTTCAGTGCTATCTGCCTGAAAAGAGGTCGACAACCAACCAGCTGCATAATGCAGACCAGTGAAAACTGAAGTCTGCTAGCCTAGGTGGCCAATTGACAGAATAGTGAAGGTGGGAAATTGGATAGATGAGTACGGTATTAAAGCCCCCACACACCATTGGTAAAGGTCTTAGAAATGCGTCCATACTTTGTCTAATCCAGCATATGCATGAAATAGCACACCTGTGAAAGTTTCAGCTCAAGCCGTCAACCATTTCGTGAGAAACTGGTGAAAAGGGTCATTGCTGTGAGTAAGGAGTTGGCATGTGCGTGCAGCTGGTCAGCGCATTTGGAACAACTTCACTCGGCTCTTTTCCGAGCCACACTTCTTGAAAGAGAAGAGATACATGCTGTCACCGCAAACCTTCCACTTAGTTTCTCCACCATGCAAACCTTCAAGTCTCATCTATTACTTCTTCTCTCTGTATCTGTTTAGGATGACGACAACGACGACGACAATGAAGAGGGAGATTTGTCCCAGTATGACTTTGGGGATGAGGACGCTGTGAGCGCCAAGCCGACAACGGCCGCGACTTCCAAGCGGAAGCGTGACTCGGACAGCCCATCCAGGACTGGCTCTGGTGGCCGGAGGTCCCGTTCAACCTCCTCCTCCTCCTCCTCTTCCGCCTCCTCGAGCTCCCGATCCTCGGGCTCTGTCAGCTCGAGAAGTTCCAGCGGCTCCAGCTATAGCCGGTCTAGGTCCAGGTAACCCTTGCTGTCTCCGGAGTTGGCCGGCTTGCCCCGCCATTGCCCACTCCCCGCTCCGAAAAACTCAAAAGCGTTCTGCCCATTGAGAAAGATCCTTGCTCGCATCGAAACGTCAGGCCCACTGAATTTTTGTGAGATTTACACATCTGGGGGTGGTTTGATGACGATCTTGCTTGGATCAAAATGTCGGGACCTCTCAATTTGTGTGAAAAAATGAAAATTATCACCGCAAAAAAATACCTGCTTCTATCTGCTCTCATGGATGAGGAGAATCTGAGTGATTCAAATCAGGCTTCTCAGAGCTTTTACTGCTGATATTATGGGGATCTTTAGAAATGCTTTTAAGACTCCCAGAGACAAGGGAGTCTCCTGAACAATTAGAGATTCTTAGCGATGCCAAAAAAAAAGCTCCATTTTGCAGAGGTTCTGGTTCTGATGTCGTAGGGAACTTCTTTTGAGGCCCTGGAGACTCTCTGACAGAAATGGGTCCTCTAGAGACATTCGGTCTTCATGGGGTGGCCCTCATGTGCTTGCGGTTTGCTGGTCGAGCTTCTTTTTTTTATTATAATAAACGGATTTGCCACTGATCGGCAAAAACCGTCCGCCCAACTTTGGGCCGGATTAGGTGTGCACAGGCTTGTAGTAAATCATTTTTCGGTGGTGGAACCTCCTTCTCTCTCCCAATCCCCTGCCTCCCTCTCCTCCTCCTTGTCTGCACCTCTTTCTACGACTCCCCTTCCCCCTCTCTCTCCCACCCCCCTTTCTCCACCCCACCCAACCCTTCTGTCTCTCTCTTTAGATCCCGGTCACGGTCCCGCGATCGGAGCCAGTATAGGAGCCCGGACAGGAAGCAGCTCCGGCGCAACTCCAGCCCCAGCGACAGGGCCGGCGACTTCAAGCGGAGGCGGCACCGCTCCAGGTCCCGCTGAACGACCCGCGGCGCTCGGACGGGGGACCCCCGGGGGGGGATTGCGCTCCGGCCGGTTGGCCGGCTCGGTAACAGGTTTGGCTGCCAGGCGTTAGGGAAAAAAGGCTTTTTTTTACGGTGGGGTCAAGGTTCTCCCTAATCTTAGCACGCACACACACACAGACCCTCCCTTCCCCCTTGGCATCTTATCAAGCTAGTCAGGATTCCTTGTCTGAGACAGCCGCTGATTTGTAGCTTGTGCGGCCGCCGTCTAGGGCTATTCACTGGGTCTATTTGCTTGACTGGCTTGGGGGCCCTGTTGTCCTAGTTCAACCCAAGTGTGCACGCAAACAACTGCAAAGTGGATGTATCATGATCCGCATCGGTGAGAATGTGATTGGGTGAGAGTTTTGCCCTACCCGACGTGCACGCTCAGTTCTTTGTCTGATTGATTGCGAGAAAAAACAAAACACTGCTAACCCATTTGGGAATCGAGCCTGCAAGTTGCTGCAGTGCCCGCTTTCATATGCAGACGTCTCACCTACCGGGGTGTTTGAGGTCATGTAGTGGATTTAGATTATCCTATTAATAGTTGCTGCAATCAGTCATGTGGAAGGTTTGCGATGACACCATGTGATACATTTCTTTTGAGAAGCAGTGTGTGGCTCTGAAAAGAGCTGGTAACTCAACGTTTAGGGCCGTGTGTACCTTGCCAACCTTCAGGAATACACACTGCTTGAAACGTTGAGTTACGGACTCTTTCCAGAGCCACACACTCCTTCTCCAAAGAGATGTGTTACATGGTGTCACCACAAACCTTTCACTTGGCACTTCCACCGTGCAAACCTTCAAGTCTTACCTGCAATCAATCATGGATGTGTAAAGACTTGTGGCGTTTGTGAGAATGCATTTCAACGAGGCTTTGCACTTCACCAACGATGTGAAGCAGAGTGCTGTATGTTCAGTGCTTTGTTCAATTGCCGCTTGGAAACAAAGGAAGGGAATAGAGATGAAGAATGTTGCTTCCTAGATTGACAGCTGACTGTGTTCTTCCAATGCTAGCAAGGACATGTACACCATAGAGACTCGTACAACCTTGCTGTCTAATTTTGTCCAATCTGTTAAACAGATCTCTTCTCCTTTCTTTTTGTAGGTGTCTTACTCCAGACCTGGCCCGGCCAAAACAGAAACCTTTGCAGCTTGACTCCAGTACCAAATCAAACAAGTAAGCTTTGTCTGTAACTGCTTTTCTCCATCTGTGCATGAATCACTTTTCGGCACCCGTGTTTATCAAATGAAAGTGGTCGCCATCTTGGTCTTACACCCCGACTCGTTGCATTAAGTGATAGCCTCTGAGGTGAGACGCCGGCCTAAAAGTAAAACCAAAGCTTTATATCTCTAGGGACATGTGGATCGGTGTCGTCAAATAAAAAAAGGGAGATTCGTAAATGATTGAGCATTTTTCCAGTGAAATCCTCTTTTATATGAACTTAATTCTTTGATACAAATAAGAGGAATGCAATCTGTACTGCGGTGCCTGCCTTATGTTAGTTTAGAAGTTTTCAGAATAAAACCCATTTCTCTAGAATTCTTTTTTTTTGTCAGTAATTAGTTGTGAACAGATCTTTGTGGTTTTGAAAAATTGTACGATTTGTCCCATGCTTTGTTTGGCGTCATGGGAATCTCATTTGAAACCAAATTTTGAAGGGAAAAAATCGTCCAAGCCTGTACAGATGTATTGGAGTTACAGTCAAGCTCCGCAGCCAGGAAAACAAAAACCTACTCAACAAATGCTTACTGTAGCTATTTAAACAATCTGTTATCTTTATTTTTATATGTAATATTCTCCTTTTAATGGTGAGTTAATGTTTGACAACGTATTATAAGTTGTCGGATATAAAAGTACTGCTGTCTCGATGCCTTGAGGTAAAACTAAATATCGACAATAGTTTTGTTGGAGGTGTAATAGATTGTTGCACCGGCAGCCATCTTTGGGGCCTTCTAGTGTTATTAAAATTCAGTCACAATGCAGATACAAAGAGTGCACTCTTGCCTATCCAAGAGGAACAAAGACTAGGCCCCAAAGATGGCCGCCGGTGCAACCGATCTATTGCTTCTGAGTGGTACCCCTGCCCCAGCAAAGAAAGTTGACTCTGATTTTTGAAAGGCCACCCGCCTAAGGGCCGAATAGCTCAGCTACATGTAGTAGAGTGCTGGTACATAAGACAAGAGGATCACTGTTTCTTTGCATGAACTGATGGAGAAGTCCCAGTCAGTTTGCTCTCCGCTGCTGAAACGAGTTTTGAAGTGATAAACAGGAGCTGGGAAAAATCCCCAGCAAACGAGACTTAATCTGTACCCCCAAAAATAATGTACAATAATTTAGTTCATTTATTTGTTATGCTTCTGACTGGCACCCCTACCCTTGTAAAGACTAGTGGACTATTTAGGGAGGCTGCCATCTAAGGGCAGAATAGCTCAGATGGTAAGAGCACTGGTACGCAAAACCAGAGGTCTTGGGTTCAAGTCCCAGTCCAGTCAAAGTTTTATTTGCCATTTTTTCAGTTTGTTTATTTTTTAAGTTATATTTCCACTTGTGTAAGAACATGTCGTCGAGGCATTTCACAAACAAGTTCCAACTCTTTGAGGTTGAAGTGGTTCTATGCATTCGAATGGTCCCCATATTCCCCAATATGCCCAATTTGTCCATCCCTTTAAAACTACTTCTGAAGGGGGTTTTTCCCTACAAAATCCATCCCCTACAAAGTTTAACTTTGGGCCAAGATGGTTTCTGAAGCTATCATCGATAAACAATAACCTTCCCCCCTCAGTAAAAATGGACAAGTGGTGAATGCTGTGGTTTTGTAGCCAATGAGATTTTGTAGCCAATGAGCCAATTTAAAAAGCTTTAAAAAAAAATTAAAAAGCTTTTAATGAATGCTTCACTGCATTTCCTCATTTTCTATTTTCTGGTTAATTTTTTTTATTCAGGGGAGAGAAAGTCAATATTTTGCCCTTGGTATTTGTGTCATGTGAAGTTTTTGGTTTTTTGGGAATCGGATTTGTTTGTTCGGGGGGAGAGGGGGTGTTGATTTTTATCCAGAATGTGATTTCGTTCAAAGAATCCCCCGTCGAATGTGGCCTGTGACTTAACAACACCCCACTTCTACTCAGTGCACTATTGCTGCCACTCTTTTTTCTTGTACAGTGTCTACTTACTGGCGCTATCGATTGTCAATGGATGGTTGTATTTTTAGTGGACCTGTAATGCTTTCTGTCTAATAAAAGCCAAACACCTTGGGTGGAATCAGTTCCTATCACCAAGACTGTGGTAGTCGGTTCATTGCTTGATTTCTTGAGCTGTCCAGACCCGTCCTCATGTTCCCACATCCTAGTTGACCTTTCAGTTGTGATCTCTCCAGATTGAGATGTCAGCAATACAACTCGCACATAGAGAAAAGAGACAAACACACTAATCATCGGAAGCCAGTCCACAATTAATCAATTCCATAGAGCTACGGTACATGTATTCCTGTGAGGACCCACACTCTTTCTGATGTGTAAGTCCTACATGTACATACAGTACTCTGTTTTGCCTGATGGCCTGACTTGAACAAACAAACAACAGGTAGCATGGGCAGGATTTAAACCCATGATTCCTGCAGTAGTGCAGATTTCTTTCAATTACATTTATTTCAATGCTGCATAATGGACTGTACATAGTGATTTGAAGTACAGTACATACATGTAGTTGATATTATCACACACAAAACCTAAGTTACAAGATGGCAGCATCTAGGTCCGGCGTGAAGCACAAGCTTTTGTTGCCAGCCTATGGGCAATCACTGGTATAAGGGTGTTATTGCCACATTGTTTAAGTATGCAGTTCAAGGCCCAAAACAACATTGGGAAGATAGGAAAACATCAATGTCTACAGATTCCCTAAGTTACACAGTAGATGGTCTTCACTCAAACATCGACCAATAGTTAATTACTCGCGAGTAATAAACTAGTTCTTACACCACAAAACCGTGACTTTTTTTGTCGTTTTCTACCTTGTCAGATTACCATTTGAGTTAAACCTTCACAGGATTTCTTTTTTTGTAATGTTCCATGGTTTAACACAAACTGCGGCAATCTTTTGACCTTCACCAATGTTGTATAGGGCCTTTAAGAGATGTTTCTAGACCACTGGCTTCATAGTGGATTCTAAACTTGTGTAGTGGCCGAGCTACAGTCAATCATAGATACATTCTAATGTTCTGATGGGCAATCCTTGGCTATTTCGATAAATTGCTTACAATTTCCCAGTCACTGTACCTTTCCTTTGAACATTACATGAATGCAAGCTGTAGATGTTACTTTCCTTCCATTCTTTTTATTAGAAAAAAGTTTCAGAAAAACATACTTAGTAGTAAAACAAATGTGTTGGAAAGTGCTTACTGATTAAAAAGACCTGAAATGTACAAACATGAACAACGTACAGGGTCTGAAGTTCCTATCCTTGCTGGACCCCAAAGGCACAAAGTATACATGTATAATGTACATTTTACAGAAGATAGAAAAATATAGAGGAAAAGCATTGCAGACTGTGTACAAACCAAATGACCTGAATTATGGCTCAAAAAGCTGAGGGACATGGCAATTGGATGCCTACCCAGGACCGTACTCAGTGGCTGAATGAAAACCAAGAATACAGAAGATATGAAAAATCCACTAACAATTCTATTGCTACTTGGCAATACATACATGTACATGTATATACTGTATATACATTTCCATTTTCCAACAAAAGTCACACACAATACATTATAGTATCAAAACACCAAGTGATAAACAAAAATATTGCAAACTGCTTACTGACAAAGAAACCAAAATGCAAATCTCAAAAATTATTGGGCTAGTACTTAAAAAACGAACCAGAATCAGTTTAAATGAAGCACAAGGTTTCTTAGCTACATCTAAATCAAGTATGGTTAATTACTAGTTGGTCTTATAAGTGCTATCCACCCAGTATTATTAAGACGCGTCCGCACTGGACTTAAAATGGGTAAATTAACCGAGCAAATGGGTAAATTGACCATTTTAAGTCCAGTGCGGACAGCCCAGGAAGTTTTCCTCCCAGGTAACTTACCCGACTCCAGTGGGTAATTTAACCGACCAACTTCTGCCCGGTTAAATTGACCAGGTCAGTTTAACCGAGTCAATAAGTCCAATCCGGACACGACGTCTCGGTAAACGACTCGGTAAAAAACCACATCCGGCGCCCCGCACGTTACGTTACTGTATGCAAGACTCGTGCGGGCGCAGGGTAACAACGTGTTTGTGTACCTACAGTACATGCACAAGTACATGAGTCGGTTATTTTTACCGATCGTCTCGGTTAGTTTACCCGAGTCGAAAAGTCCAAGTGCGGAATGTTACCCACGGGCTCGGTAAAAAATAAGTCCAGTGCGGACACGGCTTTAGTCTACTTGCAGACTCAGTAGTTATTCACTACATTACGGTACAATTTGTGGGGAAGGGGCATTTCTGTCCCAAAAGGACTCTTATTCGACAAAAAGTAAGGACTGCAACAAAAAAGAAACGGAATGGCAGGATGAAAACCAAGAAGGAAGAGTACTATTTGTTTACGTATTTCATATATGTACTGTACTTTTGCATAAATCGCAGCTATAAATACCATAAATACCACCTTTTTGCATTAAAAAGGCTTGAGCTTTAATATAAAATACTTGTTACTTAAAGTTAAAAGTACTAAAAAGTTAAAACTAAATTCCATACAGACAAAATGTCCAATTAATAGTTCAAACACCTATTTTTTGGCAACTTGATAGTGCCTTAAAAATAAAAAATGAATTGTTCTCTGCTCATGCAAAACCAAAATATGTGTTCAGGAGGAAAGAAATATTCAATCCTGTGTAGAGCAAAAATGGAGAAGAATCAACAACCTTTTTTAAAATTGCTTTGAAATAGGCTCATCTACATGTATACAATTGAAAATAAAAATTGCAATGCATTCTTTAAAATAAAAAGACTAATAAGATGGGTCTACAGGTTGTCAGTTATCAATCCAGGCAGGAGTGAGTTCACAATGGAAAGTTGGCAGGGACACCATGTAAGTTTGTATACAAACTTTTTGTATAAAACTCCATGTTTCAGGCAGTATGTACTCCGCCCGTCGTCGTGAGACTGGGTGATTTCCCAATCAGACTCGTTCAGAAGCCATTAGGAAGCGCTATGCAAATTTGTATGGAGACTACCCGACACCATTAAGAAGCGAAATGTAACCTTGTATGGAGACTATCCGACACCATAGGAAGTGCAATGTAGCCCTTGTATGGAGACTAGTGTCGGGGTTGAATGGTGGCTCTGTAGATGTCCGTGCCTTTCAGTGCGTCGGCAAAGACCAGCGTCATGTTCTCGGGCCGGGCCTGCACATAGGCATAGCCACCCATGCTGGCCTCATCCGAGAAGTGGTACCTGAGGGTGTAGGGTGGTACGCTGTCTGCATGCTCCATGGATGGGTTGATAAGGTGCCCCGCACCGCTCACAAAGTACTCCACGGTTGAGTTTTCCTCTCTCAGGTGCTACAACCATAAAAACAACGTCAGATTTTCTGTTGAATTCAATGAGCGTTTGCCCTAATCTGGTATGTAGTTAGCACACTGTGCTCATCAGTGCTTGCTCAACTGTCTCGCCATTCCTGAAGGTGAGACTATTTCACTGAGGGTTTGCCCTACTTGACATGCAGTTGGCATTGACGGCTCGGTGCTTTGCCTGACTGCCAGCTTGCTCTGCTTTGCAGAGAGCACTCTACATGTATGCTCAGTGCTTTGCCTATTAGCCTAGTAGCCAATGAGGGTTTGCCCAAGCTTGATGTGCAGTTGGTATGGCTTGCTCTGCTCTGCCAAACTGCCTGATGATATGTGGGAGTGAGAATATCAATGTCAATGTGTAGAGAGAGCACACTATGCTCGGTGCTTTGCCTAATAGCCTGGTGATTTGGTTGACATGTAGTTGGCACTGCATGTAATTCAATGAGGGTTTGCCCATGCTTGACATGTAGTTGGCAATGCATGCTCAGTGCTTTGCCTAATAGCCTGGTGATTTGGTTTACGTGTAGTTGGCACTGCATGTAATTCAATGAGGGTTTGCCCATGCTTCACAGTTGGCACTGTATGCTGAGTGCTTTGCTTGTCTGCCCACTTTAAAAAAAACCACCCAAAACAGGCAACTTGGGAAAGACTAAAGCCTGAGTATAACTCCTGCTTACTTGTGCAGATGAAAAACCACTTGAACAACAAGCTAGTCAAGGTCATGTGGAGGATTTAATGTTTTATTTTTTGTACTCATTGGTGCATTCCTGACCTTGACGTCTGAATGTCGTAGAGCAAGGTGTATCAATCCTTATCACAGGATACCTACTCATTTACAGAGCCAGACAATTCGATCCTAGCAGGATCTTTCTCAAAGGCAAAATCACCATTCATATCCACTGATCCAACTCCCTTCCCATTTTTATAGTCAGTGGAATGTCGCTATAACGAACATCCTAGGAGCCATTTGTTTGGTATAGCGGTCTTTTAGTATAGCACTTGCGGCCACATATTTTGTACACAAAAATCGGGAGCCAAAGGGCATGTTCGTTATAGCCAAATGTTCAGTATACCGGTGTTTATTATACCGACACTCCACTATAGATGTAAATAACTACCGGTACGTATTAGTTGACAACCCCGCTACATGAGACCAGGAATTAACCAAAGTGACGGCACCTTTTTAAATTGTATTTTCAAACCAGAGGAAAGGCACCCGTGACCCGACTGAAACAAAATTGTATAACATTTCAATCAAAGCACAATTTTCAACAGTGTCAACTGTTTGAGTGCTCAAATGGCAAGGGGAAATGTCTTCATGCCTACAACTGTTAAAGTTGAATCCAAATTGTCCGTACAAAATTGCCTTGGGCACCAAACGTCTCAGGAGATGGAGTAATGGTGTACTGGCCTTACCTGTAGGTTGTGGTCATGACCGCTGAAATACGCGTTGACCCGGTACTTGATGAGCATTGGCCGGAGTCTGTCCACAAGGCACTTAGTTGGTCCGTGCTCAGCCACTGACCACACTGGGTAGTGACCGGCGACTATCACGTACTCGGCACTATTGCAGCAGAGAGGAGCCCAGTAAGAAAAATCAAGTTGTTCAGTGCAAACTGCTATGGAACGACAGGAATTCTATATCAATGGCCCAATTACGTGTCATAAATTCCAAGACATCAAGGGCTGACTTCTAATCGTTCGGACTGGTTAACTTGACCAACCCCAAAGCAATATGTAGCATGAAAAACACATAGTTTGATGAAAGTTGCAACATGATTTGCCAGTTTAGGGGAAGCAAATTGCGATTAGTGGGACCTTTACTGTGGCTGGCTGAGGAATAGTGCAATGCCTCGGAAGACAGCATGTAGGCATGTCCTGAAGCCAACGGTCACCAGATAGACAGTGGAAATCCTCCCACTGCCTTCACCACAAAAAGAGAGATACCAAGATAGACAGACACAGAAAGAGAGACAGGGAGAGGGAGAGAGATAGAGAGACAGTGATAGACACATAGAAGAGACAAAGGGATGGAGAGGGAGAGGGATACAGAGACAGTGAGACACACAGAAGATAGAGACAGAGGGATGGAGAGGGAGAGAGATAGAGACAGTGAAAGAGACAGAGGGGTGGAGAGGGAGAGAGATAGAGACACAGTGAGAGAGACAGAGAAGAGAGAGGGATGGAGAGGGAGAGAGATAGAGACAGTGAAAGAGACAGAGGGGTGGAGAGGGAGAGAGATAGAGACACAGTGAGAGAGACAGAGAAGAGAGAGGGATGGAGAGGGAGAGAGATAGAGACAGTGAAAGAGACAGAGGGGTGGAGAGGGAGAGAGATAGAGAAGAGAGAGGGATGGAGAGGGAGAGAGACAGGTAGAGATAGAGAGAGAGACAGTGAGAGAGCCACACGGAAATGAGAGACAGAGGTACAGAGAGGGAGAGACAGAGAGGTGGGCAACACTGGACTTACTCAGTAGTCAGCTGTAGCTGCTTCTCTAGCCAGCGCCAGTGGGCTTCAGCCGCCCCTTTGTCCAGTGGTCCCCTCAGCTCCTCTTCGGTGCTGAACTCATCCAGAATGCCACAGAGCACCACAGTGTCTACCATGACTATGACGACGGTAGTCTTGGTGCCCGGAATGGTGCGCTTCACCACGTAGTAGAGCGAGGGGAAATTCCTACACAGTACCACATTATACAAAAATATGTTAACGACTATTTTGCGAGGGCACCTTCAAAGTGCTTCATTGTCGAGTCTTTGAGTGTGAATGCTTGAGGAAGATACTTCAATGGATGATTACCATCGTGATCCTGGTGATATCTTGGAGTATTCCATCTCTGCTGTGATGTTCCCCCGCCAGTCGTGATTCCCAGCAACGACGTACCACGGCGTCTGCAGCGACGGCGCTGTAAATACACTCTCAAATGTCTCCTGTGATCAAGAACAGGGAGAATGTCGGCAAACCTTTGGGAAGGAAATCTCAAGAGAGGAGAGAAAGGGAGGGGAGGGAAAGAGGGAAAGAGAGGGTGTAAAGAGGATCGAGGAGAAAGGAGAGGAAGAGAGGAGAGGAGAGAAAAGCCCTTTTAACACTACAGAGCCAATCCCAAAAAAAATCCTGCGGATTTTTTACCCCACCAATATCCCTGCAACCGTTCACACTGGAGCCATTTGGTAACTCCCGGGGACACTACTTCTTGGTATTATGCACGGTCGTTTCACTCTGGCAATCAAACCCAGGGGAATGGAATGAGTAAACAGAAGGAAAGGAGCGAAAAATGAGGAAAGGAGCGATGAAGAGAGGGAAAGAGAGGACATTGGAGAAGAGGAGAAAAAGGGGGAAGAGAGGAGATGAGAGAGGAAAGAAAGAGAGGGGAGAAGTTGGGAGGAGAGCAGAGAGGAGTAACGGGGGAAGGAAAAGGAGAAAGAGAAGTAGGTGGGAAATGTGGGGGAGAGGGAGGAGAAGAAGAAAGGAGATGCAGAGAGAGAATGAAGGGACTTTCTGCCTACTTACATTGAATCTCTTATCATGGACATCTGTCTGGATGCCAAAGAAGTAGAAGT
Source organism: Luidia sarsii (assembly GCA_949987565.1). Classification (NCBI taxonomy): domain Eukaryota; kingdom Metazoa; phylum Echinodermata; class Asteroidea; order Paxillosida; family Luidiidae; genus Luidia; species Luidia sarsii. The sequence continues at coordinate 5,451,563 of OX465113.1, forward strand.
TGTCACCGAGTGCCAGGACAAAGGTGGAGTTGATCTCCTTGGCAATGTTGCCCATGCGCTGGGCACAGAGGACCTCCCCTTTGGTGTTGAATGGCCAGAGCGACTGCCCACCCCAGTCACCAAGGACCAGGAAGGATAGAACCCCACCTGAAACGTAACCAAAAATAAAAAGGAAGTGAACGGGGCAACAGTTGCAAAATGCAGCCGATCCAACGACCGACTCTGCGTGATTAGTTAATTGCAAATTCAGTAAGTGTAAACTGGAGTGCGGAGTAGTCTGCGGAAGTGTGCGCGCGCTTGCACGCATTGATCACTACGACTGTTTCCTGAACAGCAGTGCAAAGCAACGTCCGGGACATTGCACCGCGTGTGCACACACTTCCGCAGACCACTCCGCACCCGGACCTGGTGAAGACATCCAGTTTTCAAATCCAAGATGGCCACCCCAACTCGGGTCGTCGACCCATTCTCAGTCAACTGAGGGGAATTTCCTCCCTTTTCCCAAACGTGAGTAAAACAAAATGACCAGTATTGGAATCTGTAATTCTCACTGAATCCTCAATGGGCGCGTGGAACGGTTTCACGGGTGTTTTGGGGGGTAAATCTGGGGATTTCGGTCTGGGGTATTTTTCAAAGATGACATTACAGAGATTTCAGACGATGCAGGAGCATATGCATCTAGCCATGATCCTTGGACCCTACAGGCTACAGTCACCCGTCCCTCAAAATTTCAAAATTCGATAAAAAAAGGGTGACTATTATTTTACTGTACCCTAATTCTGATTGGCCAACTTTTGTTGCATCATGCCGGCCTTCTTGCTCTAAACGTTATTTTGCCGGAGGAGGAAGAAGGCCGACATAATGTTTCATATGAAAGAAAAAATTGCCATTCATACTCACACTCACATTATTAATTATTTACACTGAGTGTGAGTGTACTGTGTGAGAGACTGGATTACTGAATACTGGTGGTACCGAGAAATACGTGCCCTGTTTTCGTGTCCAGTCAATCTAGTTGCGGTAACCGTAACCCTCATCCTTCGGGAGGATGAGGGTTACGGTTACCGCAACTACAGTCAACCATGATGTATGTTGCTAGTGTTACTGTCTGTAGTGTTACTAATACTGTGTTACTAGTAGTGAGTAGTAGTACTATTAAGTATTATTATTTAGTAATAATATTAGTATTACTAGTATTACTAATTAGATTACTTAGTTGCGGAAGTTTCTTTGTTTTTCTTTCAATTCAATATTAAATTATTATCAATAATTCCTGTCAAAATGCCTACCTTGCGTCGATTTTGCCCCGATTCGTACCACTGCAAACACTACTAACGCGAAAAATGTAAAAATAGACTTCATATTGGTGACTAGAAAGGCCAAAAAGTAGCCCCAAACGGAGAGAATTAACGTAGATTCTCGGTGTTTTGACAGTGACACTGGTGCATATTTTTTGGCGTACGGGTCAAAGTCAGTCAATGACACATGACTGTCACGTGATTAGTTTCAGACATGATCCTAGTGTTCGTAACGGGTAAAATCATACAACCTCTTAGCACCAGACTACTTGCTTTTAATGTCACATGATACGAACGTGATAGTCTCACGTGCTGTGATTCAGTGCAGTAGGTATCTAGATAGACTGTTGTTACTGTAGTGTAGGATACAGTATCTCGCTATCACAGTTTTCAGACAGTACCAGTACCACTAGCAGTAGCACTACTGACAATACAGTAGTCAGTACCACACCACTCAGTACCGACGGTGACAGTGGCAGTACAACTTACCAATGCCAGCAATAATTTATAGGCAGTACCATCAATCTATGTTACTTGTTAGTTAAGTAGTTTGGGTTATTTTTTCCTATATGATTTAGGATAGATGGGTTTGTGGAGACACCATGTAAATTCTCTTTTGTGAGTAAGTGTGGTTCTGAAAAGAACCGGAGGAACTCGACGTTTTGATCAGTGTACTCTGCTCGTCTTCAGGAGACTGCTGGATTCCAACTGAGAGTTGGGCTTATGTATGATGTAGTAATTAAATTAGTCAGAGTAATTGGACCCGACAAGTCACCCTTTTTTTTAATCAAAATTTGAAATTTTGATAAAAAAAGGGTGACTACTCGGACTATTATTAATATTATTTGTATTAATTTAGTAAGCAGCAGCCTGAATGTTTTCTTTGACCACATCAATTCCTTCCATAGGACCATCAAATTCACATGGGAGCAGTCTCTTCAACAGACCCACTTTCTGGACGTCACCGTCCGGAAAGACCTCAATACACTCACTACTGACTTGTATTCTAAGCCCACCGACACTCATCAATATCTCCATTCCTCCAGTTGTCACCCTAGACACTGTAAGACTGGTATAGCTTACAGCCAGGCCCTCAGATTGAGGCGTATATGTTCCAATGAGTCTGACTTTCGCCGCCATACACGTGTATTGGCCAGTAACTTGGTTGCTAGAGGCTATAGTTCTCGCCAAGTGAAGAACTCCATTGCTAAAGTCTATTCCATTCCCAGAAGTTCGGCACTAAAACAAAAGCCACCAGGTCCCAAGGACAAGCCCAAGGTTCCCTTAGTTACTTCCTACCACCCCTCTCTTCCTCCTCTCAGGAAGATAACTAAGGAAAACCACCATATTCTCCACACTTCGGATCGTCTGGCTGAAGCCATTCCTAATTCGCCTGTTTTGGCTTTCAGGCGCCCCCGTAACCTGCGTGACTTAATTGTCCGAGCAGAGGTTCCCCCTTTGGACTCTTCACCTCCAACCAAATTTGGTACATTTAAGTGTACCTCTAAATGCATTGTTTGCAAGACACATGTCAAGGAAATAGACTCTTTCAATGGACATTCTTCTGGAACTACCCACACGACCTATGGCTCTATCACGTGCACTACCTCAAACATCATATACCTCATCTCTTGTAGAGTTTGTAATATTCAGTATGTTGGCGAGACCAAAAACACCCTCAAAAAACGTATCTATGGCCATAGGTCTACTATCAAAACTGGTAAAATGGACACCCCTGTTGGGTATCACTTCAATCTCCCTGATCATTCGATATCAGATATGAGTGTACTGGGCATAGAATCACTTGGTCACCGTAATAATGCTGTCCGTCTTAGCCGTGAGAAAATGTGGATGAAGCGTCTTCGGACTATTCAACCACATGGTCTCAACATCCAGGAGGGTAATGACTAACACCATGCAGCTTTCTGATAATCCTTCTTTTGTGTTCAGTCCTTCACACTTCTCTCTTTGATCTTTCCCCCTATTGTCACTAATCCCTACCCCACTCCTTGCCCTTCTCTTTGATCTTTCCCCCTCCTCTCATTAATCCCTACCCTACCCCCTGCCCTTCCCTTTGATCTCTCCCTACCAGCTTCACTCTTTGTCCTTTGTTTCTCATCCGTGTCCTATTCACTCTCCCCCCTTCCTTCGTGTACATGTATCTGTTTTGTCCTTGTCACTCTGCCTTTGAGAAAGGTCCTGCTAGGATCGAAACGTCAGGCCCACTAAATTTTAGAATAACTTAATTTCTGTATCAATCAAAATCAACTTTGTATTCCTGACCTGGCTATATTTATCCTTCTTTTTTCTTCACTATTTTAAACTTTTATGACGACCCTCACAAAGCAGGCCTGAAACTGAAAAGGCTGAATTTATAAGATTTGAATTTAAGACCTGTCTTACTAGCTACAGTAACTTTAGCCCTTCTTGAACTCCTTTCTTTAAACATTTTTTTTAAACATTTTTTTGTCCTTGTCACTCTGCCTTTGAGAAAGGTCCTGCTAGTGCTTGGATGGTAACGTCATGCCCACTAAATTTTGACATTTTTAAATTTCGATCGAAATCGAAAAAAAGGGTTAAAAAGGAAGTAAAAGGGCCAAGGTTACCGTTGCTAGACCTCTTTTGACTGTACGTGTAACTGTATAAGTGTCTATGATAAGCATTAGACCATTAGTTTCTCATCCCCGCCCGCATTTTCGTTCTGCCTCATCAAAATAAGTGGTTTTTTTTTATAAAACGATAAAAAAAGACAAAATTTTGATTGATTTTTGCTCATATTAAGTGAGATAGAAAAAAAGAAAAGTACCCATATATCCTCCTTTAAAGAAAAATTAGGATGAGTAACTAATTTTTCTTTTTTTACCCATTAGCCTAAAATAGAATTTTGGAATTTTTGTGAGATTAATCATTGATATTAATTGATATGCAGTCGTTGCCATGGATACAACTAGTGAGTCTGGCCTGTTCATTGGCATCGACGTCGGAACGGCCAGTGTGCGGGCCGCTGTGGTCAATAGCGATGGTGTCGTCCTGGCAACCGAGAGCCGGCCAATCAGAATCTGGCAGTCGAGGGGGGAGGTCTACGAGCAGTCTTCGCAGAACATTTGGGAAGAATGTTGCTTAGCGGTCAATGTAAGAGGACATATCAATTGTTTATCCATCCATCCATTAAGAATAAAAAAACACTTTTAGAGCATTTTGAGCATTGGGTTTGTTAAAGTTTGGATATAATAAGTAAGGAAGTGTATTTCAACCGGCAACTGCATGCATTCTCCCTAGAGGTCATTCCTGCTGATGTTATGCATATTCATGAACACTCTTCACTCTGAGTAGCCAACATTAGAGTATACAGTATACATGAAATGTGCATAAACATGATGTAATGAATTGGTCAAACAGACAAAGCGACCAGCCGAAAAGCGTTTTGGGGAAGAATGTCATTGCCAGGTGAATATATATACCTGCCTACAAGTAATGGTTCCGCATGCATATATTCAACAGTGAGATAGCCCACGTAAGATCACTTCTTTGATGGGCTCATGTTCCTGCAGGTATTTGTCTCCAAAACTTATCACTTCGGAAGCCAAACTCAGGTTAGAAAAATGAACACAAAGCCAACACTTTTGAAAAATGGCAAAGAAAACTATGACTGGAAGTTGAACCCGAGACCTCCAGATGGTTTTGCATACCAGGACTCTTCCCATCTGAGCCATTGCCAGCCCTTTGTAGATGGCAGTCTTCCCAAATACATGTAGTCAATTAGTCTCTGCCTGGTTGGGGTACCAGTCACTTGCATACTCATCAGTCTACGAATTAGCTCATGTGTTGTCATATTGTGGTCCAGTAACTGCATGAAGCAGCATTAGATATTAACTCTAACCAGGATGAATGATGAAAACAAAGTAATTCTTGTGAAGGTCATTGAACACTACTGGAGTTTTTGAAGAGAAATCTTCAAGATGTTTCCAAAAGAAATGGTAAAAATTTCTTGCCTTTGTGAAAGGTCCTGATTTGTGAGATTTGCATATTTTGTCCGTGGACAGGAAGTTATGGATGGAATAGACAACCGACTCATCAAAGGAATTGGGATCGATGCCACCTGCTCCCTGGTTGCCATGGATACCAACTTTCAACCAATCACAGTCAGCACCACCGGTAATTGGTTAGCTAGTCTTGAGATTAGCTAGTGGCTTTCTAGAACAAATTCAAACAAATTAATTGATAATAATACTATTTTTTTTATTCCATTGGTTAAAAAAAGCCTTGCCAAAATGTGCCTATAGTCATGTTGCACGCACATTTGTATGCATTTTTCATTGGTTTTGTACAATACAATATAAAATGGTTATATGCATCATCCTGTCTATGACCTTGAGATACAAGAAATGCAACAGTACGTTACTCTGTTCATGCCCAATAATGAAACTGAATCCCCAGGCAAAAAGGCTTAATAAGTCCACACAAAATGTGTTCATTTCTTAGGCCCATTCTCAGGGTTGTCCTCTCAGTGGTAGCTGTGGTGGATGTGTGATCATGACTATAGATGCCTTTGAGACAAAGGGCCTATGTAACTCAATGGGGTGCTTTGAACTAACCCACCTAGCCTGGTGGGGGCGCCATTAGTGATATGCAAAAGAGCTGATCACATAGTGATGACATAAAATGTTTTCAATGAAATGTTAGAAACGATAAGACCTTGGCCAGACTAGACACTGATGAAAAACATGGCATTCAAAATACATCAGAAATCATAGGGGCCAGATGTTACGATCATAGCAGGACCTTTCTCAAAGGCAGAATGTCATGCTAGGATTGAAATGTTACACAATGTAGGCCCTCCTAATTTTTGATATTCGCTTTTTGGTCAATTTAGTCAGTAAGTAGTTTGCAACATTTTGGCATATTACAGCACTTGAAAAATGTTAAAAAGTTCCACTAAATCCATTGTAACTTGCAATTCAACACAGAATTCAAAAGTGAAATATCCAAGTGATGAAACCTTTGACAGACTAGCCAGTAAAGCAAGCGTTTCATCAACTTAAGTTCAACCAAACCCCCATCACAGAATTAAATGAGGGTTTGCCCTGCTTGGCGTAATGATTCGAAGAATGGGCAGGTATTACGTTGCATCCTAGATATTTATAACATGTATGATGTTTATTAAAAATGATATACAAAAATGTTGCAAACTGCTTACTGACTAAAATTACCAAAATGCAAATCTCAAAATTTAGTGGGCCTGACGTTTTGATCCTAGCAGGACCTTTGAGAAAGGTCCTGCTAGGATCGAAACGTCAGGCCCACTAAATTTTGAGAGATGATGTTTATTTATTTAACATGATGATCATGATCTATGACGCAATGCGGTACTCGCCTCTGTACATTATTTGAATCCATCACACGACCTCGACCAGCTCGGTGGTCAGGTGGTTAAGACGTACGTCTGCACTAGGAAGCAGGAGTCACGGGTTCGAATCCCACCCGAGCTGCCTGAAATTTTTTTAACAGGCAAAGCACTGAGCATTCAGTGCTTATTACATTGAGCAGGGCAAACCTTCATTGAATTACATTCTTTCCCCTCGACACAAACATCAGATGTTATACCTTTGGTCATGACAGGATATTGCCTGAGAGTGCTGCATGACAGATTGCAATGGATTTCCCTAGTAAATTGAGCTATGATTGATCATAAGCAAAGATCTTATAGCGCGCATAGCGCGCAAGATGGACTACTCTGAGCAAAAGGTGAAGTACGCACTGGACGCCATTTTAGTAAGCAACGGAATCTGTCGTCTGCTTTCGGTGCTCCGAAAATGAAGCAGGAGAGTCACAAACAATAAAAAAGGTACAACTTTGGATGAGTGAACAGAATGCGATAACTTTCGATGTGATGTGACCACGAAATGGAGAGAATGTGTGCGACTTTGCTTACTAAATTGGCGCCCGGTGCGTACTTCACCCGGATGCGTGTGATCTCGCAAGAGAAGGCTATCTTGCGCGCAAGCGCGCTATAAGATCTTTGATCATAACGCTCTCTAAGATGCACCCCAGGTACTCTTTTTAGTTAATGTTACGTACTGGGTTTTCTCTTTTCCTATATTGTGCGTCAGGCGACAACGCCAGGAATGTCATCATGTGGCTGGACCACAGAGCCTCAGAGCAGGCCGGCCAAATTAACGCCACCAAGCACCATGTACTGCAGTACATTGGTGGGACTATATCCCTGGAAATGCAGCCACCCAAACTGCTATGGCTCAAGCAGGTGAGGAGGCAGGACACCAGACTGTCTTAAGTATTAGGGCCGTTTTCCAAAACCCGGCTTAGGCTCCGGCTTTGTCTCTAGCTCTGTCATCTGTTTTGAAATACAAGACACGAAAATGGGAGGCCTTTGACTCTGTTTGTTAATGTTATACTGCATTTTGAAAAAGAATCCAAAGCTTCAACTTCAACAAAGAACTCCAACCTGTGTTTCAGCTTTTGGATGACCGAGACGAAGCCGGAGCCAAAGCCCAAGCCAGGTTTTGGAAAAGGGCCTGGATAAGACTTGAAGGTTTGCATGGTGGAAATATTAAGTGGAAGTTTTGCGGTGACACCACGTAGCACTTCTCTTTCAAGAAGTGTGGCTCTGAAAAGAGCCGGTAACTCAATGTTTCGTGTAGTGTGTACTCTGCCCGTCGTCAGTCTGACGAGGGGCAGAGTACACACTACCCAAAATGTTGAGAGCCGGTAACTCAATGTTTTGGGTAGTGTGTAACTGAAGTCTGTAAAAGATGTCTGTGAACTGTTTCAGGCGTAATAGGTGGATGTCATACATTCCGTTCACTGTATACATGAGCTTGAGCTGATTCATGACCCTCTCTCCCCAGCCTTCCTGTTAGGATCTTAGAAACGTAGAATCTGGCAACAACTCTTGGCTTAGGGGCGATAATGACTCCATCCTAGTAGGCCAGTTGTGGGTGGACTGGAGGAGTGGGGCATCCCACAGACATTTTATGAGGCAGAGGTGGAGTTCAGCTTGGATTGAACGGACTGTAGACTGATCTGGACATTGCTCTTATAGGCGCATGACTTAAAAACATCGGCAGACTTTGACATATGGATCCTGGCAGGGTCTCTCTCAAAGGCATGGTGACAAGGACAGAGACAGGCAGGAAGGGAGAGGAGTAATGGTACCTTGCTATTATTGCCCTTACAGGGAGGCTACACAATTTGCAATGTGCCAAATTTCCCGACATTTACAAATTACTTAATCAAGGTGTTAGGAATGGTATCAGCTAGACTTTCCATGACATTTTAGTGCTAACAAAATCTATCATTTATGAGAAAACAGGAAATGTTTTTGATTTCCAGTGATGAGTTCATTTTATGAATACCGCCCTCTGTATATGAATAGTGTTTTTATTTAATTTCATTTCCATGGTTTCTCAAGCCACAAGTCTTATCCATGGTTTCTCTCATGACATGGTTAACAAATTATGCTGAAACTTACTGAAACAACTTGAGTGTGTTACAGTAAAATGAGATAACTCAACCCAGTTAACTCGAACTTCCGTTTACCTCGAACACATAGGCTACAGTAATCCCGACAAAAGAATAGGCATATACGTATATATGTATGTACACTGGGTTTTTTTATATCTCAAAATTTTAGTGGGCCTGACGTTTCGATCCTAGCAGGACCTTTCTCAAAGGCAGAGTGACAAAACAGATACATGTACACGAAGGAAGGGGGAAGAGAGTGAATAGGACACGGATGAGAAACTAAGGTCAAAGAGTAAAGCTGGTAGGGAGAGATCAAGGGGAAGGGCAAGGAGTAGGGTAGGGATTAGTCAGAAGAGAGGGAAAGATCAAAGAGAGAAGTGTGGAGGAGTGAAAACAAAAGAAGGATTATCAGAAAGCTGCATGGTGTTAGTCATTACCCTCCTGGATGTTGAGACCATGTGGTTGAATAGTCCGAAGACGCTTCATCCACATTTTCTCACGGCTAAGATTAACAGCATTACTATGGTGACCAAGGGATTCTATGCCCAGTACACTCATATCTGATATCGAATGATCAGGGAGATTGAAGTGATACCCAACAGGGGTGTCCATTTGACCGGTTTTGATTGTAAACCTATGGCCATAGATACGTTTTTTGAGGGTGTTTTTGGTCTTGCCAACATACTGAACATTTTTGTTTTTATATCTCAAACGCCGGATAACTCATACCCGGTACTTTTCATCTATTTCCTGGAGTTTGAATTATTGATATTTTACTGTATTTAATGTATGCGTTGGGTGTGACAAAGTATGGAAGTGCTTCTTTGACCTTTACAAATGGTTTACCCTACCTTTAAATAGGAAGACTGACACCATTTGTTTATCATTGGATATTGACTCAATTGAGTGTGAGGGAAGAAATGGAATGCACTTTTTGGTGACTTCTTTTTTTGCACACGTTCAAATGCCAGAATCTGCGGGAGGCATGTTGGGATAAAGCCGGCCACTTCTTTGATCTTCCGGACTTCCTCACCTGGAAGGCCACTGGCGCCCTGACAAGGTGACGTGAACTTTCTCCTCCTCGACCAGAGTCCCATGCCAGCCACTGTAATTTGGGCGCACTCTTTCAGTCCGTACAATTCATTTTCCTGCTGGCATTTTTTGGACCTCATCCACTGTTCAAATCTCAAATGTCCGGTCCATGTGGCAGACCACCACACAAATTAAAACCTTGGTTTTCAGAAAACTGACCCAAGCTTTTCACACCTGATATTGAAGTTTGCGAGGTAACTGTATAAACCTGTTGGTGTTGTGTGTATTGAAGTCCTTCCGTAGTTAAAATTTGTGACTATTCACGTCACTGTGAAAAGCCCTATTGGAGCTTGGTTGAGCAAAACCTTAGAAATTTTGTAAACAATTCAGCATTCCACTACTTGCTTCTTTAGAGAAGTGACAGGTATTAATGTATATTACAATCTCAAAAAAAGGGGAATTTTGTCCATCCAAAATGTCATACAAAAATGTTGCATTTCTGTCTAAAATTACTAAAATGCAAAGCTCATGGATTAAGAGAGGCCAGTGTTTCAATCCTAGCAGGAGATTTGAGAAATCCTGAATGTCCTCAGAATGCCTTGAGGAGTAAGATTTTTGAAAAATTATAAACCAGTTATCTAAGCCAATGAGGAATGTTATTGCTGTACAAAAGTCGCCTGCCAAAATGGTATGGCTCAGTGTTTGTCCTTTCTCCAAACCTTAAAGGTCCAATACAACATTGGGAAGATCGGAAAACATTGATGTCCACAGATTTCCTTCTAATTTACACAGTTTGTAGATGGTCATGATAGAATCATCATGTTAAAATATTACGATATGGGATGCTGTAGTTCTCGAGAAATCTTCACTCAAACACCGACAAATGGTTTTATTACTCGCGAGTAATAAACTATTTCTTACACTACGGAACGGTGTGAAAACTGTGACTTTTTTTGCCTTTTCCTAATTTCTCAGATTACCATTTGAGCTAAAACCTTCGCAGGATTTCTTTTTTGCAATGTTTAATGGTTTACCACAAAGACTGTGGCAATCTTTTGACCTTTACCAATGTTGTATAGGGCCTTTAAAGTGCAAGGATTCCTTGTGGCTGACTCGGAGTGAGACAAATTTCAAAATTTGACAAATCTGCTTGTCTATCTGTCTTTCCGGTCTGTCTGCCTGTCTATGTGTCTGTCCGTTGTCGTAGGTCGCTGTGCTCGGTTGTGTGCAAGTGGACATACCAGGCTGACCAGACAGGGAGGAAGGAATGGGATGGCTCTTTCTGGGAACAGATTGGTCTGGGCGACCTCAGGGAAGACCATTACTCCAAAATCGGTGAGTCGCGCAGTCTAATTCACGGACCTTTTTTGAGTTCATCTCAAGCCGTCCAAGTGCAACCTCAAAGGACTTTCAGTTTCAACAAAAGAGTTTGAAAATTCTTTACGTGATCCAAAATACACAGATCTAAGCAGGTCAGGCAGAAGCATTTTAAAAACCATATAGAAACAACTGCTGCATCAGGTACAAAGAAGTTGACGCACACATGCATTGTTATTCATTGAGGGGTTTGCCCTTCTGGACGTGTAGTTACATGTAGCGCAGTATTCTCAGCACTTTGTCCGACTTTCTGTCAACTGCTTGATTAACAAGAAAAATGCCGGCAGCTGGGTAGTCTTTGAACCCTGTATTCCCGCTTCCTAGTTCAGACATTATCCTCACCCGACCAGGCTCATTCAGCGGGGTCATAATATGATTTTTGCATCCAGAAGAATGTAAATCAACGAGAGTTTGCCTGAAGCCCTGTCCGCATTGGACTCGGTAAAACTTACCGATACCATGGGAACTTTTCCCATTTTAAGTCCAGTGCGGACAGCCTGGGGACGTTTTCCACTCAGTAACTTTTTCCCGAGTCAAGCGGTTACTTTGACCGGCCAACTTCTGCCCAGGAAAAGTTATACCTGGTCACTTTTCCTAAGACAAAAAGTCCAGTGCGGACAGTGGTTACATTTGACCATTTTAGATTTTCCCATCGTCTTGCTAAAACCTTCTGAAAAAAAGGTCCAGTGCGGACACGGCTTTACTCATTTATTGAGGTCATGCAGTATCTCCTGAAGGTAGATTCATGCGTGTTTTTTTCATTGTTTTTTTTTTACCTTTGCCTGACTAATATGTCTGCACACATCCAAGATCGTGCACATTTAGAAGTCCATACATTTGTTCAATTTGTTTTTCATAGGCCATGATGTTTTGTCGCCGGGGGAACCGGTGGGGTGTGGACTGACCAATCAGGCAGCTGAGGAGCTCGGGTTGCGGGTGGGGACACCAGTGGGCGTGTCCATCATCGACGCCCATGCAGGGGGACTGGGTATGAGGTTGAAATACACGCCACTTGCAGCAACTGAGGCACAGCCACCTCCTTCTCAGAGGAACGCACAATAAACAGGCCTTGGTATTGTTGCTAAGGAGGTGGTTTGACTCATATCCAGAGATATAATAATTCTGGCACTAAAAAGACAATGACTGCACGATATATTTTTGAAAAAGGGGACTGCATTTGGGCATGTACATTGCTTTCAAGAGCAAAGAAAAGTTAGTGTAATCTGAAATATTCAGTTGACGAGGTGCGAGACATCGTTTACAATTTCCCAGTCAGTCTTCCTGTGGGAAATACTTTATTTGTGATATCTATACAATTCCTATTTATGCAATTCACTTCAGGTTCTCTTTTTCCATAAGCAATATGGCCGTTTACAAAATAAATGAGAAGTCACTGGCCCTTGTGTTGTGATGAAAAGGCGAATTGACTTGGAATTCATATTCTACACAGTCACTCTGTTTCAAGCAAGGTGTATTTAAACCAGAAGCTTGGTCTAAAACTTGGTCCAACTTTTTTTTTTTTTCTTTTTCTTCTTTTTTTCCAACTTGGGAAAATTGCACGGAACATTAATTAAAGACTTGACGTACCAGCGGTCTCTCAAAATTTTGTGGCTGTTTATATCAAATGTTTTGGCTTATTTGGAAAATGGTAAAGAAAACTATTCAATGGCTGAACGTACCACAGCTCAGTCAAATTGTCTCTGTTGCTTTTTTATCGAATGTTTGGCCGCTATTTTGAAAAGGGCAAAGAAAATTTTGCAGCCCTACATTGACCTGAAAAACACTACAAATGACTTGTTCTTTTACATTAGATGGAAGATTATACCATAATCTAGGAAACCTGATAAAAAGAGAGTTGTGCATGCAATTATTGCGACCCCACTAATGAAGAAATTTAACAGAATCACAATGCCTGGAATTAATGGTGACATATAACTACGGATACTTACATCAAATTTAACACACTGTCACTCTTTCCACTCAAACTCTCCAAAGCTGGATTGTTGAAGAATTAATTGTTTAGAATATCCCAGTAAGTTTTCCTTTACTTGGTTTAAATGTCAATGATTTTTATTTCTTCCACATCTCCAACTTCTGATTTACAGGAGTGCTTGGTGCAGATTTGTCACAGTATGGTTTAGCAGAAAGAGACGATGACAATGGAGCCATTTCATCTCGTCTTGCGCTTATCTGTGGAACGTCATCTTGTCACATGGCGGTAAGTCAGTGTGAGACGGGAACTCTGATCTTCATTTTCGCAGGATATAAGAAATAGAATGAGTCAATAGAGAAATAGAACGAGTCAATAGAGAAATAGAACGAGTCAATAGAGAAATGGAATGAGTCAATAGAGAAATGGAATGAGTCAATAGAGAAATAGAATGAGTCAATATAGAAATAGAATGAGTCAATATAGAAATAGAACGAGTCAATATAGAAATAGAACGAGTCAATATAGAAATAGAACGAGTCAATATAGAAATAGAACGAGTCAATATAGAAATAGAACGAGTCAATACAGAATAAGAATGAGTCTATAGAGAAATAGAATGAGCCACTAGATAAATAGAATGAGTCAATAGAGAAATAGAATGAGTCAATAGAGAAATAGAATTAGTGAATAGAGAAATAGAATTAGTGAATAGAGAAATAGAATTAGTGAATAGAGAAATAGAATGAGTCAATAGAGAAATAGAATGAGTCAATAGAGAAATAGAATGAGTCAATAGAGAAATAGAATGAGTCAATAGAGAAATAGAATGAGTCAATATAGAAATAGAACGAGTCAATATAGAAATAGAACGAGTTAATAGAGAATAAGAATGAGTCTATAGAGAAATAGAATGAGCCACTAGAGAAATAGAATGAGTCAATAGAGAAATAGAATGAGTCAATAGAGAAATAGAATTAGTGAATAGAGAAATAGAATTAGTGAATAGAGAAATAGAATGAGTCAATAGAGAAATAGAATGAGTCAATAGAGAAATAGAATGAGTCAATAGAGAAATAGAATTAGTCAATAGAGAAATAGAATGAGTCAATAGAGAAATGGAATGAGTCAATAGAGAAATAGAATGAGTCAATAGAGAAATAGAATGAGTCAATAGAGAAATGGAATGAGTCAATAGAGAAATAGAATGAGTCAATAGAGATGTGGAATGAGTCAATAGAGAAATAGAATGAGTCAATAGAGAAATAGAATGAGTCAATAGAGAAATAGAATGAGTCAATAGAGAAATAGAATGAGTCAATAGAGAAATAGAATGAGTCAATAGAGAAATAGAATGAGTCAATAGAGAAATAGAATGAGTCAATAGAGAAATGGAATGAGTCAATAGAGAAATAGAATGAGTCAATAGAGAAATAGAATGAGTCAATAGAGAAATGGAATGAGTCAATAGAGAAATAGAATGAGTCAATAGAGGAATGGAATGAGTCAATAGAGAAATAGAATGAGTCAATAGAGAAATAGAATGAGTCAATAGAGAAATAGAATGAGTCAGTTGAGAAATAGAATGAGTCAATATAGAAATAGAATGAGTCGTTAGAGAAATGGAATGAGTCGTTAGAGAAATAGAATGAGTCAATAGAGAAATAGAATGAGTCAATAGATAAATAGAATGAGTCAATAGAGAAATCGAATGAGTCAAAAGAGAAATAAAATGAGTAAATAGAGAAATAGAATGAGTCAATAGAGAAATAGAGTCATTGACAAATGCAGATAACTCATCATGAAAATATTCAGTAAAAATTAGAATGCTTTTCTGTTCTGAGTTAAAACAAAACAAAACAGTAGAACATTAACCACAAGCGGGTAAATGTCAAAGTCTAAAAACAGATATTTTAAACATCTAAAATTAAAATGCAAAAGTTGGGTCAATACCAGTTTTGTCTGAATTGCCTAGTTTATAACTGTCTTTGCAAATGAACTCCTCGTATCTTCCCAGTTAGTTACTTTTTCCAGCAGTTGTTGTAATTGTGAATTGTTAATTAAGTTGAAATGTTCATGAAAAAAAATGATCTTTTCAGTGTGAAAAGGCCTGAATAAAAGGAGACTTCTGGATTTGTTTGTGCCCAATTTGTAGATTAGCACCCAGCCTACCTTTGTGCCAGGTGTATGGGGTCCCTACTACAGTGCCATGGTGCCAGGCTACTGGCTGAACGAAGGTGGGCAGAGTGCTTCCGGCAAGCTGATAGACCATGTCATAGAGACTCACCCAGCTTACCAAATGGCCCGTGACCAAGCTGAGCAGTGGTAAAGTTGCAGTGTCTGTCTGTCTGTCTGTCTGTCTGTCTGTCTGTCTGTCTGTCTGTCTGTCAGGCTGTTGGTCTTTTGGTCTTTCTGTCCTGATGACGGCCAGAGCATACTGGCTGGAACGTCGAGTTACCACTCGGGTTCTTTTCACAACCACACGTCTTCTTTCAGAGACCGTATACACGGTGTCACTGCAAACCCTCCTTTATCTACTCTTTCTGTCTGTCTGTCAATGCATCCGCCTTCTTGTCTACTTGGCTTCCTGCCTGATTGTCTGTCTGTCTGCCTGCCTGCCTGCATTCATAATTGCCTGTCTGTCTGTCTGTCGGGTTGTTTGTTTGTTTGTTTGGGGTTTTTTTAACTCATAAAGTACTTAATAGCAGTCTTAATTGGAACTTACTCTTCAAGTTTTAGCAGTGTGCTTGGCTTTTGCTTCCCCTATGAGAGAAAAAAATGCTGAGATCTTGGGAGATTGATGCATCAGGCCTTTCTAATCTGTTTGATGCATTAGGCCAAATCTAAGTCACTTTGTGATGTTTACACAGGGAAGAGCATTGCCTGGAGACGTAGTTTGCTCAAGCTCTCTGCTAATTATTTGGCCTGTCAGAGTAAAGTTATTCTCCCTGCCCGTGCAATATGAGTGCACTGGGCCCTTGGTCTGTCTACCACTTTGCCTCTTCTGTCCATCCTTGGTTGTTTGACTGTTTAAAGGGATAACGCAACATTGGTCGAGGTCAAAGAATAGCATCCATACGTTGTCTGATCCAACATATGCATGAAATAGCACCCCTGTGAAAATTTCAGCTCTAGCCGCCAACCGAGTCTCGAGGAAAATAGTGAAAACCGCTTCATTTTGTTTTGCGAAAATGCAGCATTCAACATTTTGTTTTTAAAAAATGGTTTAGATCTAGGGGTGAGATGTAAACAATTTCTTTTACTCTTTTCTCCCAAAATACATCACTTTAGGCAGACATTTTTTGGTGCAAGGTTTCTACCATAACCATCTTCAAACTGTATAAGTTTCATGTAAATCTGTGAACATTTCTGTTCTTATGTTACCAATGTTGTGTAGGGGCTTTAATGCCTCTCTCCCTTCTTATTATGTCTCTGTCCTCGTCATTCCGCCCTGAAAGTTTTCTCTCGGATTGAAAATACAGGGCCTTTAACTTTTTGAGAAAAAATATTCACAATTACGAAAATTTGTGAGAAGTATATCGTCTTTGTTTGAATTTTGAATGCCTGTTGTGACATCATTTTTTTCCTCCAATTCTGGGACTGTATATATCCCCAGTGGACTAACAGTCTACCAGCATTTGCAAAACTTACTGGAAACCATGGCAACTGCTCAGAAGCTACCCTCTTCAGCCTTTCTGACAAAAGACCTGCACGTCTGGCCAGATTTCCATGGCAACCGGTCACCCTTAGCCGATGCAAACCTCAGAGGAATGGTGGGTGAAATCCAGCTGGCTTTTTATTCGAAATCATAAAGGGAGAAAGATTTAACGTTTCTTTCCCAATACGACCTTTCTCTGCCATTGAGAAAGTTCCTGCTAGCATTGAAATTCAAGGCACCGCAACATTTTAATGTCAAGATTCACACTTTTCTGGTCATTGACTGGTAGAGGGCATGTCTTAACCACTTTGCGCCGGGACCTCCGAATCCGGAGCTCCATTGGCTTGACTATGCGACGGGGCCCTCCGAATCCGGGCACCACTGTTGTCCACATTCTAAACAAAGACTCTTTTCAGCTTGTTACATTGGCTACAGCTTGGTGTTTCTTGAAATGTTGTAACTGATTGAAGTTGGTTTAAGTTCTGGGGGTTTTTTTTCTCTTCAAAATGTGGCTTGATTTTTAGGTGTGCGGGTTAAGCTTGTCTGCAACTGTGAGCGATCTCGCCTTGATCTACCTTGCCACAATCCAAGCAATAGCGGTGAGTCACTCAGCAGAAATAGAACTTGCTCCCTTTCTGTCAGTGAATTTCAAAATGGATTTCAGTACTTTCAAACTCACTCACTCTTGTTCCCTATTAACCCCTTGCTGGCTAAAGCCTCTCAGGGACCTTTGAAAAATTTAAGCAAAGACTCGTTTAAAAGATCTTTAGTGATATACAAAGTAATACAATTACCAAAATGCAAATCTCAAAACACCTGGCACACCTGTGGGTGGCTTTTGTTGTATGACTGACGGTACTGGCACACCTGTGGGTGGCGTTTGTTGTATGACTGACGGTACTGGCACACCTGTGGGTGGCGTTTGTTGTATGACTGACAGTACTGGCACACCTGTGGGTGGCGTTTGTTGTATGACTGACGGTACTGGCACACCTGTGGGTGGCGTTTGTTGTATGACTGACGGTACTGGCACACCTGTGTGTGGCGTTTGTTGTATGACTGACGGTACTGGCACACCTGTGGGTGGCGTTTGTTGTTTGACTGACGGTACTGGCACACCTGTGGGTGGCGTTTGTTGTATGACTGACAGTACTGGCACACCTGTGGGTGGCGTTTGTTGTATGACTGACGGTACTGGCACACCTGTGGGTGGCGTTTGTTGTATGACTGACAGTACTGGCACACCTGTGGGTGGCGTTTGTTGTATGACTGACGGTACTGGCAGTCCTGGCACACCTGTGGGTGGTGTTTGTTGTATGACTGACGGTACTGGCACACCTGTGGGTGGCGTTTGTTGTATGACTGACAGTACTGGCACACCTGTGGGTGGCGTTTGTTGTATGACTGACCGTACTGGCACACCTGTGGGTGACGTTTCTTGTATGACTGACGGTACTGGCACACCTGTGGGTGGCGTTTGTTGTATGACTGACAGTACTGGCACACCTGTTTTTAGGGGGGGGGGCTTACGAGGGCTTTGAGAGAAAGGGTCGCAAAATCTCTTCATCACTTAAAGCCCCTACACAACATTGGTGGAGATCAAAGAATAGCAACCATACGTTGTCTGATCCAACATATGCATGAAATAGCACGAAATGCAACTGTGAGCGATCTCGCCTTGATCTACCTTGCCACAATCCAAGCAATAGCGGTGAGTCACTCAGCAGAAATAGAACTTGCTCCCTTTCTGTCAGTGAATTTCAAAATGGATTTCAGTACTTTCAAACTCACTCACTCTTGTTCCCTATTAACCCCTTGCTGGCTAAAGCCTCTCAGGGACCTTTGAAAAATTTAAGCAAAGACTCGTTTAAAAGATCTTTAGTGATATACAAAGTAATACAATTACCAAAATGCAAATCTCAAAACACCTGGCACACCTGTGGGTGGCTTTTGTTGTATGACTGACGGTACTGGCACACCTGTGGGTGGCGTTTGTTGTATGACTGACAGTACTGGCACACCTGTGGGTGGCGTTTGTTGTATGACTGACGGTACTGGCACACCTGTGGGTGGCGTTTGTTGTATGACTGACAGTACTGGCACACCTGTGGGTGGCGTTTGTTGTATGACTGACGGTACTGGCAGTCCTGGCACACCTGTGGGTGGTGTTTGTTGTATGACTGACGGTACTGGCACACCTGTGGGTGGCGTTTGTTGTATGACTGACAGTACTGGCACACCTGTGGGTGGCGTTTGTTGTATGACTGACCGTACTGGCACACCTGTGGGTGACGTTTCTTGTATGACTGACGGTACTGGCACACCTGTGGGTGGCGTTTGTTGTATGACTGACGGTACTGGCACACCTGTGGGTGGCGTTTCTTGTATGACTGACGGTACTGGCACACCTGTGGGTGGCGTTTGTTGTATGACTGACGGTACTGGCGCACCTGTGGGTGGCGTTTGTTGTTTGACTGACGGTACTGGCACACCTGTGGGTGGCGTTTGTTGTATGACTGACAGTACTGGCACACCTGTGGGTGGCGTTTGTTGTATGACTGACGGTACTGGCACACCTGTGGGTGGCGTTTGTTGTATGACTGACGGTACTGGCACACCTGTGGGTGGCGTTTGTTGTATGACTGATGGTACTGGCACACCTGTGGGTGGCGTTTGTTGTTTGACTGACAGTACTGGCACACCTGTGGGTGGCGTTTGTTGTATGACCGACGGTACTGGCACACCTGTGGGTGTCGTTTGTTGTTTGACTGACGGTACTGGCACACCTGTGGGTGGCGTTTGTTGTATGACTGACGGTACTGGCACACCTGTGGGTGGCGTTTGTTGTATGACTGACAGTACTGGCACACCTGTGGGTGGCGTTTGTTGTATGACTGACGGTACTGGCACACCTGAGGGTGGCGTTTGTTGTATGACTGACGGTACTGGCACACCTGTGGGTGACGTTTGTTGTATGACTGACGGTACTGGCACACCTGAGGGTGGCGTTTGTTGTATGACTGACGGTACTGGCACACCTGTGGGTGGCGTTTGTTGTATGACTGACGGTACTGGCACACCTGTGGGTGGCGTTTGTTGTATGACTGACAGTACTGGCACACCTGTGGGTGGCGTTTGTTGTATGACTGACGGTACTGGCACACCTGAGGGTGGCGTTTGTTGTTTGACTGACGGTACTGGCACACCTGTGGGTGGCGTTTGTTGTATGACTGACAGTACTGGCACACCTGTGGGTGGCGTTTGTTGTATGACTGACGGTACTGGCACACCTGTGGGTGGCGTTTGTTGTATGACTGACGGTACTGGCACACCTGAGGGTGGCGTTTGTTGTATGACTGACGGTACTGGCACACCTGTGGGTGGCGTTTGTTGTATGACTGACGGTACTGGCACACCTGTGGGTGGCGTTTGTTGTATGACTGACGGTACTGGCACACCTGAGGGTGGCGTTTGTTGTATGACTGACGGTACTGGCACACCTGTGGGTGGCGTTTGTTGTATGACTGACAGTACTGGCACACCTGTGGGTGGCGTTTGTTGTATGACTGATGGTACTGGCACACCTGTGGGTGGCGTTTGTTGTATGACTGACGGTACTGGCACACCTGTGGGTGGCGTTTGTTGTATGACTGACAGTACTGGCACACCTGTGGGTGGCGTTTGTTGTATGACTGACGGTACTGGCACACCTGAGGGTGGCGTTTCTTGTATGACTGACGGTACTGGCACACCTGTGGGTGGCGTTTGTTGTATGACTGACGGTACTGGCACACCTGTGGGTGGCGTTTGTTGTATGACTGACGGTACTGGCACACCTGAGGGTGGCGTTTGTTGTATGACTGACGGTACTGGCACACCTGTGGGTGGCGTTTGTTGTATGACTGACGGCACTGGCACACCTGTGGGTGGCGTTTGTTGTATGACTGACGGTACTGGCACACCTGTGGGTGGCGTTTGTTGTATGACTGACGGTACTGGCACACCTGTGGGTGGCGTTTGTTGTATGACTGACAGTACTGGCACACCTGTGGGTGGCGTTTGTTGTATGACTGACGGTACTGGCACACCTGTGGGTGGCGTTTGTTGTATGACTGACGGTACTGGCACACCTGTGGGTGGCGTTTGTTGTATGACTGACGGTACTGGCACACCTGTGGGTGGCGTTTGTTGTATGACTGACGGTACTGGCACACCTGTGGGTGGCGTTTGTTGTTTGTTTGACTGACGGTACTGGCACACCTGTGGGTGGCGTTTCTTGTATGACTGTCAGTACTGGCACACCTGTGGGTGGCGTTTGTTGTATGACTGACGGTACTGGCACACCTGTGGGTGGCGTTTGTTGTATGACTGACGGTACTGGCACACCTGTGGTTGGCGTTTGTTGTTTGTTTGACTGACGGTACTGGCACACCTGTGGGTGGCGTTTCTTGTATGACTGTCAGTACTGGCACACCTGTGGGTGGCGTTTGTTGTATGACTGACGGTACTGGCACACCTGTGGGTGGCGTTTGTTGTATGACTGACGGTACTGGCACACCTGTGGGTGGCGTTTGTTGTTTGTTTGACTGACGGTACTGGCACACCTGTGGGTGGCGTTTCTTGTATGACTGTCAGTACTGGCACACCTGTGGGTGGCGTTTGTTGTATGACTGACGGTACTGGCACACCTGTGGGTGGCGTTTGTTGTATGACTGACGGTACTGGCACACCTGTGGGTGGCGTTTCTGTGGTCGTTTTGAACTGGGCTTTTTGTTTGTGCCATTCCCCAGCATGGGACCCGTCATATACTGACCTCCATGGAGCTGGCCGGTCATAGGTTGTCCACTCTCCACGCCTGCGGTGGCCTGAGCAAGAACAAACTCTTTGTGCAGACGCATGCCGACGTCACAGGTAGGGGCCACTTTTTTCTTCTATCTCTGAGTAAAGTTTCGTCCAATATGAGGCGTTGAGAGCCCTGCAGAGCAGAACCAGACAGAGCCTGGTGGAATTCCCTTGTGCTGCCTCAAGCACCAGAGGGCTCAGAAAAAGATTGATTTGATTTGATTCAAGGTGATATACAAAAATGTTGCAAACTGCTTACTGACTCAAATTACCAAAATGCAAATCTGATTTGATTCAATCCAAATGATTTGATTCAATTAGATTCTATTAAAAGCTTTGTTGATTTTCGCACATTTCACACCACCATAAACCAGGCGCGGATCTAAAGTGATGGGGTCCTTCCTAAATACATCCGGACCCTCCTTAAAAAATAAATTCTGAGTGTGTGATGTTAATATCATGCTCTGCACAAAGACTGACAGAGAAGGTTTTCCCTATAAGACAATTTCTCAAAGTGTATATGTCTTGGTCCAGTACCGGTACATGTACATGTAGATAGATCACAGTTTTGCGAATATTCTTCAGTTTATGTAGAAATTGACAATTGCTGTCTAAAGCCCTTAAACAACATTGGTAAGATCGAAAAGCAGAAATGTTTACAGATTTACATGAAACTTATACAGTTTGAAGATGGTTATAATAGAAATCTCTCAATGAAACATTTCTGCCTAAAACGTTGTAATTTGGGAGAAATGATTAAAAGAAATAGTTTACGTCTCACCGAGATCTAAACTATTTTTCGGAACAGTACGGCGTTGAATGCTGCATTTTCGCAAAACAAATGAAGTGGTTTTCACAATTGTCTCGAGACTCAGTTGGCGGATTGAGCTGAAATGTTCACAGGTGTGCTATTTCATGCATATGTTGGATCAGACAACGTATGGTTGCTATTCTTTGATCTCCACCAATGTTGTGTAGGGGCTTTAAGTGATGAAGAGATTTTGCGACCCTTTCTCTCAAAGCCCTCGTAAGCCCCCCCCCCTAAAAAAAGAAAACTGTGCCTTATCATAAATTGTAATTGTTGAAACTGGTCTACTTCAGCCAAGAGAGGGCGCCATTTCATTTTAGTGCATGCAGGTTTATGTACATGTATGTACTTTCTTATTTACCACTATTGAGGGCGCTATTCGCCACCACAGCAAAACCATCATGGCTCCCACCATCCGTTCACAGATTCTACCGTAAAACATCCATTCCAATCCCCCAATTTTCAAGGTCTTATTACTGGGTAAGTTGTCTGTTGTTCCTTGACGTATTATTGAGCAATATCCATCATGATATATTTCCGTTTTTGGGGTCCTTATTTGAGATAAGAATAAGTGATTTTCATGTATAAATCCTGTTGATTTCCATGTGATTTATATACAAATAACCACATCCACGTTCATGTTATTGTTAAAACGACATTGTATTTAAAGGCCAGACTCATTGGACAAACGGTTTATTTCCCTTTAATTTAGTATGGGTTATATTCTTGTATTTCCACAGCATAAAAAGGAAAAGGAAAACAAACACAAAAAAGGAAAGAGAACATCAAGTTAAAACCAGAAAACCGTCTCCGTGTTGTTCTCTACATGTGATATCTGCCAGTGTTAGACTCCCCCCGACCAAGTAGCCAAGGCTTGATACCCCAATCAGCCCAATTCCCACCGTCTCTCTACAAATTTATGGTCCTTCGAACCGGATCAAGTCTTGGTTTACCACTACCAGTACCGGGGGTGATTGGATTGGAGTCCATCATCCTGATTATCAGCTATGGCGGCATCCAAAGCACCGTCAGTCAAGAGCAGCAGCTCAAGGCTCAGCTCCACACCGTCTCTGTCTCCCTCCGAGATCCAGCGAAGATTGGCGGAGCAGAAAGATCGTCAACGTCTCCAAGCACTGATGCGGGCCGCTGAGGAGGAGAAGGTTCAAATCCGACGTGAAGCTGCCCGGCAGGACGAGGCGAGACAACTGGAGCAGACCCAGAGAGACCTCCAGCTGAAACGTCAGGCAGTCGAGGCACAATTAGATGCGGAGCTCCGTCAGCGAGAAATCGACATCAGGCTGAAGGAAGCAGAGATCGCCATGGAAACACAACGTTTGCATAAGGAGCTGGAAGCAGTTAGCAACCCATCAGAAGAAGATCTAAGCCCAGCAATTGACGAGCTACCAGGCAGCAGTGCTCTTTCAAGGGCCGTTGATTGGGTCAACGAGACACACCCACGCACAACAAGTTCAGCGATACACACCGCATCTGCCCTGACCACAACTGCTCCGGTAAGCCATGATATGCACCTGACCCATGCTCATGTGTCAATGCCCAGCCCTGGCGGTGCATCATCGACGCCTAGCCTTCATCCTGCTGGTTTTACCCTCAACAATAGCTCTCCATCTCCTCGCATACACCTCCCCGAAACAGCTCCCAATGGACAGTTATCGTCTATCCCCATGACTGTCTACAGTCCCGATGGGGCGGCCAGATCGGGTGTGAGGTCCTCCCCTATTGAGTGGAATCCAACGGCTGTTTCATTCCACCCATCTGTCGTTGCTCCACCCACCACGATGCCTACAGACAGCCAGATGAATCTATCCAGAATTCGCCAGTCCCCACCGATTCACACCCATAGCTCAGTTGTCCGACCGAACCATCCTGAGAAGTCACCGAACTCCGGAGGTTACTGCCCGGCAGGCAGGGATGACTATGGCTTTCGTGATTCTGACGGGGACCGTACCGGTGATTCTGGAGATGACGACATGGGCAACGGTCATCCAGACCAGAGACGGCATCCCAGGGTTGGCAACCCCCCAGATACCCATGCCCATGGGACAGCTCCACACCTACCTGGACATGGCATCTTCCTAAATAGTCTGCCGAAGCTGGATATCCCCAAGTTTGAGGATGAGCATGACACGAAGCAGTACATCACCTTTCGATCCCTGTGGGGAAGTGTCATGGCCAGCTCTGAGCTCCAACTGCCCGAGACGATGAAGTTCGCCTACCTGAGAAGTCATCTTGGAGGTCGTCCATTGGCAATGGCCGACCGAAACATGGTTCTCGGGAACGACGCCTACTCAGTCACCATGAAGCAGTTCGACAGGGCATTTGGCGACCCCGGAAGAATCGTCCAAGGATTGCTTGACCAGATTGAGGTGCGCCCCTCCCTGCATGCAAACGACTGGTCCGGTCTCAGGGAGTTCTCAGACGAGTTGGTCACCCTCGTGCAGACTGCTGAGAAGTTCAACTTCGATGCGGAGTTGGAGCACCACCGGTATGCTGTAGGCCTAGCCAGGAAGCTCCCTGAACGCCTGCACACTGATTTCCTGTCGAAGATGTGGCACAAAGGCCATGGCCAGACGTACAACATCAAAGGTCTGAGTCAGTGGCTCGAGTACAAGACGGGGCCTGCTGGACTGATCCTGCTGGAGAAGTCTAACCCGGGGAAGGCAGCCAAGAACCCCCCGCAGAAGGTTAAAGGTCAGGAGCGCAAGCCGAAACCTTCCCGAGAGTTTCCTCCACCCACTCGCAGTTACCTGGCCGGTGCCCAACCCGACAACCAGGAGACTGCAGTCTATGTGACCAATGCTGACAAGACACCTACAAGCAGCCTAACCACCTCCAGAGGTGAGAAGGGGAAACCTGATGTCAACCGAGTCACCTGCCTGTTTTGTCAGAAGCGTGAAACAGGCCACTACCTGGAAACCTGCTCGGATTTCCAGAAGCTAACTACCGAGAGACGAACCAAGTGGCTGTCAGACAGCAAGAGATGCCACAAGTGCGCGAAGAAGCACGACCAGCAGGAATGTCCATTCCCGAAGAAGTGCTACGAATGTCAGGGAGACCACCGCACCAGCCTTCACGAGGTACATGTAGCTCAACCAGCAGCCAAGAACCCGAGCACAGTTCTCTGCTCGGGAGTGGGGTCCAGACCGAAGATGGACTATGAGCGTGACGTCCTCATCAAAGTGGTCCCCCTGACAGTTCACGGCCCCCACGGCATTCTCGAGACGTATGGGGTACTGGATGAGTGCGCACTATGATTCTCCAGAAAGCAGTGGACGAGCTCAAGATTCCTGGGCAGGACGAGTCCCTCCGAGTTCTCACCGTAATGGGGGATACAGCCTGGAAGGGGAAGTGTGTTGACTTCCAGATTTCACCGAAGGGAGATCCCTACCAGAAGTTTCCTGTCAACTGTGCCTTTGCAGCACCAGACCTGCAACTGCTTCCCTACAGCATGTCAGCGGAGAAGCTACAGGAAAAATGGCCACACCTTAGAGGCTTGCCATTGTTCTCTGCTAACGCTGTCCAGCCGATGGTCCTCATAGGGGCAGACCACATCGAGTTAACCCTGACCAGTGAAGCTCGCACCGGGCCGAAAACCAGCTCTCCCGTGGCAGTCAACACGATATTTGGCTGGACAGTGCAAGGCAGACAAGGCCTCCAGAACCCAGGAAGAGTTCCAGCAAGCTACCAAGCACTCTTCACCATGAGCCAACCATCAGAGCCGCAGCTGAACCACTTGATGGAGAGATTCATGGCCGTGGACAGACTTCCCACCGTAAATGAGAAGGAAGCCTGCCGCTCTCGACAAGACAAGCTGGCCATCAAGACTCTAGACGAGAAGATACGCCGAGTTGAGGTGGATGGCATTCAACGATTCGAGACGCCACTGCTGTGGAAGACTGGGAGCAAGATTCCAACAAGTACTCCAAGGGCTGTCTTGGCACTCGCCCGCTCACACCAGAGGAAGGTCCTCAACAGTACTGAGCTGGCACAATACTGCAGGGGCTACATGACAAAGCTGAGAGATGCTGGACACGTGAGGGAGCTTGGTCCTGTCGAGCAACTGACACCAGATGAGCTCCAAGGCTGGTACATCCCTTACCATGTGGTCCACTCCAGTGGGAAATACAGGCTCGTATTCAATTGTTCCTTCGAGTACAATGAGCAGAACCTGAACAGAGAGCTCCTGGCTGGTCCTACCCTCCATTCTCCTCTGATTGATGTTCTACTGCGCTTCCGGTTGAGGCGTGTAGCAGTCTCGGGAGACATAACTGCAATGTTCCACCAGGTCCGATTGTCACCTACTGACCGCCAGATGTTCCGCTTCCTCTGGTGGGATGAAGACAGAACAACCTGGCTGGTACTCGAGTGGACCGTTCTTCCATTCGGAGCAACATGCAGTCCATGCTGTGCGACGTTCGCACTGCAGAAAGCAGCTCGTGACAACCAGATGAGGTACCCGCTCGTCACCGACACCATTGAGAAGGAGACATACGTGGACAATCAGCTGGCCAGTTGTGACACCGAGCAACAGGCCAAGGAGTTGATCCTGAGTACCCGACAGTGTCTCCAAGATGCTGGGTTCCAGATGGTGAAATACGCCAGCAGTCATGAGGAGGCTGTTCAAGACCTTCCAGTAGCAGTCCGCTCTGACCGTCAACAGCAGTCGCTGTCACTCTCCCACCAGGAGAACCTACCCGAACCAGCACTTGGCCTCTGGTGGAATTGCGACTTGGATGAGCTCTTCCACCCAGCCAAGGTCCCGGAGAAGTCCCATCTCACCAAACGAATGGCGCTGAAGGTCCTGGCCAGCCAATTCGAGCCATTGGGAGATCTTGCCCCATACACCGCACGGGCCAGGTTAATAGTCCAAGACCTGTGGATGAGCAAGCTCGATTGGGATGAAGAGGTCAAGGATCCAGGCATTGTGGAGAGATGGGAGGAGTGGTCGGCTGAGCTGCAGCATATTCCGTCCATTCGCCTGCCACGCTGCTACACCCCACCACAGGTTGACAGTGCCGATGTCAAGCGGTCCCTACATGTGTTCTGCGATGCTTCAGAGCGTTTGTATGGTGCCGTTGCATACCTGCGGTCAGTCAGCACAGACAGCCAGGTTCATCTTGGCTTCGTACTCGCCAAAAGCCGTGTGGCCCCCAAGCGCCTCACCTCCATGCCCCGTCTGGAGTTGATGGCAGCTCTCCTTGGTGCCCAGTTGGCCCAAGTCGTCGTGAAAGCCCTTGATGTCGATCTGGCATACACCATACTCTGGAGCGACTCAACGACAGTCCTCACCTGGATCCAGTCAGAATCTTGTAGATTCAAAGTCTTCGTCGGAACCCGTATATCTGAGATCCAGACACTTACTGAGGGAAGTGAGTGGCGCTATGTAAGAAGTGCAGACAACCCGGCCGATGACCTCACCCGTGGTCTCTCCGTTTCCCAGTTGGGAAAGGGCTCCAGATGGACTCTGGGACCTCCGTGGCTCCTTGCACCTCCTGATGACTGGCAGAGTGAAAGCGCCTCAGTCTTGGCACAGACACGTGTGACGTCATCGGCAGAAGCCAGTGAGCTAAAGAAGACCTTCTGTGGGCTGACTGTCAGTGGACCTGTACAGCATCTAGACCTGAATACCTACGGAAGCTGGGCAGATCTGGTCGAGGCACTAGGTCACCAGATGTTTTCAGATGACCAACAAGTTGGTGGAGCACTGACAGCCGACCAGATTCACGAGGCTGAATTGCAACTCATCCTACGTGCGCAGGCAGAAACCTTCCCAGACGAGATAGCAGCACTCAAAGCAGGACAGGAGATGCCAAGGAACAGCCGCACCTTGGAGCTCGCCCCGGAGCTCGACCCAGACATGAAGGTTATCCGGGTCGGTGGCCGACTCAGGAAGTTGGCCCGAGGTGAAGCTGTTGAAATCGACCCCCAACCTATCCTCCTTGACCAGCATCACCCCGTGACCAAGCTACTAATTAAGGATGCTGATCATCACTTCGGTCACCAGGCAGGAACAGGGCAGGTGTTTGCCCACTTGAGGCGCAGGTTCTGGATTCTGCGTGGCCGTAGCACCATCAGAGGCATACTCCGCAAATGTGCCGAATGTCGTCGCTGGCGTGCCAAACCAGAGGTTCCACGCATGGCCGACCTGCCCAAATGCCGACTCCGTCTACATTCCCCTCCATTCTACTCCACAGGGATGGATTGCTTCGGCCCCATGACAGTAAAGATTGGACGCCGACAGGAGAAGCGATGGGGCTTGCTGTTCAAGTGCCTGACCACTCGAGCTATCCATCTGGAGCTCGTGGAGCACTTGGATGCAGACCATTTCCTGATGGCCTACCGACGATTCGCATCCCGTCGTGGAACCCCCCACGAGCTACTCAGCGACTGTGGAACAAACTTCAAGGGAGCAGACACGGAGATCAGGAACGCCGTCATGCAGATGGAACCTGACTTGGTTCAGCGTCTCGCCAAGTACCGAGTAGCATTCCGTTTCAACCCGCCGAATGCTCCCCACTTTGGAGGCATCTGGGAACGTGAGGTTCGGTCAGTCAAGGGTGCCCTGAGAGGTGTCCTCCAGGATCGCACTGTCACCGAAGCAGTGCTCCGTACCGTGCTCACCGAGGCCGAAGGAATCCTGAATTCCAAGCCATTGGGATATGCCTCTTCAGAGTTAGCCGACCTCGACCCAGTCACACCCAACATGCTGTTGATGGGGCGGCGGGATCCTGCCCTACCGATGGCCATCTATGACGAAGCAGAGTTGAGAGGACGTCGCAGCTGGCGCCACAGTCAGGTCCTGGCTGACCAGTTCTGGCGCGCCTTCATCCGTCTCTACCTTCCAACTCTGCAAACCCGCCAGAAGTGGCAACGTGAGACCGACAACCTGGCAGTTGGAGACGTGGTGATGATCGCAGATTACCAGCTTACCCGATCCCACTGGCCTGTGGGAACCGTGTCTGACCTCCTACCTAGCAGCGATGACCGAGTCCGTGCCGTCTGCGTCAGAGTTGGCAACAAGGAGTTCAGACGTCCTGTGGCCCGACTGGTGAGGTTGTCCAAGTGCGAAGACAACGAGAACTGAGTCGCATCTGGTAGTGCTACCAGCTACTATCTTCTCATGCCAACCTGCAAGCAGTGATTGCTAACCAGAACCCGATTTGAACTTTGACTTGTTTTTTAAAGTTAGTTCTTAGTTGTTGCGAATTTCCTTAAGAAATTCGGGGGCGGCCATGTTGAAACTGGTCTACTTCAGCCAAGAGAGGGCGCCATTTCATTTTAGTGCATGCAGGTTTATGTACATGTATGTACTTTCTTATTTACCACTATTGAGGGCGCTATTCGCCACCACAGCAAAACCATCATGGCTCCCACCATCCGTTCACAGATTCTACCGTAAAACATCCATTCCAATCCCCCAATTTTCAAGGTCTTATTACTGGGTAAGTTGTCTGTTGTTCCTTGACGTATTATTGAGCAATATCCATCATGATATATTTCCGTTTTTGGGGTCCTTATTTGAGATAAGAATAAGTGATTTTCATGTATAAATCCTGTTGATTTCCATGTGATTTATATACAAATAACCACATCCACGTTCATGTTATTGTTAAAACGACATTGTATTTAAAGGCCAGACTCATTGGACAAACGGTTTATTTCCCTTTAATTTAGTATGGGTTATATTCTTGTATTTCCACAGCATAAAAAGGAAAAGGAAAACAAACACAAAAAAGGAAAGAGAACATCAAGTTAAAACCAGAAAACCGTCTCCGTGTTGTTCTCTACATGTGATATCTGCCAGTGTTAGACTCCCCCCGACCAAGTAGCCAAGGCTTGATACCCCAATCAGCCCAATTCCCACCGTCTCTCTACAGTAATTATCATTATTGTAATTGGTGGTCTTTCCATTGCCTGATGTGGTAAATAATTGAATAAATTGGCCACAATTGACCTTGACTCTTGGAAGAACCCCCCTCTCTAGCCACATTTTTTAGAGCATTGTAAAGTGGAAACATCCACTGTTCCAAATGTACGTGATTATTTGGGTCACAGTTTGAATCGCGATTCAAACTTCATTTTTGTTTCTGTGTGTGAACACAATAAATGCAATTATTAATGGGATTTGAATCGTGATTCGGACTCGACTACTAGTGAGACATTTCCAAATAATCACATTTAAATTTTAAATAGATAAATAAAATAAGAAAAATAAAGAACATCTAAAATTTAGTGGGCCTGACGTTTCGATCCTAGTAGGACCTTTCTCAAAGGCAGAGTGACAAGGACAAAACAGATACATGTACACGAAGGCAGGGGGGAGAGAGTGAATAGGACACGGATGAGAAACAAAGGACAAAGAGTGAAGCTGGTAAGGAGAGATCAAAGGGAAGGGCAAGGGGTAGGGTAGGGATTAGTGAGAGGAGGGGGAAAGATCAAAGAGAAGGGCAAGGAGTGGGGTAGGGATTAGTGACAATAGGGGGAAAGATCAAAGAGAGAAGTGTGAAAGACTGAACACAAAAGAAGGATTATCAGAAAGCTGCATGGTGTTAGTCATTACCCTCCTGGATGTTGAGACCATGTGGTTGAATAGTCCGAAGACGCTTCATCCACATTTTCTCACGGCTAAGACGGACAGCATTACTACGGTGACCAAGTGATTCTATGCCCAGTACACTCATATCTGATATCGAATGATCAGGGAGATTGAAGTGATACCCAACAGGGGTGTCCATTTTACCGGTTTTGATGGTAGACCTATGGCCATAGATTCGTTTTTTGTCTCGCCAACATACTGAATATTAGTTTACAAACTCTACAAGAGATGAGGTATATGATGTTTGACGTAGTGCACGTGATAGAGCCATAGGTCGTGTGGGTAGTTCCAGAAGAATGTCCATTGAAAGAGTCTATTTCCTTGACATGTGTCTTGCAAACAATGCATTTCGAGGTACACTTAAATGTACCAAATTTGGTTGGAGGTGAAGAGTCCAAAGGGGGAACCTCTGCTCGGACAATTAAGTCACGCAGGTTACGGGGGCGCCTGAAAGCCAAAACAGGCGAATTAGGAATGGCTTCAGCCAGACGATCTGAAGTGTGGAGAATATGGTGGTTTTCCTTAGTTATCTTCCTGAGAGGAGGAAGAGAAGGGTGGTAGGAAGTAACTAAGGGAACCTTGGGCTTGTCCTTGGGACCTGGTGTCTTTTGTTTTAGTGCCGAACTTCTGGGAATGGAATAGACTTTAGCAATGGAGTTCTTCACTTGACGAGAACTATAGCCTCTAGCAACCAAGTTACTGGCCAATACACGTGTATGGCGGCGAAAGTCAGACTCATTGGAACATATACGCCTCAATCTGAGGGCCTGGCTGTAAGCTATACCAGTCTTACAGTGTCTAGGGTGACAACTGGAGGAATGGAGATATTGATGAGTGTCGGTGGGCTTAGAATACAAGTCAGTAGTGAGTGTATTGAGGTCTTTCCGGACGGTGACGTCCAGAAAGTGGGTCTGTTGAAGAGACTGCTCCCAAGTGAATTTGATAGTCCTATGGAAGGAATTGATGTGGTCAAAGAAAACATTCAAGCTGCTACCGTCCCTAGTCCAAATGAAGAACACGTCATCTATGTATCTCCACCAAATCCAGGGACGGCATGGAGCCTCACTGAGCATGCGTTCCTCAAGGTCACCCATGAAGAGGCATGCAAAGGAAGGGGCCATGCGCGTGCCCATGGCAGTGCCATGCACCTGAAGATAGTGCTTGCCAAGAAAAGAGAAATTATTCTTGGCCAGCACTAACCTCATGAGGGTGGTTATGTCGGAGATGGGTGGAGAAGACTGTTTTCCTTTGGCCAGGGCCGAGGAGCAAGCTTGAATGCCTTCTTCCTGGGGGATGTTAGTGTATAGAGAGGAAACGTCAATAGTACCAATTATGGCAGTGGCAGGGATTTGATCCTTGACACTTTCCAACTTTCGCAGAAAGTCAGGAGTGTCATGGACGTATGAGGGGATTTGGGGAACCAAGGGTTTGAGAAAAGAGTCAATGAAAAGAGATATGTGTTCAGTAGGTGAACCATTGCCAGAGATGATGGGTCTACCTGGGTTGTTGGCCTTGTGAATTTTCGGGAGAAGGTAGAATCTGGCGTTCTACAATTGAAAGGTGATAGAAATCTGTGAGCTTTTTTACTCAAATGATCACGTGATCGCATGTCATCCAAAACTTCCTGAAGAACGTCACTTTGATGCATTTATAAAGCTCATTGAAAAAAAAATGGCAAAGAAACTTTGACCGGACCCGGATTTAAAGCTGCGACCTCTGGTTTTGTGTTCCAGTGCTGTTACCATCTGAGCTATCCAGCCTTAGATGGTGTCCTTCCCAAAGACTCAAGCGGTCTTTGCCGGGGTGGGGGCGGCAGTAAGCATTCAACCGTTGACTGTTGTATCTCTCTATGGCAAAAGCTGTCAACAATTGAGAGGGCTTGATGTTTGGATCCCAGCAGGACCTCTGTCAAAGGCAGGAGATTGATTATTTGTCCATGAACTGGATGTTACTTCAAGGAATTTCTAAAATGCTGCAAATTTTGGGTCAAAATAAACGTCAGCACCTTTTTTTGGGGGGGGGAAGTGTCCCCCAAACACTGGGTCTCAATTGGCTTATGGTTAGTCAGTCATGTATTCAGGTCAGTCAAACATTAAAGTTGGGCAGGTCAAAATGTCAACATGGGCAAGATTTGGTTGCCTGATCAAAAAAATAAAATATTTTGTGTAATACCTTTGAGACATAACTAAAGAGAGATCCTGCTAGGATCTGGTGATCGAGAGTTAGTTTATTTGCCACATTCAATCATTTTTGGGATAGGTATGTTTGCTGTTAGAAAAATTGGCTTTTTAGGGAGGGGGTTGGGGTCTTGGGCTGCGCATTGCATTTGCATTGTACCATGTTTTCCTTTTGAAATGTACACATTACCTAGTGCAATGCAGACTTTTAATAGTCAGCTGTCATCTGAAGAGGTCTGTCCATCTCCTCCACAAGAGACCCTGCATGCTAATTCATTGAGTAATCTCAAGCCACGAATCAGTAGCCACAAAATGGACCCCCTGCTGTTTAAATTGAGTGAAGCTTCTCCGTATCTCCATAGGGAGAAATCAGCATCGGATGGCTTCTCCTCGTTAACTGACAATCGCCCCAATTGCTCAGGCCCTGCACGCCCCGATCCATTGAGCAATCGCTTGCTGCAGATTGTTCAAAATGGACCCCCTCTGTAAATACTGGAGCTTCTCTGTCCTGGATAGTCGCTGGTCGCTGAGGAGATTGACTCAAGCTTTGCCTGGTTTAATTGATTCACAGTGCCAAAATTGCGAATGCTATCAATGTTAGATCGCAATTGGAACATTGTACCCTGTTCAATGCTGTCATTTGCGGAGGTTGTTGCATCCCCTCTAAAAGAGATATACCCTGTGCCGTGCAAACTAATTCATTAAGTAATTCTCGAGCCACGGATCGTATACAAAATGGATGCCCTGCTAGCTTAAACTTATAGTTAAGCTTCTTCCTGTCTCCATCTGGAATGGTCACTCGACTCTTTTGGAGACCGGCAGTGGATCTGCCAGGTTTAATTGCACTCTCCTGTTTGATGAAGTGGAGGACTAATGGCCTCCATTTGTTACCCGTTCTACTCAGGCTCTAATTAGTGTCTTCTGTTTGAAGCCTTTCACCAAGGTCTTTCTCATTGCAGCAGTCATCCAACTGGGTTGGCTCCCTGCCGTTATGATCACATTTCTGCCGTTTTGGGGGACATCCGTCCCACAAGAGATATTAGAACTAGGCGTTATTCTATTCTTTTGCACCAAATGGCTGGATGGCCTAGTCTTTTGTTTGCGGAACAAGGATTGCAAGAAGACTGACTAGGATAGTCAGGAATGTGTTTGGTCCACTGCTAAATGCAAGTGTACCCATCCCTTGAGAAACCTGGATGTTAAACTACAACTCTTCATGGAACACCTTTGGACACATTAATCAAATGGCTGGACAAACATTTATCTGAATTGAGTTTATCAAATATGCAAAAATGTTGCAAACTAACTTTTACTGAATAGAATAGTCAGTGAGCGAATTTCAAAAAGTAGGAGAGCCCAATGTTTCAATCCTAGCAGGACTTTTCTCAAAGGCCCTTGAGAAAGGTCCTGCTAGGATCGAAACATCGGGCCCTCCTATTTTTGAAATTGAAACTTATTTGAACAGAACTGTGATGGTACAGTAATAATACAGCTATATATACCAGATGCTCCCTGTGACAGAACTTTTCAAAGCATGGCATAAGTTTGATGATACATAAATGTGCTGAATCCCTTTTTATCAGCAGAACAATGTGATACAAAGACTGTATGTAAGGGACACGTACATGTAGGGCATTTTAGAAAGTGTTGGGATAAGATGGGGCTATGGCCTTGTGACAATCAGGGACAATCACAAGGCTCAGTCTTCACTCTTGGCATGGCGGAAGAAACTTTGGCATTGAATTTGTGGTCTTGGCCTGAGTCTTAATATAGTAACATTATAATCTGTTTCTCAATCTTGGGCATTAAGGTCCTGGCAATGAGACTTCTATCTCTGTCTTTGGCGTTATGGTATCAGACTTTTGTGTTGCATTTTCGGTTATTGATATCTTGAGCTTTTGCATTGAGGTCCCTGTCATGGGCATTCAGGTCTCAGTCTTGGTCTTCAGCATAGAGGTCTCAGTCTTGGGCATGGAGGTCTCAGTCTTGGTCTTTGGAATAGAGGTCTCAGTCTTGGGCATGGAGGTCTCAGTCTTGGTCTTCGGAATAGAGGTCTTAGTCTTGGGCATAGAGGTCTCAGTCTTGGTCTTCGGCATAGAGGTCTCAGTCTTGGGCATGGAGGTCTCAGTCTTGGTCTTCGGCATAGAGGTCTCAGTCTTGGGCATGGAGGTCTCAGTCTTGGTCTTTAGCATAGAGGTCTCAGTCTTGGTCTTCGGAATAGAGGTCTCAGTCTTGGGCATTCAGGTCTCAGTCTTGGTCTTCAGCATAGAGGTCTCAGTCTTGGTCTTCGGAATAGAGGTCTCAGACTTGGGCATTCAGGTCTCAGTCTTGGTCTTCAGCATAGAGGTCTCAGTCTTGGTCTTCAGAATAGAGGTCTCAGTCTTGGGCATGGAGGTCTCAGTCTTGGTCTTCGGCATAGAGGTCTCAGTCTTGGGCATTCAGGTCTCAGTCTTGGTCTTCAGCATAGAGGTCTCAGTCTTGGGCATGGAGGTCTCAGTCTTGGTCTTCAGAATAGAGGTCTCAGTCTTGGGCATGGAGGTCTCAGTCTTGGTCTTCGGCATAGAGGTCTCAGTCTTGGGCATGGAGGTCTCAGTCTTGGTCTTTAGCATAGAGGTCTCAGTCTTGGTCTTCGGAATAGAGGTCTCAGTCTTGGGCATTCAGGTCTCAGTCTTGGTCTTCAGCATAGAGGTCTCAGTCTTGGTCTTCGGAATAGAGGTCTCAGTCTTGGGCATTCAGGTCTCAGTCTTGGTCTTCAGCATAGAGGTCTCAGTCTTGGTCTTCAGAATAGAGGTCTCAGTCTTGGGCATGGAGGTCTCAGTCTTGGTCTTCGGCATAGAGGTCTCAGTCTTGGGCATTCAGGTCTCAGTCTTGGTCTTCAGCATAGAGGTCTCAGTCTTGGGCATGGAGGTCTCAGTCTTGGTCTTCAGAATAGAGGTCTCAGTCTTGGGCATTCAGGTCTCAGTCTTGGTCTTCAGCATAGAGGTCTCAGTCTTGGTCTTCGGGAATAGAGGTCTCAGTCTTGGGCATGGAGGTCTCAGTCTTGGTCTTCGGCATAGAGTTCTCAGTCTTGGGCATGGAGGTCTCAGTCTAGGTCTTTGGCATAGAGGTCTCAGTCTTGGTCTTGGGCATGGAGGTTTCAGTCTTGGTCTTGGGCATAGAGGTCTCAGTCTAGGGCATGGAGGTCTCAGTCTTTGTCTTCGGCATAGAGGTCTCAGTCTTGGGCATGGAGGTCTCAGTCTTGGTCTTGGGCATAGAGGTCTCAGTCTTGGGCATGGAGGTCTCAGTCTTGGTCTTCAGCATAGAGGTCTCAGTCTTTGGCATGGAGGTCTTAGTCTTTGTCTTCGGAATATAGGTCTCAGTCTTGGGCTTGGAGGTCTCAGTCTTGGTCTTTGGCATAGAGGTCTGTCTTGGGCATGGAGGTCTCAGTCTTGATCTTCAGCATAGAGGTCTCAGTCTTGGTCTTCAGCATAGAGGTCTCAGTCTTGGGCATGGAGGTCTCAGTCTTGATCTTCAGCATAGAGGTCTCAGTCTTGGTCTTCAGCATAGAGGTCTCAGTCTTGGGCATGGAGGTCTCAGTCTTGGCCATGTACATTCAGGTCTGAGTCTCAATCTCAGTCTTGGTAGTTTCCTGGATTTTGAACCCAGGGCTCTGAATCAGAGTACCAGCACTCTACCCTCATAGGTATCCTGGCCATGGTTGGGACTGGGGGATTAGCCATTATCTGCCACATGTCTCCAGGGATCAAGCACACTTTTATGAGTTGCAAGCAACTACAAGGAGTTGTAAATCTGGCTGCTCAAATATGACACAAAATAATTGCAACATTGTATTCTGTGTATAATTGACATCACACCATTGGAGCTTATAATCCTTTGATGATATGGTGACAGTTACCGGTACCAGTCTAATTGAATTCTCTTTGTCAGTGAAGAGCTGATTGCCTTGATGACTGCCATAAATTATTCAATTATAAAGGATTGCCCCACTCATTGTGTAAGTAGTGCTGCCAATTATAGATTGAGTAGCACAATCCCTCATCATTTACTTACATTCTCCCCCTACACAAATCTTATTACATATATACTACATGCCATAAATCATCTTGCTTATTCAGGCTCAAGTGAGCTGGGTGATTGTCTCACTCAGCTGAGTGCCAGACTGGTATAAAACAAGGTTCCTGAGATGCGTTGGACCAGAGTCATTGCAGAGATGCTTCATGAATGCACATGTGAGGGAAAACCTGGAACATGTACACGGACTCTACGTCAGTAGATGCAGACCTTTACCCCTACTCCTGACCTGAGAACATTCTCCAGATGGCCAGTCTGCAGAACTCTTCACTTACAGACTCGGTCATGGATGATAACTATACAGAGACAGAGCTGCATGAAGGGAGAATCTCTTGGTATAAAGGGCTTAAGATTTTTCAGATCATTCTGATACTGACTCTCAATCCACTGTGTTTAGTCGCTATCCGACAAGCAGCTGGCATCCCTTACACCTCCAAGATCTTCATGACATCTCTCACCATTGCTGACTTTTGCTTTGGACTGTTACTTGGACTTCTATTGATAAACTTCACTTTGTTGTACAAAGTCTTGAGACTGCCGTTAGCCCTACTTATCTTTACCTACAATTTTATTGAGATCCAGTCCGGTCTTTCTCTGTTATTCCTGACCATTGACCGTTACCTGGCCATCACCCGGTGCCTTCAATATCCACGCTTGATGACCGTCCGCAGGGCAAAGGTCATGGTGGTGCTCAGTTTGGGTATATCTGCAGCATTTGCCATTCTAAGTTTATTTATGTTTCTCTTAGAAACGATCACATTCATGCATTATTATCAGTATATTGTGATCATCAATGCCATAATGCTGCTTGAGCTCATTGCAATCTTGGTCATGTACCTGCACATTCTGGTGATTGCTCACCGTCATACAAGCAGAGGCATCCCTGCAAACAGCCCAGCGGGAGGACAGCGGATAAGAGGACGGATCAACACCAAGCCTTTCATCACGGTCTTTCTCATGGCAGCAGTCATCCTACTGTGTTGGCTCCCTATTGTCATTATCCATCCTCTGAGTGTGCTTGATATAGTATCACAACCTGCGATTAGAGATGTCTTTGTCATTCTATTCTTTTGCACCAAATGGTTGGATGGCCTAGTCTTTTGTTTGCGGAACAAGGATTGCAAGAAGACACTGACTAGGATAGTCAGGAATGTGTTTGGTCCACTGCTGACCAAATGCAAGTGTACCCATCTTGAGAGGAACCATGGGACGCACTCTGGTTTTACTATGTGATGGGCCATCCAAATCTGACTCTTTTCATCCAAAATGAAGACTCTTTTCAGCCCAAGACAAATCAATACGAAGCATGACAAAGATTCGTTTTTACACAAGTTGCCTCATGAGCATGAATTGCCAAATCTTTAAGGATGTGCTGCCACAGGAGACAGCTTGTTGGCATGTCCCATGGCCCAACCGTCAGCATTCAGGCACTGGAATTCCACCCACTATCATCACTGGAAAATGTAGGGCCAACCACCTGGAAGATTTGACCACCTACCAGTAGAGTGGAGGCCTTGGGTCAGAGGCTGCCAGTACAGTAACTATACTTGGACACAAATGGACACACCATGTAAACCTGTGCACACCCTTTGTCACTCTAGTGATGTTCCAGTGTAGCAGAGTGT
This sequence comes from Luidia sarsii, assembly GCA_949987565.1. Classification (NCBI taxonomy): domain Eukaryota; kingdom Metazoa; phylum Echinodermata; class Asteroidea; order Paxillosida; family Luidiidae; genus Luidia; species Luidia sarsii. The sequence continues at coordinate 5,490,477 of OX465113.1, forward strand.
AGTAAGTCTGGGATTTTCTTTTTACATTAGAAAACATTATCATTTGTTCCAATAGCATGCACTTGCCCTTTCAAAAGCACTGAGCATTAATTAGTGCAAGATAAACATCAAGCAGGGCAAACCCATTTCATTAGTTTGTCATTTTACTGTTACAAAATCACATGTGTATATCCTTTTATCAACACAGTGGCTGTTGTTACAGCAGTTGTCCATGTGGTTCCCTGACTTGATTGTATTTCGTCAGCATTGCAGGCTGGTTGAACCAGTCTATTAGCTGATAGTCTGGTTCCAAGAGCTAAACATCCTGACAAATACTGTGAAGTCAGGGAACCACACGGACGACTGCCGTAACAACAGCCACTGCGTTTTATCAAAGGGATCTCAATTTCTGAACATTGTCTTGTCATGAGAGCATTGCATAGATATACATGTACCAGTATACATGTACTTGTATTCTTTCTCTGCATTGTGTGTAACGGACATGTAAACATCTTCCATTCATTTAGAGTGGGGAGTACCCTTGACTTTGCTATCTTCAATATGAATACCAGAAAGCTTATCAGTCTACTAGTAAACATCAAAAGCCATATACAGTAGGTGGTAATAGCACGCCTTTTTGGACCATCTGATTCTCAGACAAACTTGCTGCAAATACAGGGTTCAGTAGCTAGACCTGTTGCTTGGACTGTAATTACTGATGAGTTGATTTACATTGATAGGCTGTAAATACCTGTTTGTACAGTAGCAAGAAGACAAGAAAATGATGATCAGAAATGAGAGAAGAAATGTCTGATGCAACAAGACAAAACAAAAGACACGAAAGGTCAGGGGTCTTTTAATTGTTGAGAAAGTTACAGATGGTGAATGTGCAATTCATACAAGTGTTACATTGGACTCAATAGTGTACTCTTGTTGACTTATTTCACGGATATCTATTGGTCCAAATTGTTTGGCGAAATTGGAAGATGCCACATTATGATGTAATTTGATATTTATTTTAGTAATTTAGAATTTGGTTTTGTCTGGTTTAAACGTATGCCTTCTCCTTTTTACCTACACTGCCAAAATAGCAAATGCTGTCAATGTCTAGATGAAAGTCAAACGACACATTACTTGTGAATACCCTTCATTGTAAACTTCAATCAGTGACAGGCTTGTACATGTATTACAGTGAAGTCTATCCCTTCCAGTAGAAGTGTGAATCCAAACTACGCGTAGTTTTTCTTTATCTTGCTTCATTAGCATGTATTTTCCCTTTGAATATTATCAGTTCGTGAGAAATTTCCTAACTTACAATATAACCACTTGACATAGATTCTTTGATTCATATTACATGTACTGTATAAACTTTGCTATTTAGCCTCGAAAGCCTTTTATTGTCTGCAGTAAATCGTACTTTGAATCACACCCCCCCTGCAAGTTGACATGTATGCTTTTAGTTAACAGCATTGAAAAAGGTGATATACAAAAATGTTGCAAACTGCTTACTGACTAAAATTACCAAAATGTAAATCTAAAATTTAGTGGGCCTGACGTTTCGATCCTAGCAGGACCTTTCTCTGCCTTTGAGAAAGGTCCTGCTAGGATCGAAACGTCAGACCCACTAAATTTTAGCATTGAAAAAGGGTCGCTCGTATTGCCTTTTGTCACTTTCAACCTGACAAGTTCTGGAGGTATCTGACGGAGGTGTATAAGAGCTTACTGTAGAATAGATTCCATATTGACTACAGACCTGTACTACATGTACACATGTACATTGTGTGCCCAAGTCACTCTAGTGATGTTCCAGTGATGAACAGTCTGTGTTTTCCATTTTACATAGGAAAATATTTTTGGCCTCAAATCTAATTCCACTACCATGCAGTCGTCCTTTCAAAAGCACTGAGCATAAAGTGCAAGTTACATCAAGCAGGGCTAACCCTCATTGAAATGCTGTCACTGTTGCAAAATCATCTCTTTTTCCATCAGAAAGGGATCTCCATTTCTGACAATTGTCTTGTGATCAGAGCATTGCAAAGTCTTTTACTCTCTACCTGCATTGTGTGTACTGTAATGTAAACAGGGATCATCTCATCTCCTTTTGAGTTTGGAGTACCCTTGACTTTGAAGAAGACACCTGATATTCAGATGGACTTGCAGCAAATACAAGGTTCAGTAATAAGAGCTGTTGCTTTGACTAGTACGTATATTAAAGTAAATTAAATGTGTAAGACCCAAACTGCATGATTTGCATTGCTTGTCTGTATAGGCTAGAATCAATGTTTACATTTTGTCTTTTCAAGTAATACAGAAATATTGACTGAGCGACTGATTGGTTGATTTACATTGATAGGTTGTAAATAGCTGGCTGTACAGTAACAAGAAGACAAGAGAATAAGGATCAGAAATGAGAGAAGAAATGTCTGATGAAACAAGTTATTATCTTAACCAATCATCATGCCCGACTTCTAGAAGGTCTTGAATGGTCACTGATACCGGTACATGGTTGTAACTGAGCTATAGAAACCAATGAAATCCACATAACACTCATTTAAACCTTGAAGACCACCTGGTTTACTGACCAAACATGCATGGTTCCAGTCTGTCTCATTGTTTCAAAAACAAAAGATCAGAGGTCAATTACTGTTGAGAAAGTTACGTATGGTGAATATACAATTGATTAAAGTGTTACATCAGACTAAAATATTGTATTCTTTTTGACTTATTTCACAGATATCTATTGATCACAATGGTTTAGCGAATTTTGAAGATGCCACATTATGCATATCCCATGTGGTGGTCATGGGGAATATTGTGTCCAGTGGGAAGTGGTTAAATGACCAAATGCGAATCTCAGATTTCTGTCTTTTAGAATGGTCCTGCAAGATTCAAGACATTGGAGCCTCTTAATGTTTGTCTCTTACTCATCATTGTATCCACGGATCAACCCCTTGTTTATCATATCAATCAGTCAGAAATGTTGTGTTCAAGTGAAACTTTTGTTGGCGCCACCCCCCTCATATAGCAAGACTAAGTTGGCACGGTTCCTGTCCAATATCCTGCAGCTAATTCAGCACACTGAAACTCCAGATCTGTGGATGAATGCTCGGGCTGATACTAATTATCAGGCTGATAATTAGGGTAATTGGCAGTTATCATGACAGTGCCTTGAGATCTCACAGTTGTATGGAACATTGCATTAAAATGACATTGTCATTCAATCAGTATTACTGTCTGCTCTCCATCATCCAAATGCTGAATATTGAGTGCGTGGGTGGTAATTAGACATTGGCTGGGTCTCTTGGGCATTGCTCTTTTTGCTCAAAACAGGACATCTAATTTTTAGAACTTGCAGTTTTGATGTACTTCAATTCGAAACATTTCTCTGCCCTTCCCTCTCCCCCTTCCCTCTCCCCTTCCCTCTCCCCTTCCCTCTCCCCCTTCCTCTCCCCCTTCCCTCTCCTCTTCCCTCTCCCCTTCCCTCTCCCCTTTCCCTCTCCCCTTCCCTCTCCCCTTCCCTCTCCCCTTCCCTCTATTCTTCCCTCTCCCCCTTTCCTCTCCCCTTCCCTCTTTCCTTTCCCTCTCCCCTTCCCTCTCCCCTTCCCTCTCCCCTTTCTGTCTCCCCTTCCCACTCCCATTCCCTCTCCCCATTCCCTCCCCCCTTCCCTCTTTCCTTTCCCTCTCCCCTTCCCTCTCCCCTTCCCTCTCCCCCTTCCCTCTCCCCCTTCCCTCTTTCCTTTCCCTCTCCCCCTTCCCTCTCCCCTTCCCTCTCCCCTCTCCGTCTCCCCTTCCCTCTCCCCTTCCCTCTCCCCCTTCCCTCTTTCCTTTCCCTCTCCCCCTTCCCTCTCCCCTTCCCTCTCCCCTCTCCGTCTCCCCTTCCCTCTCCCCTTCCCTCTCCCCTTCCCTCTTTCCTTTCCCTCTCCCCTTCCCTCTCCCCTTCCCTCTCCCCCTTTCCTCTCCCCTTCCCTCTTTCCTTTCCGTCTCCCCTTCCCTCTCCCCTTCCCTTTCCCCTTTCCGTCTCCCCTTCCCTCTCCCCTTCCCTCTCCTCCTTCCCTCTCCCCCTTCCCTCTCCCCTTCCCTCTCCCCTTCCCTCTCCCCCTTCCCTCTCCCCTTCCCTCTCCCTGTCCCTCTCCCCTTCCCTCTCCCCTTTCCTCTCCCCTTTCCTCTCCCCTTCCCTTTCCCCTTTCCGTCTCCCCTTCCCTCTCCCCCTTCCCTCTCCCCTTCCCTCTCCCTGTCCCTCTCCCCTTCCCTCTCCCCTTTCCTCTCCCCTTTCCTCTCCCCTTCCCTCTCCCCTTTCCGTCTCCCCTTCCCTCTCCCCCTCCCTTTCTCCTTTCCGTCTCCCCTTCCCTCTCCCCTTCCCTCTCCCCTTCCCTCTCCCCTTTCCGTCTCCCCTTCCCACTCCCCTTCCCTCTCCGCCTTTCCTCTCCCCTTCCCTCTTTCCTTTCCATCTCCCCTTCCCTCTCCCCTTCCCTTTCCCCTTCCCGTCTCCCTTCCCCTCTCCCCTTCCCTCTCCCCTTTCCGTCTCCCCTTCCCACTCCCCTTCCCTCTCCGCCTTTCCTCTCCCCTTCCCTCTTTCCTTTCCCTCTCCCCTTCCCTCTCCCCCTTCCTCTCCCCCTTCCCTCTCCTCTTCCCTCTCCCCCTTCCCTCTCCCCCTTCCCTCTCCCCTTCCCTCTCCCCCTTCCTCTCCCCCTTCCCTCTCCTCTTCCCTCTCCCCCTTCCCTCTCCCCTTTCCCTCTCCCCTTCCCTCTCCCCTTCCCTCTCCCCTTCCCTCTACCCTTCCCTCTCCCCCTTCCCTCTCCCCTTCCCTCTTTCTTTTCCCTCTCCCCCTTCCCTCTCCCCTTCCCTCTCCCCTCTCCGTCTCCCCTTCCCTCCCCCCCTTCCCTCTACCCTTCCCTCTCCCCCTTCCCTCTCCCCCTTCCCTCTTTCCTTTCCCTCTCCCCCTTCCCTCTCCCCTTCCCTCTCCCCTCTCCGTCTCCCCTTGCCTCTCCCCTTCCCTCTCCCCTTCCCATCTCCCCTTCCTTCTCCCCTTCCCTCTCCCCCTTCCCTCTTTCCTTTCCCTCTCCCCTTCCCTCTCACCTTCCCTTTCCCCTTTCCGTCTCCCCTTCCCTCTCCCCGTCCCTCTTCTCCTTTCCTCTCCCCTTCCCTCTCCCCCTTCCCTCTCCCCCTTCCCTCTCCCCTTCCCTCTCCCCTTCCCTCTCCCCTTTCCTCTCCCCTTTCCCTCTCCTTTTTCCGTCTCCCCTTCCCTCTCCCCTTTCCGTCTCCCCTTCCCACTCCCCTTCCCTCTCCGCCTTTCCTCTCCCCTTCCCTCTTTCCTTTCCCTCTCCCCTTCCCTCTCCCCTTCCCTCTCCCCTTTCCGTCTCCCCTTCCCACTCCCCTTCCCTCTCCCCCTTCCCTCTCCCCCTTTCCTCTCCCCCTTCCCTCTTTCCTTTCCATCTCCCCTTCCCTCTCCCCTTCCCTTTCCCCTTTTCGTCTCCCCTTCCCTCTCCCCTTCCCTCTCCCCGTCCCTCTTCCCCTTCCCTCTCCCCCTTCCCTCTCCCCCTTTCCTCTCCCCCTTTCCTCTCCCCCTTCCCTCTCTCTCTCCCCTTCCCTCTCCCCCTTCCCTCTCCCCTTCCCTCTCCCTTCCCTCTCCTCTTCACTCTCCCCTCCCTCTCCCCTTCCCTCTCCCCTTCTCTCTCCCCTTGTCCTCTCCCTTCCCTCTCCCCTTCCCTCTCCCCCTCCCCCTCCCTCACCCCTTCCCTCTCCCCTTCCCTCTCTCCCTTGCCTCTCCCCCTTCCCTCTCCCCTTCCCTCTCCCCTTTCCCTCTCCCCTTCCCTCTCCCCTTCCCTCTCCCCTTCCCTCTCCCCTTCCCTCTCCCCTTTCCCTCTCCCTGATCTCTCTCCCCTTCCCTTTCCCCTTCCCTCTCCCTTCCCTCTCCCCTTCACTCTCCCCCTCTCTCTCCCATCCCTCTCCACTTTCCCTCTCCCTGTTCCCTCTCCCCTTCCCTCTCCCTGTTCCCTCTGCCTTTCCCTCTCCCCCTTCTTTCCCCTTCCCTCTCCCCTTCTCTCTCCCCTTTCCTCTCCCCCTTCCCTCTCCCCCTTCCCTCTCCCCTTCCCTCTCCCCTTTCCGTCTCCCCTTCCCTCTCCCCCTTCTTTCCCCTTCCCTCTCCCCTTCCCTCTCCCCTTTCCCTCTCCCCTTCCCTCTCCCCTTCCCTCTCCCCTTCCCTCTCCCCTTTCCCTCTCCCCGATCTCTCTCCCCTTCCCTTTCCCCTTCCCTCTCCCTTCCCTCTCCCCTTCACTCTCCCCCTCTCTCTCCCTTCCCTCTCCACTTTCCCTCTCCCTGTTCCCTCTCCCCTTCCCTCTCCCTGTTCCCTCTGCCTTTCCCTCTCCCCCTTCTTTCCCCTTCCCTCTCCCCTTCTCTCTCCCCTTTCCTCTCCCCCTTCCCTCTCCCCCTTCCCTCTCCCCTTCCCTCTCTCCCTTCCCTCTCCGTCTCCCCTTTCCCTCTCCCCCTTCCCTCTCCCTTCCCACTAAATCTCCCCTTCCCTCCTCCCCTTCCCTCCTCCCCTTCCCTCTCCCCTTCCCTCTCCCCTTCCCTCTCCCCTTCCCTCTCCCCTTCCCTCTCTCCCTTCCCTCTCCGTCTCCCCTTTCCCTCTCCCCCTTCCCTCTCCCTTCCCACTAAATCTCCCCTTCCCTCCACCCCTTCCCTCCACCCCTTCCCTCTCCCCTTCTCTCTCCCCTTCCCCTCTCCCCCCTTACCCCCCCCCTCTCTCTCTGGGTTCCATGTGCTCTAGGTCTGCCCATAGTTCTCCCCAAGGAGAGTGATTCGGTTTTGGTTGGTGCGGCCACTCTTGGGGCCCGCGCTTCTGGACTCCATGCCACTGTTCAGGTAATTATGTTGTGCTCATACATTCTCCATCCATACACAATTGCCCTGGAGTTAGTTGCTCAACTGCAATTAATCCATGTTTCAATTCTAATAAGGTATGGTGTACATCCAAGCCTCTTCCTGAGTAAAACCTTGCTCTGGCTCAGGCTTTGGCTTTGGCTTTGTCTTCCTTTCTTTCATCTGCTTCAAACTGACAGGCACAAATGCAGGAGACATTTGGCTTTGTGCTTTAACCACTTCCGAGATGTTCGAATTTGGAACACCAGTGATTAGCTGTGCACTGGGCCATCTGAATCCGGACACCTCTGGACTGTAGTCGAAAGTGTTTAACAAAGACAAGTCTTTCCTACTAACCTCAGAACAATAGGTAGCTTAACAAAAGCAGCAATGTATTAGACGTCTGATTGTGCAATGTTTGACCTCCAACACAGTGATTTTCAAATTTTGGCGCAATCTTTGCAGATATTTGCAATGTCCATTCCGCACCACCATACTTTGGCCTGGGTCCCTTTGCAAACTTTGGATATGCAGGCCCCTCTGAAGTTTTGAAATTTGAAAAATAAAGTGGCCGGCCACAATTTTTTTTGGGGGGGGTCCCAGGATGCAATGCGGTCCATGTGCAGGGCTGGGGAGGTCATCCGTCCTGATGTGCGCACCAGACCATTCCACGACGCCAAGCACCGCGTCTTCCTGCGCATGGTCCAGCACCAGAGGGAGTACGGGCGGATCATGGAACAGCCGCTTGCCTGACCGCGCGGCCATGATGCCACACAACCGGGCGTGCCGCACGTGCATGCAGGCCCGGAGGGAGTGGGCACAAATCCTGTAAGAGCTTTTGCTTCGTCACAGTGACATTGCCACCGCGGGAGCGTGTCTCGTTCCGATTGCGATTTCTCCCCAAAATTTGAGGGCCTGGCGTTTCAACCCTAGTAGGACCTTCTTTCTCATCAGCAGAGAGCACCCATGCCAGGACCCCAACGCCAGGCCCACTCATGTTTTGGTTATTTTTTTAGATTTGCCATTTTGATCTTTAAAGCCCCTACACAACATTGGTTGAGGTCAAAGAATAGCATCCATACGTTGTCTGATCCAACATACATGACATATGCATGAAATAGCACACCTGTGAAAATTTCAGCTCAATCCGCCAACCGTGTCTCGAGAAAATCATGAAAACAGCTTCATTTGTTTTGCAAAAATGCAGCATTCAATGCCGTACTGTTCTGAAAAATATTTCTTTTACTCATTTCTCCCAAAATATAACATTTTAGACAGAAATATTTCAATGAGAGGTTTCTACACTAACCATCTTCAAACTGTATAAGTTTCATGTAAATCTGTAAACATTTCTGCTTTCCGATCTTACCAATGTTGTGTAGGGGCTTCAATCGATAAGCATTGCAACATATTGCTCTTACTTCTTTGTTAGTTTCAATATGCTGGTTGATAATGGTCAAGCAAGCAGAATCCTGAAGACATCTTGCAAATTGCCTGCTGATTGGAATAACCCAAAGGCACTCTCAATTTAACCCCTTGCTGACGGGATTATGTTAGTGCCAATGGTCGTTACAGTGGCGTTTCCAAAACTCGCTAAACAATCGGAGAACAAAATACCTGCAAAATAAATCAATGGAGCATGGGGTGTGTACTCTGGTGTCCAAGAAGCGTGTGCACTGATACCCTGTGACCACAGACTTGCCTCCACTCCAGCGGACAAATCTTCCAGCTGGGCGGCTCTAACTGAACGTGCAATTTGCAGTGAAGACAGTGGGTGCATTCCCCAGTCTGGCCATCCTGTGACTGTTGGGCTGTGGTGCATGCCAGCACACTGTCTTTTGTGGCAGCAGTGCGTAATTCCCCTCAATCATCCACAAAAATGTCCCACAATAGCACCCTTGTTGTCGCTAATCTGGCAATTCATGCAGCGACTGACATGAAAACAGGTGTTTGCCACGCTGAATATTTCTGAAAAGAATCTTTGTTTAAAATTTGGACAATAGCGGTGTCTGAATTTCAAAGGTCCCTGATGAGAGGCTATAGCCGTCATAGGCAGAGGGTCCTATGTTTCAATCCTAGTAGGACCTTCCTTACAGGCCAAAGCCTTGATGAGCCCTCTCCAGGATTGGAACTTCAGGTCTTGTCACACTTCATGATTCAAACAGTAAACCATTTAAAACAAATGGATATCGCAGCCATTGTAAACCAATGGATATCGCAGCCATTGTAAACCAATGGATATCGCAGCCATTGTAAACAAATGGATATCGCAGCCATTGTAAACAAATGGATATCGCAGCCATTGTAAACAAATGGATATCGCAGCCATTGTAAACAAATGGATATCGCAGCCATTGTAAACAAATGGATATCGCAGCCATTGTAAACAAATGGATATCGCAGCCATTGTAAACAAATGGATATCGCAGCCATTGTAAACAAATGGATATCGCAGCCATTGTAAACAAATGGAGATTGTAACAGATTTGATTTAATCAATATATATTTCTTCATTCCATTGAATCTAACATTTCCAAACATTTTAGTCTTTAACATGTTAGTCTCTAACATTTCCAAAGCTTTGAGTTCTAGTTTACATTGTTCTGTCTAAGCTCAACTCACTTCAAGTTTCAAACTCATCAGTCAATATCCTTAACTTCCTCTCTTGTCCTTAACCACTTCGCGCCGGGGGGTTTTTCAGCACCCATGACCGCCATACAGGGGTTTTTTAACAATGCATCATTTTCAAATCTCGCTAAAACAATCGGAACAATATATTTATGTGAAATAAATCGATAAGAGTATACTATGGGTACAAGAGAGTAAAACCTGGCACAATTCGGACGTCGTTGTGGCTTTTGTCAAGAGATTATCCGTTCGAAAAAGGGCCCTTTGTGCATCGTCAATGGACCGTAACGGACGTGTGTGTGTGTGCGCGTGCGTGTACGCTGCTGACAATCCCTGACCGCAGACTCCAGCCTCAACTCCAGGCAGTCAAATCTTCGAGTTGGTCGGCCACAAACGAGCGTACAGATTACGGTAAAGAATGTGGGGGAATTCCAATGCCAGACCGACGACCGTTAGGCTGTGTGGCATGCAAAGACAATGTCCCCCGCGTGCTTTCAGCTGCAGCGCGGTATCCCTCGATCCTCCACAGTAAAAGTCCCACAATTGCACAATTACTGCTGCTAATCTTGCAATTTATGTGGAAACTTGCGTCAAAAAGGGTCTTTGTACTGATTCGTATTGCTTTTGTTCTCAGCTGAAAAGAGTTTTTGTTTAGAATGTGGACAATAGTGGTGCCCGGATTCGGAGGGCCCCGTTGCATAGGCAATCCAATTGACCTCCGGATTCGGAGGTCCCGGCGCGAAGTGGTTAAACATCCTTGAACACATTTAATACAAAAAACAAAAGTCAGCCAAACAATTTGATTCATTGTTTCTACATTGTAGACCCATCTCAGATACTTTGCAGGACAGTGGATACATGGTAATTAATTGGGACAATCGTGATACATCACGTACATGGTGTCTGGTAAGCCAAACCATAAACAAAAAGGAAAGTAACTCTATCTTTTTTTTTCAAATAATCATACCTCCTCTATTTTAAATCCAATTATGTAAATATCATTTTAAGTTATGTAATATTCATATAATACTCATGAATACTTTATCAGATCATCCACTTTAATTCTTTACACTTGGAAACATCTCGCTGTTGTGTTCGTCAGAACAAGAAAGTGCCATCTGATGTAATAACCTCATGAATATGTATGAGAAATGAATAAAAGATTAGAATCCAACTGGGCTATGTGGATATATAGAATGATGCTGTGGTTGATCACATGTGCGTTGCCAAAGGGGAAGGGAGTTTCAGTGTTTTGGGTAGTGTGTACTCTGCCCGTCGTCAGGAGACAGTCTCCTGACGATGGGCAGAGTACACACTACATGAAACATTGAGTTACCGGCTCTTTTCAGAGCTTTTCTCCTTCTTTTATGTGATGATGTACATGGTGTCACCGCAAACCTTGGTATTTCCACCATGCAGACCAAATCAATTCTTTAGGCGAACCTTTGGGAAGGGAGTTTGGGAAGAGTTTCAACATGTGATCAAATGTTGAGTGCCTTGACGTTTCCATGCTTGCAGAGCCTTTCAGCACTCTGCCTTTGAGAAAGGTCCTGCTAGGATCAAAATATATGTGTCTTACTCATTGCATCCATAGATCGAGCCCTTCTTTATCATACCAATCAGCCACAAATCATGTGTAAACCAATCATCTTTTGGGACTGATATGAAAAAAAGTTGCAAACTGCTGACTGACTAAAGCGACCCAAAGGCAAACAATTTTTGGACACCTCCAGTTTATAGCAAAACATTTTGCACAAGTGAATTGTGGTCATTTAAGTCAGTAAGCAGGGCCCAATTTCATGCTTAAAGCCCCTAAACAACATTGGTCAAAATCAAAGACTAGCATCCATACGTTGTCTGATCCAATATATGCATGAAATGACACCCCTGTGAAAATTTCAGCTCAATCTGCCAACCAAGTCTCAAGAAAATCTTGAAAACCGCTTCATTTGTTTCGTGAAAATGCATCATTCAACGCCGTACTGTTCTGAACAATAGTTTAGATCTCGGTGATTCTTTAAATCATTTCTCCCAAAATACAACATTTTAGCCAGAAATATTTCAGTGAGAGGTTTCTACTGTAACCATCTTCAAACTGTATACCGGTAAGTTTCATGTAAATCTGTGAACATTTCTGTTTTTTTATCACACCAATGTTGTGTAGGGGCTTTAAGCACAACATTTCATGATGCAGAAGATCAGCTTGCCGACTCAAATTTCACTTTGGTTTCAAACGAAGAAAAGGAAGCAAGGAAGCAACTCACCTCACTCAACAATAAGGCCTGTAATCCTGCTTACCCAAGGAAGACTTTTCATGCTAGACAGACTCTTACACTTAAGCACCTCCATGAAATTGACCCCCGTTTGCAACATTTTGGTATGGCATTTGAGTTTGAAGTGTGATTGAAGTTAGCCTCAGCCAGATACCGTATAATCAATGATTGGGAAGTGATTCATAATTAGAGAAAGGTCCCGATAGGATCGAAACGTCAGGGCCTCAGCTGATGCTGACTTTTGTATTAACGATGATTGAGTGCATTCCATAGACCAGGGATGCAAGTGACCGACAAAGTCATTTCCTGAAAACCACCGAAGGCCAATCAATTGTGCGACTGCGAGTGAGCGCTTACGCGACCAAGAGATGCGATTGCGAGATTCACTGCAGGAGTGCAGGCGCCCTTCAGTTGTTTTAACAGATACAATTGAGCAGTTTGAGATACCAGTTTGACATTAATTAATTTTTTTTTCAATCATGCCATTTCCAGAAATTCCCCCCAAAAATCACCCATTTCTGGAAATCTGGAAATTTCTGGAAGTCTTACATCCATGCATAGGCATAATTTATAACCTATAGACAATCCGCATCTATTAGAAATGATGTCAAGTTACTGTACCGGTAATGTCATGGGGGACCCATGACAAGTGTCAACTACATGTATGGGCGGAAGTAAAGAACACCGTTGCATGTTTGTATGGTGGGTGGTGTGACGTGGGTTCAAATTTGCCAAATTCTACAACTCTTATGTGGGGACGCTCATGCATGTACGTGGTTCTTCTATGTGCATGCATGACGGCATTCTTTACTTCTGTCCGCCCACACTTTTATAAAGATGGCAGCCTGCATGGCATTTCAGTCTGGCGCCCTCTATTGTCCTTCTATAGGTGTTATTATGTCTATGTAGGGATTTAGATAGTTGGCACAGATAGCAATGGAAAACCATGCACAGATGCAGGAGTAGAAATGCTCATTTGTTTGAGTCTGGGGCTCAGACATCAATGCCCATTGCTTCTATGTAGCCCTTAGGAGAACCGCCTTCTATCTGTCCATCTGCTCACAGGGAAGACAGTAGATAGCTGGTAGCAGCCAGGAGCAGCATCAGTGGGGCACTGTCACTGCACGGGCAGTGCACTGACCCTCCTAGGAGGTACTTGGCCACTGCAATAGATATGCAAGGGATGAGGGTGGTGAGGATGGATGGTGGGAATACTGATGGTGATTGGGATGGTGATGATGGTGGAGGAGATGGTGGTGATGGTGGTGATGATGAGGGGAATGGTGGGATTTATGGGGGTGGTGATGAGGACGGTGATGGTAGTAATGGGAATGCTGATGGTGGTGATGTGGTGATGGTGATGTTGATGTGGGAGATGGTGGTGATGGTGGTGATGATGGGAATGGTGGGATTTATGGGGGTGGTGATGATCATGGTGATGGTAGTAATGGAAATGCTGATGGTGGTGATGGTGATGTTGATGGTGGTGATGGTGGTGATGGTGATGCTGATGGTGGTGATGGTGGTGATGGTGGTGATGGTGGCGGCAGCAGCGGCTTTGGTGGTTATGGTTATGAAAGTGATGGTGGTGTTGATGGTGATGATGGTTGAAATGATGTGATGACACTGGTGGTGATAATAGGGTTGAGAGTGATGATGGTGATACTGATAATGATAATACCCACTCAATTTCACAGAACTGTTCAGACACAAATCTGCTCAGTATGAAAGAGGGTATATCTCAGCCACATATTCCTGTTTGAATTCAAAGATTTTGACTACACTGTGCCCAGCACAACAGAGTAATGGAGCATTATCTGTCAGCCGGATTGTATTCAGCAGGGCATATATGAGTGCTAGCCGGAGGCAGGCATGACTGTCTGATTACCATTGAAGGTCTCTTCCAGGGACTCGGCCTCGCCGTGCTGGTTGTGGGCGACCACGCGGACAGCAAAGTCTGCGCGGAACAGTTGCACAGCGGACTGGTCTGCCCCACGAAGGGGCACCTGGCGGTGCTGCCCCATAACCGTGCCAAAGGGCCACCAATCGTAGGCCGAAGCGTTGCCGCGGGCAACCCCTGCAGTGGGCAGACGCTTAGCCTGGTTGAGAAAGCGCAAAAAACAATCCACCAATAAACAGTCATAACCTAAATCCGTATTCAACCAAGATGACGGTGAAATGTCAAAAGGTCAAAGCTGACCGTCGTTCCCACTCACTCGGTTCCCAATTTGACCGGATGGTTTAATAAATTAACGGAGCTGACAATATAATGGCCCATCTGGGTGCTGCGTGTGACCTTTGAGTTTACGAAATGGCTTTGGTAGTGTGCGAAATTAAAAACAACCTCTGGAAGAGAAAAAAGAATGCCTACTTTGTGATCAACCGTGGCAGATACATGTAATTGCAGTGTGGGCAAAAAAGACAACCAAAAAAAAGCCTGAAGGGAATCGGAGCCACAAAGAAATATGTGGCTTGCTACAGATTTGTGAAAAGAAAAACCAGTCCGTATTCAAAGGCATGAAGTACAACTCTCAAGTCTGGGCTGCAATTATGAGGGAGCTCATACACCACTTGAATGTCTCTGTACGATGTAGGCCGGATGTTGTTTTTTTTTTACCAATTCGTGTTTAACCGAGCGGTGGGTTTCTACTGGATTGAATGGCTCGGTTAAACTTTCCTGGTCACTTTGACTCGGCAGCGGTTGGCCGGTCAAAGTAACCATTCGGCTCGGTTAAAGTAACCCAGAGGAAAGTTTACTGGGTGGATTTTTTTTTACTGGACTCAAAATGGGAAGAGCAACCATCGTCTCGGTTACTTTGACTTAAATAAATGCGGCTTTAGAAGCTTTTTCACACCACTGTATCTTTTAATTTTGATCTTCCCTTCTTTGGTCCCTACTACTTGACAACGGAAAGCAGGAGTCGCTGGTTCGAATCCTGCCCGAGCTATCTGGTGTTGTTGTTTTTTTTTCTTCAAGAAGGCAACTGGACAAAGCTCTGAGGGTGCAGTGCTGTTTGTATGGTGGCTTTTGCAAAACCTCACTGTATTGCATTCCCAACCCGGTCCATCTACCAGATTTTTTCCTTTGGCCATCTTCTGCCATCCATAGTTTATTACATCTCCGCTTGCTTCTCTGTTTCTGTCCTTGCCATTGTGCCTGTGAGAAAGGTCCCTATAGGCTTGACACACCAGGAGTGGATCTCACTCAGCCTTACAATGTATCGTAACTCACTGTACGCTCTGGATAACCCATCGTAAATTGTGACAGGCCGTATATATCGCTCATAGTCTTACAATCGGCCGTAAGTTACGATGGGTTTGATGAAACTCATCACTGGTGCTGTATGTTGTAATAGGTCTAGACTTACTGTACCTGCACCACAAAGTAATCAGTCTCGTCAATGTCAGCACTGTCCCATTTGATGTAGACAGTCACCTGGCCATCTCTGGTAACGGCAGCAGAGAAGTTGAGGCTTGTCGGTTGAGACGGCAAGACTGGAAGGAGACGAGAAAACCCGGTTTGATGTTTTGTTGGATCCGTCAAACAAAAGTTTGACACGTGTCCCCAATGGACTTCATATGATGAGAAGTTTGCTTGAGGTACTGTTAGCATCCATCACTGTGGCCCCTGTTCAACTTACAGGGAGAAAACCCGGTTTGTTGTTTTGTTTGATCTGTCAACGTGGGCAACATGGATGCAAGTTTGACACGTGTCCCCAATGGACTTCATATGATGAGAAGTTTTCTTTGAGGTACTGTTACCATCCCATCACTGTGGCCCCTTTTTAACTTACTGCCAGGGAGAGGAATGTCAGTTTTGGAAGTCCACATGTTGTACATATCGGACGTAATTTGGTAACATTGACAACAATCTCTAATAGAGTTAATAAATACACAAAGAGTAGGTGGGTGATTGAGAGTTTGAGTAACAGAGTAATTTAGTAATCAAGTAAACAAGTAATCAAACAGATTGAGTAATCGAGTAGTCAATTAATCCAGCAATCAAGTAGTCAATCAGGTAAAGAAGTAATCAAGGATTTGAATCAAAATAACCATACATACACAATTTCAACTAATGAATAGTAAACAGGTTAGCAGGTAAATCAGTAGACAATCTATTGTAAATTGGTCAGTAAACTGATTGACAGATAAACAAGGGAAAAAAGTAATGAAGTTGGCATGTAAGCCGGTAAATAGGTTTACAAGGAAACGGGTAAACATGTAAACCAAACCTATCACTGTACAAAGTCAAATGCAGGACACAAACTTAACAAGGTCTTTGGTCGAGGCAAATACACTCTGAACATCTAAACCATGAAAACGGGGTGAAAATGTCATTTAGCCGTGAAAAGAACATTCACAGTGTTTTCGCCCCTATTTCACAGCACACAGCCAATAGTTTTCACTGCATTTTCACAGTGTTTTCACTAGTGGTCTCAAAGGCCAAATTCCTGGTGGTAAATGGCTAGAGGCAGTTTCCAAGTACCCATATGAGGGAGTGACAGTTACAAGGACACCATACAGTACCTCTATGGTGGCTGCCTGCTGGTGAATCCTACCTGTACTTGTAATTGAATTAGCCATCCCTCATGGCTGGAGCTTGCCACCCTAGAAATTCACAGAGGTCTCTTTAGTGACCTGAAGATGTCCTCATCAGGACAGAGAGGCAATTTTTTGTCCATGGTGAAATCACTGTACAATGCACCGTGAAATAACAGTGACTTTTTAGTTTCAGGGCGAAATGACATTTTCACTGCTTTTTAAGATGTTCATAGTGATAGTAAATTAGGGAATGAATGTGAAAGTGTTATAACAGGGGGGCGGCTGGTGCTACCTGGGCACTGGTCCTGGTGGTAGCACACGACTTCTCTGTAGCCTTCCCCTGGGCAGACCGTGCCAGCGTGGGCCGGGGCAGGGTTGGTGCAGTGCCTGCTCCGTGCCTCCCTCCCACTGCCACACGGTGAGGAGCAGTTGGACCAGGCTGCCCACACCGTCCACGCACCATCCACTGCATGTAGTATGGGGAGTGGGGGGGGGGGGTGATGAGCAGATGAAGCAAGATCATATACCTGAGTGGTGCAATTCTGCTGACCCGCTTGAATGACCCAGTTCCCACTGTTTCACTGTCCCAAATAAAAACAATTATTTGTGAATCGTGATTCAAACTCCACTTTGTGTGTATGTGTGTGGACGCAATAAATGTGATTGTAGGTTGGATTCCAATCAGGATTTATTCAAATAATCGCAGAACAGTGAATGGGATAACCCCATCATTTTCACAAACCTAAAAATGTCTTTGAGAAAGGTCCTGCTAGGATCAAAACGTCAGGCCCACTCAATTTTAAGCTAAAAATAAACCACGGAATTTCAATTGGTTTGGTGTTTGTAGCTTTTCTGCATCTACAGGAAATGCCGCAACTTGGCAGATGTGGGTTAAGAACCAACACAAATAGTGTTGAGGAATTGAAGCTCAGTCCAGGATCGATATCGGGTTTACTTTGGAGGTGCACTCACCAGGACAAGGGTTGCCCGCACACAGGCTGGAGGCCCCCAGGGCTCCGTCGCAGGGCCGACCACCGTGACGAGGACTGGGGCTGTTGCAGGTGCGCGTCCGGTTGACAACAGCGCCCCCGCAGGTGACTGGGCACACTGTCCACTCACCCCACTCCGAGAACCCTCCGTGAACTGGGGGTTTAGGTTAGGAAGGCATGCCGGGACAGGGGAAAGAAAAAAAAAAGTGAAAAATTGGCAAATAAAACTATTTGGGAGGCCATCATCTATAGGCTCTTGGATAGCTCAGATGGTAAGAGCACTGGTACGTAAAACCAGAGGTCTCGGGTTCAAATCCTGGTTGGGGGTGGTATCAAAGGTTTTTTTTTTCATTTTTTCAATCAATTGATCTAAATTTAATATAAGAGATTTGAAAAAAAAATGGCAAAGAAAACTTCATGGTTGAATTACTTCTGACTGGTGCCCCCACCTCGGAAAAAGATTGGTTGACAATTTGTGAGGCCACTCACCATCATAAGGGCTGGATAGCTCAGATGGTAAGGGTACTAGTACGGAAAACCAGAGGTCTCGGGTTCAAATCCTGGTCCAAGTTTTCTTTGCCAATGGTTGAATTACTTCTGACTGGCACCCCACCACGGCAAAGACTAGTTGACTATTTGTGAGGCCACCAACTAAAGGCTGGATAGCTCAGCTTGGAAAAGAGCTGTTATGCAAAAACTAGGGTTCAAATCCCGGTCCAGTCAAAATGTTCTCAGCCATTTTTTGTTTTCAATTTGTTCAAAAGTTCATTGATTTGTTGGAGCTGAATATAAGCGATACATTTGAAGCTTGTGCTGGGATGAGCCCCTCTGGGAGAGGGAAGGTCTTACTTGGGCAGTAGAAGGCTGAGCACAGTCTCTTTTGGATGGTCGGGCCTGAGCAAGGGTTGCCGCCAAAGGACGGGGCGGGGCTGTCACAGAGACGGGTCCGCTGGGTCTGCCCTCCCCCGCAGGACTTGGTGCAAGCGCTCCATTGCGTCCAGAGAGAAAAGCCTCCGTGTACTACCACCAAAACGGAAACACACAAGACAAACATCGCACTACCTTGATGAGTTAATACCAGTAGGTGCGTTTCCACTCAAACGAAACAGCGCGATTCACTGTTTTCATGTAAACCATATTCCAAATGGCAGTTGGTGATGAGATAAGTCACCAGGGGCTTCTTTCATGGAGCACCAACATTTGCTGAAGCACGAAAAGTCACGATTCATGGGATCAAGGCCCAATTTCATAGAGCCGCTTAAATGTGAAAATCTGCTAATTGCATGACAAGTTTTCCATGTGTAAACAGAATTACAGACTGCATTGTGATTCGATTAGGTATGGATTGTATTCCACTTTTCTTTGCTTAGCGTGAACAAGAAGTGAGGTTTGGGTTAGCAGAGTGATCCTGACTTAAGAATATTTTACCGCTGAAGCAGGTCTATGAAAAGGTTTCAGACTGGAACGTAATTTTGGTTGCATGATAAGCAAAGTACAGTGGAATACAAGTCAAAAAGCAATTGCCATTAAATCGCAATGTGGTTTGTAATCCTGTTTACACGGGTAGAGTTTCCATGATGTTTGCATCAAGGAGAATGTAATTCAATTGTCACGAGGGTTAATGATGAGGGTTAACGCGGTACCTGCCGCTATACGGTATTCAAATCTGCCACACGACCTCGACCAGCTCGGTGGTCAAGTGGTGAAGATGTCTGCACTAGAAAGCAGGAGTCGCGGGTTTGAATCCCACCCGAGCTGCCTGAAATGTTTTTAATCAGGCAATCGGGCAAAGCACTGGGCACTCATCAGTGCTTATTACGTCGAGCAGGGCGAACCCTCATTGAATTACATCTCCCTGTGGGCAGACGCACCTGGGCACTTGTGGGTGTTGCAGACGTCCATCTCCTGCATGTCTCCCTGGCAACGGTCTCCCCCGTACAGAGGGGAGGGGTTATTGCAGAGCCGGATGCGGGAGGTGGTGCCACTCTCACACTGCCTGGTGCAGGGTGCCCAGTCCAGCCAACGACCCCAGTCTCCATGGACTGGAAGGAGGGAAGGGGAGGAGGGGGAGCGAAGAGGGTTGAGGGGATCGGAGTAAAGTTTTAAGCATTGAGACCTAAATGCCAAAGACTGATGAGATCTGAATGTCCAAGACCGAGATCTCAGTACCAAGGACTGTAACCCAGACCTTGCTGCCCAAGAGACTGATCAAGGCAGAGACCTCAATGCTGACCACTGAGACCAAGACCACGATCTCAAATCATGACGAAGACCTCCATGCCTAAGGCAAAGATAGAGATCTAAGTGCCCAAGATGAAGACTGAGATCTCAGTGCCCAAGACTGAGATCTCAGTGCCCAAGATGAAGACTGAGATCTAAGTGCCCAAGATGAAGACTGAGATCTAAGTGCCCAAGATGAAGACTGAGATCTAAGTGCCCAAGATGAAGACTGAGATCTCAGTGCCCAAGATGAAGACTGAGATCTCAGTGCCCAAGATGAAGACTGAGATCTCAGTGCCCAAGATGAAGACTGAGATCTCAGTGCCCAAGATGAAGACTGAGATCTAAGTGCCCAAGATGAAGACTGAGATCTCAGTGCCCAAGACCGAGATCTCAGTGCCCAAGATGAAGACTGAGATCTAAGTGCCCAAGATGAAGACTGAGATCTCAGTGCCCAAGATGAAGACTGGGATCTCAGTGCCCAAGATGAAGACTGAGATCTAAGTGCCCAAGATGAAGACTGAGATCTCAGTGCCCAAGATGAAGACTGAGATCTCAGTGCCCAAGATGAAGACTGAGATCTCAGTGCCCAAGATGAAGACTGAGATCTCAGTGCCCAAGATGAAGACTGAGATCTCAGTGCCCAAGACCGAGATCTCAGTGCCCAAGATGAAGACTGAGATCTCAGTGCCCAAGATGAAGACTGAGATCTCAGTGCCCAAGACCGAGATCTCAGTGCCCAAGATGAAGACTGGGATCTCAGTGCCCAAGACTGAGATCTCAGTGCCCAAGATGAAGACTGGGATCTCAGTGCCCAAGACTGAGATCTCAGTGCCCAAGACCGAGATCTCAGTGCCCAAGATGAAGACTGAGATCTCAGTGCCCAAGACTGAGATCTCAGTGCCCAAGATGAAGACTGGGATCTCAGTGCCCAAGACCGAGATCTCAGTGCCCAAGATGAAGACTGAGATCTCAGTGCCCAAGATGAAGACTGAGATCTCAGTGCCCAAGACCGAGATCTAAGTGCCCAAGATGAAGACTGAGATCTCAGTGCCCAAGACCGAGATCTCAGTGCCCAAGATGAAGACTGAGATCTCAGTGCCCAAGATGAAGACTGAGATCTCAGTGCCCAAGACCGAGATCTAAGTGCCCAAGATGAAGACCGAGATCTCAGTGCCCAAGACCGAGATCTAAGTGCCCAAGATGAAGACTGAGATCTCAGTGCCCAAGATGAAGACCGAGATCTCAGTGCCCAAGACCGAGATCTAAGTGCCCAAGATGAAGACTGAGATCTCAGTGCCCAAGACTGAGATCTCAGTGCCCAAGATGAAGACTGAGATCTAAGTGCCCAAGACCGAGATCTAAGTGCCCAAGATGAAGACTGAGATCTCAGTGCCCAAGACCGAGATCTAAGTGCCCAAGATGAAGACTGGGATCTCAGTGCCCAAGATGAAGACTGAGATCTCAGTGCCCAAGATGAAGACTGAGATCTAAGTGCCCAAGATGAAGACTGAGATCTCAGTGCCCAAGACCGAGATCTAAGTGCCCAAGATGAAGACTGAGATCTCAGTGCCCAAGACCGAGATCTAAGTGCCCAAGATGAAGACCGAGATCTAAGTGCCCAAGATGAAGACTGGGATCTCAGTGCCCAAGACCGAGATCTAAGTGCCCAAGATGAAGACTGAGATCTCAGTGCCCAAGACCGAGATCTAAGTGCCCAAGATGAAGACTGAGATCTAAGTGCCCAAGATGAAGACTGAGATCTCAGTGCCCAAGACCGAGATCTAAGTGCCCAAGATGAAGACTGAGATCTAAGTGCCCAAGATGAAGACTGAGATCTCAGTGCCCAAGATGAAGACTGAGATCTAAGTGCCCAAGATGAAGACTGAGATCTCAGTGCCCAAGATGAAGACTGAGATCTAAGTGCCCAAGATGAAGACTGAGATCTCAGTGCCCAAGACTGAGATCTCAGTGCCCAAGATGAAGACTGGGATCTCAGTGCCCAAGATGAAGACTGAGATCTAAGTGCCCAAGATGAAGACTGAGATCTCAGTGCCCAAGACCGAGATCTAAGTGCCCAAGATGAAGACTGAGATCTCAGTGCCCAAGATGAAGACTGAGATCTCAGTGCCCAAGATGAAGACCGAGATCTAAGTGCCCAAGATGAAGACTGAGATCTCAGTGCCCAAGACCGAGATCTAAGTGCCCAAGATGAAGACTGAGATCTCAGTGCCCAAGACCGAGATCTAAGTGCCCAAGATGAAGACTGAGATCTCAGTGCCCAAGACCGAGATCTAAGTGCCCAAGATGAAGACCGAGATCTAAGTGCCCAAGATGAAGACTGGGATCTCAGTGCCCAAGACCGAGATCTAAGTGCCCAAGATGAAGACTGAGATCTCAGTGCCCAAGACCGAGATCTCAGTGCCCAAGATGAAGACTGAGATCTAAGTGCCCAAGATGAAGACTGGGATCTCAGTGCCCAAGACCGAGATCTAAGTGCCCAAGATGAAGACTGAGATCTAAGTGCCCAAGATGAAGACTGAGATCTCAGTGCCCAAGATGAAGACTGAGATCTAAGTGCCCAAGATGAAGACTGAGATCTCAGTGCCCAAGATGAAGACTGAGATCTAAGTGCCCAAGATGAAGACTGAGATCTAAGTGCCCAAGATGAAGACTGAGATCTCAGTGCCCAAGATGAAGACTGAGATCTAAGTGCCCAAGATGAAGACTGAGATCTCAGTGCCCAAGATGAAGACTGAGATCTAAGTGCCCAAGATGAAGACTGAGATCTCAGTGCCCAAGATGAAGACTGAGATCTAAGTGCCCAAGATGAAGACTGAGATCTCAGTGCCCAAGATGAAGACTGAGATCTCAGTGCCCAAGATGAAGACTGAGATCTAAGTGCCCAAGATGAAGACTGGGATCTCAGTGCCCAAGACCGAGATCTAAGTGCCCAAGATGAAGACTGAGATCTAAGTGCCCAAGATGAAGACTGAGATCTCAGTGCCCAAGATGAAGACTGAGATCTAAGTGCCCAAGATGAAGACTGAGATCTCAGTGCCCAAGATGAAGACTGAGATCTCAGTGCCCAAGATGAAGACTGAGATCTCAGTGCCCAAGATGAAGACTGAGATCTCAGTGCCCAAGATGAAGACTGAGATCTAAGTGCCCAAGATGAAGACTGAGATCTAAGTGCCCAAGATGAAGACTGAGATCTAAGTGCCCAAGATGAAGACTGAGATCTAAGTGCCCAAGATGAAGACTGAGATCTCAGTGCCCAAGATGAAGACCGAGATCTCAGTGCCCAAGATGAAGACTGAGATCTCAGTGCCCAAGATGAAGACTGAGATCTCAGTGCCCAAGATGAAGACCGAGATCTCAGTGCCCAAGACCGAGGCATCAATGCCCAAGACTGAGACTGGGACCTCATGACTGGACCTCATGACTGCCCATGACTGAGACCCCAGTGCCTAAGGCAAAGCCTGGGATGTCAGATCAGGACTGAGACCGGACAACAAGATCTCTCTGCCCAAGAGCAAGACTGGGGCATGATGTCCGAGGGATGAGACCTCACTGAAATAAGCACACCAAAAATGCCACTGGCCAAATCAGTATGATATGAAATGAACTCAGACCAGGTAGATGGGTTTGAGCTGAGGGAGGAGGACGTTGTCTTGTACTTACTAGGGCACTGGACATCGCCATTACAGACGGTCATGCTCTCATTAGTCCCCTGGCAGTCCAGGCCTCCGAACTGTGGCATGGGGTTGCTGCAGTTGCGGTGGCGGTGGATAGCAGCCCCACCGCAGGATACCGGGCAAGGCGGCCAATCGGTCCACTGAGTGAAGCCGCCGTGAACTGGAGAGAGGTTTCAGGAAGGGGAGCAGGGAAAGGCTCACAGTCATCAATGGTTACTTAGAATGGACATGCAGCTCTATGATGACATCTTGGGCTGCTCACGGGTGAAGGGAGTGGGTCAGGAATAGTTTGCAGTGAAACCATAGTACAGACGATCCCTCGTTTGAGTTTGTGTGGATCTCATTAGAAGAACCAATGTGAACCAAAGACATTCTTATATGTGGGATTTTAAGCAATCGATTCCTACTTTTCAAACTATTTGCCAATTTTTATAACTGAAAATAAATGGCACAAAAAACTTTCACTGGACTGAGATTTGAACCTGAGACATCTGGTTTTGCGTACCAGTGCTCTTACCATATGAGCTATTCAGCCCTTAGATGGTGGCCTCCCAAATAGTCAACTAGTCTTTGCTGGGGTGGGAGCGCCAGCCAGAAGCATTCAACCATTAACTGCCGTATCTCCAGGGATCATACCCCCTGCTTTCATTCAGATGCAAACAACCAATTGTTGTAAACCTGGATGCAGCTTTTTCAATTCTAAGTCAAACAATTTGTCTATCGTAACTACCCAGTAGGTGTGCACTGATGAATGGGTTCGTTTCAAAGTCATCTTTTGTTAAATGCATTGCTATAGCAATTTATAAATTTCAAAGGTTGCCTCATAAAGTTTGTTTGTGTCTATTAATTGATGGAATCTGACGAGCTTGTGCTTACTGGGACATCTCTGGGAGTTGCAGTCTCGACCCTCGACCTCTGCCTGCACCTCCCCCTCGTCCTCCTCCTCCTTCGTCCAGTTGCCCGGGCAGAGGGCTCCCCCATGGGCAGCGGGCGGGTCGGCGCAGGTGCGCTGGCGGGCCTGTATACCGCCCTCGCATGACACGCTGCACTCGCTCCATTGGGACCATGCTGTCCAGCTCCCGTTCACTGTTCGAATGCAAATCATTCCATACCAAAAAAACAGTGATATTCTTATAAAGCAGGGATCAATGTAATTCTCCATACAAAGCAGGGCTCAGATTTGAGATGAAATCCCAAACACCACTGAGTATCATTTCGTCTGAAAACGGTTCTCAAAGCCAAAGTTCTGGCAGGAATGTTGCTTGAATTGGTCAGCCCCATCATCAACTCTACCATTCAAAATAAGAGGTTTCTGGAGAAAAAAAAATTGCACCAAAGTGGAAGTAATTTTGAAAAATGACAAAGAAACCTTTGATTGGACGGAGAATTGAACCCGA
The DNA here is from genome assembly GCA_949987565.1 of Luidia sarsii. NCBI lineage: Eukaryota > Metazoa > Echinodermata > Asteroidea > Paxillosida > Luidiidae > Luidia > Luidia sarsii. Next base: position 5,515,061 of record OX465113.1, read on the forward strand.
GAGCTCTGTAGTTGCATACCAGCACTCTTACAATCGGAGCTATCCAGCCCTTAGATAGCAGCCTTCCCAAATTGATTTTGAAAGTAAAATAAAATTGCAATCCAAAAGCATGTACCAGAAGACATCTCTTATCATACTGTAGATATAACATGAGGTTTGCATCGAGGAGAATGGAATTCAATGAGGTTTTGCCCTTGCTCGACGTGATAAACACTGAGTGCTTTGCCCGGTGCCTGATAAAAATATTTCAGGCAGCTCGGGCGGGATTCGAATCCGCGACTCCTGAATTCTAGTACGGACGTCTGAATCACTGGACCATCGAGCTGGTCGAGGTCGTGTGGTGGATTCGACGCGGGTACCGCGTTGCATCATAGATATAACATGAGGTTTGCATCGAAGAGAATGTAACTCAATGAGGTATTGCCCTTGGTCGATGTGATAAACACTGAGTGCTCAGTGCTTTGCCTGGTGCCTGATGATAACATATAAACATCAGTCAGTCGTCTCTCAAGTCATTCATTGTCGGGACTAAGTCTGAGTCATGGAAACATGGATCTTGAGCCGTACTCAAGTCAAACTCCAAGTCCGAGTGATGCAAGTCCGCTCCGATGTCAAGCTGTCCTCTCTTGGGACTCACCGGGGCATGGGTGCTGGTTACAGACGTGGGTCTCCATTGCGTCGCCCGGGCAGTCCTGGCCTCCGTGCTGCGGTGCGGGGGCGTCGCAGTAGCGCATGCGGCTCAGCTCCTGACCCCCGCAGGTGACTGGGCACTCTGGCCAGACCGACCACTGGGACCAGCCTCCTGGAACTGCATGATGAAAAGCAATCCGAACCAGACAAAAACCCTCAAAGAAGCAAAGGACTGGAAGACATGACTGGGAAGGCTTAAACTATTTATTAAAATAGCTGGGTGATGTATGGACACACAACCCTAGCTGCCTGCACCTCCCCATGATTGTAACTGAAAGAAAATAAACTGTGCCTTATTCAACTATGACTCAAAAACTGAAATTAGAGTAATAACATAACCAAGAGAACTTGAACATTCAGAAAAAAACTAATGGGAACAAATATTCTGACTGCATATGGCTGGGAAATTATGAGCAAGTTGGGAAATCAGATCAGATGGGAAATCAGATCAGATCTTGAGCCCGAAACCTGTGGCTTTACGTACCTGTGCTCTTACCAAGATAGTTGACTATTTGGGAAGGCCACCATCTAAGAGCTGGATACCTCAGATGGTAAGAGTGCTGGTATGCAAAACCAGATGACTTGGGTTCAATTACTAAATTTTCTTTCCTTTTTTTCAAATTGTTTAAAATGTCCCGGTAATTTTTTTTTTTGCTTCATTGAATTTAAAAGGTTGCTTCCACTTTGTGCAACCATCGAACTGCCGTAGCTATAGGTTTACAACAAGCCGTTGTTCAAATCTGATTATCTGAAAGAAAACAGGGGTGTGATCCCTGGAGATATGATCTCAAGGTGCCACACCCCAGTAAGGATAGTTGACTATTTGGGAAGGCTACCATCTAAGGGCTGGATAGCTCTCAGTTGGTAAGAACGTTGATACGTTAAGCCATATGTTTTGTGTTCAAGTCCCGCTACAGTCAAATTTTCGTTGCCATTTTTCCAGTGAAGGACTTGAACCCGAGACCTCATACTGAACATGCCAGCACCCTTACCACTTTCCGTCTAAGCTAACAATTTACTACAAAAATTCTAGGATCGAATAAAGCCCTTTTCACACTACAGAGCCAATCCCCACAACACCCCTGCCACCGTTAACACTGGACCCATTTGGTAACTCCCTGGGGCGCTATTTCCTGGGAATATGCACGGTCGTTTCACACTGGCAATCGATACCCGGGTAATGTGTAAATGGAGGACGCCCTTTCGGAGGTTCCCAAATGGACGCAAAAAGATGGGATAGGTAAAAACCCGGTGACGTTCTCGCATTTGCTTTTCCCCGGGGAAAACGTTAAACCCCAGGGTTTTCTCCTTCTACCCTACACCCAAGCAGGGGTAAATATTCCCCTGGGAAAAAGCTTTTCCCCGGGTATTTCTTTGGTATAGTGTGATGAACAGACCGACCGAATTCCCCGGGGAATTTTCGAGAAATCCCTGGAGATTTCTTCTAGTGTGAAAACCCCTTCTGGTGGATGCAACTTTATTTCCAAACAAACCAAGGAACAGAAACTTATTTGTTTTGCTGGTCTAATTTGTAGACTTACTCGGACATGGGAACATGTTGCAATCCTTCCATTCCTGGTCAGGTTCTGTGCTTGGGCATGGGGTCCCACCCCACGCAGTCTCTGGGCTGTCGCAACGCCGGCTCCTGGACGTCTCACCCCCGCCGCAGCTAGTGGAACAGTCCTGCCAGGGGCTCCACTGTGACCAGGCTCCATCCACTTGGAGGGAAAAAGGGGTGCTGGTTTTAAAATTGTGCGGTACGTATAGCGGTCGTTCGTTATAGCAGTTGCGGTCACATCTTTTTTACACCGAAATCGGGAGCCAAAGGGCATGTTTGTTATAGCCCAATGTTTGGTATACCAGCGTTCACTATAGCAACGTTCCACTGTACTTATCATTGGATTGTAAAACACTCGGAACTAGATCATGATACAAAATTTAGACTCGAGAATCAAAGTAATCGTATTCAATTAACATTACCGGAACTCAGAGCATCTTAGTTCATATACTTAATTTCCATTAATTCAATGAGGTTTTGCCCTGCTCGGACGTGATAAACACTGAATGCCCAGTGCTTTGCCCGATGCCTGATGAAAATTTTTCAGGCAGCTTGGGCGGGATTCATGTGGTTATAAGTGGTTAAGACGTCTGCACTAGAAAGTAGTGGTCAGGGGTCCGTATCCCGCCCGAGCTGCCTGAAATGTTTTCATCAGGCACCGGGCAAAGCACTGAGCATTCAGTGTGTATCACGTTGAGCAGGGGCAAAACCTCATTGAATTACATTCTCCTCCTGTTATATCTGTAATTTCCATTACTCAATAATCACTCTGTATTTGATCCTTGGGATAAAGTACTTGACGACAAAACACTGACAAAAGGACTGACTATTAATGATTTTCAAAAAGATCAGTATCCTAGCAGAGAGTTAGGGTTTGCAAATACAGCGAGATTTGGGAGTCTAGGGTCTTGTAAAGAGACAGCAATGATACCGGGACATCCGTCCGTGCTGCAGTCTCGCTCCTCGTCGGTTGATCCAGGGCAGGCGTCGCCGCTAAACAGCGGCGGTGGGTTGTCGCAGCGGCGATAGCGTGTCTCAATGTCGCCCCCGCAGGTGACTGGGCAAAGCGTCCATGGGGACCACATTGACCAGCCGCCGTGAACTGAGAGAAAGATGTAACACCACACTTGACTAGATGGCAATAAGTTCTCCATGGGGGTTGGTGTAGCATTTCCATTAAGGATCACATATTGGACAAACTAAATTGTCTACGGACAGAAGAAAAAAACAGATTGAAAAATTGGCAAAGAAAACTGCAGATATAATGTACTGCAGATAATGGTTGAATTGCTTCTGACTGGCATATCCCAGCAAAGACTAGTTGACTACCGGTATTAGGAAAGGCCCCTATCTAAGGGCTGGATAGCTCAGACGGAAGAGCACGGGTTCTGGTCAGGTCAAAGTTTTTGTTGCCAATTTTTCAAGGAAAGACACAGTTGCTGTATTGTTAAAAACAAACAATGAAAGCCAATTTTAAAAAAAAAGCAAAATGAAAAAGCAATAAAATTTAAAAAAAAAAACAGATTGAAAACTTGGCAAAGAAAACTGGAGATATACTGCAGATAATGGTTGAATTGCTTCTGATGACTGGCGCCTCTTCCGCGGCAAAGACTACTATTTGGGAGGCCACCATCTAAGGACTGGATACAGTAGCTCAGATGGAAGAGCACTGGTACGTTAATCCAGAGGTCTCGCGTTCAAGTCCCGGTCCAGTCAAAACTCTTTGCCAATTTTTATTTTATTTTTTTCAAAAGTTCCCAGTCAGTTTTTCCTTTGTTTGAAAAAAACCCAGGCCTATCATTCACTTTGATGTATATATCATCAGTGTCATAGGTAACAAATGAACTCTTCCCCTGTGGCTAAGAACAGCCAATGTTTATGTGAAACTGGCACACATGAATGGAACACTGCAATTGTTGGTCAAAGTGTATCTAAGATTCATGCATCGTTGTGATGTAGGCCAACATTGAAATATCTGGTTTTTATCAATTTTACTGAAGAGTTCTTTATTTTTTATTTTTTATTTTTTTTGGGGGGGAGGGTTTTTTTTGCCTGGTTTATTTACTGATGTTTTCTAGGGCATGTCTATCTAACTTGAATAGTCTGTATAATGAGTTCTATCCTAAATTTCTGTTGTCCAATTAGTTAAGAGAGCCCCTCGACAGAAACTTGTTTCTTTTGGGTAATCCTACGGGAGCTAATTGGGTATTGTTAATTGTAATATATTATGTTTGTTAGTGTGTATTTGTACTATTTGTGATTCATTGTTTGTGATATACTGGAAAATGAAATAAATATCAATATGAATATAATAAATAATAATAAATGTAATTAGAGTTGTCTAGGTTTTTTTTCTTCTCATAATTATATGCTTTGTTTATATTCCCTCTATAGTTAATATATGCAATATATATATGTCCTTATGTACTTGTTTGCAATGTTTGTTTTCCCTACTGGTCTGTTGTTTTAGCACTGAAGGAGACCAACTAGACAGATACGGCCCTATCCCATGCTATAATAAAATCTTGAATACAAAATTATATGTGTCCTCTTGAGTCATTCAACAAAGTGAAACTGTTTTTCGTGCGTATGAGCGAAGCGAAGGAGCACGAAAGTTTGCTTTTTTTGTAATTCTGCAGGGGTGCTATTTGTTTGTTTTTCCTGTTTATTTGTTTCAAATCTCAAGTGTTATTTTTGGTCTTCTTTATTCGGACTCATAGTTTTGATTGATAATTTTATGTAATCTGTTATTCATGTATGTTTGCTGAGTTTTCCTGCAAAAAATAATAAATGAAATGAAATGAAAAGAATAAAAATATACCTGGACAGATGTGGGTGTTGCATAGTCGGCTGTCATTGGCTGCTCCTCGGCACTCCTCTCCCGTGGGCGGGGTTGGGGGCGGGGCGTTACACGTGCGATTGCGCACCTGTGCCCCAGTCTCGCATGGCTTGCTGCAACCGCCCCAATCGCCCCATTCAGACCATCCACCATCCTCTGGACAAAGAATGGCAATCGATCGACAGCAGACACTCATTCAAGTCCTAAAAAAGATCGATTGAGTCAAAGTCGTCCTGGGCAAGTCTGTGCTTGCAAGTCCAATTTTCTTTTTCATCAAGTCAGGAGTCATGCAAGTCCGAGTCAGTAGGTCCGAGTCCTACTTATTTGTTATCGTGACTCGAAAATGAGACTCGAGTGTGAGTCTGAGTCAGGAGACATACAAGTCTGTCAATCATTCAATCAATCCATTGTTCAATCAATCAACCCACTCATCACCCAATCAATTAAACAACACCAATTCGCAAGTTGGCCACTGTTTGCTTTTGAACTTTGCTGTATATCTACGAGCAAAGCATTCAATATATAGGGCCATTTTCACTACGAAAATAGTCGCATTTTGAATAGCAATTCCAAAACAGTTTTTTCTTTGTCGTGTCCACACAGGCCAAAAAATTGCGGCGCAAAAAAACGCGAGCCGATTGCCATTAGTAGTTGTGGTCAAATGGTGGGCGTGTCCTTGAAGGTGGCCCATGCAGGGAGACATATAAACAAGCACGGCACTTGCTGTCAATCAGAGTGTGAGCGGTGTATTGTGGGATTAAAAAGCCGGTGCGATTCAGTGGAGTGTTCCAATGCGATTATTTGAAAAAGTCTCACTAATAGTGGAGTCTGAATCGCGATTCAAATCCCACTAATAATCGCGTTTATTGTGTCCACACACGCAAAATAGGTGGAGTTTGAATTGCGATTCAAATCGCGGTCCAAATAATCACGTTTATTTGGTGTAGTGCATGGAAACCGCCCTATAATGTGCCCCTTTGTAATTTTCCTGGGTTTTTTTTTCTCTCACTGATCAATTGATCATGAATTGATTTGTGAGTAAGTCTACTGAGTACTGACTGCTGCAAAGTCTACAATGAGCCCATATTCTCAAATGTGTAGCCTTTTCATGGCCAATTTCACATTTATTTGTTGTTGTGGAAACGGCACTATTCATGCATGCAGGGCCACTCTGTGTTTACCTTGGCAACGGTCCACGTAGCATTCAGCCACGGTCCAGTTGGAGCCAGGGCAGTCCCTGCCCCCATGCAGGGCAGGGGGGGAGTCGCAGGGCCTGGTGCGTGTGTGGTTGCCTCCAGAGCCGCAGGACTTGGAGCAGTTACCCCAATCACCCCACGCACCCCAGCCAGCGTCCACTGAAAGAGAACAGAGGCAAAAATTGGTAAGGAGAGATGGAAATCACAAATTCAATGGACATTAGTGAAGTGATTACAATATACACTGAACGTCATATGTACTGATATATATACTGAACGTCATCCCTCTTTCAGATTGGGAAGAGACAAAACTGGATTTCAGCATTTGGGGACGAGGTCTGGGCAAATGGTTTGATCTGAGCAGACCTGGGCATGGCGTGACTATGCAGGACTCGCCGCCTGTCTCCGAGCCCACGCAGTCCAGCCCGCCGTAGGCAGGCAGCGGGTTGGTGCAGGCACGCTGGCGCTGCCGCAGTCCCCAGCCGCAGAGCGACGAGCACGCCGTCCAGGGTGACCATGGCGACCAGCCGCCGTCGCCTGGCAACCGTATCAAAGCCAGGAGCCGAGACAGAGAGCCAGACATGAGAGAGACAAACAACATCAAGGTGGGTTTGAAAAAGATAAAAGAAGAATCATACCACAACAAGTCACTTCAATGAACCAAGGCCTTTTGTTTATTGTGCCATTGCTCTTACCACGGGAGCTATCCAGCCCTTGATTGAAAGAAAACACTTCAAACTTACAGCGGTGTTGTAGAAAGTGCTTCACAAGTCCATAATGAATTCTGCAGAGCCAATGGCCCTATTAGTATAGTCTGGTATGTTGCAACTTTAATTGGTTGCCATAGGATTGGCACACTTTCACAGACAAAGCCTTCACAATTGCTAGCCTGCCCAAAAGTCTTGAACACTTTATACACTATATCGTTTAAAAAGTACATGAAAACCTACTTGTATCCTGTTTTCCCTTTGATATGTCTACATGTATGTTTCTAATGATCTTGTATTGCTTAGCGCCATGATCTAGATGGAATGACGCTCTGCAAAACCCATTATTATTAATTGGCTGACTGACTCACGGGGGCAGATGAACGGGTAGCAGGTCCTCGTCTCCCGGCTTTGCCCACTGCAGAGGGCGCCACCGTGCTGCGGTACGGGGTTGTCGCATGAGCGCCGACGGGTGTTGACTCCATAGTTGCAGGTGACGCTGCACTCGGACCAGTCGGACCAGTCAGACCAGCTGCCATCAACTGAAACACAAAACCCAGACGGGAAAGGTTTGAACAAACAAAAAAAATTACAGTATTGAGAGGATCTCTTGTGAGTCTTGTGGGTGATATCCAAGGACATGGAGAATAAGATAAACTCTTTTGCCACATCATGCCCCAGGATAATGCTAAACATCAAACGCACTGACCATGTTATAAGCAATGCAGATATCCATGCCATCACCAACACAAAGCCTCCTGTCAACTCTGTCAAGTCAAGACAACTTTGTTTCTTGGGACATATCCTGAGGTTGCATGGAGACGAACTCTTCAAAAGATATGCCTTCTACGTTCCACCACGTGGCAAACGGAGACCTGGACGGCAAAGGACATCCTACCTGTCCTATATTCAGAAGCTGCTGGGGGGACACTGGCAACTGGCTGAATCTAGATGCCATTACAGCACTGGCCATGGATCAAAGAAGCTTTGTAGTCGCCTGCCTTGACGCCGAATGAATGAATGATATGACTCTTACAAAGTGACAAAATATATAAGGTGATATACAAAAATGTTGCAAACTGCTTACTGACTAAAATTACCAAAAAGTAAATCTAAAATTTAGTGGGCCTGACGTTTCGATCCTAGCAGGACCTTTCTCAAAGGCAGAGTGACAAGGACAAAACAGATACATGTACACGAAGGCAGGGGGAGAGAGTGAATAGGACACGGATGAGAAACAGAGGACAAAGAGTGAAGCTGGTAGGGAGAGATCAAAGGGAAGGGCAAGGGGTAGGGTAGGGATTAGTGAGAGGAGGGGGAAAGATCAAAGAGAAGGGCAATGAGTGGGGTAGGGATTAGTGACAATAGGGGGAAAAGATCAAAGAGAGAAGTGTGAAAGACTGAACACAAAAGAAGGATTATCAGAAAGCTGCATGGTGTTAGTCATTACCCTCCTGGATGTTGAGACCATGTGGTTGAATAGTCCGAAGACGCTTCATCCACATTTTCTCACGGCTAAGACGGACAGCATTACTACGGTGACCAAGTGATTCTATGCCCAGTACACTCATATCTGATATCGAATGATCAGGGAGATTGAAGTGATACCCAACAGGGGTGTCCATTTTACCGGTTTTGATGGTAGACCTATGGCCATAGATTCGTTTTTTGAGGGTGTTTTTTGTCTCGCCAACATACTGAATATTACAAACTCTACAAGAGATGAGGTATATGATGTTTGAGGTAGTGCACGTGATAGAGCCATAGGTCGTGTGGGTAGTTCCAGAAGAATGTCCATTGAAAGAGTCTATTTCCTTGACATGTGTCTTGCAAACAATGCATTTCGAGGTACACTTAAATGTACCAAATTTGGTTGGAGGTGAAGAGTCCAAAGGGGGAACCTCTGCTCGGACAAATAAGTCACGCAGGTTACGGGGGCGCCTGAAAGCCAAAACAGGCGAATTAGGAATGGCTTCAGCCAGACGATCTGAAGTGTGGAGAATATGGTGGTTTTCCTTAGTTATCTTCCTGAGAGGAGGAAGAGAAGGGTGGTAGGAAGTAACTAAGGGAACTTTGGGCTTGTCCTTGGGACCTGGAGGCTTTTGTTTTAGTGCCGAACTTCTGGGAATGGAATAGACTTTAGCAATGGAGTTCTTCACTTGGCGAGAACTATAGCCTCTAGCAACCAAGTTACTGGCCAATACACGTGTATGGCGGCGAAAGTCGGACTCATTGGAACATATACGCCTCAATCTGAGGGCCTGGCTGTAAGCTATACCAGTCTTACAGTGTCTAGGGTGACAACTGGAGGAATGGAGATATTGATGAGTGTCGGTGGGCTTAGAATACAAGTCAGTAGTTAGTGTATTGAGGTCTTTCCGGACGGTGACGTCCAGAAAGTGGGTCTGTTGAAGAGACTGCTCCCAAGTGAATTTGATGGTCCTATGGAAGGAATTGATGTGGTCAAAGAACGCATTCAAGCTGCTACCGTCCCTAGTCCAAATGAAGAACACGTCATCTATGTATCTCCACCAAATCCAGGGACGGCATGGAGCCTCACTGAGCATGCGTTCCTCAAGGTCACCCATGAAGAGGCATGCAAAGGAAGGAGCCATGCGCGTGCCCATGGCAGTGCCATGCACTTGAAGATAGTGCTTGCCAAGAAAGGAGAAATTATTCTTGGCCAGCACCAACCTCATGAGGGTGGTTATGTCGGAGATGGGTGGAGAAGACTGTTTTCCCTTGGCCAGGGCCGAGGAGCAAGCTTGAATGCCTTCTTGCTGGGGGATGTTAGTGTATAGAGAGGAGACGTCAATAGTACCAATTATGGCAGTGGCAGGGATTTGATCCTTGACACTTTCCAACTTTCGCAGAAAGTCGGGAGTGTCATGGACGTATGAGGGGATTTGGGGAACCAGGGGTTTGAGAAAAGAGTCAATGAAAAGAGATATGTGTTCCGTAGGTGAACCATTGCCAGAGATGATGGGTCTACCTGGGTTGTTGGCCTTGTGAATTTTCGGGAGAAGGTAGAATCTGGCAGTTCTACAATTGATAGGTGATAGAAATCTGTGAGCTTTTTTACTCAAATGATCACGTGATCGCATGTCATCCAAAACTTCCTGAATTTGCTCTGAAAATTTGCCAGTGGGGTTAGAGTCCAGACATTTATAGTGCTGGGGATTGTTGAGTTGGCGATTGGCTTCATCAATATATTTTTGGCGATCCATGATAACTACGGCTGACCCTTTATCTGCTGGCTTGATAATGATGTCACCGCGGGAACGTAGAGTGTTGAGAGCAAGACGTTCTTCCCTAGGGAGATTGTCGTGGGGCTTACGGGTAAGATGAGAGGAGTTGGAAACTTGAGAACTGACTGCTTGCACATACGTTTCAAGGGCTGGAACACGGTTCTTGGGGGGGACCCAGGTGCTTTTTACACGAAAAGGTTCTTCTTTACTGGAGCCAGAATCAAAGAAGAACTCAGTCAGACGAAGTCTGCGGTAATACTCAGTGAGATCTTGACTGAGCATTACTTGGTCAACTTTGGGGGGAGTAGGACAAAAGTTCAAGCCCTTGGAAAGTAACGTATGCTCTGCGTCAGTTAGAGAAGAAGAGGAAAGGTTGACAACAGTGTTAGTGGGGGGTAAAGGTGTAGACTGGGGACTGCGTCTGAAGCGGTTGTGTCTGCGTTGTTTGGCAACAAGGCCACCAATCTTCTTGTTTCTCCTGTCGGTGAGAACAGAATTGAGGTTAGAGAGACCTTTCTCAATCTCATCACTGAGATCCTTGTACTGGCTTTCAGAACAGCTGGCGCGTAGTTTTGAGTAAGGTCCTGCTAGGATCGAAACGTCAGGCCCACTAAATTTTAGATTTACTTTTTGGTAATTTTAGTCAGTAAGCAGTTTGCAACATTTTTGTATATCACCTTAAGTCATTCCTTATGTTGCTGTATCCCCTCGTGGTGATCCTCCTTGCTGACCTGTCTACGTGTGTATGTAAGTCTGTCCGTCCGTTGGTATGTAAGTCTACGTTCTGTGTTTGTCTCTTGTTTTTTGCTCTTACTAACATGAATAACCCTACCTGTTTCTTTCAACTTAGGAAACTGCAAGAAAAGGCTCTTCGGTACACTTTCCATCAAGACAACTACAACTTTTTCTCAGTCTCTCGCCTGATCCCTACTGGCTTACAGATATCTCACACCCCCCAAATTGGAAAACTCTCCCCCAACCTACAGAAAAAATGGAATCAAATTCTTTATAGTGCTTCCATTCAGCTCATCAAGGTCCTCTCTGAGCAATGTGAAATCACCCTTCAGGCTGTCCACCAGGACATTGCTAATCTGGACTCAAAACTACGCGCCAGCTGTTCTGAAAGCCAGTACAAGGATCTCAGTGATGAGATTGAGAAAGGTCTCTCTAACCTCAATTCTGTTCTCACCGACAGGAGAAACAAGAAGATTGGTGGCCTTGTTGCCAAACAACGCAGACACAACCGCTTCAGACGCAGTCCCCAGTCTACACCTTTACCCCCCACTAACACTGTTGTCAACCTTTCCTCTTCTTCTCTAACTGACGCAGAGCATACGTTACTTTCCAAGGGCTTGAACTTTTGTCCTACTCCCCCCAAAGTTGACCAAGTAATGCTCAGTCAAGATCTCACTGAGTATTACCGCAGACTTCGTCTGACTGAGTTCTTCTTTGATTCTGGCTCCAGTAAAGAAGAACCTTTTCGTGTAAAAAGCACCTGGGTCCCCCCCAAGAACCGTGTTCCAGCCCTTGAAACGTATGTGCAAGCAGTCAGTTCTCAAGTTTCCAACTCCTCTCATCTTACCCGTAAGCCCCACGACAATCTCCCTAGGGAAGAACGTCTTGCTCTCAACACTCTACGTTCCCGCGGTGACATCATTATCAAGCCAGCAGATAAAGGGTCAGCCGTAGTTATCATGGATCGCCAAAAATATATTGATGAAGCCAATCGCCAACTCAACAATCCCCAGCACTATAAATGTCTGGACTCTAACCCCACTGGCAAATTTTCAGAGCAAATTCAGGAAGTTTTGGATGACATGCGATCACGTGATCATTTGAGTAAAAAAGCTCACAGATTTCTATCACCTATCAATTGTAGAACTGCCAGATTCTACCTTCTCCCGAAAATTCACAAGGCCAACAACCCAGGTAGACCCATCATCTCTGGCAATGGTTCACCTACGGAACACATATCTCTTTTCATTGACTCTTTTCTCAAACCCCTGGTTCCCCAAATCCCCTCATACGTCCATGACACTCCCGACTTTCTGCGAAAGTTGGAAAGTGTCAAGGATCAAATCCCTGCCACTGCCATAATTGGTACTATTGACGTCTCCTCTCTATACACTAACATCCCCCAGGAAGAAGGCATTCAAGCTTGCTCCTCGGCCCTGGCCAAGGGAAAACAGTCTTCTCCACCCATCTCCGACATAACCACCCTCATGAGGTTGGTGCTGGCCAAGAATAATTTCTCCTTTCTTGGCAAGCACTATCTTCAAGTGCATGGCACTGCCATGGGCACGCGCATGGCTCCTTCCTTTGCATGCCTCTTCATGGGTGACCTTGAGGAACGCATGCTCAGTGAGGCTCCATGCCGTCCCTGGATTTGGTGGAGATACATAGATGACGTGTTCTTCATTTGGACTAGGGACGGTAGCAGCTTGAATGCGTTCTTTGACCACATCAATTCCTTCCATAGGACCATCAAATTCACTTGGGAGCAGTCTCTTCAACAGACCCACTTTCTGGACGTCACCGTCCGGAAAGACCTCAATACACTAACTACTGACTTGTATTCTAAGCCCACCGACACTCATCAATATCTCCATTCCTCCAGTTGTCACCCTAGACACTGTAAGACTGGTATAGCTTACAGCCAGGCCCTCAGATTGAGGCGTATATGTTCCAATGAGTCCGACTTTCGCCGCCATACACGTGTATTGGCCAGTAACTTGGTTGCTAGAGGCTATAGTTCTCGCCAAGTGAAGAACTCCATTGCTAAAGTCTATTCCATTCCCAGAAGTTCGGCACTAAAACAAAAGCCTCCAGGTCCCAAGGACAAGCCCAAAGTTCCCTTAGTTACTTCCTACCACCCTTCTCTTCCTCCTCTCAGGAAGATAACTAAGGAAAACCACCATATTCTCCACACTTCAGATCGTCTGGCTGAAGCCATTCCTAATTCGCCTGTTTTGGCTTTCAGGCGCCCCCGTAACCTGCGTGACTTATTTGTCCGAGCAGAGGTTCCCCCTTTGGACTCTTCACCTCCAACCAAATTTGGTACATTTAAGTGTACCTCGAAATGCATTGTTTGCAAGACACATGTCAAGGAAATAGACTCTTTCAATGGACATTCTTCTGGAACTACCCACACGACCTATGGCTCTATCACGTGCACTACCTCAAACATCATATACCTCATCTCTTGTAGAGTTTGTAATATTCAGTATGTTGGCGAGACAAAAAACACCCTCAAAAAACGAATCTATGGCCATAGGTCTACCATCAAAACCGGTAAAATGGACACCCCTGTTGGGTATCACTTCAATCTCCCTGATCATTCGATATCAGATATGAGTGTACTGGGCATAGAATCACTTGGTCACCGTAGTAATGCTGTCCGTCTTAGCCGTGAGAAAATGTGGATGAAGCGTCTTCGGACTATTCAACCACATGGTCTCAACATCCAGGAGGGTAATGACTAACACCATGCAGCTTTCTGATAATCCTTCTTTTGTGTTCAGTCTTTCACACTTCTCTCTTTGATCTTTTCCCCCTATTGTCACTAATCCCTACCCCACTCATTGCCCTTCTCTTTGATCTTTCCCCCTCCTCTCACTAATCCCTACCCTACCCCTTGCCCTTCCCTTTGATCTCTCCCTACCAGCTTCACTCTTTGTCCTGTTTCTCATCCGTGTCCTATTCACTCTCTCCCCCTGCCTTCGTGTACATGTATCTGTTTTGTCCTTGTCACTCTGCCTTTGAGAAAGGTCCTGCTAGGATCGAAACGTCAGGCCCACTAAATTTTAGATTGACAAAATATATGTAAACTTCAAAAGCTTTAGCAGGCCTGCCTTCACAACCTTAGCGGGAACTTTCTCAAAGGTTGCGAGAAAGAGCCTACATTTGAGGAATGCCAAGCTACAATCAAACAAATTAAGCCTTTGTAGAAAGGTCATGATAGAATCGAAACACCATCAGGCCCACGTTGGTTTTGTTTTTAGCTTTCATTTGTTTTATTTATGAGGGCCTGAATTGTTCTGTTCCTAGAAGGCCCTTTGTCAAAGACAGAGAAAGCTCAGAAGGCAAAGTGGTTTTGCCCATTCAATATGAAATGCAAAACAAATGTGACAGGAAATGAAAAAAAAACTTGTTGTGGGGTTTGAAATATGTGGTAATAATTATCTATGACAACACTGAAATTTTCCCAACCCCAATTTTTTTTCTTTTGAAGAAACTTTATTGGTATTCTAACATTTTGAAATTGTGAATCGATTCAGCTGGTCTGGTCTTTTATGCGGGGTTTTGTTTATTTGGTAGTGAAGAATCTTTCTAATTGTGAAGGGATTTTTTCCAATTCATATTGCACTAAACAAGTGCAGATTTATCATTCTTATTTTTTGTTTTTTTTAAATCTATCAGAAATCAATTCTGATTTGGGTTTCTAATGCTTTGTGGGTGTTCATATTTTCATAATTGCTGATTGGATACTTGGAACAAAAGGCGGTTCTGTGGTATAATGCCAAGTAAAAACATACTTTTACTGTCTCATCTCTGCCTGCATTGTTTTTTTGCAGCTGCATCAATCAGCCTATGTATCGTACGGTACTTCAAAACGACTGGAAATTAGACTACCCATCTTTAAGGGAAAAAATGTGTGCCCGCATCCTCCTTTTTTACAAAAAGTTAGGATGAGAAACTAATTATTTGTTTGGACTTGGCCCAAATCCCTGAATTTGATTTTATCCCAATGTGACTCATCCATTTTTGCAGAGCCCGTCAGAAAATGGGGACGGCTTGTTGGCGGACCGACAAAAAAATGTGGGCGGGGCCAGGTGAGAGGAGTGGCCTTCCCCTACCAATGAGAACCTACTTGGGCAGGGATGCGGGTTGCATTCGCGATCCTCTTGAAGGGCGCCCTCACATGGCTGGCCACCGTGGAACGGCCCGATGCAGGTACGATTGCGCACTTGGGTGCTTCCCCCGCAGGAGACGGGGCAGGGGTACCAGTCACTCCACTGCGTCAAGTTGCCATTCACTGCAAACACCAGAAATAATGGGTTTTTTTTCAAAACAAAGGAAAGGAAATCAATAGAGATTTTTTTTTGAAAAGCACGTACAATTTTGCAGGGATTTCATTGAACCCAGGTATCGTGTTTATTGTGCCAGTGCTCTTACCACATAAGCTATCCAGTCCTTGAACGAAGGTAATTCATCAACCTTACACTACAGCATTATTGTATAATGTGCTTCAAGTCCAGTACTTCTGCTTTATATGTCTTAATGGGTTGCCATGGAAACGGCTGACTCAAGTGGGCAGATGTCAAGGTAGCACATCCTCTTTACCACCTGAGCTATCCAGTTCTTGAAAGAAAAGCATTCCACCATTTCAACAGTATTGTAGAATCCAGCCCTAAGCTTTCTTGGGGCTTCCAAATAGTTGATGACATGTAGCTACCTGTGCTATCAGAGCTCAAGTTTCCATACCGGCCAGAGATACATGTACAGCTACAGGATTTTTTTTTATTTCTTGAAGGGTTTTGATCCTAACATAATTCTCAAAGGCAAAATGACACAGCCAATTGAATTTCTGAAAAGAAAACTTGTTGTAAGAATGCTGATTATTCTTCAAAAAAAAAAGGTTTGAGATCTCAACATGTCAATCCTAGCGGGACCTCTCTAAATGATCTTTATTTGAAGGTCCTGCTTGGGTGAAAACAATGAGTTGTCTGTATTATAAGGTTAGTATATTTCAGGTCAGTCTAATCAGCAAGCAGGTTGCACCATTTTTGTATTACTCAGTCCATTAAACAAATGTATCAGAGTTTTGTTTTGCTTGAAATCTACAAAATGTGAAATGATTTCAAAATTAGATGCAGTGACAAAACAATGTGGCAAGCCTCCGATGAATGGCTTCACTGGCCGCAATAGCAAATCCCAAAACTTGAAGGGTAGAGTGCCCAACGTTTAGATCTCAACAGGACCTTTCAGGAATTTGTTTCATGAATAGATTATGTCTCTTGTCAAGAATATGTTTGGGGTTAAGAATGTGTTTTGTGTCGAGAATGAGTCAAACAGGTTTTCTCTTTTGTCCACCTATTGTCATCGGCAACTTACAACACTCTAGCCCCTCTCGACAGCCTAATTGAGAAAGGTCCTGCTGGGATAGAAACTTCAAGCCTTCTATGTATATGGGTCAATATTTGTTATTTCTACCTGGGCAGGGGTCTACGTTGCAAGCCTCTGTTACGTTGTGCTCCCCTTGGCATGGCAGTCCACCGTGTAGCGGTTCCTGGCAGTCACGCTGGCGGAAACGACTGCCCGACCCACAGGGCAGGGTGCAGTTGCTCCAGACACCCCACTCCAGCCACACTCCATCCACTGAAGAGTCGCGAGAAACAAGACAAAACGGGCCTTTGCTTATTTTCTCCAATGCACGGGATAAATTCAGCAGTGGCCCCTGTGACCAAATGTCTGTTGGAATTGTCTCAGGCCACTTGAAGTCCATCCCCAACTGATTTTTTGAACACACACACAAAATAGCTGTAGTGACAGACCCTGAGGGCCAATTTTTTTTAGAGATTCAAAATAAGTTTTGGGCCCAAATTTGTGGTGCTGCTTGAGCATTAAGCTTAAACAAACTTGCAAAGAAATCTTTGACTGGATCGGGATTTGAACCCGAGACCTCTGGCTTTGCTCACAAGCACTCTTACCATCTGAGCTATTAGCCCTTAGATGGCGGCCTCCCTAAATAGTCAACTAGTCCTTGCCAGGATGGGGGCACCAGTCAGAAGCATCCAAATATCAACTGCCATAGGCCTATATCTCCTGAGATCACACCCCATGTTTCATTCAGATGCAAACAACCAATTGTAAACCTGGCTACAGCAACTCGGGACCACACAAAGTAGATGCTTTTGCAATGAAAATAAATGAAAAACTTACTGAAAATGGCAAAGAAAATGTTAGTGGATCAGGAATTTCCTGGGTTTTCCTGGGAGGTATGTGGCAGTTAATAGTTAAATGCTTCTGACTGATGGCCCTGCCTCAGAATAGATAGTTAACTATTTCGGAAAGCCACCATCTAGGGGCTGGATAGCTCGGGTGGTTAGAGCACTGGTACATCAAGCCAGGGATCTCAGGTTCAAGTCCCAGTCAAGTCAACATATTCCATTAAGACTCCCTTTCCATTGTATGATTTATCAGGTGTTGACAAATACAAATTAAATGCAAGAGACAACATCAGACACGAACAAGGGAATGTGTACTACAGTATTAGAAATGAAGACCAAACAAAATTCAAAGTGACAGCACCATTGACAGAAGAAACAACAACTTAAGACCAAGTAAACAAAAACTATTAGTTTTCCATCCCCACCTGCATTGTTTTTTTGCCCCCACATCAAAATTTAATCAAACGATAAAAAGGCAAAATTTGATAGACTTTCGCTGTTTCCAGCCATTGATGTACAGCCTACATACCGTACAGTACTTAAAAACAACTGGAAATTAGACTGGAAACTATATGTCATCTTTAGGGGAAAAAATTGTTTTGGAAAGGTAAAAAAAAAAGATTTAAAAGTGCCTTCATGCTCCCTTTAAAAAACAGTTATGACGAGAAACTTTCAAATTTGTTACTTGGCCTAATCACTTACTAGTGGTTCTCCACTTTGGTTCTCTTTTTTCATAAATGGGGGGGGGGGGGAGGTGATTTTGTTTAGTGTAAAGTTTCCCCAAGTGAGAGAAAGTTGATATTAGGTATCACAGTAGGGCTACATATAAGGGGAAACATACTTTTGAAGTTCCAATTTTCCTGTCAAAATATAATTTTTCTACAGAAAATTACATGTCGCTGGTGAGCTCTGATTGTGTACTTTCTTCTAATGTCGTTTTCATTTTCATCCGACACTTACAGATAACGTATTGACTTACAGATAACTTATTGACTTACAGATAACTTATTGACTTACAGATAACTTATTGACTTACAGATAACTTATTGACTTACAGATAACTTATTGACTTACAGATAACTTATTGACTTACAGATAACTTATTGACTTACAGATAACTTATTGACTTACAGATAACTTATTGACTTACAGATAACTTATTGACTTACAGATAACTTATTGACTTACAGATAACTTATTGACTTACAGATAACTTATTGACTTACAGATAACTTATTGACTTACAGATAACTTATTGACTTACAGATAACTTATTGACTTACAGATAACTTATTGACTTACAGATAACTTATTGACTTACAGATAACTTATTGACTTACAGATAACTTATTGACTTACAGATAACTTATTGACTTACAGATAACTTATTGACTTACAGATAACTTATTGACTTACAGATAACTTATTGACTTACAGATAACGTATTGACTTACAGATAACTTATTGACTTACAGATAACTTATTGACTTACAGATAACTTATTGACTTACAGATAACTTATTGACTTACAGATAACTTATTGACTTACAGATAACTTATTGACTTACAGATAACTTATTGACTTACAGATAACGTATTGACTTACAGATAACTTATTGACTTACAGATAACTTATTGACTTACAGATAACTTATTGACTTACAGATAACGTATTGACTTACAGATAACTTATTGACTTACAGATAACTTATTGACTTACAGATAACTTATTGACTTACAGATAACTTATTGACTTACAGATAACTTATTGACTTACAGATAACTTATTGACTTACAGATAACTTATTGACTTACAGATAACTTATTGACTTACAGATAACTTATTGACTTACAGATAACTTATTGACTTACAGATAACTTATTGACTTACAGATAACTTATTGACTTACAGATAACTTATTGACTTACAGATAACTTATTGACTTACAGATAACTTATTGACTTACAGATAACTTATTGACTTACAGATAACTTATTGACTTACAGATAACTTATTGACTTACAGATAACTTATTGACTTACAGATAACTTATTGACTTACAGATAACTTATTGACTTACAGATAACTTATCGACTTACAGATAACTTATCGACTTACAGATAACTTATTGACTTACAGATAACTTATTGACTTACAGATAACTTATCGACTTACAGATAACTTATTGACTTACAGATAACTTATTGACTTACAGATAACTTATCGACTTACAGATAACTTATTGACTTACAGATAACTTATTGACTTACAGATAACTTATTGACTTACAGATAACTTATTGACTTACAGATAACTTATTGACTTACAGATAACTTATTGACTTACAGATAACTTATCGACTTACAGATAACTTATTGACTTACAGATAACTTATTGACTTACAGATAACTTATTGACTTACAGATAACTTATTGACTTACAGATAACTTATTGACTTACAGATAACTTATTGACTTACAGATAACTTATTGACTTACAGATAACTTATTGACTTACAGATAACTTATTGACTTACAGATAACTTATTGACTTACAGATAACTTATTGACTTACAGATAACTTATTGACTTACAGATAACTTATTGACTTACAGATAACTTATTGACTTACAGATAACTTATTGACTTACAGATAACTTATTGACTTACAGATAACTTATTGACTTACAGATAACTTATTGACTTACAGATAACTTATTGACTTACAGATAACTTATTGACTTACAGATAACTTATTGACTTACAGATAACTTATTGACTTACAGATAACTTATTGACTTACAGATAACTTATTGACTTACAGATAACTTATTCACTTACAGATAACTTATTCACTTACAGATAACTTATTGACTTACAGATAACTTATTCACTTACAGATAACTTATTGACTTACAGATAACTTATTGACTTACAGATAACTTATTGACTTACAGATAACTTATTGACTTACAGATAACTTATTGACTTACAGATAACTTATTGACTTACAGATAACTTATTGACTTACAGATAACTTATTGACTTACAGATAACTTATTGACTTACAGATAACTTATTGACTTACAGATAACTTATTGACTTACAGATAACTTATTGACTTACAGATAACTTATTGACTTACAGATAACTTATTGACTTACAGATAACTTATTGACTTACAGATAACTTATTGACTTACAGATAACTTATTGACTTACAGATAACTTATCAACTTATTGACTGTAGGCTACCTGAGCAGGGGTCCATGTTGCACACTTCGCCGATCAGATTGTCACCGTAGCAAGGGGTCTCGTCCTCAATGCAGGTCCGTGTCCTGGTCGTGTAGCCTCCGTCCCCACAGGTGATGGTGCAGCTTGACCAGTCTGTCCACTCAGTCCAGCTACCGTCCACTACCGTTGGTCAGAATCACAAAAGTTGATATATTGGACTCATTTCATCAAGGCCACAAGAATGATTGGTTTTTTTTTAGATTGGCATCAAATCATGCTCCATTACTAAGTGGAAGGTTTGCGGTGACACCATGTAACGCATTGCTTTTCAGAAGGAGTGTGGCTCTGAAAAGAGCCGGTAACTCAACGTTTCGGGCAGTGTGTACTCTGCCCGTCATCTTCTAATGATGGGCAGAGTGCAAACACTACATTTCAAAAGAGAGGTGTTATACATGGTCTCACCGCAAACCTTCCACTTTGTATCTCTACCATGCAAACCTTCCAATCTGTCATGCTCATTACTATCCGACCCCATTTTCTTCCTTTTTTAAAGAATAAAAATCACTATTTTCACAAAAAAGCCTACCATCATCCGTTTTCAAGTTCTAAATGTAAATGCAGTGCTACGAGGGAATCACACACTAATCAAAAATAGTAAAAAGGTTTCGAATAAAAAACACTTTAGAATGAAGACTCCTGGCTTTCAAAGAACTTAAAAGTAAAAATTCTTCGAGATAATGAGATCTCACTTTTTATTATAGAAGGAGTTTGGAATGGAACAATTATTTACATGAAATTTGTCTAATACTGTAATGCTACTAGGCCTAGGCCTATTAAGTATTATTATTTTTCCCAATATTGGAAAGAAAAATGTATATTAAAATATCTAGGAGAAAAAAATGACAGTAATTAGGAGGGCCTGACTTCAAAAATGGTCCTAGGCCTAATTTTTGTATTTTTAAATTGTGATCATTTTAAATCAGTAAAATACTAGTACTAAAAATGGAGGCCTAGATGATAGATGGCAACAATTTTACACATTACCCTAAAAAGTTTTGGTTCTCAAAAAAAGGTCTGCCGTTTGAGCCCACTACTCCCATTAGAAAAGGGCCCTGACATTCCTTCAACTCTGGAATCAACTTTATTGGACCCGACAAGTCACCCTGTGGCTGTACTAGTTCGAAATCAAAGATGGCCGCCACATTTTGGCTCGTCGGACGGGAGACATCTTCTCGATCAACTAAGGGCAAATTACTCCCTTTTTCCCAAACGTGCACAAACAAAATAACCAGTAATCAGTATTACAAGAATCTGTGATTCTCACTGAATCCATTTTTTTTTTCGCAGTGGCTGTTGTTACGGCAGTCGTCCGTGTGGTTCCCTGACTTCAGAGTATTTGTCAGGATGTTTAGCTCTTGGAACCAGACTATCAGCTAATAGTCTGGTTCAACCAGCCTGCAATGCTGACGAAATACAATCAAGTCAGGGAACCACACGAACGACTGCCGTAACAACAACCACTGCGGGTTTTTTTTGGGGGGGGAGGGGGATCAGGGATTTTCGGTCGGGGGTAGTTTTCAAAGTTTAAATTCAAGCGTTGCCGTGACCGCTGTACTTTGACCCTACTGGCCACAGTCACCCGACCCTCCAATTCCAAATTTCGATGATAGAAAAGGTGTGACTTGTCAGGTCCAAGTTACTCGGACTATTCTTACTCTTAGCCTAGCCCTAGCTACGGCCTAGGCCAGACAGTAACGGTTAATCACACTCAGTGTACCCAATTCCGACGAAACTACCAGCAGGAGAAGAACTTTCACAACCACTTTTGTCATGCAATGGCGAGTCATCGTTGCTCCAAGTCTTCCCTTCTGTTCGCACACTCAAAAGTCGAAAACTGAAAGTTGCTGCAAAGCAGTTTTGACACACCGTTTTCCACTATTGAGCGATTTCTAAGATTAATACGACCGCTGTACATGGTCAGCGAGCAGCGATCAGCGATCGATTCAGCCCAGGATGAGTGGCGCTGGCTTCAATCATGCAATGCGCATGTGTATGAAAGGAAACCATAGAGATTATTACTATGGCCGTTTACGAAATGAAGGTTTAGGCTCGGGTTCAGGCTTCGTCTCCGTCTGACAAAACCTGAAAATCCAGGTTCTGGTTTGCTTCCAAATATTTTGAAGGTTTATTGGCTAACGCGTAGTCATCAAGAAACTGGGGCCTAACGCTTGTTTTAGATGCCTTTGATGATTACAACGAGTCAGATAATTATGACCGAAGCCTGAGCCTAAGGCTCCATTTCGTAAGCGGCCTATGAGCATTGATCTCCATAACAATTTTCATTTTTTTTATTATGGAGATCAATGCCTATGATGAGTGAAATCAGCCGCATGATATGGTTGCTCTTGGAAAGCGCATGCGCACCGAATACTCAACTTTTTAGGCCATTATTTTATGAAAATGAAGTGTTTTTTTGTACTCGGGCGATTTGTTTCCGATTTGTTTCCAAATTTGATTTTTTGAAGGTTTGTTGGCTTGATAGGTAAAGAGTATTCACCAAGTAGGGCGCTAGCTTGGCCCTGATCATTCATCCGGTGTTTAATCGGACACTCAGAGCCTCCGCAGACCCCACAGGAATTCGTGGTGCTAATTAATGGTTTGATGCTATAAAATCGTCTGATATTACATGTGGTATTATTCATGTCAACCATAGAGTATAATTCTCTGATGGCAAAACAACACCGGCAATGCCGTCTCCTGCATCCTTGTGACGTCATTTGCCCACACATGATGCCATCCTAAAACAACCTCAAATTATTCTTATTTCTCGCGATTTATTTTGAAATAAAAACATACAATTTGTTTTCCTTGTTTACATCTTCTTTGACGCCCGCACGCCAGCAACACGACATACCATGACTTTTATCACCCTTTCTCCTTTTCTTCTGAGATCGTTTATTGCATTACCTTCATAATAATTCTCCTACCGAAAACTAAGATTTGCATATAAAACTTGAATTTATAGTTTTATCAAAATGATTGATCACATAAATGATAAATAATTGGCTTTGAATGTGTGTTTTTGTACCGTGTTCAATGGGAGCTCGATTTAGTGTTCTGCACCCTTTTGGAAGTGAAAGTTGTGTGTATGTCGCCCTCTATAGCTCGCAGCATGCGTAGTCGGCCGCCAACTTTTAATCGCTCAGGTTACCTTACATGACGTCAGGCCTTCGCACCGCTTATCCAACAGGTGGCGTTGGTACCTGTCGTGACTCACTTTTCAAATTCCTGAGCGATCGCAGGAATCCATCTAAATAACAACTGGGAACGGTGTCAACAGTTTGTGATAAAAAACTCACAGATTGAGGATCAGTGTGAGCTTTTCTTGGAGCTCGATAGGAAGATATTCAACACGGGGAGGCATCGCTAGGATGGTGACTGCTGGATGCGAGATTATTCTGACGATTACAGACCTGGATGTGTCAGTGAGCGGCGTCGGGGGCGAGCGTGTCTGAGGCGGTGCTGTGACGGGGGCCAGAGGTCGCATCGCACGGCCTAGCCGCGATGGCTGAGCGTCGCTCGCCTAGACAACGGGCCGGACCCGCTCCGCTGTCCAATCGCCCACGCGGTGTATCGCGTTACTGCCTTCTCTTGCTGGTGTGCCTGTCGTGTTTATTATGGCAGTCGGCGTCGGGTGAGTTGGCAGCACAGTTTCTGTAACCCACACCAAGAAATATCTTCCAAGTTCCAAATCCAAGCACAAACCTTTGAAACACATGCGTGACAGGGGAAGAATAACGTGTGTTTTCGTAAAACCTGAAAACTTGTTTTGGCCCAGTGAATAACGCAACGGGTACATGACGCCCATGAACCATGTACATGAACTTTTTCTCCTATTTTATTTTAGATTCTGCTGACATAAATCATGGAATTATCCTGAAGTGTAATCTCTGATCTCCCACAGTTTTGTTTTCAGACTGGATTCTGGAGGATTAAAGAATAAAGGGGAATGTGTTCTGTAAAAAAAAAAAAAATTGTGTGACTCCAATAAAACTTGATTTATTTTCAATAAGGACAGAAAATTAGTGGCAAAGTATAGTTGCGGTAAATGTAACCCTCATCCTCCCTAGTCCCACTTACTGGGCCTCTAGGAGCTCCCCTTAAACGAGTTTTGAGATTATCAAAACTCGTTTAAGAGTCGGAGACCTCAGGATGGATGAGGGATACGATTACCGCTACTAAGTATTGTAATTGTATGTCGAGAAATGCAGTGTAGTGTGACTCCAATGAATGAACTTATTTTCAATAAACTAGGACAGAAAATTGGTGGCAAAGTTTTTTACACGCACATGTGGAGAATTGCAGGCACTTTGTGCACTACAACTTGCAAATAGTCTGGCATACAGTAACTGAGGATCAAAGGAAATTTGGCTAGGAAAGATTTCACTTGATATTGATAATACCTACACCATAAATGGGCGGGAAAATCCTAAACCCAAATTTGACAACCAATAATTGTCATACCTCTTCCATGGCCTGGCACAACCACTTTCGGAAACAAAAAAATGACTTTCCCAAAATGTATGATTTGGGCCAATTTGAGGCTTATACCGGTATGTATCAACCAGATAACTGTCCTCAGTACAAAACATGCACTTCACTATTCCTATGGATGTAATAAATTATACATAGGCCTATGGGCTATAAGATCATGATTTGGGGGAAAACTAACTACCCACCACTTGTTTCTAGCACCTGACCTGAATCCTGCACAATCCTACAATCCTTCAGTTAAAAGCCCCAAACCTGACAGTCCAACAGTGTCTCCCTGGACCATTGGTACACCTACTCCTTTTTGTGATAATGACTAATGTATATTTTTACTACCAAGTGCCCTCCATCACAGTGGGCCTTGTAACCTGGATCCTACATTTTCCTCAAGTGACAAAAAACTCCTCATGCCCTCAATCCTACAGAATCATCCTCCATCACATTGGGCCCTGTAACCTGGATTCTACATTTTCCTCAAGTGACAAAAAACTCCTCATGCCCTCAATCCTACAGAATCATCCTCCACCACATTGGGCCTTGTAACCTGTATCATGCATGTTCCTAGTGACAAAAACTCCACATGCCCCCAATCCTGCAAATTCCTACCATGCATCGTATCAACTACCACATGCCCTCAATCCTACACAATACATTTTGTAGGATTTGGGTAATTAATGTCAATTTTTTTGGCAAGTGGTTGTGCCAGACCATGGATATTGTCTTAAGTATCAACAAGGAGTATACAAAAAAAATAATTTTGTTTTCATTTTCTTCCACAGTTTTGGATAAATATGAATATTCGTATCAATTTTTGATAATGATATGGAATGAAAATTTAGGTTGTTTGAGAACTGTCACTGTCAGTTTCATGGACAAAATTTGCATAAAATCATGAATGAAACAATGTTTTTTACTTTGAGGTTTTACCCTTCCACAGTTTTGGCAATCCCATATGTTGAATTCAATTTTTTTGAGATGAAATTATTGGGTGCGGTTGGCACTTAACTGTTTTGAGGGCGTGTTGCGCCATGTATTAAATATTAAGCCAAATAAAGTCATCAGCGTAATGTAAGGAAAAGGTGACTCACCTACCTACTCACCATTGTTGTGCATTTTGCTCTAAGGCTGCAATCTGCATCGCATTGACTGACAGTCAGGGCTACATGTACAGTGTATGTAGAAAAAATAGAAAGAGAATGAATGTCATATTGCGTGCGGGGAATGTTTTGGGCATTTCACAGGATCGATGGGATTTTACTGTGCTGGATATCTCAGGGGATAGAGAGCTGGTACGTTGAACCAGAGGCCTGGGTTCCAATCCCAGTCCATCCAATTGTTTTTCTAAAGGTGCTCTTGCAATAAATTACATACAATTTCCCAGTTCACTTATAGGCCTTCCTTTCCTTTGTCTGTGTGGTTTCCTTTTTTATTATGTTGTTTTGAAGTGGGTAGGGGACATTTTAACAGATCAGAGAAGCCAGGAAACTGAATACTATAATTTGGTGGTTGATTTAGTGTATAAATGGGTAAAAGTGATGGCTTACACTGCATCTTGTATACTGTGTCAGAGAGCTTTATAAAAAAAAATCCCCCATTTTTTATGCACATTATTATTACTCAAAATTTAGTGTGCCTGATGTTTTGATCCTAGCAGGACCTTTTTTCAAAGGCATTATTATTACATTAGTTATAAGTTCATTTTATCTAGCCATTTTCTAATCGGTCAAGTCTGTGCATTTATTTGTTGCCCTCTGGAGTGCTGACTGCTAGTGTTTGTCTCAAATCAAGCTGCCTAGGTACAAAATGTACAATATCATTCAAAAAGGCCCCTAGGTAGCAGAATTTCCGATTCGCAATTCTAAATTGTCAAATACCCTGATGTCACAGTAATTCTTAATTGGCAGATTGGGAAAACAGACACCGAAACTCACAAATCGTGCCTTGCGGAGATGCATTAAAACAAAGGAGACCAATTTTTGCTGTTTAATTTTTTCACCAAGAAGAACAATGAACCATTAATTTTGTGTGTGCCCCACCCATCTTACCAAATACTCATGAATCGACCTAGATTTTGTGTGGGAGTGTTTTCTGTATCAATCTGCATTCTCATTTGAAGGTTTTTTATTTCTGCCACGCTGCCAAAGCAGACGGACCGTGCCAGGCAATGGCAAGTGCACCATCCTATTGTGGCCACAAAAAAAAAAAAATCAATACTGTTGCCATTTGCTGGCAGCGAATTTTAACCCCACCCAAAGAATGACACGCGCGCAAGCATGCTTACAGTGACAATAGTCAGTGTGCCTGCTGCTTTTGTTCTGTGCCAAATGTAAACATCGGCCGGTATCAGCATTCAGCAATGAGCCTTGGTTTGGACCGGGCAATTACATAATTTGCTCCAAATTAGCGTTCGAACTCCACCACATTTCATCCCCTGTAAGCAAAACCAACACTTGGTCTGTCATATGTAGTACGTAAATGAATAGCAGCAAGATCTTTGGACATCATTTTTATTCACAACCATGAAATGGCAGGATTATTCAGTAAGCTAAATTTGTTTAATATCACGATCCACATGTGGCTTGGAATGAGTGGATGTTTGTGCTTCTGTTTCAATGTTAAAATAAATTTGGATGGTAATTAAATTGCTATTGATTGAATTCTTTGAAATTTGTGTAAAAAACCATTACAAATGAAATTAATCAATGGCAGTTGAACAAAGGCTTGTCTAGACTCTAGACCCGAGCAATTTCTCTCTAATTGGACTCTGTTGTAGCACGATTTGGGACAGACATCATCCTTGTTGTAACGAAATCCATTAGTGGTGGACTCAAGAATCAGGCCATGTACAGATCTGTAATGCTATCTGCCAGCCTTTGTACATGTATTGAAACACGAACAGGCCTGTGTACCCTTTCCCAGTAGAATGTTGTGCATGGCTGCATCCTGTGAAAAACAATACATTCAGTAACCCAAACCTATTGCTTTTAACACAAAGGACAGACTGGACAATCCAGGTACATAATACAGGCAAAATAATGCTTTGTCTTGTGTCCATCCTGTGGTCGATTTCACCAAATTCATCATAACTTACTATCAAACGCACGGCAATGAGCGATGCACAGAAACCATATTATGGTGTATCACAACTTACGATGGGTTACCCATTGTAATATGAGACACGTAATATGAGATATTTTAGGTCTTATGCTAACACAACAGCTGATTTTCACCAAGTACCAAATCTTCTAGGCAATGTTACCAAGAAGATTGTTCAAGTTTACTTGCTCAGTCTGAATTTTGCACAAATTACACAATCTAGTCCTGCAAATCTACATTATGATCTACGTGTACATGTATAACAGGGACACTTTCATTGGCAATTAGCAGCAACAGCATTTGGGGCTTTTTAATTCTGAGAGGTGTTCTTTTATTCAATACAGTTGATCATTTGGTTTCCCTTGTATATAAAATTCTGCTGTGCACATAACATTGCTGTAGATTAATTCTCTATGATCCAATTTGTGGCCCAAGGAACAATTATATCAATCTCATTTGTTGTGGGACACTTTCCTTAAAACAGCCAGCTTTCCTCAGACTCTGAACCTCTACCTACTGCTTGCCCTTTCCTTTGATATCACCCTGGTCTGTCTACCAGCTTTCCTCCTTTGATCCCCTCCCTTCTGCTTGCCCTTCCCTTTGCTCTCAACCTGGTCTCTCAGCCAGCTTTCCCCCTTTGATCCCCTCCCTACTGCCTGCCCTTCCCTTTGATCTCACCCTGGTCTGTCCACCAGCTTTCCTCCTTTGATCCCTTCCCTACTGCTTGCCCTTCCCTTTGATCTCACCCTGGTCTGTCAGCCAGCTTTCCTCCTTTGATCCCTTCCCTACTGCCTGCCCTTCCCTTTGATCTCTGTGTACCAGCTTCCCTCCTTTGATCCTCTCCCCACTGCCTGCCCTTCCCTTTGATCTCACCCTGGTCTGTCCACCAGCTTCCCTCCTTTGATCCTCTCCCTACTGCTTACCCTTCCCTTTGATCTCACCCTGGTCTGTCTACCAGCTTTCCTCCTTTGATCCCTTCCCTACTGCTTGCCCTTCCCTTTGATCTCATCTTGGTCTGTCTACCAGCTTTCCTCCTTTGATCCCTTCCCTACTGCCTGCCTTCCCTTTGATCTCTGTGTACCAGCTTCCCTCCTTTGATCCTCTCCTAGTCCCTATACTGCTTGCCCTTCCCTTTGATCTCACCCTGGTCTCTCAGCTAGCTTTCCCCCATTGATCCCTTCCCTGCTGCTTGCCCTTCCCTTTGATCTCTGTGTACCAGCTTCCCTCCTTTGATTCTCCCCCTTCTGCCTGCCCTTCGCTTTGATCTCACCCTGGTCTGTCCACCAGCTTTCCTCCTTTGATCCCCTCCCTTCTGCTTGCCCTTCCTTTTGATCTCACCCTGGTCTGTCAGCCATCTTTCCCCCTTTGATCCCTTCCCTACTGCTTGCCCTTCCCTTTGATCTCTGTGTATCAGCTTTCCTCCTTTGATCCTCTCCCTTCTGCCTGCCCTTCCCTTTGATCTCACCCTGGTCTGTCTGCCAGCTTTCCTCCTTTTACCCCTTCCCTACTGCTTGCCCTCCCTTTGATCTCACCCTGGTCTGTCAGCCAGCTTTCCCCCTTTGATGCCTTCCCTACTGCCTGCCCTTCCCTTTGATCTCACCCTGGTCTGTCAGCCATCTTTCCCCCTTTAATGCCTTCCCTACTGCCTGCCCTTCCCTTTGGTCTCTGTGTACCAGCTTCCCTCCTTTGATCCTCTCCCTACGGCCTGCCCTTCCCTTTGATCTCACCCTGGTCTGTCCACCAGCTTTCCTCCTTTGATCCCTTCCCTACTGCTTGCCCTTCCCTTTGATCTCACCCTTGTCTGTCTACCAGCTTCCCTCCTTTAATCCTCTCCCTTTTGCCTGCCCTTCCCTTTGATCTCACCCTGGTCTGTCCACCAGCTTTCCTCCTTTGATCCCTTCCCTACTGCTTGCCCTCCCTTTGATCTCACCCTGGTCTGTCCACCAGCTTTCCTCCTTTGATCCCTTCCCTACTGCTTGCCCTTCCATTTGATCTCACCCTGGTCTGTCCACCAGCTTCCCTCCTTTGATCCTCTCCATCCTGCTTACCCTTCCCTTTGATCTCACCCTTGTCACTCTGTCTTCCAGCTTTCCTCCTTTGATCCCTTCCCTACTGCTTGTCCTTCCCTTTGATCTCACCTTGGTCTGTCTACCAGCTTTCCTCCTTTGATCCCTTCCCTACTGCTTGCCCTTCCCTTTGATCTCATCTTGGTCTGTCTACCAGCTTTCCTCCTTTGATGCCTTCCCTACTGCCTGTCCTTCCATTTGATCTCTGTGTACCAGCTTCCCTCCTTTGATCCTCTCCCTACTGCTTGCCCTTCCCTTTGATCTCACCCTTGTTTGTCTACCAGCTTCCCTCCTTTGATCCTCTCCCTTTTGCCTGCCCTTCCCTTTGATCTCACCCTGGTCTGTCCACCAGCTTTCCTCCTTTGATCCCTTCCCTACTGCTTGCCCTTCCCTTTGATCTCACCCTGGTCTGTCCACCAGCTTTCACCCTTTGATCCCTTCCCTACTGCTTGCCCTTCCCTTTGATCTCTGTGTACCAGCTTCCCTCCTTTGATCCTCTCCCTTCTGCCTGCCCTTCCCTTTGATCTCACCCTGGTCTGTCCACCAGCTTTCCTCCTTGGATCCTCTCCCTACTGTTTACCCTTCTCTTTGATCTCGCCCTGGTCTGTCTACCAGCTTTCCTCCTTTGACCCCTTCCCTACTGCTTGCCCTCCCTTTGATCTCACCCTGGTCTGTCTACCAGCTTTCCTCCTTTGATCCTCTCCCTACTGCCTGCCCTTCCCTTTGATCTTACCCTGGTCTGTCAGCCAGATGATAAAATAATGATATTCTCTCCCATTCTGCCTTTGAGAAAGGTCGTGCTAGGATCAAAACATCCAGTCCTCTAGATTTATGAAATTTGTATGGTTTTGGTCATTGAAGCTTAGCAGTGGTTTGGATTTTTTTTTTATTGTACTGTATCACATATTCAAAATAGTGCACTCAATTTGGTTTCAGAATGAACAAAAAAAAACACATTTTACATGCTTGGGAGTTTGCCAGCTGTTTCAACTTGATATTTTGTAATGCGTACAGTCTGGCAGTTAATTCAACCTTGGGCGGCTTGACATTAAATCAATTGGGCTCAAGCCTCAAGGTTTTAAACTCAGGTCATCTATCCAGGTTTTCATTTGGAAAGTGCTCAGTTAGCAAGATTGGCTTTTCACATACCAATAGCACATTGAAAGTTAAAAGGAAAGCCGAAAGGTATGGAAAATAAGCCTAAGTATGTGTTGATCCTAGCAGAATCTTTCTCAAAGCCAAAGGCCTTCTGTCTTTGAGAAAGGTCTTGCTAGGATCGATACATAGGGCCCTCCTGATTTTTGATAACATTTGGGTCATTTTAGTCAGTAAGCCGTTTGCAACTGTTTTGTATATTATTGCAAGATACCCAGCACTATCCTTAAAGCTGTAAAACTAAACTATATACCCATGGGTCCATTCATTCCATTGGCAGAACTAGCCCCTAGGCCTACACGTACATGTAGGTCTGTACATGTTTATTCCATGCCCTGCCACTCAGGCCACCAGAATATATTTTCTAGGAAGCCAAGTGGATCTCTTTTGTAGCCCAGAACTGAAATGGAAACAGTTTTTGCACTACATTGGAGCCTTCATCCCCTCTGGAACTATTTAATGGCCACTGGCTAGTCAGGCCATTGAATCCATGTCTTCTGGTGGCCCAGTACTGTTCTTCAGTGGCCACTGATGTCCCTTGGGCCACTGCTAAATTTGGAGCCTGTCACACTGTCATTCAGTCTTGAACATCCTCTATTTTAGCGGAGGGCTTTATCCCCTGCTGTGTCCTAGAAAACCAGTGCCCCTGTAAACTGCCTCTGTTACATGCAGTCCCCTTTGTTATGTTAAACAGTATTGTGGGGAGATTGCATGTGTAATGCATGCTGTCATTTCAGCCTGTGATATCGCCACTTGAATGTAAATGGGTTAAATTGCAGTGAGCTTTTTGCGGGGAGGAAATAAAAATTCACATTACATCACAGTGGCCCTGTGGCAATATGGTATTGTGTAGTACATTTACTTACCAGACTACCAGTAATGTACCATGGTTATTCCTGAAGTGTTCAAGAAAAAGTCAAGACCCACAGAACTTCAGCAAAGCCACAGAAGCGACTCTCTCCAGAACTTATCCCCTGTAGAGTGTTCATAAAAGGGGGCGTTCACACTTGCGCAAACAAAGGTGTGATTCACTTTGTGAAATGTAATTATTTACCAGTAGCTGCGTGTGTGAACACAACCCAGAATTGAAAAGCAGTAGCTTCCATCCCACAAGTCAGTGTGCACAGAAACAATGATGAGCTGATAATTGCTGCATGGTTGTGTGCGTGCATAACATTGTGAGTTGATGCACTCTAGGATCATGTTGTACACGTGCAGTTGGGCGCATGGTATACAATGTACTTGTAGCTTCCCGCTGGTCAATCTTTGGTCACCAAAAGTCAAGATTCACTTTGACTTTGGGGTTAGGATTTTGGCATGCATTGAATTCCAGCAAAATAAATTATGGTTTTAATTATTCAAATTGATTTTTTTATATCAGTGTGAACAACAGGCCCTATAGATGTAAGTCCGAAAGTTAGATTTTAAGGAAATAGTGGGTGTTATGACTGGTTTCCCAGTGAAGATGGTAGATCACTGAGTTCAAATCCTGTCTCAGTCACATTTTCAGTGGTGTTTCCAGAAATTGCATAAAAATATACCAGTTTATTATAGTTTCCTTTCCTTTATTTGTTTGAAAATAGTTAGTCAAACGAATTGATGAAAAACTGACTAGAAACTTTAAACATCTTGAAAAAATTGGCAAATAAAACTTTGACTGGACCGGGATTTGAACCCGAGACCTCTGGATTAAAGTACCAGCGCTCTTTCCATCTGAGCTATCCAGCACTTACATAGATGTCGGCCTCCCAAATAGTTACTAGTCTTTGCCAGGGTGGGAGTGCCAGTCAGAACAATTCAAACATTAACTGTTGTACAACTTATCCCCAGGGATCACACCCTTGCTTTTATTCATCTGAACCTATAGTTGTAAACTTGGCTGCAGCAGCTCAGGGGATCACTCAAAGTGGATGCAGCTTTTTCACAAGTTAACGTCAAATAAATTGAGGAAACACTGACTGGGAACTTTTGAACAAATTGAAAAACTTGGCAAAGAAAACTTTGACTGGAAATGTGAACTTTGACTGGTAATGTGAGCTTTGACTGGAAATGTGAGCTTTGACTGGAAATGTGAACTTTGACTGGAAATGTGAACTTTGACTGGAAATGTGAACTTTGACTGGAAATATGAACTTTGACTGGAAATGTGAACTTTGACTGGAAATGTGAACTTTGACTGGAAATGTGAACTTTGACTGGAAATGTGAACTTTGACTGGAAATGTGAACTTTGACTGGAAATGTGAACTTTGACTGGAAATGTGAACTTTGACTGGAAATGTGAACTTTGACTGGAAATGTGAACTTTGACTGGAAATGTGAACTTTGACCGGAAATGTGAGCTTTGACTGGAAATGTGAGCTTTGACTGGAAATGTGAACTTTGACTGGAAATGTGAACTTTGACTGGAAATGTGAACTTTGACTGGAAATGTGAACTTTGACTGGAAATGTGAGCTTTGACTGGAAATGTGAACTTTGACTGGAAATGTAAACTTTGACTGGAAATGTGAACTTTGACTGGAAAGATTGAGAAATATTAGAAAACTTTGAGAAATATTTTTAATAAATAACTTGGACTTATAGATGTTTCCCTCCTAGATGGTCCTGCTAGGATAAAAATGGCAGCACCTCAAAATGTTTAAGATTTGCATGTTGGTCATTGAAGTCGATTCGATCAGGATTGATATTGAAGTAGGTGGTTAGTGGCCATATTGAGGATGTTTTGTATATTTTTGTCTCCATCCACCAGGTCAAGATTGTGGGGGTACCGTCAGCGATATAGCTTGTGCCAACAGCGAGTGTATCTACTTTTTCTTTGTCTGTGATGCCTATGTGGACTGTGCGGATGGTTCCGATGAGTCAGATGCTACCTGCATAGATGGAGGTAGGATTTTGCATCCTCTACAGCTCTGTGGAATGGAAATCCAAACATTACAGAAATACAGACTGTTTTGTACTCAGAATGTGATTTGTGCTCACAATGTGTTTTGTGCACAGAATGTGATTTGTGCACAGAATGTGATTTGTGCACAGAATGTGATTTGGGCTCACAATGTGTTTTGTGCACAGAATGTGATTTGTGCACAGAATGTGATTTGTGCTCACAATGTGTTTTGTGCATAGAATGTGTTTGTCTCACAATGTGTATTGTTTAAGGCTAGTTTTGTGCTAAGATTTTGTTGTGTGCACAGAATGATTTTGTCTGCTCTGAATTTTTATTTGTCTGCTCAGAATGTTTTTTACGTATGTGCTCAGAATGTTTTTATATGCATTCAGAATGTTTTTATATGCCATAGAATGCATAGAATGTGTTTGTCTCACAATGTGTATTGTTTAAGGCTAGTTTTGTGCTAAGATTTTGTTGTGTGCACAGAATGATTTTGTCTGCTCTGAATTTTTATTTGTCTGCTCAGAATGTTTTTTACGTATGTGCTCAGAATGTTTTTATATGCATTCAGAATGTTTTTATATGCCATCTGTCATCTGAACCTATTTACCGGTACTTCTCACTTTGTCTTTGTCCTGATAGATTTCAGGGGCTCTGATTCTGTTGACAAAACTGCATAATTTTTGTAATTTTTTTTTTCAGGAAGCACTTTACAGCATTGTTTTGGTTTTGACACTATTTTGGCGAGTTGTTGTGACACCATTTAGGATGGTTTCTTTCTAGAAACTTAGGTAGTGGTTCTTATAAGAACTAAAGAGTTAAAATGTTGGATGTTTTGACTAGGATTCACAGGCCGTTTATCTCAGGAGAGTGAACTCTCAAGGACTGACTGAGCTTTCTGGTTAAAGAGCCCACCATTTTCTCTGAAGAGATAATCCTACATGGTGTCACCACGAACCCCACCTGCACAATGCTCCATTTAAACTGGCTTCAGAGTCTGCTTATTTTTGGTTTGATTTATGATTCTGACAGTGGACGCTTGCCAGTCATCACCTTGTCTCAACGGGGGCGTCTGTGTGCCAATGCCTAGGACAGAGGAGCATGTGGCCTTCTTCCTCTGCGACTGCCCTTTCCCTTTCTCTGGTGCTACCTGCCAGACAGTCCTCACAACAGCTGCGGCACTCACAACCGTCGACCAAGGGTTGTCCACAACCCGGGAATTGACGACGGAGGTGGTCGTCACAACGCAGGCACCCTCACCGCCAACCGAAGTCACCACGCCAGCCGTGAATGAAGGCACCACAAATCAGCCACCCGCTGCCACCCAGTTAAAGCCTGTGACTACGGCAGGGGCACCCACTTCCACCCAGCAGCCTAGTGTTGTTACCATAGAGGCGCCCGGCTCAACCCAGCAGCCAGGTGTTATTAATACAGAGGCACCCAGTGCCACCCAGCCAGGGCCTGTTACTACAGCAGAGGCACCCATTTCCACCCAACAGCCTAGTGTTGTTACTACAGAGACACTCAGCATAACCCAGAAGCCAGGTGTCATTACCACCGAGGCACTCACTCCCACCCAGCAGCCGGATGCAGTTACCACAGAGGCACCCACTCGCACCCGGTTGCCTCAGGACACCGACGTGGACCCCTGTATCCCGGACCCCTGCAGTAATGGGGCTACTTGCCTTCCCACAGGAAGCAGCTTCACTTGCCAGTGTCCCCCAGATTTTGAAGGTAACTTTGGGGTTCTTTACACTCAAGGCCTGAAACCCTCTAATTTTTGGAGCTTCCACATTTGCTTGCATGGTAGCCTCCATTCTTGTTTGTCTGGTTTATTTTATCCCTGACATGCTGTTTGAACCACATCTTGCAATATATTTACCTACAAATCATTTCTAATGCCAAAAATTTTGAAGCCATTTTGAAGCAAGCATTTCTTTCATCTGTTGTCCCATCCTCGTGTCTAAGAGACATCTACAAGAGTATAGTTAGACCTAAAATACAACAAAATTTTACAAGATATTACAAAAACACATACAATATCATTACAGTGGCACCAACTGAAGTCTGATACTCTCATCTGATCCACCCACACTCAGTCCACATGAGCTCCCACAGCTGGGAGCTGGAGCAGGGTCCGATGCTAGATCCATTATACATGTACTTCCCCTCACTGGCTCCCTAAGCCCCATACATGTACATGTAAGCTGGTTCTTCACATGACAGCATCATTTGCTGTGCATCATGTCACCACAATATTGTTAAAGACTTTTGGAGACTGTTCAAGCTATCTTCACTATGGATGGCACAAGGTCCTATTGGTTCTTCTCAGAACCAGACAAACTCAATAGAGGGGGAATTTTTACTTGGTGCCATTGTAAGCTATTCTTAGTTTGTCACCGTCACCATAAATACCCCGATGTCTTCATAATTAATATAGGAAGGTTTGCAGTGACACCATGTATAAAGTCTCTTAAAGGAAGACGTGTGGTTCTGAAAAGAACCTGAGTGGTAACTTGACAGTTCGACCAGTATGCTCTGGCCGTCATCAATAGAAACTTTATACACGGTGTCACCGCAAACCTTCCTCTATTGATTAACCCACCATGCAAAGCCTTAAGTCTTATTTATTTGTCTTCATAATTACAGGACGTACAGTAATAAGCACTGGATGCTCGGTGCTTTTCCCGATTGCCTGCTGAAAAAAATTCAGGCAGCTCGGGCGGAAGCACTGATCACTCGTTGTGTAATTACCTTGGGTAGGGCAAGCCCTCATTGAATGAGCAAATATTCTCCTCGACGCTAACATCACTTAATCAGAATCTGTGATCCTCGCAGGAGTCAATTGCGGCCGGCCCGTTCAGAACGCCTGCACCAGCGGCCCCTGCATCAACGGCGGCCTGTGCCTACTGGCCACCATCGGAGGCTACCGCTGCATCTGCCCGGCCGGCTTCAGCGGCCAGGACTGCCAGACGGACCTGTGCGGCTGCCAGAACGGCGCCACCTGCATCCCGGGGGAAGAGGGCGCCACCTGCTCCTGTGCCCAAGGGTTCATTGGTGAGCGTGGTGTAGTTTGTGACCGTCACCGTTTGTCATGTACATGTACAGGCCGAGAACACTGCCCACATTGCTGCTCAGTACACTGGTCAGTGGTCACTCGCACTAATACTTATGGGCATCGTTCATTCATGCATGTATCACCATCGCTTTGGTACACACCACATCGGAACTGTCAATAAGAAACTGAATTTAAAACATTTCTGAAAACGCGTACAGTGTACCTGTTCCATTAATTGCTGTTTAAATAATTGTTTTCTGTGAATTTCATTCAGACCTTGGTGTGATGTGCTATATGAACCCTGTTGTTATTAAGAATTCCTATCGGACATATCTTTTTAATTTGGTTTTTCTCACAACCAAGACTCAGAAGTGTACAAAATGAAGCTTGACCATCAAGTTCCCATTTTGTTCCCCTTTCCGCCATCTTGAAACAATCACATAGTTTGTTTCATTGGCTTGAAATGGAGATGCCCACATAACAAACATGTATTACAGTATGCTAGGTAGCTTCTATGCTAGTCTTATGCGCTTGTTTTGCCCTGATAGTGACCAGCGGGCATTACAGAATGTACTTCTACATGTAGTTCTTAATCTTAATTTCTTATGTTTTACATTTAATTTTGGATATCTCGGTACCCGTTGATTTCAAAATTAGGGTACCCAGTTCCCGAAAAAGCCCGATTTTGCACAGACCTATTGCACACAAAACACTGTGTAACCGTTTTACTTGGTTTGATACTTCCGGGCTGTTCCGCAGGAGCCCAGTGTGAGGTGAACATAGACGAGTGTGCCAGCGATCCGTGCGCGGCCCCGTTCACCTGCCAGGACGGAGCCAACGGTTTCGTCTGCGTCTGCCCCACGGGCTTCTTCGGGCCGGACTGCGCCAACGAGGTGGACGAGTGCGCTTCGCAGCCCTGCATGAACGGCGCCACCTGCCAGGACCAGTTTGCAAGTTTCAATTGCCAGTGTGTGGCCGGGTTTGATGGGACAACCTGTGGCAACAACATCAACGAGTGCGCCAGCGACCCCTGCCAGAATGGAGGTGGGTTACCCCAGCACCATAATACAGTGGAACGTCGCTATATACGAACGAACGCCGATATGTACCAAACCTGCAGCTGTAATGACCATGCCCTTTGGCTCCTGATTTTTGTGTACAAAATATGTGGCTGCAAATGCTAGAACGAACGACTGCTTTACCAAACAATTTGCATGGATCCTGGGATGTTCATTATAGCGAACCTCCACTCTACATGTACATGTTTGTCTGTATTCAGAAGGTTGGGAGAAAAAGTGACTGCAGTACTATTGATTACTGTTACTTTGCTGTGCTCACTTTTCTGGTATGCTTTCAACCAGGGTAGGATCGATAACAGTAAGCAGTCTGAACCAAGGCCAGATTCACAGATGAACTTATCAGTTGCCATTTTCCCCCGGGATCCACAGGGAGTTGCCTGGATGGTGTGGACAGCTTCACCTGCGCCTGCCTGGTTGGTTTCACCGGTGTCCAGTGCGAGATGGACGGGGACCAGTGTGCCAGCGGCCCCTGCCTGAACGGCGGCACCTGCCAGGACCTGGTCAAGGCCTACCGGTGCACCTGCCCGCCGGGACTGGCCGGTTTGCGCTGCGGCACGGACCTCATCAATGAGTGCCTCAGTCAGCCCTGCCTCAATGGAGGTGAGCCCTGGAGCCAATTACTCATTGCCCTAAATCTGAGCAATTTACAAACATTGTCAACATTTGTGTATTAGCATTTTTCGATATTTTCAGTTGCGCCATGACAGCATGATGTGACCTATCTGAATTTTTGATGAAAATCAGTTTTTGGAAACAATATTTAAGGATAGCAGTAAGTGCATCTTACGTGGCCAAATCACCCCTCACCCAGATTCTCCTAATCATTAACCACTTAATGCCGGGACCTCCGAATCCGGAGCTCCATTGGCTTTACTATGCGACGGGGCCGTCCGATTCCGGGCACCACTATTGTCCACATTCTAAGCAAAGACTCTTTTCAGCTTATAACAAAGCAATACGAATCAGTACAAAGACCCTTTTTGACGCCACATGAATTGCAAGATTAGCAGCAGTAATTGTGCAATTGTGGGACTTTTACTGTGGAGAATCGAGGGATACCGCGCTGCAGCTGAAAGCACACGGGGGACATTGTCTTTGCATGCCACACAGCCCAACGGTCGTCGGTCTGGCATTGGAATTCCCCCCACATTCTTTTCTGTAATCTGTACGCTCGGTTGTGGCTGACCAACTCGAAGATTTGACTGCCTGGAGTGGAGGCTGGAGTCTGCGGTCAGGGATTGACAGCGCACAGACACACACACACATAAGTCCGTTACGGTCCATTGACGACGCATAATGGGCCCTTTTTCGAACGGATAATCTCTTGACAAAGGCCACAACGACATCCGAATTGTGCCAGGTTTTACTCTCTTGTACCCATAGTGTACCCTTATTGATTTATTTAACAGAAATATATTGTTCCGATTGTTTTAGCGAGATTTGAAAATTATGCATTGTTCAAAAACCCCCGTATGGCGGTCATCGGCGCTGAAAACCCCCCCGGCGCAAAGTGGTTAACCTCAAGAGTATTGTGACTGTTTAATTTGTGAAGTTTTGGTGATTTAAAGTCAGCAGTGGAATATGCATTTTTACCAAGTACGGTGTCACGTACAAACCACATTCATGGCCTGTGCAATGAATGAGTGTGGGGACGAGGTTGACAACAATCATGTGTGTTCTCTTGCCCCAACCTCTTCCTACTCCTCCCCAGGGGTGTGCATGAATGAGGTGGGCGGCTACCGCTGCGATTGCATCCAAGGCTGGTTCGGGAACAACTGCGAGGATGACGGGGACCAGTGTGCGTCGGTGCCCTGCCTGAATGGGGCCACTTGTGTGGATGGAACCATGGCATATACGTGCCAGTGTGTAGCCGGATACAATGGTAAGCGAGCAATTATGTTTGTGCACGTTTTGTATAACAGAGTAAGATGCAGAAATATTGCAAATTGCTTTTCCTCCGGTTCCGCTGCCGTGAATGATACTTGACTACTGCATGGATTTCTTGCATATATTGATTCTGAGAATGATTCCATGTATTCTGATGAGGTTTTGGAAGGGAAATCCTCGAAATTATCTTCATTCAGGTACGTTTGACAAGAATGGGTTCAGTCAAAGTGGGACTGTGCAGTGTCCGTGGTCAGCGGTGCATGCTGTGTGATCGCCGTACATGTAGGTCACGGTTGCAAGGCCTGTGGAGTGCATGCTCGTGGGGGAAGTCTCCGCGGCAAAGCCGGACTTCACGATCGTGGTGGAATTGTTCAAGGCAACTTACTCAAGAACTTTCAGGAAAAAATGTCGCCTATCTCTCGTTGGAATTACTTGATCTTGGTATCAAATTAAAGATGATACCATCAACGAAAAATCTCTCACTGAAAACATTAGTTTTCAATCAAGAATTGATAATGAAAAATGGGTTTGAAAATAGCGACTTGTTCAGAAATATGTTGCAAAAAGAATCCATTCTGAAGTATTTGAATAATAGGGCTGTAAATTGCTTGCAGTGAGGAGATTAAATTTGAGTTTCAGACCAGAAGAACGCCCTTGTTGTACTGAATAAAATACATACACACATTTTTGTTGTAAGAAACGAGCCTTCATTGAGAAAAATGACGTTGAATAAGAGTGTAATGAGAAGCTGCCTTGTGCTCTAAACAATTCAGTAAGGAACTGTGTATGCTAAATAAAACAATGTGGTAAGGAAAAGGTTAATGAAAATGTTTTTTTTGTGGAAATTGTTTGTAGGGACGGACTGTGAGCAAGACCTGAATGAGTGTGCCAGCAGTCCCTGCCACCAGACGGCAACCTGCCAGGACCTGGTCAACGAGTACCGCTGCCTCTGCCCGGCAGGTTTCACTGGAGCGGCCTGCGACGTGAACATTGACGAGTGCGCCAGCAACCCCTGCCAGAATGGCATCTGCAGGGACCGAGTGGACGGCTTCACCTGCCTGTGTCTGCCGGGCTTCAGCGGGCCCACGTGCCAGCTGAACATCAACGAGTGCGGCAGCGCGCCGTGCCTGGGCGACGCTCTCTGCGTGGATCTAGACAACGGGTATCGGTGCGACTGTCCGGCGGGCTTCACCGGCGACCGCTGCCAGGTGGACGTTGACGAGTGCGCGTCGGCGCCCTGCCAGAATGGGGCGGACTGCCGGGATCTGGTCAACGGGTACCGGTGCTTGTGTCTGCCGGGCTTCGATGGCGAGACCTGTGAGCGGGACGTCCTTGAGTGCCTCAGCACGCCGTGTCTGAACGACGGCACCTGCAATGAGGAGGAGAACGGGTACACCTGCACCTGCAGGCCCGGTTTTGCCGGGACGCACTGCGGCGTGGATGTGGACGAGTGCGGCAGCGGGCCGTGCGAGAATGGAGCGCAGTGCATGGACAGCATCAACATGTTTGTCTGCGAGTGCGTGCCAGGCTTCAGGGGCACTCTTTGTGAGCAGGACATACCGGAGTGTGCGAGTGATCCCTGCCAGAACGGAGGGACCTGCGTCGAGGGCTTGAACTCGTACGTCTGCGACTGCCTGCCGGGGTTTTCGGGCTCCGCGTGCCAGATCCAGATCGACGAGTGTGCCAGCGAGCCGTGCCAGAACGGCGCCACCTGCGAGGATTTGATCGACGCCTTCCGCTGCCAGTGTGTGGCCGGCTATTTGGGCTCCCTCTGCGAGATTGACGTGGATGAGTGCCGCAGCTCGCCCTGCCTCAACGGCGCCGTCTGCGTGAACGAGGTCGGCCGCTACGTCTGCCTGTGCAGCGGTGGCTACACCGGGCTGAACTGCGAGAGCGAGATCCGGGAGTGCGCCAGCGAGCCCTGCGCCAACGGGGCCACCTGCGTGGAGCTGGTCAACGCCTACAGCTGCGCCTGCCGGCTGGGCTTCCGCGGCGTCAACTGCGAGATTGACGAGGACGAGTGCGCCAGCCAGCCGTGCGGCGCCAACGGCGTCTGCTCCCAGGGCGAGGGCTTCTTCTCCTGCCAGTGCCAGGCCGGCTTCCAGGGCGTCGTGTGCGAGGTGAACATCGATGAGTGCCGGAGCGACCCCTGCCGGAACGGAGCCCCCTGCCTGGATGGCGTGGACGGATTCACCTGCGAGTGCCCACCGGGATTCCAAGGTGAGCAGTGTCTGGGGGATGTGAACGAGTGCCTGGCCGCTCCGTGCCTGAACGGCGCCACCTGTCGGAACCTAGCCGGCAGCTACGCCTGCGATTGCGCGGCCGGGTTCACGGGCGCCGACTGCGGGGTTAACATCAACGAGTGCCTTAGCGATCCGTGCCAGAACGGCGCCACGTGTGTGGATAGGGAGAACGGCTATCTCTGTCTGTGCCTGCCCGGGTTCCTGGGAGACCACTGCGGGGAAGCCACGCTGGAATGTGCCAGCGCCCCCTGCCAGAACGGAGCCGCCTGCAACGAGCTCACCAACGCCTACAGCTGCACCTGCCCTCCGGGCTACCAGGGACTCAACTGCGAGGCGGAGATCAACGAATGCAGCAGCTCGCCTTGCC
The DNA here is from genome assembly GCA_949987565.1 of Luidia sarsii. Classification (NCBI taxonomy): domain Eukaryota; kingdom Metazoa; phylum Echinodermata; class Asteroidea; order Paxillosida; family Luidiidae; genus Luidia; species Luidia sarsii. Next base: position 5,557,872 of record OX465113.1, read on the forward strand.
TGAACGCAGCCACCTGTGTGGACGAGCTCCTGGGCTATCGGTGCCTGTGTGTGGCCGGCTTTCAGGGCTCGCTCTGTGGCCAAGACGTTGACGAGTGCAGCAGCTCACCCTGCCATAATGGGGCTACTTGTCGGAATCTCTTCAACCGGTTTGAGTGCGTGTGCGTGGCCGGGTTCTCGGGTGAGACCTGCAAGGTGAACATCCAAGAATGCGACAGCAATCCGTGCGTTGTCGGGGAGTGCGTCGATGAGGTGGACAGCTTCCGGTGCCAGTGCCCGCTTGGTTTCGTCGGTGACCGCTGCCAGGTGGAGTTGAACGAGTGCGCCGTCTCGCCGTGCCGGAACAACGCCACCTGTCTGGATCTGGAGGGACGATTTGAGTGCCGCTGCCTGCCCGGATGGCAAGGCGACCTCTGTGAGGTGGACACCAACGAGTGCGACAGCGACCCTTGCCAGAATGGCGCCACCTGTATGGAAACGGTCGAGGGCTACTCCTGCTCCTGTCCCATTGGCTACGAGGGCACCAATTGCCAGATGGACATCAATGAGTGCTCCAGCAATCCGTGCCGCAACTCGGCCCCCTGCCGGGATGTGGTCAACGGCTTCCTGTGCGACTGCCTCCCGGGGTACTTTGGCGTCAACTGCCAGCAGGAGGTCAACGAGTGCGCCAGCAATCCGTGCCAGAACGACGCCGAGTGTCTGGACCGGCCCAACGCCTACCAGTGCGCCTGCAGTCCGGGCTTCCAGGGCGAGCGCTGCCAGACCAACACCCAGGAGTGCCTGAGCAGTCCCTGCCGCAACGGGGCCGAGTGCCAGGACGGGATCGACACCTACACCTGCCTGTGCCGGGCCGGCTTTGTGGGCCGCGACTGCGAGGAGGAGGTGGATGAGTGCCAGAGCGCTCCGTGCAAGAACGGGGCGACCTGCCGCGATGCCATTGACGGCTTTCAGTGTCTGTGTCCCGCCGGCTTCCAGGGAACTCTATGCGGGATCAATATCGACGAATGCCTGAGCGACCCGTGCTTGAATGAAGCTACCTGCATGGATGGCGCCAATGAATACACCTGCTCCTGTGTGCTGGGGTTTGAAGGGGCACAGTGCCAGACAAACATTGACGAGTGCGCTGTTGCGCCTTGCTTGAACGGAGGCCAGTGCTCCGATGGCATTGCGAGCTTCACCTGTGAATGCCCCTCTGGGTTTGCCGGCGACACCTGCGAGATCGACATCAACGAGTGCGCCAGCAGTCCGTGCGCAAACCAGGCCGTCTGTCGCGACATGGTTAACAAGTTTGAGTGCGACTGTGCACCGGGGTACCAGGGGCTGACCTGCCGGCAGGAGACCTTGGAGTGTGCCAGCAGCCCTTGCCAAAACGGCGCCACCTGCCGGGATGAGATTGACGCCTATGTCTGCGACTGTCGCGCCGGGTTTGAGGGCAGCAGGTGCGAGGTCAACATCGATGAGTGCGCCAGCGCGCCCTGCTCCAATGGCGCCACCTGCCAGGACTTTGTCAACGGCTACACCTGTCTGTGCCCCGAAGGGTTCCAGGGCTCTGAGTGTGGGCAGGACGTCCACGAGTGCGATAGCGATCCTTGTCAGAACGGAGCCACCTGCCAGGATCAGGTCAGTGGCTATGTCTGTGTCTGCGTGCCGGGATTCACCGGGCAGCACTGCGAGGCGGACATAGACGAGTGCGCCAGCGGCCCGTGCCTGAATACTGCCCAGTGCTTGAATCAGCTCAACCGCTTTTTCTGCCTCTGCCCAGACGGCTTCTCGGGGAGCCTGTGCGAGGTGGACGTGAACGAGTGCGCCAGCCAGCCCTGCCAGAACGGCGCCCTCTGTCGGAACCTGGTCGACGGTTACCGCTGCGATTGCCCGCTGGGCTTCCAGGGCACGGACTGCGAAGTGGACATCAATGAGTGCGCCAGTGCTCCCTGCGCGAATGCGGCCACCTGCCAGGACTCAGTCAACCACTACCAGTGCCTCTGCCCGGAGGGGTACGGCGGTGGTCTCTGCGAGAGCGAGATCAACGAGTGCGCCAGCAACCCATGCATGAACGGCGCCACCTGCAGTGACCAGCTTGCCGGGTACCAGTGCACCTGCCGGGAGGGCTTCGTGGGCGGCACCTGCAGTCTGGAGATCAACGAGTGCTCCAGTAGTCCCTGCCTGAACGGTGCCACCTGTCGGGACTCTGTGGCCTTGTACACCTGCCATTGTGTGGCCGGCTTTGTCGGGGTCCGGTGCGAGATGGACGTCCATGAATGTGGCAGCTCTCCGTGTCAGAACGGCGGGACTTGCGTGGATGGAATCAACGGCTACCAGTGCAGCTGCCTGCAAGGCTTTGAGGGCAGCCACTGCGAGACGGAGATCAACGAATGCGACAGTTCGCCGTGCCTGAACGGAGCCGAGTGCTTGGATCTGGTCGGGCTATTCCGTTGCCAGTGTCTGCCCGGGTATGGGGGCGATAGATGCGAGGCGGATATAGACGAGTGCGCCAGCGCTCCTTGCCTGAACGGCGGCCAGTGCGTGGACCTGGTCAACGCGCACCGCTGCGACTGCCCGGCCGGCTTTGAAGGTAAGCTCTGCGAGGTTGACGTGGATGAGTGCGGCAGCGCGCCGTGCCTCAACGGAGCCCCCTGCGTGGACGGCGCTAACGCGTACGCATGCGACTGCTTGGACGGATTTAGCGGTGCCGACTGCGTGGTCAATATTAATGAATGCGTTAGCGACCCCTGCGACAACGGCGCCGTCTGCAACGACCGCGTTGCCGGCTACAACTGCACGTGCCCAGCCGGGTTCTCGGGCACCCACTGCGAGGTGGAGATCCAGGAATGCGCGAGCAGTCCCTGCCTGCACGGGGCGCTGTGCCTGGAGGCTGTCAACGGCTTCTCCTGTGCCTGCCCCCTGGGCTACGAGGGAGCCCTCTGCCAGGTTGACATCAACGAGTGCGCATCCGACCCTTGCCTGAACGGCGCTGCCTGCCAGGATGCCGTGGCCTCCTATCTCTGCCTCTGTCTCCCCGGCTTTGCCGGCGAGCGCTGTGAAGTAGACGTTGACGAGTGTGCCAGCGGTCCTTGCCAGAATGGCGCCAGCTGCGTCGACTTGCAGAATCGTTTCTCGTGCGAATGCGCGCCGGGTTTCAGCGGCGCGCGGTGCGAGACGGACGTGGATGAGTGCGCCAGCGCTCCGTGCTTGAATGGCGCAGGCTGCTTGGATCAAATCGATGCTTACACCTGCAGCTGCCCCAGCGGCTACACGGGGAACCGCTGCCAGGTTGACGTCAACGAGTGCCAGAGTGAGCCCTGTCTGAACGGCGCCACCTGCCAGGACCTCGTCGGTGTCTTCCAGTGCGACTGCCCGGCTGGTTTTTCGGGCAGCCGCTGTGAGCGTGACATCCCCGAGTGCCAGAGCGACCCGTGCCTGAATGGGGCCTCCTGCCAGGACCTTCTGGATGCCTTCCAATGTGACTGCCTGCCTGGCTTCACAGGTGACTAACCCCAGGGCCTCTCAGCCCCTCCTCTCAGACACTGCGGTGCGCCATTGGGTCTAACTGGGCTTCTGTCTGTCCGGCTCTCTTCAGAGTCATCGGATACCATCCCTTTGATGTCCTTCCCTGTTGCCTTGATGTGTTTTTTTTACCTCTCAGCACCGAATCCCAAGACCACTGACTCTCGGGCGAGGTGTCCAAGTCTTCCCACCCTGGTGCACCATTGGGTCTTGTGGGTCTTTCCTCCTTCTTTCCTTTCAACATCATCAAATCCACCCCTGTAATGTCATGGAGTGGCATTCAAGGATTCCTGTTGCTTTAGCATGGCACTCAGCATGGCACTCTGACTACCAGCCGCCAGCACTGACTCCCCAAGACCATCTTCCTCTCAAGAATGTCAAGTCATTCCACTCCATGGTCTACCATTGGGTCTAGGGGGCATACCGGTATTTCTGTCTTTACCTTCAGCACTATCAAATGCAGCCTCCCCCAATGCCTTGGATTGGCGGTCAGTCTCTTGTGTTGCCTTTCTATGCCTCTCAGGTCTCTCAGTCCGCAGCCAAAACCCCAAAAGCTTCCCTCGGGCATGCCTGACTTCCAAGTCTTCTAACCACAGTGTGCTGTCGGGTCTAGTGGCAGTGAAGTCTCTCTCTCTCTCTTCAACGTCATCAAATGCTACCTGTCTCAAATGCTCTGGCTGTGTGCTCAAACTCCCCTGATGCATTCCAATGGCATTTAGCAGCTCTCCGCACCAAACCCAAAGGAGCTTTTCTTTTTCAAGTCAGCCCATTCACACCTCCTCTGCTGGTGACATTGTCCTCTATTAGGGCCATGCGTCTCTTCATCTTCCCCACAGGAGCTCCTTTGAGCTCCCATCCCCACCCCTGCCATCCCAGGATCCTAGATGGTGTCTGACATGTCTGAAGAGGTTGATGCCATCTGAACTTCCCTCCTTACACAATTTGGGTTCTTCTTCTAAAATCTCTGTTAATGCTACATGTAACCCAGTGACCACCATTGCTCTTGCTGTGTTCACTACAGTGAGCGTCGCTATAACGAACGCCGATATACCGAACATTCGGCTATAACGAACATGCCCTTTGGCTCCCGATTTTTGTGCACAAAATATGTGGCCAGATCTGCCATAACGAACAACCGCTATACCAAAAAATGTCATGAATACCAGGATGTTCGTTATAGCGACGTTCCACTGTACTGGGATCTCACCCACTCAGTTGCCTTGTTTCATGGTTTCTCCTGTGTGTTAACCTGTGAGGTGGCTCATCTCACAGGGTTTATGAGCCAGCCTAGGTACAGTACATGTATTGGTTAGCAAAACGTGCCACCACAGTGGTCAAAAGTATGTTTTACAAGAAATGAGCACAAAATTGATATCTCAAAATTGAGTGGGCCTGACGTTCTGATCCTAAGCCAGCGTGAGAAATAGAAATAGAAATTTCACATGAGCCAATTAATGCACTTATCAGACTATAGGCAAATGTGTATTTTAGTGCTAAGTGGGAGGGCATGCCATTTGCAAAGTTTCTGAACATTACAAATTTGAGAAATTTCTTACTCATCAGGATGTTAATAAATGCATCAGACTTTTCATGAAATTTGAGCACTTGGAAATCTGCTGAAATTATTGACAAAAGAGGAAGGTGTTCCTTTTACAAATACCGCCCTTTATGTCTGAAAAAGTTCAGCATTAAATTTCGTTTCCACGGTTTTTCTCATGATATTGTCATTGTCATGACGGATTGAGCCGAAACTTAGCCAGATGGATTATGTTATGTGTACGTTGGGTTTGACAAAGTATGGAAGGGAATCGTTGACCTTCGAAAATTGTGTACCCTACACATGTTCCGGTACTGTACCTTTCACACTCATCCCATGGACGACCAACCAAGCACATCCAACCTACATGTAGGATTACCAACCTACGGTAGCACATCCAACCTAGGATGACCAACCAAGCACATCCAACCTAGGATGACCAACCTAGAACATCCAACCTAGGATGACCAACCAAGCACATCCAACCTAGGATGACCAACCTAGCACATCCATGATATACTCAGAATCATTCGTTCATCACGTTTACTATTTGCCACCTCAGGCACAGACAATTCCAAGGGAAACTGCACCTTGTGGTATCTTCTATTTGCCATGTGGACCCAAGCATTCTAGCGCTTGACTGACTGTGTGTGTATGACCCACAGCCGGCTGGCAATCCTTCTGAATGAAGCTTTCTGGATCGGCTCAGATTTCTCAGTTACTGATGCAGCTACAGTACATGGACATATAATTGTGCACCAAGCCTTCTACTCACTGGTGTGGACTTCTCACAGAACAGACCAATCTCTTCCATCTCCTCTACCGTAACCACCTTTTGGGTGTGTGCCAATCTGTCTAGACGCTAACCTTACGTAGCAACCAGTATAATGAGACAGAGTTTTGAAAGCTTTGTGTGTTGCTGTCACAAGGTTGAACATCAAAGCTTTTTAACCACCTCAAACCTGGCCACCTTTCAGCACCTTTAACTCTTACTGGGCCAATTTTGATCCATATGCCTATCCAAAATCAGAACATTCACACAAAAATCAGGAGTATGATATATCTGCAAAATAAATCAATAATACTAGTGCACTCTGTGTAGCTGCAAAGCAAACCTGGCACAATTTACACTTTGTAGATTTTTGTAACAGATTTTATATCAAGCTAAAAAAAAAGAGTTTGTTGTTGCACATGTGCACCATTTGGTTTATTGCACATGCACTGTGTGACCTTTAATCATTGCTATAAAATGTTGATTCTTTTTTAACGTTGAGCGGTATATGTTGTGCAGTGCTTGTTTCTTAAGCTCCCAACTTGGAGACTGAGTTTGAAGTGGTTACAATTGATCATGGTACACGACTGGTGATTGCTCGATTGTTTGCTTGTATCGCTAAGGTGGTCGCTGTGAGACAGACATTGATGAGTGCGCAAGCTCTCCGTGTCTCAACGGGGCATTCTGCGAGGATTTGGTGGATGAGTACCGGTGTGTCTGTCAGCCGGGTTACCTCAGCGACCGCTGCGAGGAAGAGATAGACGAGTGCGCCAGCAGCCCCTGCCTGAACGGCGCCACCTGCCAGGATGCGGTCGCCGGCTATGTCTGCCGGTGCCCGGCGGGATATGCGGGCCTCCACTGCCAGATGGAGGTCCAGGAATGCATCAGCAACCCGTGCCAGAACAACGCCACCTGCTTTGAGGAGATTGGCGGGTACACCTGCCTGTGTCAGTCGGGCTACGACGGCCAGCACTGCGAGAGAGACATCAACGAGTGCGCCTCGGACCCGTGCCAGAACGGCGGCACTTGTCAGGACGGCATCGGGGTGTACGCTTGCCTGTGTGTCGCGGGCTACGAGGGCCCGCACTGCGAGATTGACGTGGACGAGTGCGCCAGCGAACCCTGCCAGAATGACGCCACCTGCGCAGACTTGGTCGGCCGCTTTGAGTGCGTCTGCCCGCCCGGGTATGCGGGGCAGCTCTGCCAGACGGATGTGGACGAGTGCGGCAGCGGGCCGTGCCTGAACAGCGGCCGCTGCGTGGATCAAGTCGACGCCTTTTTCTGCAGTTGCGTGGAGGGCTTCGCCGGCGAGCGCTGCCAAACGGCCGTGGACGAGTGCGAGAGCAGCCCGTGCCAGAACGCCGCCCAGTGCCAGGATCTATTCAACGGCTACCGCTGCCAATGCCTGCCCGGGTTCTCGGGCCCCGAATGCCAGGTGGACATCCAAGAGTGCGACAGCGATCCCTGCTTGAACGGAGCCGCCTGCGTGGACTTGGTGGATGCGTACCGGTGCGATTGCCCCGCCGGCTACCGAGGTGATAACCGGAGTGGACCCAACTCACTGCACCTTGCTGTGTGGGGCACATCCCTCTCATCAACCCTGGCACTCTTTATCCCCCCCCCACCTCCTAAAAACTACTCTCCCATCCCTCCCCAGTGCATGCCTTATCTTCACAAGTCATCAGTCATCATCACAGCTCAGCGTTAACTACTGACTTCTCTTACTAACTTGCCTATAGAACTAACTTGCCTTTGGTAAAGGTCCTGCCAGCATTGAACTGTCAGGAACTCTACACTGTTTGAAGCTTGCCTATAAATGAGTGACGATTGCAGCTCTTCCATTTACAACTGGGCATCACCGTGTGCTTCTTTTAAATTCAAGGTCTGGCTCCCTGACTCCCCATGCATTTGATCTGTATGCACACTGACGCTGGCATGTTAACTGACTCACCTCTGCTACCGTTTAACCACAATTATGGGAATGGTTTTGTGATAGAATTGTCAACTTATTACCGGTAGTTGAGGAATACGTGTGGACATTTCAGTCATGTGGCAATTCCCCAACTGGCGAGTTGGTCCATGGTTCGGTGATGGATTATTTTGGTGAGATTAACCTTTGAGCAGCTTCTTGATCCTCCACATCGCCCCACCCTGTAATGGTCACCACCATCACCTTTACCACCATCACCTTCACCACCATCACCACCATCATCCTCACCACAATCCTCACCACAATCCTCACCACAATCCTCACCACAATCCTCACCACAATCCGCACCACAATCCTCACCACAATCCTCATTCTCACCAGTGCTTGCTGGGCATGTTTTGATAATCATCTTCCAAAGAATTGAATTGTCTTCAAGGTGTTTGGGATTTTTTTTTGGATAGAGAGGAAGGTTGTTGGAGTTTGAGATTTCTTAGATTTTGTTTGGGAAAGTTTCAGCAGGGGACTATTGTTTTTTTCGAATCTAGGAAGTACACTCGGAAAGCTCCGGAAGTTCCATGGAAGTCACCAAAGAAAATGCTGTATGAATTGGCATAGGACTGTACCAATAGAAGTGACCTGTTGCTTCCGAACACTGGGAGTACTTGAAGGAAAAATTCTGGAAGTTCCGAGGAAGTCTTGTCAGGATAAACTACAATGGAAGTTACTGGTGTTTTTTTTTGTTTAAACACTGAAAATCAAAGAGGAAAAGAAAGCTGGATGTTCGACTGAAGTCTCATCTAAGATGCTGTGAAAGCAAAGTTACCACTTTGTTTAGGAATGCTGGAAGTATGTGGGGACAAAAATAACCGGAAGTCCCAATGGAAGTCATGCAGGAAATATTTGTGTGGGTCGATATGTCTAGCCATGACTCTGTGGCAGTTTAGGGACTCCATGTTCCATGCTTGGCCTGCTCTTGCAATGAAATCATCTGTGTGACCATCCGTGCAGTTGGATGATCAGCCTTCACCACAGCACTTGGCAAACTATCCTTAGATACCGTGATTGTTTATTGTTGCCTTTCATTAACTTTACATTTTTTCGTCTTTTTGTTTGAATCGCTGAGTTCACCTAAGTAGGCTAAGTTGACATAAATGGGTGCAATAGATTACTGATTTTTTTTTAAATTGACCTCAAATACGACAATTTCTGCTCACTGTTGCCTGCCATTTGTTTCTGATATTTCTTCTCTTTTATTTGAGTCACATTTGGTAAGGTGGTGTCTGCAGATTGACATTGATTCAATTTTTGGCATGTTTAATGTTCATGAGATGACCTACATGTTCATATGTACATGTGTGTATAGAGGTTTTTCAGTCGGGTGCTTTTTGCTGGTCAACATCCAATTCACGTGGATGTATGCGGAATGTGCACGCCTTAGAGTCATCAAGTGTCCAATGGAAATACTAAGATTCGATATTTGCATGCGCTTCTGTGGATTTGGACGCTCCCCTGGAAATGCTTATCAGTCTTTGGCAGTCAAGTGACGTCATGTGAAAAACCTCTATATGTATACAAGGTGGAGAGTGGTTTTCTGATTATTATTTTTTTTATTTTTTTTGGCATCATCAATAATGGTAAAGTAACCCTTGCAAGATTGACATTAATTTTCTGATTACTTTTCTTTTTCTCTTTTTTTGGGCATCATCATTGTTGGTAAGATCGCCTATGCATGGTGGAAATTAATTTTCTGATAATAATTTCCTTTTTTACATCGTCAATGTTGGTATTTAAGGTGACCTATGCAAGGTGCATCGTAGTTGTTGTTAAGATCACCTGTGTGCGGTGGAAATTCATTTTCGTTTTCCTTTCCTTTTTGTTTTTGCATCGTCAACGTTTGTATTAAAAGGTGACCTATGCGAGGTGAATATAGACGAGTGTGGCTCCTCACCATGTCAGAACCAGGCCACTTGCACTGATGCTGTCAATGGCTACACTTGTGACTGTGTGGCCGGCTACAGTGGCAGCGTCTGCCAGACAGACACGGATGAGTGTGCCAGCCAGCCCTGCCAGAACCAAGCCGTCTGCACGGACCGGCTGAACGCCTACCAGTGTACTTGTCTGGCGGGCTTCACCGGTGAGCACAGATCGCCCAAATTTTGATTCTCAAGAATACCCAACGTTGACTGTGAGAAGGCCCATTTCCACCACTGACTGAGGGCTGGTTAGCTCAGGTGGTGGAGCACCTGTATGTAGAACCAGGGGCCTAGGTTCAAGTCTTGGACTGGTCATGGTGCTTTCTTTCAGCCAAACGATGTGAAGGATCCCCGAACTGCTATAGCCAATTTTGTGTAATCTCTGAAAGAAAGCAGGGGTGTGATCCCTGGAGAGTAGTGAATGTTTTAAATGCGTCTGATCTGACTGCAACCCCCACATCGGCAAAGATAGTTGACTATTTGTGAAGGCAGCCATCTAATGGCTGGATAGCTCAGGTGATAAGAGCACTGCCACGTTAAATTGAACGTCTCGGGTTAAAATCCCAGTCCAGTCAAATGTTCTTGGCCACTTTTTAAATTTGTTTTTTTTTTGCCCCGGTTTCTCAGTCTTATTCATAGAGGAAATTCCAATAGTAAGCAGTTTTGCAATGTGGTGGTATCACTCAAAACATATTGCATTGTGCAAAATATTACAATTGTACATGCACATGTACAAACCTTTGCAGTGTCTTTAAAGCAATTTACACAATGGCGGGTTGAACAGCATTACCTTGCAATTTTATTTCTCTGTTGTGTTTTTGAAAATTTGTCATTAATTTCATTACAAAAAATGAGGCATTTTACTTTGCTAAAAAAAAATTGTCTTTGCTGGGCTGGCGCACCCCACCTCAGCAAAGACTATTTGGCTATTGGGGAAGGCCACCATCTAAGGACTGGATAGCTCAGATGGAAGAGCACTGGTACGTTAATCCTGGGTTTAAGTCCTGGTTCAGTCAAAGTTTTCTTTGCCATTTTTTTTTTTTTAATTGCCGACAAAACTCATTGACAAGAATTTGTTTGGGCGAGAGCTGTCTGATAGTCTGATTTTAATCTCGGCTTTCTTGAAATGTTCCCAGGTGTCCATTGCGGGGTGAACATTGACGATTGCGTAGACGTGGTGTGCCTGAATGGCGCCCTCTGTCAGGACGAGGTGGACGCGTTCTCGTGCCTCTGCCCGGCGGGCTACCAGGGCGCCTTCTGTCAGGAGGAGGTGGACGAGTGCGCGTCGCAGCCGTGCCTGAACGGGGGCGCCTGCGCCGATGCCCTGGCCTCCTTCACCTGCGACTGCCCTGTAGGGTTCCAGGGGCCTCGCTGCGAGGTGGACATCGACGACTGCAACAGCGCCCCCTGCATCAACGGAGGTGAGGCAGAGAACGAGGCCGGTATTTGAGTACTGTCTGCGCAAAACCTGGGATGTTTTTGAAACAGTTCAGAAATTAAAGTGAAAGTGAACATGGGTAGATTTCACAAAGTCTTACGATGCATCGTAACTCAACTAACAATGGATAATCCATTGTAAGTTGTGATACACCGTATGGTTTCTGTGCATCGTTCAACCTTTTGATCTGAATAATCTCAATATTTTTATCAGGCATCGTGCAAGGCACTGAGCACTCAGTGTTTATCACATCGATCAGGGCAAACCCTCATTGAATTACATTCACCTCGACACAAACATCGTGTTACATCTACAGGTATGATGCAATGCGGTACCCGCCTCTATACATTATTCAAATCCACCACACGACCTCGACCAGCTCGGTGGTCCAGTGGTTAAGACATCCGTACTAGAAAGCGGGATCGGGAATTCAAATCCCGCCCGAACTGCCTGAAATAATTTTATCAGGCATCAGGCAAAGCACTGAGCACTCAGTGTTTATCACGTCAAGCAAGGGCAAACCCTCATTGAATAACATTCACCTCAACGCAAGCATCATGTTATATCTATGATGCAAAGCACTGAGCACTCGGTGTTTATCACGTTGAGCAAGGGCAAAACCCCATTGAATAACATTCACCTCAACGCAAGCATCCAGTTATATCTACATGTATGATGCAAAGCACTGAGCACTCATTGTTTATCACGTTGAGCAAGGGCAAAACCCTCATTGAATAACATTCACCTCAACCCAAGCATCCTGTTATATCTACATGTATGATGCAAAGCACTGAGCACTCAGTGTTTATCACGTTGAGCAAGGGCAAAACCCCATTGAATAACATTCACCTCAACGCAAGCATCCTGTTATATCTATGATGCAAAGCACTGAGCACTCAGTGTTTATCACGTTGAGCAAGGGCAAAACCCCATTGAATAACATTCACCTCAACGCAAGCATCCTGTTATATCTATGATGCAAAGCACTGAGCACTCAGTGTTTATCACGTTGAGCAAGGGCAAAACCCCATTGAATAACATTCACCTCAACCCAAGCATCCTTTTATATCTATGATGCAAAGCACTGAGCACTCAGTGTTTATCACGTTGAGCAAGGGCAAAACCCCATTGAATAACATTCACCTCAACGCAAGCATCCTGTTATATCTATGATGCAAAGCACTGAGCACTCAGTGTTTATCACGTTGGGCAAGGGCAAAACCCCATTGAATAACATTCACCTCAACGCAAGCATCCTGTTATATCTATGATGCAAAGCACTGAGCACTCAGTGTTTATCACGTTGAGCAAGGGCAAAACCCCATTGAATAACATTCACCTCAACGCAAGCATCCTGTTATATCTATGATGCAAAGCACTGAGCACTCAGTGTTTATCACGTTGAGCAAGGGCAAAACCCCATTGAATAACATTCACCTCAACCCAAGCATCCTTTTATATCTATGATGCAAAGCACTGAGCACTCAGTGTTTATCACGTTGAGCAAGGGCAAAACCCCATTGAATAACATTCACCTCAACGCAAGCATCCTGTTATATCTATGATGCAAAGCACTGAGCACTCAGTGTTTATCACGTTGGGCAAGGGCAAAACCCCATTGAATAACATTCACCTCAACGCAAGCATCCTGTTATATCTATGATGCAAAGCACTGAGCACTCAGTGTTTATCACGTTGAGCAAGGGCAAAACCCCATTGAATAACATTCACCTCAACGCAAGCATCCTGTTATATCTACATGTATGATGCAAAGCACTGAGCACTCAGTGTTTATCACGTTGAGCAAGGGCAAAACCTCATTGAATAACATTCACCTCAACGCAAGCATCCTGTTATATCTATGATGCAAAGCACTGAGCACTCAGTGTTTATCACGTCGAGCAAGGGCAAAACCCCATTGAATTACATTCACCTCAATGCAAGCATCCTGTTATATCAACAACCGCAGGGACTTGTGTGGACTTGGTGAATGCCTATCGCTGTGACTGCCCCGAGGGATTTGAGGGTCTGGTCTGCGAGATTGACGGGGACCAGTGTGTCCCGGACCCCTGCCTGAACGGAGCCACCTGTGTGGACATGGTCAAGGCCTACAGGTGAGGAACCGGTGGGGTTGGTTGTGGGCCTTTCTTTTGACCTTTGCCCCTGGGGGTTTGCTGTGCTGGCCCATTGGGATCCTTGAGCCAGCATGCAGTGACCATTCTGGGTTGTGTTTCCACTGCCATAACCATAGTCAGATAAGACTTGCAGGTTTGCATCCCCGAGTTGGAAGAACCAAGAGGAAGCAAATCCTCATTGTAAAACATATGCGCTTTGAAAAACGGTATATGCATATCGTAACGTAATTTTGTTCAGGTAATTTGTACAAATTTGGTTTAATGTTATGAAATGAGGGCCCTTTCAAGAGCTTTCAAATGGTGTAAAATTTATTTCTGAAGGTGCTTTCCTTTTTGAGATAGAGTTGTCCAAACATATCTGGTCATCATGCTAATTAGTCAAAAGTTAAAAAATTAGTGGGCCTGACGTTTCGATCCGAGCAGGACCTTTCTCAAAGGCAAAGTCACTCTGCCTTTGAGAAAGGTCCTGCTAGGATCGAAACGTCAGGCCCACTAAATTTTAGATTAACATTTTGGTAATTTTAGTCAGTAAGCAGTTTGCAACATTTTTGTATATCACCTTTAGTCAAAAGTTTGTTAACCTGTATCTCAAAAACTACTTGACCGATTTACATAAAATTTCAGTTCTGGGGGTTTCTTAGGGTGTCCAATCAGCACAATTTCGTTCCAATTTGTGACGGTCAGGTCCAAAAGCGTGTTGAATTGACACAGAATGACCCAAATCTCAACAACTTAGAACACCTTTAGTAACGATCCTAGTACAACCTGTAAAAGGAAAACGCAAGGCCCGCGTGTTTTCTCAGATGTAAAGTTACATGTCTTTTGGTGTTGTTTGTCTCTTGAACTCTTGCCAGATACAATTTTTCTACGAGAAATAAACAAGTACAATGAAATTTGTTTACAAATATTAATAATTATGACAGGTATCTATCATGCACCGGCATCTGCTAGAGAACAAAAATATAAAGAAAACAAAACATTTGAAAACAATTAAAACTGTTGGATTGAAAGTTGGATTTCAGGGCAACTTTGAACTCAGATTGAATGGCTAGAATGAATATTGAGCGGTAGTATCATTAGAAAAAGATCGATCACCCCATGAATTGTGAGCATGAGGGACAGCAAGCAAAAGGGAATTGGAAGATCTTAAGTGCCTAGGTAGGTTGTAGTACATGGTCAACAAGGTGGTATTGTATTGGGTTGTGGAATCATAACTATGAAAAAAAAAACTAGCAGCAACAACTTATACTCCCACAGATTTTCTCCCGCAATTGTTCTTGCCTCCATTTAATGCTATGGCTAGCATACAGTAGGAGTTTGCATGGTGGTGGCTGTCCCATGTGCAGCTGTGTTGTGGTCCTGCAGTAAGAGAGAGGGTATGGGAGGCTCATGAATGTGCTTGAGCTCTTCTTGCAGTCAATGGACTTAGGGAATTTTCTGCCCCTTTTCTGTCTGTGTATAGTTGACTGAAGCTTGGTCCTGGCTTTGCCAAACTAGATCAACCTACAGAGCCCCAAGAGCTTGTCGACTCCTTCAGCCGGTGAACTTGTTGCACTCCAGCAGATCGTCTCATGCCAATTGTTCTTGAGCCTTGCCTGTCTTTTGCTTTTTTTCGCTCCTCCCCCCACCGTAGGTGTGAATGCACGTCTGAGTTCAGCGGAGCCGACTGTGAGATTGACATCATTGACCAGTGTAACAGTAGCCCATGCCTGAATGGAGGTAAAGCCAGAGGCATCCGTTTCTTTAAAGGGAGAGCACACCTTTTGCAAAGTGCCATATTTCCGGACATTCCAACTTTGAGAAATTACTTACAGTACTCATCAGGAAGATTGTAATGGTATTGGACATTTCCGTAAAATTTTAGTGGTAACAAATCTGTTGTTTTTTTAGAAAAGAGAGAATTTTGTTGAATTTCCAATGATCACTCAATGGAGCGATTGTTGGAGCAAAGAGTTCCTTTTATAAATACTGCCCCCTATGTCGGAAAAAATTTAGCATTTAATTGCGCTTCCAAGGTTTTTCTCATGACATGGTTGGCGGATTGAGCCAAAACTTACGCAGGCGTGTTATTTTTATGTACCGGGTATATGTTGGGTTTGACAAAGTATGGCAACAATTCTTTGACCTTTGCAAATGGTGTGCCCTACCTTTAAAATCCATGTACCCACGAGACTCACAAAATGTGGAATTTGTCACGGCTTCCTTTCGTCTCTTCCCTTTGATCTTCCCTCTAATTCTTCCCCTACAGGAAAGGAATCATAGATAATAATGAGTAATGTGTCATGAGTATTAAATATGACATTGAAAAGAAATTAAAAATACCTCAAATTAATTTGTAATAGTTTATTGTAACAGTGAGTAACATTAATGATGAGTAATGATGAATCGCAATTTAATAGTAAAAATCATAAAAAAATAATGAATGATACCCGGTAATTAGTAATGAATAGCTAAGAACATTAATAAAATGTGATAATGATAATGAACAATCATGAACAAATGGGATACTGTACTTATGAAAATGATAGATAATATGAATACCTATGAACAATAACAATTGTGAATAATGAGGTAAAGCAATTGCTAATTATTATGATTATGAGATGGTTTATTATAAACATTTATACATGCAGCTACTAGTGGCTGAAATTGTACAAATACAAAATTTGTTCTAAAACAAAATTCATAAAAAACAGGTGACCATACATTAAGAATAAATAAAAATCATTAATAAACACAAACACAATGACGCACTTAATGAGTTGTCATGCATATTTATGAGAATGATAAACAATAATGAGCAAAGTCTAGGGTGAGTATTGTAGCAAGCCACATTTACCCTCATGCCTTCCTACCCCTTCCCCTACTCTCCCCCCCCCCCTACCAGGAATTTGTCAGAACCTCGCTGGGGCCTACACCTGCCTCTGCCCCGCCGACTGGTTTGGGACCAACTGCCAGCTGGACGGGGACCAGTGCCAATCCAGCCCGTGCCAAAATGGCGGCACCTGCACGGATGCGATCCAGAGCTTCACCTGCCAGTGTCTCGCAGGATTCCAAGGTGAGGTGTGGATTGGCGGGATGAGACTCAACGGTTCTTCTGAGAAGGACTGTGGCGCTCTGAAAAGAGCTGTGCAGGTGCCCCCATTTTGGCAGGAGCCACACACTCTTTCTCAAACAAGATATGATACATACACACTGTACATGGTGTCACCTCAAACTTCCCACTTGGTCTAGATTACTTGCTTCCTCTTTTTGACATTCTAGTCTTCATTTAAGGAGTCTGTTTAAAAAGACTTTTGCATGTAAAGTTCTGGTGATTTAAACATCTTATTTTAGACTTCTGTTGTTGTTGTTTTTTAAGTGTGAAATAACCCAATTAACCCACCTGTGTTTAATTATACTGCTGGGAAAAAAAAAAAATCAGAACAGAAAAAGCATTCTTATGATTACTGGCGCCCCCACCCCAGCAAAAACTAGCCAATTCAGGGAAGGCCACCATCTAAGGGCTGATTATCTCAGATGGAAGAGCACTGGTATGCAAAGCCAGAGGTCTTTGGTTCAAATCCCTGTTTAGTCAAAGTTTTCTTTCTCAGTTTTTCATAGATTTTTTGGACTATTTTTTTTTCAAATTTCTTGTAAAAGTTTCCAGTCAATTTGACCTTGTTTTACTGATCTTTGTTGAGCAGGTTTGCAGTGTCAGATAAACATCGATGAGTGCAGCAGTAGCCCCTGTGTTAATGGTGCTACCTGCTTGGATGGAGTCAACACCTACGTGTGCATCTGTGCAGCCGGCTACACCGGTACCCACTGCGACTCTGAGCTGTTTGAGTGCGGCAGCAACCCTTGCCTGAATAGCGGCACGTGCCAGGACCTGGTGGCCGGGTACCAGTGCCTGTGTGCGGCCGGCTATGCAGGGGACCGGTGCCAGATCAACGTCAACGACTGCGTCACCAACCTCTGCCAGAATGGAGCCATCTGCCTGGATGGGCTCAACGAGTATTCCTGCCTGTGTGCTGAAGGATTTGAGGGCCAGTTCTGCCAGGTACTTGAGGCAGCAAAGGCATCTCCACTTGGCTCAATCTTGCTGCTGTTCTAGGGACTATCTTAAGGCTAAGTTCCTTGCTCTTCAGAGGTCATTGTGGCTTTTGTCAGGGGATTATCCACCCATGAAAAGGGTCCATTGTGTGTAGTCAAAGGAGCGTGTGTACGTGTACCACGTGTCTGAATTAATAGCTCTTGTGCTGATGGTCTTTGACCACAGACTAGCCTCCACTCCGTTAAGTGCTGATCCATGAAATGAATTCCAAGTTTACTGCAATAGCGCAGAATTCTGTGTTAAGCAGAGCCATGAAATTGTGCCCTGAGCTATCCAGCGCCTGCCCAACTAACTTTGATATGTATCGGGTTACCAGCAAAACAGATTACGTGGAATCCTAAAATGCTCATTAATCTTATTAATGTGTTATGCTTTCTGCCCAGACTAACATCAACGAGTGCGCAAGCAACCCGTGCCTCAATGATGGCGTCTGCGCGGACCGCTTCGGCGGCTTCTCCTGCACGTGCCAGGCGGGCTTCCAGGGGGCGCTCTGCGAGGTGGACGTGGACGACTGCGCGGGGGCGCCCTGCCTGAATGGCGCCACCTGCCAGGATGGGCCCAACAGCTTCGTCTGTCAGTGCACCAGCGGCTTTGCCGGGCCTCTGTGCACCGAGGACCTGAACGAGTGCGCCAGCGCGCCTTGCCTGAGAGAGGGCAGCGTCTGCCTGGATGGCGTGGACATGTTCACCTGCCTCTGCCCCGCCGGGTACCAGGGAGACCGGTGCCAGACCGAGATCCAGGAGTGCGCCAGCCAGCCGTGTGCCAACGGGGGTCGCTGCGTGGATCTGGTGGCCGGTTACCGGTGCGACTGCCAGCCGGGCTACGGTGGCTTCCACTGCGAGAACGACATCGACGAATGCGTCAGCTCACCGTGCACAAATGGAGGTGGGTTCGCCCTGCGCATCCTCATCATGCATTCGATCTCCACCCTATTTGTTTCATTGTTAATTTGGTTGGTTCGTGTTTGCATCATGATATAAATTTTACCTGGTTCCTTCCCCTACATGTAGCTCCTTCTAAATTCATCTTTGTCAATTTAGCTGGTTCCCCACCCCCTGCCTCATATCAATTTCTTTTGTCAATTTGGCTAGCTTCCTTCCCCTCATTCTTTTTTCAATGCAAAATTTGGTTGGTTCCCTTCTCTTCCAATTCATATTATTGTAGCTGGTTCCCTTGCCCCTCCTGCAGCCAATTTCACTAAACTTCAAACATTTTGTTGCGTAGCTTACGCAACAGTTCGCTGCCTTTGCTAAATGTTGCTGAAAAGAGTCATTGTGGCGCAAGACTTACGCAACAATTGTATGTTGCATAACTTACGCAACTTTTCTTTAAATTGGCTGCTGTTGTCTGTGTAATTTCCAATTTAATTGGTTCCCTTCCCCTCCAATTCATATCATTGGCATTTTTGCTGGTTCCCGTACCCCTCCTGCTCTCTGTGTAATTGCCAATTTGGTCGGTTCCCTTCTCCAGTTCACACTCATTGGCAGTTTAGCTGGTTCCTTTCCCACTCCTGCTGTCTGTAATTGCCAATTTGGTCGGTTCCCTTCTCCAGTTCACACTCATTGGCAATAATATTCAGCTGGTTCCCTTCCCACTCTTTCTGTCTGTGTAATTGCCAATTTCGTCGGTTCCCTTCCTTCTGTATATCCGATCATCCATTTGGCTGGCTCCTCCTTCCCATCTGTTCCAATGTAAATTGTTTTGGTTGGTTCCCCTCCGGATGCAGGCACGTGTGTGGACCTAGTGGCCGGCTACCGGTGTGACTGCCCGACCAGCTTCACCGGCTCGTCCTGCGCGGTCTCCCTGAATGCCTGCTCCTCGGCGCCCTGCAAGAACGGCGGCATCTGTGTGAACACCGGGGACGGCCTCTTCATCTGCCTCTGCCTGGTAGGCTTCACCAGTAAGCAGTGTGAGCAGGAGATGAACGAATGCCTGAGCAACCCGTGCGAAGCCGGAGGGACTTGCGTGGACGAGATCAACGGCTATCGGTGTCTGTGCATGGCTGGCTATCAAGGTACTGCAGTATATGTCCTTCCTTTTAGCTGTGTCCACGTAGGATTTATTATTTTTAATTGAGGTTCTGCCCTAACCTGATACGAAGTCAACAGTATATGCTCATTGCTTTGTCCGATTGCCTGGTGGTTTGTATCAGTGAGAAGGCAATTCAATAAGAGTTTGCCCTTACCCAACCTGCAGTTACCAGTGAATCCTTATTGCATGATTGCCTGGTGAGAATGCATCAGTGAGAATGCAGTTCAATGGGGGTTTGCCCTTACCCAACCTGCAGTTACCAGTGTATGCTCACTGCTTTGTCCGATTGCCTGTTGGTTTGTACCAGTGAGAAGGCAATTCAATGGGAGTTTGCCCTTACCCAACCTGCAGTTACCAGTGTATGCTCACTGCTTTGTCCGATTGCCTGGTGGTTTGTATCAGTGAGAATGCAGTTCAATGGGAGTTTGCCCTTACCCAACCTGCAGTTACCAGTGTATGCTCATTGCTTTGTCCGATTGCCTGGTGGTTTGTATCAGTGAGAATGCAGTTCAATGGGAGTTTGCCCTTACCCAACCTGCAGTTACCAGTGTATGCTCATTGCTTTGTCCGATTGCCTGGTGGTTTGCATCAGTGAGAAGGCAATTCAATAAGAGTTTGCCCTTACCCAACCAGCAGTTCACCAGTGTATCGTCATTGCACGATTGCCTGGTGAGAATGCATCAGTGAGAATGCAATTCAATGGGAGTTTGCCCTTACCCAACCTGCAGTTACCAGTGTAAGCTCATTGCTTTGTCCGATTGCCTTGTGATTTGCATCAGTGAGAATGCAGTTCAATGGGAGTTTGCCCTTACCCAACCTGCAGTTACCAGTGTAAGCTCATTGCTTTGTCCGATTGCCTGATGACATCAGTGAGAATGTAGTTCAATGGGAGTTTGCCCTTACCCAACCTGCAGTTACCAGTGTATGCGCATTGCTTTGTCCGATTGCCTTATTATTTACATCAGTGAGAATGTACTTCAATGGGAGTTTGCCCTTACTTGAAGTAATAACATTGTGTGCTTTTCCTGATTACCTGATGATTTTGTGTAGGTGAGAATGTAATTCAATAAGGGTTTACCTCCTTCCGATGTGTAGTTGATACTTTATAGCACTGTATGCTTATTGCTTTGCCCATTTCTGTATGTAACTCTCGGTCAAACTGGATTTTGGGTAGGAAACAACTGCCAGGATGACACAGACGAGTGTGCCTCGTCTCCGTGTGGCAGCAAAGGGGCTTGTCAGGACCGAGTCAACGGCTACGTCTGCGACTGCGACGCCAACGCTGCAGGCAGCCACTGCGAGATGCAGTCGGGCTGCCCGGACGGCAGCCCCTGCCGCAACGGCGCCGTCTGCACCGAGCACAACGGCGGACCCATCTGCATCTGCCTGGCTGGCTTCACCGGCCCGCTCTGTGAAGTCAACGTGGACGACTGCTCCAGCAATCCCTGCGGCCCGCAAGGTACGGTCCAAGATCTTCACCCTTCTCCACCCTCCCAGAACTAAGGTTGTTCGATATTTTGATATTCATCAATATCGCGATATATGGCCAGACATGTATTTATGACGTCATAAGTAAGCATCGAGTTGCTGAAAACCGTCTGGGATATCGTCTTTTTTGAATGAAATAACTTATTCTTAACCCTAACGCTTTGCACCTCCCCCAAGGGACACACTGTATACCGCAATTTACCACAGTGCCCACAGGGGTGTAGGCTCACATACCACAGGTCAACACAAAAACCCCGCTGTGGAATGTCCTGGTGCATGGCCCTTATCCTCCCCCAGGAAAAACCATGTGTGGTTAATTGTGGTTTCAATGCCGGTTAGGGTTAATACATCAACAAAAAATAGTTTCGTTTTGGCATATACTTTTAGAAAAGAGACCTGGGATAGTTGTTTTAAAATATTTTGTTCGTTGATAAATGAGGAGTTTAAGGGGGTTAAACAATTGGTAACTATGGCTTAAAGTTAGATGCATTTGCTACATATAGGTTTCCAGCAATCTTACAGTGTGTATTGAATAGAAATCCAGGTCACTACCTTGATTTCCGCTTACGCACCAGGTATCACGATAATATCGAATATCGCGATATATTCCTGACGATATATCAAAACCAAAAAATCCGGATATCAGCAAAGACAGTTGACTATTTTGTGAAGGCCCCTAACCCTTAGATACATTGTAGCTCAAGTGCTAGTACATTAAACTACAGGACCCCTGGTATCAGGGATGCTGCAGGAACTGGGTGCAGCTCAAGTTCACTCGAAACAAAGGTGAAGTTATTCATTGAGGTTTGCCCTGCTCGATGTGATAATCACTGAGTGCTCAGTGCTTTGCCCGATGCCTGATGAAAATTTTTCAGGCAGTTCGGGTGGGATTCGAACCTGCAACTCCAGCTGCAGACATCTTAACCACTTGACCACTGAGTTTGTGGATGTCGTGTGGCGGATCCGAATATTGTATAGCGGCGGGTACCGCGTTGCATCATACGGTAGATATAACATGAATAGCATATTGAAGGAATAGCAAGGTGAAGTTACTGTCTCCAAATTCTTCTTTGTAATTATTTTAGGGACATGCATTGATGGTGTCAATGGCTTTACGTGTGAATGTACACAAGGCTATGCCGGAGAGACATGCAGTGAGGTGAGTGAAAATACCAGTCTTTTCTAGCTTTGCTTTCATAAACCGTAAAAGCCACTTGAAAAACAGTAAGGCAATGACAAGCATGCTCAGTTTCAGCAGAACAGGAGGAGACCTACTGCCCACTGTGTTTGGCTTAATCTGAAGTTGTGGCAGCCCATGAAAAGTGTGAGAAACTGCTGATGGAAAATGATGCCATTGCCAATGTAAAGCAAACCACAGCCATGCTTTGTTTGACCACAAGTCATTTTGAAGTTGTTCTATTGATTCAACGGCCCCACAAATGTTTGACAATTTTGTGATGGGTAACTATAAACCAGTACGTTGTTTATACGATTTGCAGGTGGATGACACGTCTTATAGGGAAAAGCAGATTTATGCCAAATTGCCTGGTGAAATTGACTGCAAGACACAGAACTGCTTGTTCTATTCAGTCCATGGATGGTTGATTAATGACAATTGATGATCAGTGATTGATAGTTGATTAATGTTTTGACGATTTCTCATTGATTTTTGATGAATTTGAATTTGAATATATTGTTTGCCACACATATTAAAAGAAACATACATGGTTGAAATACATTGATCCTTGCTCTGCTAAGAAAATCAACAATGATATCATATTTATTTGATATATGATGGCAGATAGTCATCTGATTTACAATGTTTGCATTTTTGTGTGCAGTATGCGGACGTCTGTGATCCTAACCCGTGCAAGCACGGCAGCTACTGCTGTCAGATTGACGTGCCCAGTTGCCCGCCACTTGCGCCCGGCCAGCGCCAGTGCTTCTGTGTGGACGGCTTCAGTGGGAACCTGTGCGAGATAGAGATAGATGCCTGCGTGGTGGCCGTGGAGCCGCCCTGCCTGAACGGCGGCCAGTGCATCGACCTGCGGCAGGGCTACCGCTGCGTCTGCCAGACGGGCTTCACCGGCGACCGCTGCGAGAGCGACATCCCCTGCACACCAGATCCCTGCGCCAACGGGCTGTGCGAGGTGGTGGGCACCGGTTACCGCTGCTTCTGCCAGGCTGGCTGGACTGGTTCCCTGTGCGATGCCGAGATCACCGCATGCGACAGCCAGCCGTGTCTGAACGGCGGGGAATGCTCACCTGCGGGCGACCAGTATACGTGCAGCTGCGGAGCGTCCTTCACGGGCACCAACTGCGAGACGCGGGTCACGCCCTGCGACGTCATCCCCTGCATGAATGGTGGCCTGTGCCGCGTCATCAACGACGTCCAATTTGAGTGCCTGTGCCTAAACGGTTTCCGCGGTGATCGTTGCCAGACGGCCGTCTTGCCCTGCGACAGCGGGCCGTGCCGGAACGAGGGCGTCTGCGTAAACCAGGCCGCCTCCTTCATCTGCATCTGCCAGGCTGGGTTCACCGGCCACGATTGCAGTTTGCGCGTCCGTCCCTGCGACGTCCGGCCCTGCCTGGTGGGCATCTGCCAGAACGTCGACAACGACCGGGATTACGCCTGCACCTGCCCGGCCGGCTTCACCGGCCGGAACTGCGAGATCACCCTGCCACCGCCGCAGCCCTGCGACGGCCTTCCCTGTGCCAATGGCCTCTGCCAGAACCTCGACGACGACTCCTACCTCTGCCTCTGCGAGGACGGCTTCACAGGTCAGAACTGCGAGGCCACAGTCCCGCCGCCTTTGCCCTGCGATTCCGACCCCTGTCAGGGAAACGGCCTGTGCATTGACCAGGGCGACAGCTATGCATGCAGCTGTGCCGAGGGCCTGACCGGCCAGAATTGTGAGGCCACCCTGCCCCCGCCCACCTTGCCCTGCGACTCCAATCCCTGCCTTGCTGGCCGCTGCCTAGACACTGGCGACGCCTTCGCCTGCGTCTGCGACGACAACTTCACCGGCCGGAATTGCGAGACCACAATCCCGCCGCCGATGCTGCCGTGCGAGTCCAGTCCTTGCATTAACGGCCAGTGCTTTGACAGCGGCGATGCTTATACCTGTGTCTGCGATGAGAATTTCACCGGCCGCAATTGCGAGACCGCTTTGCGGCACTGCGATTCCCATCCTTGTGTTACAGGCCAGTGCTTTGACGATGCCAATTCATACGTGTGCATTTGCAGCGGTGATTTTACTGGCCAGAATTGTGAAAGCACTATCCCACCACCCCTACCATGTGATACAAACCCTTGTGTTACTGGCCAGTGTGTAAACGATGGCCAATCATATACTTGTATCTGTGGCAGTGAATTTACTGGCCAGAATTGTGAAAGCACTATCCCACCGCCCCTACCATGTGATACAAACCCTTGTGTTACTGGCCAGTGTGTAAATGATGGCCAGTCATACACTTGTATCTGTGGCAATGAATTTACTGGCCAGAATTGTGAAAGCACTATCCCACCGCCCCTACCATGTGATACAAACCCTTGTGTTACTGGCCAGTGTGTAAATGATGGCCAATCATATACTTGTATCTGTGGCAGTGAATTTACTGGCCAGAATTGTGAAAGCACTATCCCACCGCCCCTACCATGTGATACAAACCCTTGTGTTACTGGCCAGTGTGTAAACAATGGCCAATCATACACTTGTATCTGTGGCAGTGAATTTACTGGCCAGAATTGTGAAAGCACTATCCCACCGCCCCTGCCATGTGATACAAACCCTTGTGTTACTGGCCAGTGTGTAAATGATGGCCAGTCATACACTTGTATGTGTGGCAGTGAATTTACTGGCCAGAATTGTGAAAGCACTATCCCACCGTCCCTACCATGTGATACAAACCCTTGTGTAACTGGCCAGTGTGTAAATGATGGCCAGTCATACACTTGTATCTGTGGCAGTGAATTTACTGGCCAGAATTGTGAAAGCACTATCCCACCGCCCCTACCATGTGATACAAACCCTTGTGTAACTGGCCAGTGTGTAAATGATGGCCAGTCATACACTTGTATCTGTGGCAGTGAATTTACTGGCCAGAATTGTGAAAGCACTATCCCACCGCCCCTACCATGTGATACAAACCCTTGTGTTACTGGCCAGTGTGTAAATGATGGCCAGTCATACACTTGTATGTGTGGCAGTGAATTTACTGGCCAGAATTGTGAAAGCACTATCCCACCGCCCCTACCATGTGATACAAACCCTTGTGTAACTGGCCAGTGTGTAAATGATGGCCAGTCATACACTTGTATCTGTGGCAGTGAATTTACTGGCCAGAATTGTGAAAGCACTATCCCACCGCCCCTACCATGTGATACAAACCCTTGTGTTACTGGCCAGTGTGTAAACGATGGCCAATCATATACTTGTATCTGTGGCAGTGAATTTACTGGCCAGAATTGTGAAAGCACTATATCACCGCCCTTACCCTGTGACTCAAACCCATGCCTCAATGGCCAATGCCTTGACAGTGTGGACACCTACACCTGTGTCTGCGGCCAGAATTTCACTGGCCGCAACTGCGAGACGGCCATCCCTGGGCCGCAGCCTTGCGACTCCAACCCCTGCCTTAGCGGCCAGTGCCAGAACGTTGGCGGCAGTGCATATGCGTGCGTCTGCGGCCCGGATTTCACCGGCCCCAATTGCGGGGCCACCCTCCCGCCGCCCTTGCCCTGCGATTCCGACCCTTGCCTGAACGGCGGTCGTTGCCTGGACGACGACATCACCTACACGTGCATCTGCGGCCCCAATTTCGCCGGGCGCGACTGCCAGACCCCGCTGGACCCGCCCCGCCCCTGCGACTCCGCCCCCTGCCTGAACGGCGGTCGTTGCCTGGACGACGCCGACACCTTCACCTGCCTGTGCGAGGGGGCCTTCACCGGCCGGACCTGCGACACCCCCTTCCCCCTTGCCTGTAGCTCCGCCCCTTGCTCCAACAACGGCCAGTGTATGAACTTGGCCGATGGTGCTTACATGTGTGTCTGTGTGGATAGTTTTACAGGTGTGTAGTTAGCGCTTGCGCTTGGTTTTTTAAAAGTTTGGCATTGCATCTTTCATTTCTTCCTCAAATCTCAAAAAAAAAATTGTAAGGTCTTGGCATCTCAGTCCTACTGTAGCAGGATCTTTTTCAAAGCTAGGGCTTTTCTCAAAGAGGAAGGTACCTTCGAGAAAGGTCCCGCTTGGCTTTCTAATTGTTTAAGATGTGTGCACTTTTGCTCAATGAGGTCAATGAGCAGCCTTTCTTCTGTGACTGTGAGAAACTGTTGTATAGTGGTCTTACACTGTGCTTTTATAGTGGCATACTTGGCGCCTGTACACTGACTGGTCTTGTTACCAGACTTCTTTGCTGTGTCCCTGAATCATGGGCTTATATCTCCAGTTCTTTGGCTATGGCTTCCAGTAATGCACCCGTCTTGCTGCTGCCAATTCCCATAGACTCGTGCATTATTTCTAGCCATAGGCAACAGATTCTGATTGGCTATGACTTCCAATCATGCACAAGGTAATGGAAACACACCGGCTAGCTTGTGTTGTTTGTAGTCATAGCCAATGATTTCCAAATGAATGACCAAATCCATCGCCTACGGCTTTGAATTACACTTGAGCCTGTGGAACTCTGCTACTTGAAGGCTGGTTCCAATAGAGGTGTGTGTTATTTCCATCCATAGCCAATGAATGGCTTTACAATGGTATCTTGGCTGGAAGCTTGTGTTTATGAATTGACTTTTGTGTGTGTAACGTAGCAAGCTTTGGTGCTTAAGCAGCTCTATCTTATTGGCCTAAAAGTGCTTTTTTGTTGTTTCCGGCATTAAATGAGTGATGTTGTTTTAAAAGCGAGGGTATTTCAGAAGAGACGTTGGGGTTGAGGTTGACACAATTCTTTTTTTATATGTGCACAGGCCAGAACTGCGAGTCCCCCATACAGCCGTGCTCAAGCAATCCGTGCCAGAACGGACAATGCTTCAACATGGCCGATTCCTACCGCTGCGTCTGCGACGAGGGATTCACCGGCACCAACTGCGAGGGCGCTCTCACCGCCTGCGACAGCAACCCCTGCCAGAACGGTGCCTGCGTGGTCGTGCCCGGCGACTACCGGTGCTTCTGCTTGGCCGGGTTCACGGGGAAGGACTGCGACGTGGAACTGCCGCAGCCGTGCGACAGCAGCCCCTGTCTGAACGGCGGGCAGTGCAGCCAGCAGGGCAACGTCTACACCTGCGTCTGCCCCGAGGGTTACCTCGGCGACCGGTGCCAGACCGAGCCGGCCTGCGCCAGCGATCCCTGCCTGAATGGGGGCCAGTGCACCCGGCAGGGTACCGGTTATACCTGCTCCTGCGTGGACGACTACACGGGGTCCAACTGTCAGGTCCCACCGCCGACCCCCTGCGCCAGCCAGCCTTGCCTGAACAATGCCCAGTGTCTGGACCAGGCTGGTGCCTACGTCTGTACCTGCGTGGCTGGATTCACGGGAGTCAATTGCCAGACCCCGCCCCCGGCCCCTTGCGCCAGTGTGCCCTGCCTGAACAGCGGCCAGTGTCTGGAGCTGGGTGATGCCTACCTCTGCCTCTGTGTGGGTGGCTACACAGGCAGTGAGTGCCAGACTCCCCCGGCCAGGCCCTGTGCCAGCGATCCCTGTCTCAACGGCGGCGTTTGCGTGGAGCAGAACGACCTCTTCATCTGCCTGTGCATCAACGGGTACACGGGCACCGTCTGCGACGGCCCCCCGCCGAGACCGTGCTCGAGCGATCCGTGCCTGAACGGCGGGCAGTGCATCCAGCAGGGCGACGTCTACACCTGCATCTGCCCCGAGGGTTACCTCGGCGACCGCTGCCAGACCCAGCCGCCCTGCACCAGCGACCCCTGCCTGAACGGCGGCCAGTGCGTCGACCTTCCCGGCGCCTACCGCTGCGACTGCGAGCCGGGCTACACGGGCACCCACTGTGAGATCGCTCCGCCCTCCCCTTGCATCAGCGTGCCCTGCTTCAACGGCGGGCTGTGCGTGGGGCAGGGCACCGGCTACACTTGCCAGTGCGTCAATGGCTTCACCGGTTCCCACTGTGAGACGCCGCCGCCGACACCTTGCTCTAGCAGCCCCTGCTCAAACGGGGACTGCATAGAATCGTCCGACGGCTATGTCTGTCAGTGCAGCGATGGGTTCGTTGGTACCAACTGCGAGGCCACTGAATCGCCTCCCCTCCCCTGTGACAGCAACCCATGCCTAAACGGGGCCACCTGTGTCAGCCAATCCAGTAGTTACACCTGCCTGTGCCCCCAGGACTTCACCGGAGACAGGTGAAGTTCAAACCCAAACCAATGTGCACCAAGCCACTTTACAATGGCCACGACTTCAAATTATTATTTGAAAAATTTACAGGCAGCTTGGATGGTATTCAAAAAAGTCACCCACAATTGGCTACTGAGCCGGTTGAAGTCATGCATTGGATTTTTGAATTTGGATAGCAAAAGGTACTGCTGTCAATCAGAGATATGTGATTGGCTCTGCAAAACAAGAGTCATATTGTGATAAATTCATGTTCATGGATAAATACATGTTCAGAGATTTACATCTCAAAACCTCCTTTTTTCAAAATTTTTGATGGACAATCAAGTTTCCAATCAGCAAATTAAAGACACTTATGAAGCGAAATTGATTTTTGATTAATTTTGTTCACCCCTACAACTGTCAGTTGCCATGTGCATGGAAAAGGGCTGTGCAAAAAGCAACTTATTTAGGCAGAGCTTGTTGTCTCATATATCATGATGTTGTGGCAGGGAAAAGTATAAATCAATGAGGGTTTGCCCATTCTAAATTGTCAGCTATAATGTTAAGTAGGGCAAACCCTCATTGAATTTTTTCCCGAATGAAATGGGAAGATTTTGTATCCTCATGCAGTAGGAGTTAGTAGTAGTTGCTGACAGTTTTTTTGTTTTATTTCGTTGGTCCCAAGGTGTGAGGGAATAGACAGCAATCCATGCAGCAATGTAACCTGCTTGAATAGCGGCCGTTGCATCGTGGAGCAGGCGGGTGGCTATAGCTGCCAGTGCCAGGCTGGCTTCACCGGTACCCTGTGCCAGGACACCGTCACAGCCTGCGGACCAGATGTCTGCCAGAATGACGGCACATGCTTGGAGGATTTCTTAGGTTGGGCTGCCTAACCCTTGACCTCAACCCCCCCCCCCCCACCACCATACCCACTCTGGTTCTCTTGCACCAGAAGGTTCAATGAAACCTAATTAACAATTCTGACAAGGCAACATATACGATGACACTTCTGACTTCAACAGACTTACTGCTAGGATTTCAATTCTGCCTTTGAGGAAGGTGCTGTTAGGATTGATCAGATTGAGTAAGACACTGCTTGAATTCTCCCTTTGAAAACAATTGTACCTTAGAGTAAAGGTCCTGGTAGAATCACAATTGTACCTTTGAGTAAGGTCGTGATTGAATCACATTTAAACTTTCTAGAACAGTCCTGCTACAATTGCAGTTTTGCCATTGAGAAAGTTCCTGCAAGGATTGCATTTCTGATTTTGAGTTAAGGTCCTGCTAGGATCGAGCTGTCAGTTTCTATGCAAGCCTCCACCAAGCCATAATTATGAACTTGGCTGCGGTTTGTTGGACTTTTGTCATGAGATTCCCGCATTGGTCAAGGTACAGTAGAAGAGGACAGGGCCTGATTTACATAATTATGGTGATGACAATGCACAAGCCTGACATCATTTGTTTTTGTGTCGGTAGGTCCGTTCTGCTTCTGCCAACCCGACTACTTTGGCTTCTGGTGTGAGCTGACCAATGGGCCCTGTTACCCGGACAACCCTTGCCAAAATGGCTACTGCTGGGTGGAGACTGGAATGGTACGTGAGAATCTTGGAGTCTATTTTAAATGCAGAGGAAACTGACCAGAAGATTTGTGTGAGCAATTTAATCAGAAAAGCTTAGTAACTTTGACTGGACATTGGATTTATAGCGGCGGGTAACGCATTGCATCATAGATATGTCATAATGTTTTGCATCAAGGAGAATGTAAATCAACGAGGTTTTGCACTTGCTCGACGTGATAAACACCGAGTGCTCAGTGCTTTGCCCGGTGCCTGATACAAATTTTTCAAGCAGCTCGGTACCCGCCTCTCCTCGACGCAAACATCATGACATATGTAGTATACTTTTAATAGAATTTGTTTTGAGTATTTTCCTGCTTTATGTGCATTTCACTATTTATGGGATCCGCCTGGGTTTGGCATGGGGTGGCACATTTTAGAAATGTATATCTATAAGGGGATCTTATAGATAGGGGATCCTCAAAAAAGCAGAGCTTGTCGAGTAAGGATCCTCTTAACAAGAATTAATCCCTACCCTAGAACTAATTCCTCCCTTTGATCTCTCCCTACCAGCTTTACTCTTTGTCCTTTGTTTCTCATCCGTGTCCTATTCACTCTTCCCCCCTCCGTCGTGTACATGTATCTGTGTTGTCCTTGTCATTCTGCCTCTGAGAAAGCTCCTGCTAGGATCGAAATGTCAGGTCCACGAAATTTTGAGATTTGCATTTTGGTAATTTTTTAGTCAGTAAGCAGTTTGCAACATTTTTGGATATCTCTTTAAGAATTCATATAACCTCAACATTTTGTGATAGAGCCATAGGTCATGTAGGTAAGAGTCTATTTCCTTGACATGTGTCTTACAAACATTAATATAACCATTTAATTTATAAAATTGAGTTTGATTTTGCAGAGCTCTAATCAATGTCAACTCTTTTTGGTGCCCTCTGGGCACCAGATGAGTTTGTCATGGTATTGTGGTAACACGCTTTCAGTGGTTCCCTGCACTTTCCACCCTTATCCCCCCTAAAACCGTATCCAGGCTCGTTGCCAGTGCCCAAGTGACTTCACCGGACCCTTCTGCTCGGTGCCCGTCCAGAAATGCCCGGACGACTACTGCTTCAATAATGCAAACTGCATTGTGGACAGCGCAGGCAACCGGGAATGCAAGTAAGGAGAAATCGGCCAAACATCTGGATCTAGATTGACACAATCGATCTAGATTGACTGAATCGATCTAGATTGACTGAAGCGATCTGGATTTACTGAATCGATCTAGATTGACTGAATCGATCTAGATTGACCGAATCGATCTAGATTGACTGAATCGATCTAGATTGACCGAATCGTTCTAGATTGACTGAATCGATCTGGATTGACTGAATCGATCTGGATTGACCGAATCGATCTAGATTGACCGAATCGATCTAGATTGACTGAAGCGATCTAGATTGACTGAATCGATCTAGATTTACTGAATCGATCTAGATTGACGGAATCGATCTAGATTGACTGAATCGATCTAGATTGACTGAATCGATCTAGATTGACTGAATCGATCTAGATTGACTGAATCGATCTAGATTGACGGAATCGATCTAGATTGACTGAATCGATCTAGATTGACTGAATCGATCTAGATTGACTGAATCGATCTAGATTGACTGAATCGATCTAGATTGACTGAATCGATCTAGATTGACTGAATCGATCTAGATTGACTGAATTGATCTAGATTGACTGAATCGATCTAGATTGACTGAATCGATCTAGATTGACTGAATCGATCTAGATTGACTGAATCGATCTAGATTGACTGAATCGATCTTGATTGACTGAATCGATCTAGATTGACTGAATCGGTCTAGATTGACTGAATCGATCTAGATTGACTGAATCGATCTAGATTGACTGAATCGATCTAGATTGACTGAATCGATCTAGATTGCAGGGAGACATATAAACAAGCGTGGCACTTCTTGTCAATCAGAGCGCGAGCGGTGCATTATGGGATTAAGAAAAGAAATGGCCGATTCAGCAGAGCGTTCCCACACACATCGTGTCGCAAAAATCCCCGTGATTATTTGGAAAAGTCTCACTAATCTTGTATTCCAAATTGTGATTCAAATCCCACTAATAATTATGTTGATTGTGTCCACATAAAAGATGAAGTGGAGTTTGAGTGGAGATTAAGCTTGGGCGGTTCTCTTAGTTCCAAGTGGAACCACGGTTCCACTTTTTTGAGGAATCAGGTACCCGCCTTGGACGGTTCCCACTTCACAGGCGCCAATTCCTTTTTCTGTACTTGACGCTCACTCAACAAACGCACAGTGGCCTGGCCCCAAATATGAATAACATTTGTACTTGTTCAGTCCGCACGTAACAAAACTGCATGTATTAGCTGTGGTGATGTACACAATAGACAGACATCGCGTTTGATACAGTAGTCTCCTAGATACCGGTACATGGCCTTATTGAACCCAGATCCATTGCTTTGATCTCTGTTACCATAGATGACCTCAACCTGTATTTTATATACTTAAATACAAATGTTATCCAAATCTACTACTTTAACCCTGTTACCATGGGTATTACCCAGTTCTTTTGTTTAAAGCCCCTACACAACATTGGTAAGATTGAAAAACAGAAATGTTCACAGATTTACATGAAACTTATACAGTTTGGAGATCGTTATGGTAGAAACATCGCACTGAAATACCGTATTTCTGTCTGAAATGCTGTTTTTTTGGAGAATAAAGAAATAGTTTACGTCTCACCCAGAGATCTAAATTATTTTTCAGAACAGTACATTAAATGCTGCTTTTTTTGCAAAACAAATGAAGCGGTTTTCACTATTTTCTTGAGACTCGGTTGGCAGATTGAGCTGAAATTTCCACAGGCGTGCTACTTCATGCATATGTTGGATCAGACAACGTATGGATGCTATTCTTTGACCTCAACCAATGTTGTGTTATCCCTTTAAATACCAATGTTATCAAAATCAACTACTTTAACCCTGTTACCATGGGTATTACCCAGGCCTTTTGTTTAACTTCAGGGTATATTAATGCTATCCGTTGCCATTGCTTTGACATCTGTTACTACGGATACGACCTCCATCACCTTTTTGTGTTTTGGTTCTCTAGATGCCCTCCTTCGTATATCGGTGAGCGGTGCGAGTACGTTGACCCCTGCAACTCACAGCCGTGCCAGAACAGCGCCACCTGTCGTTCCACCAGCACCGTCAGCGGCGCTGTCACCAGCGTTGTCTTCACCTGCGACTGCCCGGTGGGCTTCACGGGCGTGTTCTGCGAGATGGTGGGCCCGGCGTGTGTCAACCAGACTTGCCAGAACGGCGGCCGCTGTGTGCCCAATGCCGACGGCTCTCACTCCTGCTACTGCGTACCAGGTGGGTGAGCATTGGTACAGTGTAGGCCCTGGGCTAAATGCCACACAGCCTTGGGCCCAAACCAAATATATCTCAGTCTCTGGTCAGACCAAAGTTGCAGAATTGATGCGGCAATGCGGGGTTCCCACACACACCGCGTCGCAAATGAATGCGATTATTTGAAAAAGTCTCACTCTTAGTGGAGTCCGAATCGCGATTCAAATCCCACTAATAATCCTGTTTACTGTGTCCACACACGGCAAAAAAATTGGAGTTTGAATTGCAATTCAAATCGCAGTCCAAGTAATTGTGGTTTTTTGTGTGTAGTGGGAACGGCCCTAATGGCATTTTTTTTTATAATTATAGCAATTTACGTTTTGTACACTAGGACAGTAGGGGCTTCAGCATGAACACTATGTACTGTGAGTGGTCAGGCGGTTGTGGGTCAAAGTGAACTCTTTAAGATAATATTTAAGATAAAATGCAGTGGGTTGTGTATTAAGTGATCTGGTCTTGTCCCCGTCTTCTCATAAGGGTTTGTGGGTGCTGAGTGTGAGGATAACATCAACGAGTGCCTGACTAGCCAGTGCCAGAACGGAGCCACGTGTCGGGACCAAGTCAATGGATACACGTGAGTTCTATTGTCAGACTGCACTCTCTGAATCAAAGTCACAAAGCTCCACCCATGGAGGGAGTTCCCCACTCCCCTAGTGACGGGCTGAGTGCACACTGCCTAGGTTGCTGGCTCTCCTCATATTCACACATTCTTCAAAAGAGAAAATTGCACATGCTGTCACTGCGTTTGTTCTTGTTGTGCACTGAACTTTTTGTGGTAAAACCGAGACAATGGGAACTTTTCCAATTTTAAGTCCAGTGTGGACAGCCTGGGACATTTTTCTTCTCGGTAATAATTCTCCCGTGTCCAGCGGTTACTGGTATTTCAGGAAAAGTTACCTTGTCACTTTTCCCGAGACAATAAGTGCAGTGCAGACAGTGCGTGCAGCCGAGTACATGTAGGTAAAAGTGGCACATGGGAAAGTGTACATCGGGCCCTGCATTCAGCCGTGGGAGCGAGATCATACTGCACAGGCCACCACACGTGCATTTTGCATTGTTTTGAGTCATTATACTGCCAGCAGTGGCTGTTGTTACGGCAGTCGTTCGTGTGGTTCCCTGACTTCACAGTATTTGTCAGGATGTTTAGCTCTTGGAACCAGACTATCAGCTAATAGACTGGTTCAACCAGCCTGCAATGCTGACGAAATACAATCAAGTCAGGGAACCACACGGACGACTGCCGTAACAACAGCCACTGTGTATACTGCCAGCTTGGTAACTTTAGACACTGGAAAATTCTACCGAGACTGGTAGAAATTACTTCTACCACGGTCTAAGTTAAATTTTCCATGCAGTGTCTATAGTCCAAGTGCAGACAGTGGTTACATTTGATCATTTTACATTTTACCATCGTCTCGGTAAATCTTTCCCCCAACAAAGTCCAGTGTAGACATTGCTTAGGTGTCCAAGTCAATCTCTTCGAGGTACCGACACTGTTCAGGACCACACTCATACATAGTCTCACTGCAATCATTCTATAAGAGTAGGGTTTCTACCCAATCCTGTGAATTTGGGAAAAACCTGAAAAAAGGGATTGTCTAGTTTCTCTATTATGTTGTCTGTTTCGTAAATAAGAATGTCATTGTGTCAGTGCAAGAACATTGTACATATGTTGTGTTTCTCATTAATTTTGACCTCTTTTTGTCTAAAATAACAAAGCAGCAATAGAAATTACAATACAATGACCATGTTTTTGATAGTTTTTGTCTTCAAACTTTAATATGATAAATTTTACAGTAATATGCTTACTATATGAAACTGCTTACTGAAATGACCAAAATGTGAATATCAAAAATTAGGAGGGCCTGATGTGTCAATGCTAGCAAGCCTAGCAGGACCTTTTCTCCGCCTTTGAGAAAGGTCCTGCTAGGATAGAAACATCGGGACCTCCTAATTTTGGACAATAACATTTAGTTTAAGAACACAGAATTTGAAGACCCCAGGCAACCCTATTTGTACATTTTTCTCAAACAAAACCGGAGATGCATTTGTTCTCAAACGACAATGTGGTGTTCAGCACCCAGTACAGTGTTAATTTTTTTTTTATTCTCTTCCACATATTGTCACCAGTTGTGAGTGTGCAACCGGTTTCACTGGTCCCTTTTGCCAGAGTCCTGACCCTTGCCTGCCCTCCCCCTGCCTGAATGGAGGCGTCTGCCAGGGCACCCCTAACCCGGCCTATGGAACGGCCCACACCTGCGTCTGCCCGGCCAGCTACCTGGGCCGCAACTGTGAGGAGAGGGACTTCTGTGCCACGCAGCCCTGCCCAGCGGGGGTTCCCTGCTCAAATGCCGGGGAGACGTTTGTCTGCAATTTCTGCTCAGGTGAGAATGACCCAGATGGGTGGTTATGTGTGTGTGTCCTCAGATGGGGATGCAGTATGAAGGATTCGACCCAAAATCCTATGGAATATCAAGGATTTTGACAAATTTATCTAAATGACTTTTGGAAATAGATTGGTAAATTCAAATTACCTTAAAGGTCAAACAAATAAAGGAAAATTGACTGGGAGCTTTTTTAACAAATGTTGACTGAACCAGGTGTTTGAACCCATATTTGTGCATACTAGCGCTCTTACCATCTGAGCTATCCGGCCCTTAGATGGTGGGGGTGATCCCTGGAGATGTACGACAGTTAATGGGTGAATGCTTCTGACTGGCGCCCCCACCCCCACAAAAGCTAGTTGACTATTTGGGAAGACCACAATCTAAGGGCTGGATAGCTCAGATGGTAAGAGTGCTGGTATGCAAAAACATGGGTTCAAACACCTGGTTCAGTCAAAATTTGTTTCAAAGCTCCCAGTAAATTTTCCTTTATTTGTTTGACTTTTGAAAAAATTTCATGAAAGAAATGGAGGAACAATTGACTGGCAGCTTTGGCAAAATTTTCTCTGCCATTTTAACCATTTTAATGGATTTTGTAGATTTTTAGGAAATTTTGATGGAATATGGTGGATTTTGACAGGTTTGATAGATAAGGGTGATTCTAACCATTTTCATGCAGTATGGAGGCTTTGGATGGATAATAAAAGATTTTTTTCAAAACAACAAAGGAAAATAATACTGACTGGAATACTTTGTATAATTTGCAACAACAAGGAAATGGACTTGCAGGGGACTTGAACCATAGACATTCAATTTAACATATCAGTGCTCTTACAGCCTGAGATATCCAGCCCCATAACAATGGAAGACAAAGTTGAATGATGCTCACAAATGTTCATTGAATGTTAGTGATTTTACAATTTTTTCAAAGAATATGACAATTTTGATGGAGTATGACAAAAACAATTTATGAAGGATAATTTTGTGACCAATTTTGGTAGAGTATGACCATTTTTCATGAAGGATGTCGCAAATTTGTTTGATGGAATATGAAGAGTGTTTACAAGATTCTGAAGGGATCTGATGGATTTTTGAATGATTCTATCTGACTGTTGCCCTTCTTTGCTCAGCTGCTCCGTGCTCCAACGGTGCCATGTGCGCCAATGACATCTCGGCGGCTCAGGGCTTCATCTGCATCTGCCCCGCTGGCTTCGTGGGATCCCTGTGCGGCACGGACATAGACGAGTGTGCCATCAATCCATGCCTGCAAGGCGCTACCTGCACCGACCTGGTGAGTGAGACAGCGCCCTCTGATGTCTGCCTATGACCAGGCAGGAAATTTTTGTTTTTGCTTAGATTGATACTAGTACCCATAAGATTATAGACTTTTGAAAGGTACTGATAGGGACATTTCAAAGAGTGAAGAGAAAGGTTCTGCTGGGATCAAAATGTCAGGCCCTCCTAGTTGGTATCAGATTTGCATTTTGGTCATTTCAGTGAGCTGTAGGTAGTTTGCAAAATTGTCGTATGTTACTCTCAGTAAAGAGTGAAACTAGGACTAGAATGTCAAGCTCTCAAGATTTGCAATGTGGTCAATAGAGTCAATATTGAGCAGTGTGCAACACTTTTGAATCTTAGTTAAGGAACAATGGAGACAATTTGACTTGACAGGGATTTGAACCCGGGCCTTTTGTTCATTGTATTAGTGCTCTACCACCTGAGCTGCCTGGCCCTTAGGCATTGAGTCTTTGGCAAACTATCATTGTAGGGGTTCACCACATGAACCTGGCCTACTCAGTGGTCTATTGGTTATTAGGCGACTGCATTAGAAAGAAGGAGTCACATGTTCAAATCCTTCCCAACCTGCCCCTTTTTTTATTTTTTTTACATTTTTTTTTTTGGGGGGGGAGGTGGGTTATTTTTAAAACAGGCAAATCAGGCAGGGCAATGGTATACATCGCTAAACACACATTGGTCATGGCAAACCATTGAATTACATTCTCACTGATGCAAGTCACCAGGCGATTTGGCAATTCACTGAGTATACAGTGCTAACTACACATTGGGGTAGGACAATCCACCATTTAATTACATTCTCAGTAGTGCAAATCACCAGGCAATTGGGCAAAGTAGTTAGTATACAGTGCTAAACACACATTGGTCATGGCAAACCATCATTGAATTACATTCTCACCGATGCAGGTCAACAGGCAATTGGGTATTGAGTATACAGTGCTAACTACACATTGGGGTAGGACAATCCACCATTTAATTACATTCTCAGTAGTGCAAATCACCAGGCAATTGGGCAAAGTAGTTAGTATACAGTGCTAACCACACATTGGTCATGGCAAACCATCATTGAATTACATTCTCACCGATGCAGGTCAACAGGCAATTGGGTATTGAGTATACAGTGCTAACTACACATTGGGGTAGTTCAAACTACAAAGTAACCATCATTTAATTACATTCTCAGTAGTGCAAATCACCCAGCAAAGCATTAAGCACACAGTGCTAATTACATGTATAGCTCAGTTAGGGCAAAGCCTCACTGAATTATGCTTTCACAGTCGCAAGTCCCCCATTTGACTGGATTTGCAACCAACCCTTTTCCCTTCCAGGTGAATGGTTTCCGCTGCAATTGCCCCGCCCCCTACTTTGGGGATCGGTGCGAGGGCAGCATTTGCGTTGGTGTCCAGTGCGCTGCGGGGGCGCCCTGCCTTCCATTGACAGTAACCGAGTTCGCTTGTCTTTGCCCGTTTGGCACAACTGGAGATCTTTGTACTGAGAGTGAGTTCTTGTCTTCTCCAACACTTCCAGAGCCCTTCAAATGAATCCTAATACTGTACTCACACAATGGACCCGTCGTTGTACCCATTCATGGTCAGAGCTGTGGCTACATCACTATTCATCTTGTACACAGTGTGCCATTCAGTGTACCCATTCACTGTCACAGCTGTGAATACAATAAGCCTATTCAGCTTGTACACAGTGATCCATTCAGTGCACATTATTCACAGTCACAGCTGTGAATAAGATGTCCCTATTCAGCTTGTACACGATGGATCATTCAGCGTACCCATTCACAGTCACAGAGCTGTGAATGAGATGTCCCTATTCAGCTTGTACACAATGGATCATTCAGCGTAGCCATTCACAGTCACAGAGCTGTGAATAAGATGTCCCTATTCAGCTTGTACACTATGGATCATTCAGTGTAAGTCAGCTGTGGATGCAATGGCCCTATTCAGCTTGTACACAATATGCCGTTCAGTATACCATTGTCACATTGTGCTGCTTTTCTGTATTAAATGTAAATGGCCTATATTCAATTCTTCAAATTTCCAGGTACAGCCATAGTGGTGCCATCCTTTGGACAGTCCAGCCACATGCTCTACAGCCATACATTTGCAGAGATGGCTACCATTGTCCTGTCAGTCAGAGCGTCCAGTCCCAGCGGCCTGATGCTCTACTCAGTCCCTGAGCTTGCAGGAGGTATCTCTTGACTGCCTGGCCTTCCCTATTCCAACTCCTACCCTCATCTCATCTCCCTACTCCCCCTCCCCACAATGTAGACCAATTTGACTCAACCCCACTATCAAAGAGCAGCTTAACCACGCCAGGCCCTCCGAATCCGGGCACCACTATTGTCCACATTTTAAACAAAGACTCTTTTCAGCTTAGAACAAATCAATACGAATCAGTACAAAGACCAATTTTGACACAAGTTGCCACAAGAATTGCAGGATTAGCGGCAACAATTGCGCTATTGTGGGACCTTAACTGTGGATGATCGAGGTATCATGCGCTGTCGCTGAAAGCACGCGGGGGACATTGTGTTGGCATGCCACACAGCCCAACGGTCGTCGCCTCGTCGGTTAGGCAGTGGAATTCCACCCACATTCTTGACCGCAATCTGTACGCTTGGTTTTGGCCGACCTACTCGAAGATTTGACTGCCTGCCGTGGAGGCTAGTCTGTGGTCAGGGTCTGGTCCAGTCTAATCATGCTGTTTTAATAGTTGTCTACAGTGGAACATCGGGGTGTTTTTTCCTCTCATAAATTGTTTGCTTTTTCAAAGTCAGTTTTCTTTCTCTGTGTTTGAAAAAAAAACCATGTTGTTGCTCCTTTGCTCTAGGATACCTGGCTGTGTTGCTTAGCAGCGGTCGCATCATTGTAAGTGTCCGGTCGGCGAGCGGGGGAGAGCAGTTGCTAGCCAGCCAGCAGGCCGACTACGCCGACGATGCCTTCCACGTCCTCCAACTGCAGCTGAGTCAGCAGAGCCTGCAGCTTGTCGTCGACGGCAACGATGCCTCGTCGCTGGACATCGCCGAGGGCCTGGTTGCCGGGAGCTACCGCGTCTATCTGGGAGGGATACCCCAGGTTTGTTGCTTGTGGAAACTTCTCGTAAATCACAACTTGCAATATAGAGACTTATGTCCAATATCATGAAACCTGTTTAAATTGTAAAAAAAAATTGGACTTAGTGCACAAGCTTTGACACTGTGCACTCATCGCTTAACATTTCTTTGTTATTCCTCAGGAATTTTTTTTAATTTTATTTTTTAAATGAAAAAGGAAAACTAACAGAAATTGTAAACATTATAAACAATTTATTGAAACAGCCAAAACAAAAAGACTGGACTGGGACATCTGAATGCAAGACCTTGAGCTTAACCACTTTACTATGCATACAAGAGTACACTATGCATACAAGAGTACACTATGCATACAAGAGCACACTATGCATACAAGAGCACACTATGCATACAAAAGTAGACTATGCATACAAGAGTACACTATGCATACGAGAGTACACTATGCATACGAGAGTACACTATGCATACGAGAGTACACTATGCATACAAGAGTACACTATGCATACAAGAGTACACTATGCATACAAGAGTGCACTATGCATACAAGAGTACACTATGCATACAAGAGAACACTATGCATACAAGAGTACACTATGCATACAAGAGTACACTATGCATACAAGAGTGCACTATGCATACAAGAGTGCACTATGCATACAAGAGTACACTATGCATACAAGAGTACACTATGCATACAAGAGTACACTATGCATACAAGAGTACACTATGCATACAAGCGAGTCACACCCGTTACAGTTTATGTGGCTTTTTTCATGGTACATACTAGGGCTTTTCACACTATGAAAAATCTCCGCGTTGAACACGGGTCGGACCCGTGTGGAAATGACTGACCTTTTCACACTACAACATTTCAACACGGGTCGGACCCGTGTAGAGCACTCAACCCGTGTTGAAACCAACCCTGCTCGGGAGGTGGGTTGAGAGCTTTCGACCTGTGTTGAAAATATCAACACGTGTTGAAAGCCGTAGTGTGAACGTCTCCGGGTTGAGTTTGACCCGTGTTGGGAGACGGCCGAGTGCGCATGCGTGGCAGCGCCACACTGTAGATATTGTACTGTGCAAAGAACAAACATGCCAAATTTTGTTGTTGCTTGCATGGACGTACGTATATTTATACATGTACATACGTGGTTGCATGGGGTTGCACAGGCAGTGCTGCCTCGAGTTCAGTACAGGCACAAGAAACATAACAACTTCTCTGGCTGTAGGCACATACATGTAATTTGCTTGTCTTGAAGCAATATCCCTGTCATTATCGGAATGGAAAAAGGTGTATTTTACAAGAATGAATATGAGAAGCTGGGTGAGATCGGCAAAAAAACAGGTCCCTAACAAAGTCGTCAGCGATGCACTGTACTAGGATGTCGACTTCGCGTGCGTGCATGTGTCGGCAGAAAATTCGAGAAGTCATCGATTTTACTAAGGAGTAAGGGGGATACAAATGATAAAACTATTGTACTTAAAACTCAACGTTGTAATCTTCTTTAATCAAACAGTTAGTGGCAACAAATAAACAATAGCCACTGCGTCACAGAAAATAAACGAGGCGCTGGCGGCTGCCGGATTCGAGAAGTCAGCAATACAGTGCCGTGACGCGCCGCAATGCATTATGGGGGTTTTCAGATTGGATCCGTGTTGAAAGTTTGATGCCGTGTGTAGTGTGAAACGGTCACGCATTACACGGGTCAAAACATTACACGGGTTGAGGAAATGCCGGTGTGGCGTTGCGTAGTGTGAAGAGATTATTTTAGCATAGTTTGACAGTACCACTGTTACTTTTGCACAGTGCCACCCGAGCTGCCTGAATTTTTTCCATCAGGCATCGGGCTATAAGCACTGAACACTGATTACATCAAGCAGGGCAAATCCTCATTGAATCACAGCATTACTGTATACAATTATTAACGTTTTGTATGAATGTCGCCCAACACAAGGCCCCGAAAGGCCACTCAAGGTGAGGGCTAAAGAAAATAGTGAGGAAAAGTACCAGGAGCATGATAGATCAGGAGGAAGAAAGATGAGTGTTTACGTTTCGTTTGAATTCAGACTATTTGAAAAATTGGCAAAGAAAACCGGGACTTGAACCCGAGACCTCTGGACTAACGTACCAGTGCTCTTCCATCTGAGCTATCCAGCCTTTAGACGGTGGCCTCCCAGATAGTCGACTAGTCTTTGCTTCTGACTGACGCCCCACCCCGGCAAAGATTAGTTGACTATTTGGGAGGCCACCATCTAAGGGCTGGATAGCTCAGATGGAAGAGCACTGGTACGTTAGTCCTGAGGTCTCGGGTTCAAGTTCAGGTCCGGTCAAAGTTTTCTTTGCCAATTTTTCAAATTCTTCAAAAGTTCCCAGTGATTTTTACCTTCGTTTGTTTGAATTTAATTCAGACAAGTTATTAGAGAGGGGGAAACAGGTTGCAGGAAGAGAATTCCATAGTGCAGCAGTGCGTGGGAAGAAGCTTGAAGAGTACCGCTTAGTATTGGCTTTAGGTGCCATAACTAACTATTGCATTCTTTTCGCCCCAAATATGACACACATTCTGTCTGGTCATTAATGTCTCCAGGAGATTGTGGCTCCACCGATCATTCAGACGCGTCACTTTAACGGCTGTGTCCGTGACCTACAGCTGGACAGCAGGTCAGTGGATCTTACCGCTGACTTTGTGCAGGCGGTCAGAGTGGACAACTGCTTCATCCCCGTCTGCGAGCTCGTGGACTGCAGCGGTCGGGGCACCTGCACAGAACTGGTAAAGAACGATCATCCGAATCAGAATTGGTTGTTGATAGCGACGATCACTTCGAATCCGCCACACGACCTCGACCAGCTCGGTGGTCAAGGGGTTAAGACGTCTGCACTAGAAAGCGGGTAGAGTCACGGCTTCGAATCCCGCCCGAGGTGACTGAAAAATCAGGCATTGGGCAAAGCACTGGGCACTCAGTGCTTATCACGTCGAGCAGGGAAACCCACATTGAATTACATTCTCCGCAAACGCAAACATCATGTTATATCTATGACGATCAGTTTGAAACCAAATAGCTTGTGATCCATTTTGGTCAGAAGGCCTGGACTTTGCCATATTGGATGGAAATCTGGGAGGGGAAGTAGTTTGCTTGGCGGAGAGTGCCAGTCAGAAGCAGTAAGCTATTCATTGCTGTATATTGCTAGAGATCTCACACCCCATTTTCATTCTGATACAAACCACTCAGCAGTTTGGGGATCACAAGGGAGTCTATGGCAGCTTTTGAAAACTTGAATTTCTAACACACAAATGAAAGGAAACATCTGCTAAATGTTTACATTGCATACATATTTCATATGTCTGACCTTCTATGAAAAGGACGGTTAGAAATGACAGTGGAATATTCGGAGAAACCTTTTTTCAGAATCTGTTGGGGTGTTTTCTTCTCTTCAGAGTGGCGGTGACTATGCCTGCAGCTGCTTGGCTGGTTACAGCGGCAAGGACTGCCAAGATGCTGTCTGCACCGAAATGGCTTGCCAGCATGGGGGCACTTGCATGGTGCTACAGGATGGCATCACCTGCAGGTGCCCACTGGGATACGCTGGGCCTGTCTGTGAAACTGGTAAGCCGGTGGTTAGTGGGGCTTTCTCTGTGTCTGTCTCTCATATTATTGAGGGGGAAGATCATAGAGGGGGGAGATCATATAGGAAGGCCATGGAGGGGGAGACCATAGAGGAAGAAGGTCATGGAGGGGGAGACCATAGAGAAAGAAGGTCATAGAGGAAGAAGGTTATAGAGAGGGAAGATCAAAGAGGAGGAAGATCATAGAGGGGGAAGATCAAAGAGGAAGAAGGTCATAGAGGAAGATCATAGAGGGGGAAGATCATAGGGGAAGATCAAAGAGGAGGAAGATCATAGATGGGGATGATCATAGAGGGGGAAGATCATATAGGAAGGTCATAGAGGGGATGATCATAGAGG
This sequence comes from Luidia sarsii, assembly GCA_949987565.1. Classification (NCBI taxonomy): domain Eukaryota; kingdom Metazoa; phylum Echinodermata; class Asteroidea; order Paxillosida; family Luidiidae; genus Luidia; species Luidia sarsii. Next base: position 5,601,829 of record OX465113.1, read on the forward strand.
TGAACACCATAGAGGAAGAAGGTCATAGAGGGGGAAGATCAAAGAGGATGGAGATCATAGAGGGAGAAAATGAATGAGGGAAAAGAGATCTACGAGGGTAAGATCAAAGAGGGGAAAGGTCATAGGTGAAGTTCATAAAGAGGGACGACCATAGAGGAAAAAGATCGAAGAATGGAAATATCAAAGAGGGGAAATATGAAAGTGGGTAGAGGTCAAAGGTGAAGTTCATAGAGGGGGAAGACCACAGAGGGAGAGGATCATTGAGGAGAAAGATAAAGGAGGGGATAAGTCATAGGTGAAGTCCATAGATGGGGGCCATAGAGGGAGAAGATCAATGAGGGGAAAGATCAAAGAGGGTAAAGTTCATAGAGGGGGAAGACCATAGAGGAAGATGATAAATGAGGTGGAATGATCAAAGAGTGGATAGGGCATGGGTGAAGTTCATAGGGGGAGACCATAGAGGGAGAAGATCAATGAAGGGGAAGTTATAGAGGGGAAATGTCATGGGTGAAGTTCATAGAGGGAAAGACCATAGAAGGTGAGGATCAATGAGGGGAAAGATCAAAGAGGGAAAGGTCATAGGTGAAGTTCATAGAGTAGGAAGATTAAAGAGAAGATTAAAAAGGGTAAATATACTTATTTAGGGTGAATATTTAAGAGGAAGAGATCATACAGGGAAAGATCAAATAGGTTAAATATAGAGTAAAAAGTTCATAGAGGGAAACAGTAGAGATCATACATGTTGAGGGTGAAGATTGTAGAGGAGAAATATCATAGAGTGCAAGTATCAAAAATGATGTAACTCAAGGTCTAGGGCCAATGCCACAAGGCTCTTTCACTTATACCATAGTAAATGTGTCAACACATGACCTTTTGGGGGGAATGATGGTATGTGAGGATGAGTTGATTGGAGTTGATGTTTTGGATGTGTTTCGCTTTGGTTGTCAGTGGTGAGCTTTGCGGTTCCGCAGTTTGCTGGCTCCTCCTACATCAAGTACGCCATGCCTGCCGGCCAGTCAGTCATAAACACGCTGTCTGTGGCCATGGAGTTCCGTGCACAGGGCCCCAGTGGCCTACTGCTCTATGGCAGCCAGGCAAACATCATGGGGGACTTCTACTCACTCTCCCTCAATAACAGCAGGCTGGAGTTTGAGTACAATCTGGGTGAGTCTTCACTGAGTCAGTCGGCCCATTACCAACCGGTACACGGTCCAACTTGTATGCGCATTGCATAGCTGCCAACCATTCCTACTTTGGAGGAACCATTCCTCATTTTTGGTAAACAATTTTTTTGTATGAATCTCTTGACAACAGATTCCGATTTTTGGCTAGGAAATACATATATGTAATTTGCTCTGTTATTCCTTTTTTTTTAGCAGGTTTCCAAAATAATTTGCTTTAAGATAAGGTTGGCAGCTATGGCGTTGGTCAACATGTATACACTGTATATGTAACATGTCCACATACCAACTATACAGTTTAATAAACACATAATTATACTGTACATACTGTACCAACTAATATGATTACATCAGATTTCAAGGTTTGCATGGTGGAAATACCAAGTAGGAAGTTTGCGGTGTCATTATGTATAACATTTTTAAGAGAAGAGGTACAAGTATGGTTCTGAAAAGAGCCGGTAACTCAACATTTCAGGTACCGGTAGTGTGTACTCTGCCTGTCGTCAGGAAACTTCAGTAAATTCAATACCGGACTACGGTCTGAGTGCACACTACTCTGCCCAAAGGCAGAATCATTCTGCCTTTGGAAAGGTCCTGTTAGCATCAAAATATCAGCCCATTATATCGCTTAGACTAATGTTTTTTCACTTAAAACCCTTTTATTCCTCTTGTAAAAATAAACAAACAAAACAGGTATGGATACGGCGAGACTTATCAGCAGCCCCGTTGCCTTAGATACCTGGGTAACCGTGGAGATTCAACGGATTGGCCGGTCAAGTCAGATGGTCATCAATGGTCAAAGGTCAGTCCCACCATCCACACCATCTGGCCACAAAATCATTTTGTGTCAAAATCTGCTCAATTAAGATCCCCTTTTCTGTCACCAGGAATTCTAGATCTTGATTTTCCTGACAGAAAATAACCACAGACAATTATCACATCACTTCCAGCAAGCAAATTCATGATAGTTAAAAGACTAAAAAATTATGCTTGAGTCTTACAAAAAAACTGTTGTAAACTGTTCACTGACTAAATGACCTGCAGTACATACGGTAAATCTCAAAGGTTAGATGGTCTGACGTTGATCCTAGCAGGATCTAGCAGGACCTTTCTCAAAGGCCTTTGTGAAAAGCTGTGCTAGGATCGAAACGTCAGACCCTCTAACTAAATTGAGATTGATGCTTGAGTCTTGGGGATATTGGTACATTTGTTTTTTTTTTTTTTTTTTTTTGGGGGGGGGGCCTGTCACATCAAAAGGAAAGGACATTTTTGAAATGAAATCGGCAACATTTATGGTCTTAGTTTTTATAGATTTGTCAGTTTTTTCCTGGTTCCGGTGTGCACACTCTTCATTGGCTTTGTCCTAAATCACAAAAGATACGGACATTTTCTTTAGGACTACGGTCGTTTGTACATGAATTTCGGCCTACATGGCATGCATGGGGTTAATTATGTTATGAACCAATCATTGATGCAACCATTGGTCATCGCCCTACTGACCATGGCCTCTTCTGCAATTGCTGATTTTTCCCAAACTCCTAAAACATTCAATTTTTCTATTTGATATCTTGTGTGCTGAATACCCTAAAATCGTTCATTTTCGATATGAGATATCATGCATCTTCATGCAACGAACCTGTTGTGAATGACATTGGTGCAACATTAGTGACATATGGCGTCAAATCCTCGGACCAAAGTCCAATGGGTCTCCTATACCCTAGGACACCTAGGCCTTCAGTCTCTCCAGTTGTTCACTCCCCCAGAGGTCCACTCCTACTGACACCCCTGAGTGAGCACACACCTAGCACATCAAGACCCAAGATACAGTGCAGCATCGCTTGTCTCCACTTTTAGTGTTCCCGCCTTCACCCTTCACTGGGCTAATCCCCACATCTGGATCCCTCTTCAAACTACTTAAGCCCCACTCCAAGTTAGAATCCAGCATTCTCCTGAAGACAAACAGAGTACACCGTTCGAAACGTCGAGTTCCTCCGATTCTTTTCAGAACCACACATACTGACAGAAGAGATATTTTACATGGTGTCACTGCAAACCTACTCCTTCTGTTGTGAATGACCAAAAATGTTGAGATTAGAAATATGATGGGCTCTGCAAAAAGGAGTCACATTGGGTCAAAACAAAACTTTTGTTTTCAAGGTTTAGATTAAAAAGATCAACCAAAATCAGTACATTGATTTTTCAGTTGGCCCATGGCATATAAGAGGGCTGTGCGAGAAGTGACTTGTTTTATCAGAGCACGTCAAATATTACATACAAAGCCACTACAAATGTCTATTTATTTATTTATTTATGTATTTATTTCATTTTCCGGGATATAATCATATATAACACAGCACACTCAAATATGAATTAAGTGGAAAACAGAAACTAATCAATACTAAAAAAAAAGAAAAAAGCAAAACACAGCAACAACAGAAACAACATCAACATATTAGCTCCCATAGGATTGCCCAAAAGAAACTAGTTTCTGTCAGGGGGCTCTCCAAACTAATTGGATGACAGAAACAGTATAATATATACATGTACATGGAAAAATGAACTATTAAATAAGTAAATTACAAAGTAATAAATAGTAGTAAATACAGAACCCAATTATACAAATCTATTGGTTGTCAACTTTTCCATTTCTTTCATTTATCCAAAATGTGTGTTCTAGTCTCATAACTGCAACGACCAATGGCATGTTGGCGTCGCTGAACGTTGAGCCAGAAGTGTTCGTTGGGGGCATGGATGACCTGACCCCTGCCAGCCTGAGGTCAGGGGTCACCGTAGGGTTCACTGGCTGCCTCCTATCCTTATCCATACAGGGCTCTTCATACAGGTAGGTCTTGCTTGTTGTCTGTGGGACCCCACAAGCTAACTTATCATAGTTATGATTTCCTTTGGTTTGGTTGAAAGTCAAACAAAAATGTTGTAAACTTATTACTGACTTAAATGACCAAAAATGAAAATCAATTTAGAAAGGCTGACATTTCAATTCTGGCAGGACCTTTCACAAAGGCAGAAAGCTACTGCCTTTGTGAAAGGTCCTGCTAGGACCGAACCAGTTGGCCCTCTACATTTTGTAATAGAAGAGTAACCCTGAAAAGTTTTGTAAAACAGGGGGATTTGAAAACCAGGCCGCTGGTCTATTTTGCTGGCACTCTACCACCTAAGATATCCAGGCCTTACCGGTAGGTGGGGGCCTTCCCAAATTGCCAACTATCTGTTCTGGGTTTTACCAGCTTTGTGGTCAAGGGCCAATTTCTTAGAGCTTCTTAAGCTCCAAAATGTGCGTAAGAAATCAGGATTCATAGGATCACCTCGCCAACTCATACTTTCTGAAAATGGCTGTTTTTTCCTGCAGACCTATCCCTAAACCTGTTGATTTACTGCCAAAATGTATGCTTTGTAATAGTGAAGAATTTTTCAGCGTACCGTATCCAGAGCGATTAATTTGGAGTTTGAAAGTTAATGGGTTTTTTTAAAACTGTGGGTTCCTGACATGACCTTACAATAGCGCCCTCATTTTTATAAGGATATTTTTAAAGGTAAAAAAGATGACCGATTTCTGACTCCACCAAGAAAAAGACGCTTGCCAATAAATATGTTTGTACACTTCAGATCCCTAGATGACAGCAGAAAATGAGCTTGACTGTGATATTCATTGCAGGGACCCTTTAGCAGCATAATGTAGCTTCTTTTTCTTGAACTGCATTTCTGGTTTGTCTTTTTACGGTTTCAAGTTTCAACCAGTCAGAGGCACTGAGTGGGGCTAACGTAGGCCAGTGCGGGGCTGATCTGTGCGAGACAGAGCCGTGTCTGAACGGAGCCACTTGCCTGACCAGCCCGGGCACCTATGCCTGCCTCTGCCCGGATGGCTACCACGGCGCTCACTGCCAGACGGCCCACGACGCTTGCTTTGGCAACACGCAGTGCGCCGGTGGCTCGACCTGCTTGGCTGTGGGCAATGGGTTCCGCTGTGCTTGCCCGCTGGACAGGCTGGGAGTGCTCTGTGACGTCAGCCAAGGTACGGTGATGGGCCAGCGGGAATGATGACACCACAATAATGATTCAGGACATTGTAATCAGACACAATAAAGACAGAAAATGACTATGAAAGTTTTTAACAATTTGGAAAACCAATTGGGTTGTCCTTGTCACTCTGCCTTTGAGAAAGGTCCTGCTAGGATCGAAACGTCAGGCCCACTAAATTGTAAAATTTGGAAAACTGTTCAAATAAATGAAAAACTGACTGAGCACTTTTGAACAAATTAAACAAATGGCAAGGAAAACTTTGCCTGGACCGGGATTGAACCTTAAACCTCTGTTTTTACGTTGCAGTGATGTTTTCTTTGCCATATTTTTTTTTTCAATTTGGAAAACTGGCATTTTTTTTTAATGGGCTGGGACTTGAACTCAAGACTTTAGCCCATAGATGGCGGCCTTCCCAAATAGTCAACTATCTTTGCTGAGGTGGGGGGCGCCAGTGAGAAGTATTCAACCATTAACTGCCGTATATCTCGATGGAGATATCGGCCTTTAAAATTTACTAATGGTAAATGTTTTTAACAACCCTAGCAGCGCAATCAACCATTAAGAATGCTGAGAAGCATCGAGATTTTCCCAGAGCAGGTCACATCTTCCTTCTTTTCGTTCTCTTGCTGTACAGATTTGACCGATTTGAGTCCCAGCTTTGCCGGGTTCTCTTACCTGACCTTTGACCCCATGGTGGCGGCCAGTCGCCAGACCAGCATCCGTCTGACCTTCCGGCCGACCACAGCCAGCGGTCTGCTGGTGTACGTGGGTGGAGAGGGGCCGGGCGGGGCTGGAGGGGGATTCCTGGCCCTGGGCCTGCTGGGAGGCGCGGTCCAACTCAGATTCAATCTCGGTGAGTTCTTGGGTCTTGGGTCTTGGGTGGATGCAGGGGAAGGCACTGATTCCTTGATGCAACATAATGCAACATGATGCAACATAATGCAACATAATGCAACATAATACAGCATAATGCAGCATAATGCAACATAATGCAACATAATGCAACATAATGCAACATAATGCAGCATAATGCAACATAATGCAACATAATGCAGCATAATGCAGCATAATGCAACAAAATGCAACATAATGCAACATAATGCAGCATAATGCAGCATAATGTAACCATAATGCAACATAATGCAACATAATGCAACATAATGCAACATAATGCATCATAATGCAGCATAATGTAACCATAATGCAGCATAATACAACACAATGCAACATAATGCAACATAATGCAGCATAATGCAGCATAATGTAACATAATGCAACATAATGCAGCATAATGCAACATAATGCAACATTATGCCAGTTACTACGGTAACTGGCATTTTGTCTTCAATTTTTAAATTTTGTTTGTCTACAGTCTATTTGTGAACACATAGGCATTGCAGAAATAGGGGGCGCTACCTTGAAAATTTTGATGACAAAAAAAAAAAGGATAAAATAATGAACCTAATGGATACCCTGTGATACCTGTAACCTGTGATACCATCCAACTAACTGACAGTTTGTCTTGAATTGTTTTTTTGGGGGGTAGGTTCTGTGACTGCAGTGCTAAGCAGCCAGCCTATCATCCTCAGACAGTGGCATACGGTCTCACTGCAGCGCAACGGACATTCCGCTGACCTGTTTGTGGATGGTCAAGTAGCCACCTACCAGGGCGTCGGCCTGGGTGAGCTGATTGCCTCAGGCCCTCTGCGTGTGGGCGGAGCATCGGACTACTCTCTCCTTCACCCAGACACCGGCTTCTTCACGGGCTTCCAAGGCTGCATCCAGGACTTGCAGGTAATGGGCGTCTATCCGCTCGGAGCACGACCCGACGAGGGCGCTATTCACAGGTTATAGTTGTCCTGTAGGTGGGGCAGAGCTGTTCTCTGCATGAGGACACTGTTTGCAAGATATTCAGGACTTGTGGGATAGGCTCTACCCTCTCCTTGCATAACCCATTGAGGGCGCTGTTATGGAAGTTGAAGCTGATAATAGGCTTCTGTCCTCTCTTTGTGTGTGGTTCCTTTCTGTGCATCACCCCACGAGGGCAGCGTTCATAACTTATCCAGGACTTATTGGGTTGGCTGTATCCCTTCGGAGCATTACCAAGTGAGGGTGCTGGGGAGTTGTCCCACACTTGCAGATGATAGGCTTCTGTCCTAGTTATCCAGGACCTGTGGGTGAGGGTCTCTCATCTGTTTATGGCTTGGGTTTTAATGTCTCTGTGCATAACCCCATGAGGGCGCTGTTTGAAAGTTGCCAAGGACTAGCAGGTCAGGCTCTATTGTTTATGTTTGTAGCTGCATGGAGGTAGGGCACTGTTTGCGTGTTGTAACTTATGATCAAGTCATGGAGGACTAGCAATGCATGACTGTCATAGGATTAGTTGGTTGGTTGCAACTCCAATGGGTTATGCATTCAAATAACAGCCCCCAATTGATTATAAAACAAGGAGACCTTATTAGTGGAGAGTTTCCACAGAAATAATCTGCAGTCTTCCCACAGCCTTTGTAAGTTGCTCACTCACTTCCCGTGTCTAATGCAGGAGGGTATTGACCATTTCTTTTGCCCACAGGTGGGTGGGACCAGTGCCGCGCCTGTCTTGTGGCAGGATGCTGTCGGAGGTGCGGACATTGTTCCGTGTCTGTTCAGCCCTTGCTCGCCCAACCCTTGCCTCCGGGACGGTCGCTGTCTGGTACAGAGTGACACTGACTATGAGTGCAGCTGCCCCATTGGCTGGACTGGAGCCACCTGCCAAACCGGTACGTCGCACTCACCCGCGACCATTTCCCCCCAACCCCGTCATGCCAGAATGATTTGAATTGTAGACTTGAGCTGCCAATGGAGTGATTGAACTTTTGTTTTGTCTTTCTCGTTGCCTGGCCTCAGCTTCCAGCGTGAGCGTGCCCTCCCTCTCCCCTGCCTCCTACCTGGCCTACCAGTTTGCCCTCATCCCCTCCTCCGCCACCAGGCTGCGACTGGAGATCAAGCCAGCGGCCAGTGAGGGCGTCCTGCTCTGGAATGCGGACAGCAACGACTACATCGGCCTGGGGCTGGTGGACAGCTATGTCCACTTCACCTTTGACCTGGGCTCAGGTGCGTTTGTCCGGGAACCAAACCAGACGGTGGATGTTTCTCGTCTGAAGTCTTCAAAATGAGAAGCCATGACGTTTTGATCTTAGAAGGGCCTTTCACATTGAGGGACCATTCTGAAAGGCAGAAATGCAATCCTAGTAGGGTCTCAGTACCCCCTGTCTGTCTGTCTGTCTCTCTGTCTGTCTGTCTGTCTGTCTCTCTGTCTCTCTGTCTCTCTGTCTCTCTGTCTCTCTGTCTCTCTGTCTCTCTGTCTCTCTGTCTCTCTGTCTCTCTGTCAGTCCTTGTCTCCTCTGTCTGTCTATTTGATTTGTTGTGTCCTGCCTCTACTCTGGTGTCTGTCTGTCTGTCTGTCTGGCTGTGTGTCACTCTTATCACTTTCCCTCATCTCTTCATAATTATCTGTCTGTCTATTTGACTTTCTTGTGTACACCTATGATTAAAAGTAAGTACCCCTGGTACTCGCTATCCCTCATAAGTACTCGTGCAAACTCACAAACACTCGCTAGTGCTTGACGAAACCGTGAGTGGAAGTGAGCGGTTTTGAGTGATGTCAAGGATTAGCGAGGGATATCGAGCGTCCTCGTAAACACTCGCAGAGTGGAGTGTGACTCATCAACAACGAGCGTTTGCGAGGGCTATCCAAGCATATTCACTGACCTCACTCGCATTCTTGAGAAGGCGCCCGTTTGCGATTCTGCCAAGCAGCCCATTGTGTGAGCGCTCGCTCCTCAGCATTTACGAGACACTCGACAGCGCTCGTATCCCCTCGCTACCCCTCGTACTAACTTGCTCATTCATGGGTACTTACTTTTAATCACCACTGTATGATCTGCTCTGTCTATTTGTTGTCAATCTGCCTTTCTGTCAGTCTGTCTATCTATTTATCTGGCTCTGTGTTCTGTCTATCTGTTTGTTTCTCAGTCTGCTTCATTGTCTTTTTGCCTCAGTCAGTTTGTCTCTCCCTGACGTCATTCTCTCTCTGTCTCCGTCTTTTGGCTCTCTTATAGGCCAGGCAAATATCATCAGCAGCACTCGGGTCACCCTGGGCCAGTGGCACGAGATCTCCGCAGTCCGCGAGGGCACCAGTGGCGAGCTGGTGCTGGACAATGAGCTGAGTGTGGGCACCGGTCAGTCCCAAGGCTCCAGCATTGGCCTGAGCACCGGTGCCACGACCTATGTGGGAGGCTACGGCCCTGGAGTGGTCGTTCCAAGTCGTGCCATCATTACTGGAGGTAGGACTGTCAGGCCGGGGAAAAAAGGGCCAAAGTTGCTTGACCGCTTCATGCCGGTGTCATGATCTCACACGGGCTCCCGTACAGCAACGTTCTCAGCTGCTCAGATTGCCCTGATGAGTCAGAGAACCAAGCACGTAGGGGCGGCCTTCATGCGAATGTTGTTTAGGATTTTCTACGAAAGAACACAGTTTGTAAAACTATATTTTGCTTTTGATTGTATAAAGCCGATCGATACACCCTCATTACGGGGGAACAACTGAAGCACTTCTTCCCCAATGTAAACCTGCAAGTTCTAGCGCTAGGTACTACATGTAGGCTCTGTACTGAGTGATGGTAAATAACTACGGGTCAATGAACGTGCTTGAAAGCGCTGCATTGCCAATGGCCGTATCGACTCAGCACGACCTTCAACATGTTCAACATGGACAACTACCATATGCACTGCACATGATGTTTTTATCCATACACCTATGCTTAAAAGTAAGTATCCCTCGTACTCGCACTCGCTCGTAAGCACTCGAGCAAACTCGTTAACACTCGCTAGCGCTCGACAAAACCACGAGCGGTAGCGAGCGGTTTCGAGTGATGTCGAGGATTAGCGAGGGATATCGAGCGGCCTCGTAAACACTCGAAGAGTGGAGGGCGGCTCATCAACAACGAGCGTTTGCGAGGGCTATCCAGGCGTATCCATTGACCTCACTCGCATTGTTGAGAAGGCGCCCGTTTGCGAATCCGCTGGGCAGCCCACTGTGTGAGCGCCCGCTCCTCAGTGGGACCGGCGACCGCAAAGGCTTATAAAGAACACCGGCAAGGAGTGCGTGCGTGGACGCCCCCGGTCCAGGTCTTTTGTTAAGGTTTTAGCTTGCACTATAGGGCTGTAAATTGCTTTCCTGGGAGACTTTTTAAGTAGCAATTTTTGGTAGTTTCATGTAGGTCTCGGTCGATATAAAACAAGTTTCCCTATTTCTTTTTAGCCGGCTTCCATGTGTACGTGAAAAAGCTGGATTTGCATCGCAAAATTCGATTCACTTTTTCATGGAAAGCAAGACAAATTTGAAAATGAAAACCATTTTCAATTTTCTGCAAATAACTCTGGCGTCGAATGAATGTTTTTTGGTAAGGATTTCTATTTTGCAAGAAATGCGTGCGTGGAGGTCCCCAGTCCAGGTCTTTTGTTAAGGTTTTAGTTTGCACTAAAGGCCGCGACCCATACGTACATCGACCGTGCATGGATCACTTGTGGTAACTCAGTTCTTGGACTTATTTTCGGTTATTTTCCGTGTGCTAGTAAAATGTGGTTCAGCCCTGACGTCCGGCTCTCGGAATTATTTTCGGTGACCCGTTGAAAAGTTGGCGATAAAATGAATGATATACTTTCCTTTCATTTAAATACACACAATCATCCCTTTGAGACCGCATTCATGTCCTATTATATCTTCCAAGGCTTTGCGCTGAAGTATCAGTTGTTGGTTATCTGCTTTTTCCTGAACTAAACCGTAAACCCAGCAAGACGGCTTTCATCAAAGAAAATTGGCCCGGTACCGCACCGAAGCGTTCCCTGCTCCAGACCTGCTAATCGTGTCGTATAGTGCCAGGCATTTAGCTGCGTGGTCTTGGGAGTGATTATATATTTCTTTCTTTTGGGATGGAGGTGGACTTATTTCCATGCTGGTTGTTGGCCTTATGCCGTTATGGACTTAAAGGTATTTTTTAAGAATGGAGGAGGGGGCTATGCTGAATGTCTTACTTATGCGGGCTTATTTAAAGGACACGTATAGATAATTCCCTAGGAATATATGCCTGGCGTTGAATATTTTTTGGGTAAGGTACATTTCCCTTTTCGGATATATTTCGTCAGGATTTATATTTTGCAAGGAGTGCGTGCGTGGACGTCCCCAGTCCAGGTCTTTTGTTAAGATTTAGCTTGCACTATAGGCCGCGACCCGTTGACCGTGCATGGATCACTTTGGTAACTCAATTCATGCATTTATTTTCGGTTATTTTCCGCGTGCTAGTAGAAATTTGTGGTTCAGCCCTGACGTCCGGCTCTCGGAATTATTTTCGGTGACCCGTTGAAAAGTTGGCGATAAAATGAATGATATACTTTCCTTTCATTTAAATACACTCAATCCTTCCTTTGAGACCGCATTCATGTCCTATTATATCTTCCAAGGCTTTGCACTGAAGTATCAGTTGTTGGTTATCGACTTTTTCCTGAACTAAATCGTAAACCCAGCAAGACGGCTTTCATCAAAGAAAAAAGGCCCCTTACCGCACCGAAGCGTTCCCTGCTCCAGACCTGCCAATCGTGTCGTATAGTGCCAGGCATTTAGCTGCGTGGTCGAGATCTTGGGAGTGATATATTCCTTTCTTTGGGGATGGAGGTGGACTTACTTTCATGCTGGTTGTTGGCCTTGCCTTATGGGTATTATTTTTTATGAATGGAGGAGGGGGCTAAGCTGACAGTCTTACTTATGAGGGCTTTTTCAAAGGACATGTGTAGATAATTCCCAAGGAATACATGCCTAGCGTTGAATATTTTTGGTAAGGTACATTTCCTTTTTTCGGATTAATTTCGTGAGGATTTTTATTTTGCTTTTTTTAGGGTGTCTGGAAGTACAGTGTAGGAATGTGCCTACATTACAGGGAATTAGTTTAAGTCTTTTGTTTTCCGAATATAAAGGCCAACTTTTAAAAAATATCAGGATATTACTTGATTTCTAATGCATGTGAAATTATTTAGGCCTATGACTTAATAATCTTCTCGGGTTTAATTATTTTCTTTCGGACATTATAATCAGAGGCGTGAGGGTCAGGCCGAATGGGCCATGTCCTACACGCACTGTATATGACAACTTCCTATAGGGGCGGTAATCTAAAATGTGGACGACTCGGCCAACATTTGACCCACTGATTTGGGAGTTCTTGCCTATGTACAGTAGGTGGGTGCCAAGGCTTTCCTGTTAATTTTCCGGATGTCAAAGTCTGCAGGAGTCAGCTTGGAACACACCATTTTCAAAGAGGTGTACGCACAACTTCCGTTCAAACAATCACATAAATCGAAGGATAAAATGTCACTTTTCAATATAAAAACCTAAACGAACAAGAAATACAAGACAGATGGCGTACAATATGCCACTAAAAGGTTCCCTTTGTCGGGGTTTTCGGCCGATATTTTTTTCCCCCTCAAAGTGTAGGCCATTAACCCCCCTTCCTACCCTGTATTTTCACAATGGTACGGTCTTCGCAACACGTGCGGCCGCTTCTGCATAGGGAGCCTTGCGGAGCTAGCTCGACATGGTATTTTAACCGGGCCGTTCGCCCTCGGGAACGGAGTGGAGACCCATAAATTCGTGACCTTTCCGGTTTTTTCTTACTCCGTAACTTGATTGTATTGGATTGAAACTTTCAAAAACCAGAGATAAGATATTCAACAAAAATTATGAAAGGTAATAATACTATGTTGGTGATCGAGTTTTTTAAAAATTGTTTCAGTATAATGTTGAGAAATTCCACATGCGAGCTCGTCCGAACAAATTCGACGTCGGTGAACAACCCACTATGAATAATCGCCATCGACTCATCAGAGGCATTTCATTCAATAATTGTATAAATAACGTGCAAAACATCAGTACCAGTAAATTAACGTTCAGAACGATCACATGCACCCAACGTAAATAATCAAGTCAACAAGTAGGCCTACAATGAAACTACCAACGCAAACGTCACATAAACGTGGGGGCAATGACGGCGCTCCGTTTGAGTTGGTCCGTAGTTGGTCGTGCATCTGTAGTTGGTTCGCTCAATCTTTGTTCACGGCGAGCCCAACTGGACGGTCGCGGGTCAGTGAATACTCGCAAGCGCTCGCAGGCAGCTTTCGAGCGAGTTCGAGCGAGGGCTTATCGAGCGAGGGCTTACGAGCGCCTGCGAGCGCTGGCGAGTTTATTCGAGTGCGCTCGAGCGTTTACGAGGCCCTCGACAGCGCTCGTATCCCCTCGTATCCCCTCGTACTCGCTCGTTCGTTTATGGGTACTTACTTTTAAGCACTACTGTATATGGTAACGGTCTCATATGAGCATGGGACCCGGATCAGACTGTTACACCGGGTATCAGAGCACCCATTCACAGTCACAGCTGTGGATGCATTGGCCCTATTCAGCTTGCACATAATGAACCATTCAGCGTACCCATTCACAGTCACAGCTGTGGATGCAATGGCCCTATTCAGCTGGTACACAATGGGCCATTCAGCGTACCCATTCACAGTAATAGCTGTGGATACAATGGACCTATTCAGCTTGCACATAATGAACCATTCAGCGTACCCATTCATAGTCATAGCTGTGGATGCAATGACCCTATTCAGCTTGCACATAATGAACCATTCAGCATACCCATTCACAGTCATAGCTGTGGATGCAATGACCCTATTCAGCTTGCACATAATGAACCATTCAGCGTACCCATTCACAGTCATAGCTGTGGATGCAATGACCCTATTCAGCTTGCACATAATGAACCATTCAGCATACCCATTCACAGTCATAGCTGTGGATGCAATGACCCTATTCAGCTTGCACATAATGAACCATTCAGCGTACCCATTCATAGTCATAGCTGTGGATACAATGGCCCTATTCAGCTTGCACATAATGAACCATTCAGTGCACCCATTCACAGTCACAGCTGTGGATGCAATGACCCTATTCAGCTTGCACATAATGAACCATTCAGCATACCCATTCACAGTCATAGCTGTGGATACAATGGCCCTATTCAGCTTGCACATAATGAACCATTCAGCGTACCCATTCATAGTCATAGCTGTGGATACAATGGCCCTATTCAGCTTGCACATAATGAACCATTCAGTGCACCCATTCACAGTCACAGCTGTGGATGCAATGACCCTATTCAGCTGGTACACAATAAACCATTCAGCGTACCCATTCACAGTCATAGCTGTGGATACAATGGCCCTATTCAGCTTGCACATAATGAACCATTCAGCGTACCCATTCACAGTCACAGCTGTGGATGCAATGACCCTATTCAGCTGGTACACAATGGGCCACTCAGTGCACCCATTCAAAGTCACAGATGTGGATGCAATGACCCTATTCAGCTGGTACACAATGGGCCACTCAGTGCACCCATTCACAGTCACAGATGTGGATGCAATGACCCTATTCAGCTGGTACACAATGGGCCACTCAGTGCACCCATTCAAAGTCACAGATGTGGATGCAATGACCCTATTCAGCTTGTACACAATGGGTCATTCAGTGCACCCATTCACAGTCACAGCTGTGGATGCAATAACCCTATTCAGCTTGTACACAATGGGTCATTCAATGCACCCATTCACAGTCACAGCTGTGGATGCAATAACCCTATTCAGCTTGTACACAATGGGTCATTCAGTGCACCCATTCATAGTCACAGCTGTGGATGCAATGGCCCTATTCAGCTTGTACACAATGGGTCATTCAGTGCACCCATTCACAGTCACAGCTGTGGATGCAATAACCCTATTCAGCTTGTACACAATGGGTCATTCAGTGCACCCATTCACAGTCACAGCTGTGGATGCAATAACCCTATTCAGCTTGTACACAATGGGTCATTCAGTGCACCCATTCACAGTCACAGCTGTGGATGCAATGACCCTATTCAGCTTGTACACAATGGGTCATTCAGTGCACCCATTCACAGTCACAGCTGTGGATGCAATGACCCTATTCAGCTTGTACACAATGGGTCATTCAGTGCACCCATTCACAGTCACAGCTGTGGATGCAATGACCCTATTCAGCTTGTACACAATGGGTCATTCAGTGCACCCATTCACAGTCACAGCTGTGGATGCAATGACCCTATTCAGCTTGTACACAATGGGTCATTCAGTGCACCCATTCACAGTCACAGCTGTGGATGCATGTAATGGCCCTATTCAGCTTGTACACAATGGGCCACTCAGTGCACCCATTCAAAGTCACAGCTGTGGATGCATGTAATGGCCCTATTCAGCTTGTACACAATCGGCCACTCAGTGCACCCATTCAAAGTCACAGCTGTGGATGCATGTAATGGCCCTATTCAGCTTGTACACAATCGGCTATTCAAGCTGAAAAGATTCATTGTGGCCGCAACTCTGTGCTGTGAAGGGTAAACTGGATTAATCACTTCAAATCAACCAAGCATCATGAAGATGTTTCTGGTCCATGCTACCCAAATGCATCCTTGATTTAGTAGACCGTGGTTTGGGCTGCCTGTCTGTGAAGCTGATTCCGGTCCAAGGCTTACTAGAGCTAGGTCCTCCCTCTGACCTCTGACCCCATTGTTCACCCCTTGGCCCCCCTCCCCCCTCCCCCTTGCCAGGTTTTGTGGGCTGCGTGCGTCTGCTGGAGATCAACGATGCGCCCCAGCCCCTGGACCAGCCAGACCAGGGCCAGGGCTTGGCCCAGTGCCAGGATGCCAGCCCCTGCAACCTGAACCACGCCTGCCGCAATGGGGCCACGTGTGTGGACGACGCCTCCCAGGCTGCTGGGTACCGGTGTGCCTGCCTACCGGGCTTCTCAGGTGAGCCAGTTTGGGGATTTTGTCAAAAGCGTGAAACCATTTTGTTTCTGAGTTTGGACACGTTTTGGGTGAAGAGGATGCTAGTATATCTGAGGTCATCACACATCAACCCTTTGTCTACCCAAATAAAATAAGGTGACTGAATGCAATTGGTACACAGGGTCATCACACACCAACCCTTTGCCCACATCAGGTGACTAAATACAATTGATAGACAGGGTCATCACACATCAATCCTTTGTCTACCCACATAAAATAAGGTGACTGAATACAATTGGTAGACAGGGTCATCACACACCAACCCTTTGTCCACATCAGGTGACTGAATGTAATTGGTAGACAGGGTCATCACACACCAACCCTTTGTCTGCCCACATCAGGTGACTGAATGTAATTGGTAGACAGGGTCATCACACACCAACCCTTTGTCTACCCACATCAGGTGACCGAATGTAATTGGTAGACAGGGTCATCACACACCAACCCTTTGTCTGCCCACATCAGGTGACTGAATGTAATTGGTAGACAGGGTCATCACACACCAACCCTTTGTCTGCCCACATCAGGTGACTGAATGTAATTGGTAGACAGGGTCATCACACACCAACCCTTTGTCTGCCCACATCAGGTGACTGAATGTAATTGGTAGACAGGGTCATCACATACCAACCCTTTGTCTGCCCACACCAGGTGACTGAATGTAATTGGTAGACAGGGTCATCACACACCAACCCTTTGTCTGCCCACATCAGGTGACTGAATGTAATTGGTAGACAGGGTCATCACACACCAACCCTTTGTCTGCCCACATCAGGTGACTGAATGTAATTGGTAGACAGGGTCATCACACACCAACCCTTTGTCTGCCCACATCAGGTGACTGAATGTAATTGGTAGACAGGGTCATCACACACCAACCCTTTGTCTGCCCACATCAGGTGACTGAATGTAATTGGTAGACAGGGTCATCACACACCAACCCTTTGTCTACCCACATCAGGTGACTGAATACAATTGGTAGACAGGGTCATCACCCACCAGCCCACTGTCTTCCCACATAGCTGCATATCAATGATAATTGTCTGTATAGCTCAGATGGGAGAGTGCCGACATGTTCAAACAGAGGCTAGGGTTCAAATCCTGGTCCAGTTAAATTGTCTTTGCTCTTAAATGATTCAGTAAAGCGTTCTGTGATCACTTTGCTACCGTAGATTTGGATAGGTTAGCTGGTCTTACATTTCCATCCTAGGAAGACATTTCTGGAAGGACTTTCATCCTGCTGCAAAGCTCTTACTAGGGAAAAAATGTCTGCCCCTTTCAGTTATAGACTTTCTGTATTTTCTGGTGGTTTTTGGTGTAAATTTAGTTGGCAATTTATAACATTTTTAGTATTAATGCCACCGTCACTCATTTCTCTATTCCTCAGGGGACTTTTGTGCACTCACACCCTGCCAGTCTGTGCCCCCTGCCAGCCAGTGCCAAAATGGTGGCTCTTGTTACCATGACATCAATGGTCTAAGCCACTGCCTCTGCCCTGTGCCGTTCACCGGACTAACGTGCACAGACGGTGAGTGCACACATTCTCTTTTTAATGTTTACAAATTTCATTCCGGGTTACCCGCTGTGAGATGCTTTTTTTTCCTTTTTTCTCTGAAATATCTGAGAATCCAAGTCAGTGTAAAGCAGTTTGCCAATTTTCTCTTCAGATTTGGTGTACAACACACCGCAGTTTGCTGGCCGCAGCTATCTCCAATTTCCACCGGAGTTCATTGCCAGGTAGGATCGTAGCTTCTTCACGATATCGCTTTGGCCTAAATCTGTAGTGTTTTCCAAAGGCAGACTGTACGTGTACATGTACGTACTGAATAAACAATGTGGTACTCAAGGGGTTAATGGTTTAATGCTTCTGAGTGGTGTTCCCATCCCAGCAAAGATAGTTGGCAGTTTGAGAAGGCCACCATCTAAGGGCTGGATGAGTTAAACAGTTAAAGGGTCAGAATGGTGGAACACGAAGCCATAAGTCTTGGATCAAATCAGTCCGATGTTCATTGCTATTTACACCGATTTTTTAAAGGATTGGTTTTTCTTGTCCATTCCCTCAGTGACTTTTCCTTCAACCAGTTCAGCCTGGTGTTCCGCTCCAACGTCCCCTCGGATGACAGTCTCCTGCTCTGGTTCGGGCAGGGGGCCAGCTCTGACCACATTGCCCTGGGCATCAAGGGCCAGAGGGTGGAGCTACGCTACCAGCTGGGCGACGGCATAGCAGTGGCACGGGCCACCACCATGCCCATCAACACGGACCAGTGGTACAGTGTGCTGGTCTCTAGGCAAGTGCTAGGGGCTTGCTTTTTCGCCGGGCGTTCAGCCCAAGCAGACTTGGGCATCGGACGTAGAACTCGCGGTTCCATCGAATCCTCTCTCACTCAGTGTTGCAGTCTAGTACTTCTCGCACATTTGCAAGTTTGAGTCCTTTGAGCCGTTTTTTAAAGGCTCAGGCTTGGTCTCCGTCTGACATAACCTGAAAATCCAGGTTGTTGTTTGTTTCCAAATTTGAAGGTTTGTTGGCTTGATAGGTACAGGGTATTCCCCTAGAAACTGGGGCCAAATGCTTGTTTTTAGATGCCTGTGATATTGTAACGAATAAGATAAATATGACCGAAGCCTAAGCCTGAGTCTAAGCCTTCACGGCGATAGATTAAAGTGATTCTGGAAAGAGCGTTTACATTCCTTCCCATTTAAAGAAAATAGAACAGCTGTTCATGATACACCTTTTCTATTCATGTTGGGCTGAAGGTTTGGGAGGACGGCTAGCATGACGGTGCAGGATTTGGAGCAGAGGGAGCAGACAGTGACGGCCATCAGCCCTGGCACTGAGGCAGGCCTGAATGACTTCAGCAGCTTTCTCTATCTAGGTAAGCACCGAGTCCAGTCTAGCCTCGGAGTGCATTCCAATTACACGCTGCTAAAACTTGTAGTCTTTATAACATCTAGGCTGGACTAATTGCAACTCTTTTCTTTTGAGAATCACCCAAGGTGAAATTAACTCGGACTCCAGACTCGGACTCAAGACTCAGACTCGAGACTCAGACTCGGACTCAAGACTCAGACTCGAGACTCAGACTCGGACTCAAGACTCAGACTCGAGACTCAGACTCGGACTCAAGACTCAGACTCAAGACTCAGACTCTAGACTCTAGACTCAAGACTCAGACTCAAGACTTAGACTCGAGACTCAGACTCAGACTCAAGACTCAGACTCGAGACTCAGACTCAAGACTCAGACTCAAGACTCAGACTCAAGACTCAGACTCAAGACTCAGACTCAAGACTCAGACTCCAGGCTCAGACTCAAGACTCAAGACTCAGACTCCAGACTCAGACTCCAGACTCAGACTCCAGACTCAGACTCCAGACTCAGACTCCAGACTCAGACTCAAGACTCAGACTCAAGACTCAGACTCCAGACTCAGACTCAGACTCAAGACTCAGACTCAAGACTCAGTCTCAACACTCAGTACTGTGACTCAAATTCAAGTCTGACAAATTCAGTAATTTTGTAATATACAATTCAAGAAACTAACTTTTTTTGTGAGCAAACTCAGTAGTTACATGTAGGAACCTGTCTGTTTGATACTGGTATTGTTTTCACTGCCATACAGGTGGATACCCAAGTGACATATCCCAGCTGACAGGTGGCTACTTTGTGACAGGACTGACTGGCTGCATTGGACAGTTTGGCACTGCCTTCAACCCGGGCACAGTCACCTTACCCCTGGTGGACCTCCGCACGGACCCCTCTGGCGGGGCTGCAATCAGCAACTGCGCCTAGATAAATGGTTGCCAGGGGAGATGAATCCAACCCTCCAATGGCAAGATGGCCGCTCTGCTTGCCAACGGTCCCAATTGACCCCGCCATGGAATTGTAAAACTTTCACTATGGAAGGAGTTTTTTTGATGTAGAATTTGTGGTGAGGTGAGGTTGTGGTTCTGAACAGAATTAACTAATTTTGATTAATCTCTGCTGAGAACTGTCAGAAATGTTGATTTTTACTCACTGGTTTTTTTCTTTCCGAACCAACCATCTCTGGCTAGGAGAAATACTCCTACTGTATATGGTGTCACTGCAGACTCTCACTTGCATCGTACAATCCCCCACCATGCAATGCTTTATAGACTACCGTATTCATCTTCAACATCCTCCTTGAACTATTTGAACAGCAGATGGCGTTCAAAACAGCAGACAGCTGTTTTGAATGCGCGGAATGACACTTCCACTTCAGCAATGAATCAGGAACTTGGTTTGTCAGATGGCGTGGCTTTTGAGAAGTCTTGACAGATTCCATTATCAGTCCTAGCTGCCATTTTGTGTTTTTCCCCGTGCCGGAAAACCTTGTGTTTCTCTTTTGTTTTGGCCTTAGTGAAAATTAGAACTCGGCAGATATTCTCTGATATATTGCTGTGAGAAAAGGCCCTTGCAAACTATTTTGTATTTTGGTTGATTCCTTCTTTTTTTTCAAGTTATTTTGATGAACGAAGATATGTTTGTATGCAAGGCTAACCATGCATTCCAAATGGCCTTCTTGTTGCTATGGAAATGATAATTGACAAAGCCCTTAAGAACTTTTATTTGACTTGTTTCCATTAAGGAAATACTTGAGTATTGTGTAATGTGCTTAATTTTTGGTTTACTTTGATGAAAGAGGCAATATTGATTTGAAGCCGTCCATGCCCATAGAATTTTTTTTGTTCAGGGTTTAAAAGGGGAGTATTTATGTCTGCAGTGGTTGGGTTTTTCTGGCAGTTACAACAATCCTGATTTTTTTTTTTTTGTGTAAAAATTTGTCACAGAGCAAGGCGGAAACAAATGAGTGATCGACCTTTGACTGCATGTATTTATCAAGGATGAGTGTCAGTTGGGTTTCATTTTGTTTTGGCCGTAGTTCTTTGGCCCTGAGATCCTATGCAGTCTGGTACAGTTCTGGTGCAACTTCATTGCAGCCACTGACGTGCGAACTCTGTCGCCCGGGGGAGAGAATTCTGGGTTTTTTAAATTTTTCTTTGTGCTTCTGCTGGACTGATTTATGAGCTGTAGCTTTGCTGTTCTAAAATGGCTTAGCAACAGCGAGCAGAACCCAAAAGAGGCTGGAAGAAATACTGTGTGGACATTTTGGTTAGCTTCCCAAGGCTAGATCCATGTTGCTCCCTCCCAAGTAGCCCAGTTCAGGTTGGTGTGGTCCCTGGCTATTTGGGAAGGTGCACAACCTGGGGGCTAGGTAGCTCAGGTGGTTGAAGTTCTTGGATGTTTAATAAGAGGCTCAGGTTCGAATTCTGGTCCAGTCAATATTTTCTGTCCGCTATGAATTGATGTAATATTCCTAGTCAGCTTCCTTTCATTTGTTTGATTTGAACATTTACAGTCGGCTGGAAATGGACCCACGAATACAAATGTGACCATGATTCTAGCTCCAGAAAAGCCACATCGTGAACAGTAACTTTTGATATATGCATGCAAATGTAGGCATTTCCCTTTAAAGTACTATTTCCGAATTTTGTACAAAGATGTTTTTACCAAATATTTCATACAACTTTTCATGATTTTTCTATTATGAGCTTTTTACTGCTGCATGTGCTGTGATCTAAGTTGACTTATCACTAATATACAACAGTTATACTTTCTTCTGCTGCAAGGCATTTTTACTTGTACATGTAGAATACATCTATATTGGAAAAATTAGACATGTATTTTCCAATGCTGTTTTTACTGTTATTTTTATTTTCTATACTGTGTGTACTTAAGATTCAAATACCTTACGCAGACCTGTATGTATTATTGAGTTATATCCTGATACTGAAAAAAAATATTTGAAAATTGCCGTTTAATTTTGATGGGTGTGTTTATTCAGTTTTAGATGAAAGAAACTTAAAGGAGATTTTTTTTCTGAGGCTTACTGAAAGTGATCAAATGTGATACAATACAATTAAATGAAACTTGAAAAAAAAATTTGAATTTTGATGCTTCGGCGGCTGAATAGTTTAAAGTGATATACAAAAATGTTGCAAACTGCTTACTGACTAAAATTACCAAAATGCAAATCTCAAAAATTTAGTGAGCCTGACGTTTCGATCCCAGCAGGGCCTTTCTCAAATGCAGAAAGGTCCTGCTAGGATCGAAACATCAGGCCCACTAAATTTTAGTTAGGGATGAATAGTTTGGCAAAAAATATTCAAATTTTTAGATTTTAGATTGGGAATGCAACTGATTTCAAAAATCCCTCCATGTGATTGGATGGAGGTGTGCACTGCCTGGCATGCTGTCAGCATTGCACACTTTATGCTTTTGCCCAGAAAAAACATTGTTATTGGGAAAGGACAAAGATTATAGATTCATGCTAAGAATGGAAGAGGCAAAGGTCAGCCCATTCATGCTTAGATCTACAGCTCCTAGCCTGACCTCAGCTTTTTTCAATTGCAACAAAGGGCTATTCAAATGAGGAGCCCTGTGGTGGTCATAGCTGAATTTGTGAACAGCCATATTTGTTTCCTTACAAATATAATTTACGGTTTTAAATATTCACATTCTTGAAAAAAAGAAAACCTTAACAGTTTGAGCAATATGCCGAACTTCGTCGGAATAGTCCAATGGTAAATACCCACAGGCAGTTCAGTTGTGATTGAGTCCTGCAACTAGTGCTGCCACTCTACCAATCACAATTGCAATTTGTGTTGTAACCTTCCCAAGTGTTTAAGATAATTAGGCCTAAGCATTTGAATATACCAATATGAGATGCGACAGAATCTCTGACCTGTGTGCTTTGGTTGAATATTGATAACTTCTTTAAGAGAGTTGACAACGTTTGGTTTTATTATTGTCCATTTCCATGATAATTCAGTTTGTTTTCGTCATGCTGTACTTTATTTGATACATTGTTCGTAGTTTTACGGTTTCAGTTTTGGCCATACATGCTTCACTGTGCCTGCAGGAGCTGACTTGTTTGAAGTTCTCTTATCATACCCAGGCAGGCTTTCAAGATGTGCCTTCATAAAATAATAATCTGTACACTTTTGTAAAATAAAATGAGTGAATGATTTTTTGGTAATGTTCTTATGTAAGAGATTTTTTCCATTTGAGTTTTTCCCCCGTTTGATTGATGCTGAATTTTGATGATATTTAGTATAGCATGCTCGAGCCCTCAGATTCAGCCATAATGTGCTGAAATGACTCGGATATTCACCGTCGCACAAAATTGGCTAGAAACTGGATTGCAAGAAGCTATAACTCTTGCCAAGCAATCGATTTCCTGATCCCGATGTCTCCACCATTCCCAGAAATTTGGCAAAAATCCTCCAGTTTTAAGGACATTCCAAAGGTTTCCTTAGTTACTTCTTACCATCCTTGTCTTCCTCTGCTGGAAAATTACTAAGGAATACCACCTCATTCTCCATATCTCAGATTGTCTGGTTAGTGCTTTTCCAGACATGCCAGTGTTGGCTTCCAGGCTCCTCCATAACTTGTGTGACTTAGCATAATCATCCGTGCAGACACTTCAACTTCCATCAAAGGTGGTACATCTAAGAGTACCTCGAAGTGCATTGTTGGCAAGACCCATGTCCAGAGAACAGACTCTTTCAATGGACATTCTTCTGGCACAACCTGTAAGGTGCATGAGTGTGCAATGCTCAATTTGTTGATGAAACCAAAAACACTCAAGTCTACGGCCATAGGTCCACTATCAAAACAAGAACATTTTACACCCCTGTTGGGTGTCACTTCAATCTGCACAATCACTCTATACACTGCTATACACTGAGTGTACAGGGTGTAGAATCACTTGTAGTTATGCTGTGCATCTGAATTGGGAAAAGCTGTGGAGTAAACGTCTCCAGACCATTCAACCACACGGCCTCAACTTCCAGCAGGGAAGTGATTAACTCATTGTATGCTTATACTAAAATGATCATTTTGTGTTCGCCCCCTGTACACACACCTCTCTCTTTGATCTTTTCCATTTTATCTTCCCCCTTTGCTAGATACACAGGTCTACCCTACGACCTGCCTTCCCTTACACGAGCCTATCTACAAGGTTGTTCATCTATCCTGTCATCCGTGTCCTTATCAGTTATCACTTTTCCCTTCCTATCTGTTTTTATCCTCGTCTTTTTGCCTTTGAGAAAAGGTCCTGCCTGGATTGAAATGTCAGGCCATCTACTTCTTTGTGACCCTTTCAATTAATCTTCTGCAACCGTTGTTCCATGATTCCATATTTCATATTTGCTTGGAATTGGTTCTGGGGTCACCCCCCCCCCCCCCATCCTGTTCTCCCCAGAAGGCATCTACAGTATGATTTTCCTTGCCCGACTTTGAACCCTGTATCCAGTATTTCTGATTAAGGCTAATATTGGCCCAAAGTTAAAGGCCAACCCTGTAAACACTGTAAATAAAAAATAAAAAAGTAGTCTGAAATCAAGCCGAGGTCAAAGTTGGATTCATGGTCTTTAATGGAGTACTACAGTCATGGATGAAATGACTGAATCATTATACATGTAAATTAATTCCATAAGACTGCTCAATGCAACGGTGGGTCCTATTGCCGTGGAATCTGGCCTTTGCATGGTATGGATATAATGTATGATGATCATGACCATTAATGTTGTAAAGGAAAACCCAGGAAGGCCGCATGAAATATTACTCCTACACTACAAATACATCTGAACTGTACATCTGAACACTATGTTTAGTTACCATGCTTGCCCCTTCCCACTAGTCTGGTTACATCCGTATAGAAATGCATGCTATTGCTTACTGCAACAAAGCTATCTCAAAGTAAATGTGATGAAAATGTCTGATTATCAGCCAAGAAGCTTGAACAAAAAGGTTTACGCATTAGCCTTGTGACCATGGCAACATTTAATCAGCTGTCCTGATTGGTTGATGGTCGAGTGCAACACATGAAACCGACCAATGGGAGGCACTCAGTATTTGTTAACATTCACATTCGCTACAATGTGAGATGATTTTTCCCCCCTTTATTTGTGTCACTAGAAATGTATCAACTCAGAGGCATGGTTTTCCCAGAGGCCTAGCCATGAATTTACCCTGTTTTCTTACTTCAACTTTGTCCGCATAGTTTCAGGCTACAATTTTGCAATAAATGCTCTACTTTTCAGACGATCATAGAGGTTCTACTCAAATAGAAAACAACCAGTCTGTATCTTCAGATGGCTTAATAAGCCTATGAACCCTGTGCTATAAGCAAACATTGGAAGACCAGCTGGCTTAGTACTGAGTACTGATTCGAATAGTCTAAAAAAAGAAAACATATAGGTTTGTATACAGCATAAAATACAAATAACCACCAATACCCTATAAAAAAGTGGCATCATACAAAATACATACTAAGATAACTAACATCTGATACAAATTGGGCCAATGTACATTTTTCCATTGAGGTACATTGTGTAACAAGTTAATAAAATCAAATGGCAAACCATTTTTGCTGGATACATAAGCTGTGTTGCAGCAAGGGTGACAGTAAGTATACAACATTTGATAAAAGGCAAACAGTGCCAGGTCAATACTGTGCACGGGTTTGAACAAATCACAAGTTTAGGAAGCTACAACAAAATATACAAACATCGCTTTAAAAAAGACCAAATTGTGCATAAATACATCCTTTTTAAGAGCATTTTTTTTTTTAATGGAGATACTGGTTGAATTCAAACTGACGAAAAAACCCTTGACTAAATGGCTGAGCTAAGTGGAGCACTATTCTTGGCTAGATGTCTAAAATATCACCTATATACACCTATACTTGAAAGTCCTATGATTACACAGATAGCATGGCACTGCTATATTATCCCTGGCCACTGCACACCGGTCAGACATAAAGCCATCATTTGCACAAACCATAGAGTAATGCTCTGTGCACAAACCCATTTGCTCTATGATGGCAAGAACCAAGTACTATTTAAGCGCCAAACTCCAAACACATCCATAACCAACCCCCCCCCCCCCAAAAAAGATAAAAGTTTAAAATACCAACGAACCAAAACAAAAATACGCAATCAGCTCAAAAATACAATCGAAACTATATTCACTCAGTCAACTACCAGGTATGCTGTTTCACTAAGGCCTCACTAAGGGCAAATACATGGGTGATGAGGGTTTGATAATCAAAATAAGTAAACCTTCGGGCGTCTGATATATTCATGTTGATAAAGCATTTAAAAAAGAATAACATTCTTTATTCAATTCTAATGAAGTGTTCCTGTAGTCAGAGTCAGAAACCAAGTAATGAAGTAAATTATTCAAAATTATCCCATCGCTCCCAAGTTTGAGGAAATTGGAAGTCCTGCAAAACGAAACAAGATAACTATCTGTACTACACTAGCTATAGCAATGATTAAGGCGTTAGCCGACGATATAGAAATCTAAATCCGGCCTTAAGTTCAGAAAATACTGTACGGTGCTTTGCGCAATACCATTGTGAGTAATTATCCAAAATGCGGCCCCATTCTCCGCGTATATAGCTTGCGCACGCACGGCCATTCCCGTCCGCAGCTTGCATGCGCACATTTTTAAGTGCGGGCCTTTTCCTAGTGCTACTTGTACTCGAGGGCTGCCAGGGCCGGACGGCTGCATACACGCTCGTACGCGTGTACGGACACAGACTGTTGTGTGTGGCAGCGGCACGGCGTGCGAGCCGTGTACAGCCTGGATCTCTGCCCCGGTGCCGTACCGGAGAGACCGCCTTTGACAAGGCTGTATGAACTAGCGTGAAGACAACGGTAGAAACTAGAAAGCAGGGTGGGAGCAACTGGCAGGTAAAGCTCTATACTAAACAGTCCTTGAAATGGGAGACTTTGTTCCGTCAAACTTGACCTGTGCTGTGACATGTTCCCTAGACTTGGCTCCAGTCCCCCGACACAATTGTCCTGTCACTCCTGTAATAAGGAAACTCAGTTGTTGACCCTGTGGCTGGATTTTATACACTTTAAAAACTCTTTACAATTGATATGGCATAAACAAACTTCCACCAGTTTATCATTACAAAATTACTCTTAAAAATCATTAAACCTTCACTCATAAAAAAACGTACGTCAATACGGAAGACACAGTTTTGAAGAAAAAAAATGAACATAAGATATTGAGCACCAGATTTGAAATTCGTTTCCATCGACATGTATCCAGTATAAATGATTTAATTCAAAATATCTCGGGCTCCCCGAATAACAAACAATTTTCAAAATATCTGATATCTCACTCATTGCTGATGAGTTACATTTGTCTGTGATGTGTATCTGATGGAAGAGCAATGACAGCATGTGTTTGTTTACCATGCTGCAATCATCTCCATGTGTTCTCGTAAATACAAAGTGTCTCACAAGCAATCCTCGTGGCCGAGCGAGACAAACTTTACCGGCACCTCGTGCGTGACACCAACCCGTACATTACACCCTGTCATCCTGCACTGCCACATCCTCCTCCCCGAAATCGGATCCGTCACCTTTGACCCCGCGCGCTTTACCCCGCCGTGTCAGCACGAGCAGACCCACGACGACCAGGAGCAGAAGCACAAGAACAACCGCGCCGGCAAAGATGGGAAGCCAGAAGCCAGAGTCCACAAGGCTGGAAGACTCCTTGTCAGTGGCTGCAATGGGATCTGTGATATCTAAACAAAACAGACAAACAAAACGTAAACATATACAAACCTCGGTCAATGATTTGATTGCAAGAAACAGGCAGACATTACTTTGGAAAACATTGTCAGGACTATCTATGATGAAGAGATTGTCTGGACTATCTTTGATGAAGAGATTGTCCAGACTATGAAGAGATTGTAAGGATTATGAAGAGATCTTCAGGAGTATCAAGAGATTGTCAGGTCTATAAAGAGATCGTTAGGTCTATGAAGAGATTGTCAGGTCTATACAGAGATTGTTAGGTCAATAAAGAGATTGTCAGGTCTATAAAGAGATCGTCAGGTCTACGTTGAGATTGTCAGGTCTATATTAAAGAGATCGTCAGGTCTATAAAGAGATCGTCAGGTCTATAAAGAGATCGTCAAGTCTATAAAGAGATCGTCAGGTCTATAAAGAGATCATCAGGTCTATGTTGAGATTGTCAGGACTATGAAGAGATCGTCAGGTCTATAAAGAGATCGTCAGGACTATAAAGAGATCGTCAGGTCTATAAAGAGATTGTCAGGTCTATAAAGAGATCGTCAGGTCTATAAAGAAATCGTCAGGTCTATAAAGAGATCGTCAGGACTATAAAGAGATCGTCAGGTCTATAAAGAGATCGTCAGGTCTACGTTGAGATTGTCAGGTCTATAAAGAGATCGTCAGGACTATGAAGAGATCGTCAGGACTATAAAGAGATCGTCAGGACTATGAAGAGATCGTCAGGACTATAAAGAGATCGTCAGGTCTATAAAGAGATTGTCAGGTCTACGTTGAGATTGTCAGGTCTATAAAGAGATTGTCAGGTCTATAAAGAGATTGTCAGGACTATGAAGAGATTGTCAGGACTATGAAGAGATTGTCAGGTCTATAAAGAGATTGTCAGGTCTATAAAGAGATTGTCAGGACTATGAAGAGATTGTCAGGACTATGAAGAGATTGTCAGGTCTATAAGGAGATTGTCAGGACTATAAAGAGATTGTCAGGTCTATAAAGAGATCGTCAGGTCTATAAAGAGATTGTCAGGTCTATAAAGAGATTGTCAGGTCTATAAAGAGATCGTCAGGTCTATAAA
This sequence comes from Luidia sarsii, assembly GCA_949987565.1. Taxonomy (NCBI): domain Eukaryota; kingdom Metazoa; phylum Echinodermata; class Asteroidea; order Paxillosida; family Luidiidae; genus Luidia; species Luidia sarsii. The sequence goes on from OX465113.1 coordinate 5,630,712, forward strand.
GAGATTGTCAGGTCTATAAAGAGATCGTCAGGTCTATAAAGAGATTGTCAGGACTATAAAGAGATTGTCAGGACTATGAAGAGATTGTCAGGACTATAAAGAGATTGTCAGGACTATAAAGAGATTGTCAGGACTATAAAGAGATTGTCAGGTCTATAAAGAGATTGTCAGGACTATGAAGAGATTGTCAGGACTATAAAGAGATTGTCAGGTCTATAAAGAGATTGTCAGGTCTATAAAGAGATCGTCAGGTCTATACAGAGATTGTCAGGACTATGAAGAGATTGTCAAGACAATAAAGAGATTCTTAGGTCTATAAAGAGATTGTCAGGACTATGAAGAGATTGTCAGGTCTATAAAGAGATTGTCAGGTCTATGAAGAGATTGTCAGGACTATAAAGAGATTGTCAGGTCTATAAAGAGATTGTCAGGTCTATGAAGAGATCGTCAGGACTATGAAGAGATTGTCAGGTCTATGAAGAGATCGTCAGGACTATGAAGAGATTGTCAGGTCTATAAAGAGGTCATGCAGACTCACCTCTGGAGAGTGCCATGAGTGGTTTCTGGAAGGACAGGGCAGCCTGGTTTCCATCCCTGCTGATGGCAACAACCCTTATCACATACAGTAACTCCTCGTCCAAGTTTGTCAGCAAGAACTGGCGAGACGACGGTGGCTGGAGGGTCGAGTTTTGCCAGGTCGTGCTGCCAACATCCCGATACTGCACGACAAATCCCCGAATGAAGGGCTCCTCTCCTTCACTGAAACTCCAGGTGACGTTGGCTTGACCATCCACAACCGCAGTGGCATTGACGACTGGATCTAAGAGTGAGAGCGAGAGAAACAGAATTACTTCACCTTCAAAACAAAATGGGAAGCAGACATTGCTGTAGTCAGCTGTTCCTGCGGGTGTTTTTTTTTTTCAAGATAAATAACGATTGGAAGTTTTCAGTTACACCAACTAAACAACCCAATGTCATGTTATAGTTGTCATAAGAGCCAAGGATGGGAGAATAACAAGGTTTGGTGCTTTAAACAATCTGATTTAATAGAGATACAGATAGTGTTAATCAAGTCAGACAGAAAAAATTGCACTTGTTGGGTGTATCTGCCTTTAATCGTCACATATATAAAATGTTTGGGGTTATCAGCATTGTTTTTATAAATACCACCTCACAGTGCAGTGCATGCAATCATTGTAAAAGAAATACCATAAGGAGGGACATATACGAATTCCCATTTCAGTTCATTAATAAGTTGAAATTATTTCAACACTACTTCAAAACTATACCCATCTAGTGAAAGATCACTGCATCGTGTCACTGAAAAAAAACCATTGCATGTGTTTCTCATTCATTAGAAGCCTTGGTTTCAAACAACAAGCTAGCATATTACCTTGAACATAATGACCATGATTTTGAATGTTTTGTCTTCAAAGTGTAACATCATTTTTTAGTCAAGGACGCACAGAATTTCAAGAGTTCATATATACAACCCATATGCAGTATGTGTTTCTCAACGGGGGAAACTCATCAGGGATAGTGTTTCGCACCCACACAGCGACTTGGATGATTTCTGTACTATTTAAAATGAAAATCATACAACTGCACTCGATCCTTTCCATCACCCAACTTCCTCTGTGTATTTAAAATGTATTCATTCAAACTTGGTTATTTGGATCAGACCTCCACCAGTTAAACATCAAATATTGGTGAAGGTGACACAGAAACAATGAATTAGCAGACAACCATGTGGGTGAAAATGACAAACCCCAACTGCACTGTAAACTGGTCATTAAGGGTCAGTATATGTCACTGACCAATGTAGTTATTAATTGTATTAATATAACCCCCTTATCACACGGGCATACCTATGGTGATCTTAAAGGGACCTTTTCATCTTGTGCAGGAGATAATAATAAGCTACACATTTCCAGCTCCAAAAAAAGGTGGATTTAAACCTCACACTAGAACACACCACGCTGCTTGAAGTCTGCAGCTAATAATCAAATGCCTATAATGATAGGGAATGAAATTCTTCTCTCTCTGTTTGTAGATGTCCATATAAGGGCTCTGTGTAATGCGCTGAACCAAAACAAGGCCAAAGATTCCACTGAGTCAAATGGCAGGAAAAACAAGAAACAAGAAGCTCTCAATTATTCCAACCAATCATCTTAATTTGCTTGTTTCTGATTGGATTTATCAAGCTTGCCTGTGTGAACATTGATCGGTTCAATCTACAGGTGCCCCTTGTATTATTTGGTTCAGCGCACCTACACTGCTATAGCCTGACGCAGATATATAAGTCATGGCAATGTCACTTACAAGTTAGACTGTGCAAACACTGCAGACAATTAGTAAGGGATCCCAAAACAACATCAATGTAATGTATAATTCAAATAATTATGTTGTGTACATTTAGTAAGAAATTCCAAAATGTTATCACAATATCACAATATCACAGTGCTCATTCGGAAATAGATGTGCTATAGAAAGATTTTAAAGTTATGAATCAATTAAAGTTATGATTATACAGGATTAAAAAGGAAAGGGGAAGAAAGGGACATTGATATGACTCATTCCTTTAAAGCCAGAGAATATATATATACACGTTAAGGACATTCTTCATTGTTACTATTTCACATTACTTATATGACAAAGAAACGTTGGATTCTTCAGGAAAATGAAAAACAGTCAGTGTACATGCAGGTGTTAGTGCAGGTGCTCAGGATCAGGTGAAGAGTGAGTGGCAGAATCAGGTGAATTGAAGGGGGTCTAAAATCCTCAGGTCTGGAGGGATTCGAGTCTGGAATCCTGCCAAACCCTCTCCAGAAGAAGGGGTCATCACCTACCTCCGTGTCTGACTGGCATCCCGTTGGGCATCGTGACAAGGTGCAAGAAGGGAAGGTCCCCCATATCGACTTCGCCGTCCAACAAAATGACAGGTGGCTGGAACCCAGGTGACTCTACTATGATCTGAACGAGTGCCGCTTCGCTCGTGCTGATGAAGAACGTGATTGTCGCTGGTACTGTGGTGATCAGCTTGTAGGCGGTAGCTCCCGCTACTTGCAGCGGCTCGCCCAGCACCGATCCCCTGGGGGCGGCACCCACGCTGATCTCAGCCGAGACGTTGGTGATGATGTAGACTGCCGACGGCCACAGCGTTGTGACCCTGCCTAGCAGGCCAGCCGGACCCGGTGTGCTGGCAGACCGAGTGGTGTTGGAAACCACCCCAAAGTCAGGGACAGTTGGCAGGGGAACATCTGTGGCATCCTGGTTAGCCTCTGTCACCGTCGGTGCTGTGCTCGCGTTTAAAAACCTCACTTGCCCGTCGTAGGCGATGTTTGTAACTTCCAGGCTGATGTTCCCCAGCTCTGCAAGTGTCATCATTATCGTGATTGTTGATGGTATACCGATCTCAATTTGAGTCGTGATGCTGTCAGGATTTGTGTCAATCTGCACAGAAGTGTCTAAGATAGCATCACTCGGGTCAGGCTGTACATGAACATTTGTCGTTTGTGTAGGGTTGGGAGTGGTAATTGTCAGGGTGATATTGGCAGGCTGGTCTAATGAGGCCAACACACCGAGACTTGTGCCAGGGGTGAGAGTCTGAAAACTTTTGACTAACGTAAACCGAGCTGTCTCTTGACGAGCTGTTGTAGTTGGAGGAGCTGTGGATAAATGAAAAAGATCAAAGTCATCATTCTTCCAAGGAAAACTGACCTGCCAATGGCACATCATCAAGTACATTTGTATATAAAAAAAATCATTCTAGCTTTTTTCCTCAAAATTTAGTAGGCCTGACGTTTCGATCCTAGCAGGACCTTTCTCAAAGGCAGAGAAAGGTCCTGCTAGGATCGAAATGTCAGGCCCACTAAATTTTGAGATTTAAATTTTGGTAATTTTAGTCAGTAAGCAGTTTGCAACATTTTTGTATATCACTCTAGCTTTTTTTCTTGTTAAATCAAATGACTCTTTCACCTATGAGATAAAACATTTCCCCCTGGATTATGTCCTTGCCTTCTAGGCACAGTTTTTCTAGACTAAGTAACTTCATATCCGACTTGTAGCTTTTCTGTAGACTACCTTCTTATGAAAAAGTTCTTGGATACGCATAATCTGTTTCTAGGCTGATGACCTACAAGTCACAAGTATAAAATAACTGAGGCAGTAGGCTATAGTCCTCTCTTGCGTTATATGCGGATATAACATGAAACAAGAATTGGAGTTCACAGCCATCATATTAATGTGGAAGGCAGGTAGATAAGAAGGTAGAGGCTTAATTAGGTAGAAGATGTCAGTATGTTTCCGGTTCTGGAAATGAATGAAAAAGCTGACAGCCTTGGTCAGTGGCTATCACTGTTCAATTTCATTTGGAATTCACTCTTCAAAAATCTGATGAACGACCTACAGTTTTACAAAATGGTCCTTCTACTCAGTAATACTCACATAAGGGTATGGGTACTATTGTGACTTCAGCTGCGTCGGACATCTCACTAAGCACAGTGGCAACGATGTCTACATCCCGGTCTGTGCCAGCAGTCAAGGTGAAGTTGACCGGTTGAAGAATGGCTAGTCTTATGAAGGTTCTCATTGACGAGGAAGAGAAATCGTCGACACGCACAGCACTGGCTGGAAGAGTGGTAAGGTTCAGCTCAAGGAACCCACTGGCATCAATCAGGATGACAGCCGCTGACGTTGCACTGATGAAGAACAAGTTCTGAGAGGGTCCCGTGGCTCGGACAGTCTGGGTCGCGTTCATCAAAACGACGTCTGTATCTGGTGCTGGTGTGTTTGTGGTTGGAGCTTGGGTTGTGGCCTTGGTTGTTCTGATTGTGGTTGGGGCTGGGCTTGGGTTTGCAGTTGGGGTTTCCCCTCCCACCACAAAGAGTTCTACTTCATCAGAGGCCTGCCCAGGGCTCGATGACCAAACGATTAAGGTGACGTTTGCGGCATCAGCTACATCAAAAGTCACTGTCGACTTAGCGGGCACCAAAGTCTGGAAGTGCAATATGTATGCTGCCGGATCTTGCAAATTTTCTATTCTGACATTTGCGCTTATTCCACTTGGCTCGGTAAGGAGTGTGACCCCTGATACCTCATCAGAACCACTGGTGTAAATAACGACGGAGATATTGACAGGTCTGTCGAGGGAGACCGAAGCCTCCACAGAAGCATCATCCCTTGTTTGAACCATCCTTCTGATGACATAAGGATCTTGTGAGATGGTTGGTGCAGACGTGGTGGTGGAGAGTTCTGGGGTGACCTGTGAGCCGTCAGTGAGACTCACCACTGAAGTATTCGTGGCCACCACCCTCAGGGTGATGTTTGCCGACTCCAATAAAGATGCAGACAACGTCGTCAAGGCTGCTGCAGGGGTTCTGAATGTAATGGTCAGCCTTTCCGGTTCGGTTCCCCTCACTTGTTCCAAATTGGTGACCAGACCTTGCGGGATTGTCAGTATATCAATACTCGCTGTCTGAGTAGGATCTCGGGTGTATATGACGACTTCAAACTCTGCCGGCCCTTCTGATATGGCAGTGGCTTGCACAGACGTTGGACCACTTGTGGAAAGCTCTCTGAGAAATACAGCTGGTGGCATAGGCGTGCCTTCTCCTGCAGCTGTTGTGCTTCCTTCAGGTAAGGATGGTGGCACTGTTGATGCCATGGGTTGAGAGACCTCTACCAAGTCCACCGTGCTGGCCTCACCAAATGTCTCAACAGAGAACGAGATATTCGCTGGTAGCTTCAGTCTGATAAACACAGTTGTGTTGGAGGCCTCTTGCCCAGTGAACTGCACAAACAGGGCTTCAGGTGCCTCCAAAGGAGTCACCTGTATGTCAGCAAAGCCCGGGTCTGTCTGGAGATCCACATTTTCAGAGGGATCGGGAATGAATATGAGCAGGGAGTAATTCCCTGGACCGAAGGTGGATGCTCTGGCTTGGAAGTCTCCTGCGTCACTCGTTCTTAATTCCCTGCTAAGGCTAACTCGCTGCAGAGCCGGGGGAAGAAATGGCTCTTCTGTTGAGGGCCCTGTAGTTGTTAATTGATATAATCAAATTTCAATCTAAATTAGCACATCTTGTTCAGGAAGACCTATTGGTCATGGGCCCTTTGGAGTAAATCTATGGCCTCTTTTTCCCAAACTCCTGCTCAGCAGACAGAATATCATGTCCGAGTCCAAGTTCGAGTCAGTATGTCCATGTCCGAATCCCAGTCATTTATCATCATGACTCGAGTCTGAATCATGGAAGATATTACTTCAGACAGAGTCTGAGTCATGAGTCATAAAGGTCTGCTGCTCAGCTAGGAACCTATTTGACCTCATTAATCTGGCAATGGCACCAAATTAAACATATTAGACATACTGTTCCATCATAGTTTTGACAGTTTTTGCTGTACAAAGTCTTTGTTAAAAAGTGATGATGAAAAAAAAAAAAAATCCTGCTTTCAGATGCCTTAAACAAAGCAAAATAGAACAGCATAAGGACTATAAGATTTGAGATTTGAATTAACATGAGTTTCATTGATGTTAATTATATGTTATTGTATCAAAAAACCAAAAAGCATTTGATGTGCTTCAATCAACTGTGTGATATCTCATTACAAATTACATGATCTCTTAGAAACCGAAGGTCATTTCGAAAAGCAATCGCCAAAGAGAATGATAACCCTAGTGATGTAGCACATCAAAAGCAAAATAAAATTACCCAGGGCTTTTTTCATCACAATAAGCTTCAAATCAGACACTGATGTCAACTGACTGGCTTCATGTGAGACCAGTGGCTTTGGAGTTAGTGCGGATGAGAATGAATGGGGATCTGATCTCATCAGATAGCTGAGACCATGACCCAAGCATAAAGGTAGCTATTCACAAATATAGGCTATTCACAAATATAGGCTATTCACAAATATAGGCTATTCACAAATATAGGCTATTCACAAATATAGGCTATTCACAAATATAGGCTATTCACAAATATAGGCTATTCACAAATATAGGCTATTCACAAATATAGGCTATTCACAAATATAGGCTATTCACAAATATCTCTTACATATTCTTCCCGCGCACTGCTGCACTATGGAATTCTCTACCTGCAACCTGTTTCCTCCTTTCTTATAACTTGTCCCAATTCAAACGAAACATAAATACTCATCTTTCTACCTCCTGAACTATTATGCTCATGGTTCTTTTCCCGTTCTTTAGCCCTCCCCTTTAATTAGTGGCCTTTTGGGGTCTTGTATTGGAGGACATTCATAAAAAACAATCAATTTTACCCTTTGCAAAGGTCATCTAATTGGTAACTTGTGTAACCACAAATGTCATGTTTAGTGTGTTGATACTACTTACCCAAAGAAGATATCTGCTCCGTGGTCATTGGCACAGTCCCTGTTGGACTTACTGCATCCTCAGTCAGCATCACTACACTGTCCAGGTCAGATGTGTCCACCTCTAGGGATATGTTGGCCTGCTCCGAAACAAAGATCATCAAATCAACATCCACGGCTGCAGATGAGTTGAAGGTGATCCTAAGCACTTCCCGATCAGAAACTACGAGGCGGTTGACTTCTGACAAAGCACTAGGTGGATCTGCCACTACATTGACACTGGCTGTTTGACCTGGGTTAGCGGTGCGGATAGAGAGGATGTAACTGGCCGGGCTTCCAGTGGAGACAGTAGCTGTGACATCACGGCCACTTGGGACACTCAAGAACCTTGCAAATCTCATCACGGTCATCGGTTCCTCGGTTGGCATCTCAGTAGACCCAGCCGGCTGCACTGCGAGCTCCACTTCACTGGCCTGGTTCAAGGTCATAACCTGGAGGATAATGCTCGCTGATTCCTGTAACTTAATGGCCAGACTTGTGTTGGCGGCCTCCTTTGTCTTGAAGGTCATGACAAAGATGTTAGAATCATTAACAGCTGAGGTTACCACATCCAGGGCAGCACCATATGGCTCAGTTTCAATGTCCACATCCACAGTCTCATTCGGGCTTCTTGTCATTATCATCAGAGAAAAATTTGCTGGGCTGCTGGTTGAGGCAAAGGCCATCACATCAGCACTGCCTTCAGTGCTGAGGCTGCGAGTAACGTTGAACAGATCTCTGCTCCATGGTGGCATCTGTGTTGATGAGACAGCTGGCTGCATAGTTGTTGGAACAACGTCAGTCACCTCAACGAGCTCTAAGACACCAACCGGGTCTCCCGTGTCGAGTTTCGCATAAACACTGGCAGGAGCTTGCAATGTGATCATCAAGGTTGTCTCGGATGCCTTGTAAATGTGTAGGCCCAAGACGAACACATCGGGAAACTCAAATGTATTGGTTAACATGAAGGGAGCAGAGCAAACTGGAACTGTATCCAAACAAACGTGCACAGTTTCATTAGATTGCTCAGTGAAGACAGCCAAGGACAAATTAGCCGGAGTAGATGTTGATACAAAAACCCTCAGATTTTTGCTTTCATCTGTGGTCAGATCTTCAATGAAACTAAATTCAGGAGTGCCCATGGGCGACATTGTAGGTGGCACAGCTAGTGCATTGCAAGCTTCTTCAACTATTTCTAGCACAGTCGATGGGTCTTTTGAATAAACCTCAAGCGAAATATTTGCAACTCCCAACAAACTGATGACCAGTGATGTATTGACGGGCATAGCGGTTTTGAAGGTCAGAGTGAAAATTGCAGAGTTGTTAGCCCAACGGTTGATGTCAAATTCAGCTCCTGCCGGGTACGTCTTCAGACAAACATTAGGAGTCCACGATGTACCACCAGTGTTGATAGTGAGAGTGTAATTTGCGGGTCCACTTGTGGAGACACTTCCACTGACCTTAGTGGCATTTTGATTTCTCAAAAATTGTGTAAAGTTATATGTACGTTCAACAGTCAGAGTTGGAGAAGCAGGTTCTCCAGAAGTTGTAGACTCACTGGTGTCTTCAGATAGCAGAACGACAAGAGACTGGTCATCTGTAGCAACTCCAAAGGAGATGTTTGCTGCCTCCATCAACTCTATGGTCAAAGTTGTGTCAACACTTCCAGTGGTTTGGAAAAATATTGCCATTGCCTCTGGATCATCACTTACGAATCTGAGCACACCATATGCAGCTCCTTTGGGATCAGTTTCAATGTTCACATTCACTGTTTCGTCTGGATCTCGGGACTGAACAATAAGCGTGTAACTTGCCTGGCTCTCTGTAGAGGCAAAGCCCTTTACAACTGTGGGGCCTTCAACACTGAGAATTTTCACTGCATTATCATCACCTCCTTGTGGTAGTGACGTCATTGTCTCGGTGAAATTACGAGGCTGTGATGTCATCATTGGCGGACTTGAGGTCATCTGGTCAGTATCAATGTCATCCTCTGATGTCACCATAGGATCACCAGATGAGCCTGTATGTTCAGCCATTGATACTGTAGACATGGCAGGTCCCTCTGTGGATGTCACATCAAGGTCTTCTGCCAGCAAAACACTTGACTGACCTGCTGTGCTAACCTCAAATGAAATGTTGGCTGCTTCCATCAATACCACAGTCACTGTTGTATTAACAGCACCATCTGTTTGGAAGGTAATTATTAGTGCCTCTGCATCATCATCTACCATACCTTCTTCATAATAAGCAGCACCTGCAGGAACTGTCTCTAGGCTCACATTCACCGTTTCTACCGGGTTGCTGGTAAAGATTATAAGTGAATAGTTAGCAGCACTCCTAGTAGAGGCTAATGCCTTTACAACTGCAGGTCCCTGGGTGCTCAATGTTTGCACTGTTGGTTCTACATCCATTGGTTCTGATGTCGTCTCATCTACTTCTGGTTGAGATGTCATCCTCTCTGTCGAATCAAAGTCCAACGATGTCGTCATGGGGTTTGATGTTGCATCCATGGGGTTGGATGTTGCATCCATGGGGTCGGATGTTGCATCCATGGGGTCGGATGTTGCATCCATGGGGTTGGATGTTGCATCCATGGGGTTGGATGTTGCATCCATGGGGTTGGATGTTGCATCCATGGGGTTGGATGTTGCATCCATGGGGTTGGATGTTGCATCCATGGGGTTGGATGTTGCATCCATGGGGTTAGATGTTGCACCCATGGGGCTGGATGTTGCATCCATGGGCTTGGATGTTGCATCCATGGGGTTGGATGTTGCATCCATGGGGTTTGATGTTGCATCCATGGGGTTGGATGTTGCATCCATGGGGTTGGATGTTGCACCCATGGGGTTGGATGTTGCACCCATGGGGTTGGATGTTGCATCCATGGGGTTAGATGTTGCACCCATGGGGTTGGATGTTGCACCCATGGGGTCAGATGTTGCATCCATGGGGTTGGATGTTGCACCCATGGGGTTGGATGTTGCACCCATGGGGTTGGATGTTGCACCCATGGGGTCGGATGTTGTACCCATGGGGTTGGATGTTGCATCCATGGGGTCGGATGTTGCATCCATGGGGTCGGATGTTGCATCCATGGGGTTGGATGTTGCATTTGAGGGGGAATACCCTGTTGATCCTGTTGAGGACAGTTTTGATGTCATCTGGTCAGTATCAATGTCATCCTCTGATGTCATCATAGGATCACTAGATGAGCCTGTATGTTCATCCATTGTTACTGTAGACATGGCATTTGAGGGGGAATACCCTGTTGATCCTGTTGAGGACAGTTTTGATGTCATCTGGTCAGTATCAATGTCATCCTCTGATGTCATCATAGGATCACTAGATGAGCCTGTATGTTCATCCATTGTTACTGTAGACATGGCAGGTCCCTCTGTGGATGTCACATCAAGGTCTTCTGCCAGCAAAACACTTGACTGACCTGCTGTGCTAACCTCAAATGAAATGTTGGCTGCTTCCATCAATACCACAGTCACTGTTGTATTAACAGCACCATCTGTTTGGAAGGTAATTATTAGTGCCGCTGCATCATCATCTACCATACCTTCTTCATAATAAGCAGCACCTGCAGGAACTGTCTCTAGGCTCACATTCACCGTTTCTACCGGGTTACTGGTAAAGATTATAAGTGAATAGTTAGCAGCACTCCTAGTAGAGGCTAATGCCTTTACAACTGCAGGTCCCTGGGTGCTCAAAGTTTGCACTGTTGTTTCTACATTCATTGGTTGTGATGTCGTCTCATCGGGTACCGACATTGTCTGCGACGTCATAGTTAGGGATGATGTATTTTCAATGGTAGATGCTTGCCCTCTTGGTGTAGGAGTGGATGAATCAAGGACATCTGATGTCATCATTGAAGTAGGTTCAAATGAAGATTCTTCAACTCTTTCTTCCCAGAGCATGATTATGCGGGACTGGTCTTGTGTTGTTACTTGAAAGCTTACATTTGCTGCCTCCATTAATTCTACCGTCAAAGTTGTGTTGACAGCTCCTGTTGTTTTGAAGATAACTGCCAGTCCATCGGGATCTCCACCTGTCAGTCTAAGTACATTTGTTGCAGCTCCTTCGGGTTCTGTTTCAATGTCCACATTCCCTATTTGATGTGGGTTTCTTGTGTAAATGACCAGAGTATAAAATGCTGGCTCCATTGTAGAGGCAAAAGCCTTAACAACTGAAGGTCCTTCAACACTCAATGTTCTAATATTGGGATCATCTACTTCTGGTTGAGATGTCATCCTCTCTGTCGAATCAAAGTCCAACGATGTCGTCATGGGGTTGGATGATGCATCCATGGGGTCGGATGTTGCACCCATGGGGTCGGATGTTGCATCCATGGGGTCGGATGTTGCATCCATGGGGTTGGATGTTGCATCCATGGGGTCGGATGTTGCATCCATGGGGTTGGATGTTGCATTTGAGGGGGAATACTCTGTTGACTCTGCTGAGATCAGTTTAGATGTCATCTTGTCAGTCTCAATGCCATCGTCCGACGTTATCATAGAATCACTCGATGGGTCTGTATGTAAAACCATTGTTACTGTAGACATGGCAGGTCCCTCTGTGGATGTCACATCAAGGTCTTCTGCCAGCAAAACACTTGACTGACCTGCTGTGCTAACCTCAAATGAAATGTTGGCTGCTTCCATCAATACCACAGTCACCGTTGTATTAACAGCACCATCTGTTTGGAAGGTAATTATTAGTGCCTCTGCATCATCATCTACCATACCTTCTTCATAATAAGCAGCACCTGCAGGAACTGTCTCTAGGCTCACATTCACTGTTTCTACTGGGTTACTGGTAAAGATTATAAGTGAATAGTTAGCAGCACTCCTAGTAGAGGCTAATGCCTTTACAACTGCAGGTCCCTGGGTGCTCAAAGTTTGCACTGTTGTTTCTACATCCATTGGTTGTGATGTCGTCTCATCGGGTACTGACATTGTCTGCGACGTCATAGTTTGGGATGATGTATTTTCAATAGTAGATGAAGTCGTATTACTGGTTGGTGCAGCAGGTTCTGAAGTCATCCGTTCTGTGAAGTTAAGTAATTGTGATGTCGGTGCTGACTGAGATGACAAAGATGTTAAGGCTTGCGAGGTGATCATTTGTTCACTTGATGAATCTGTCTGGACAGCCATTGACGAGGTTTCAACATCTTGTGGTCCAGATGTCATTTGGTCCATGCCATCTGTAGCAGGTGATGCAGTCATATTACCGCTTGATGCAGCAGGTTCTGAAGTCATCCTCTCAGTGATGTTAAGTGATTGTGATGTTGCTGCAGACTCGGAAGACATTGGTAATTCAGGTGTCGGTGTTGATGTCATTTGACCCACAGAGTCCTGTGGTGTTGTAGATTGGTTCACTGCAATTGTGACGGACTGAGATGCAGATGTTTCCACCGGTGTCGTGGGTAAGGTGATATTCAATATTCCAAAGGCTAAAGCTGCTGTTTTCTCAGCGTCTACCGTGGTCACAGTGACGAACATATCGGATGGTTCTAATGTCTCCACCATTATTATTGTGTATGCCCCTGATGACAGATCAATGTTATATTCAATGTAACCCTTTTCTGTGAGATTCATAATGCTCACAGTGGCCTCTTCAGGGTCAACACCTATGACGACATCCGTAGAAATGACAGGAGTGTCTGTTTCGATGCTAAGCTGAATGGTGGCAGGTTTCTCAGTGTATACTGTGATTGTTGTATTGGTGGGATCAGTTGTGCTAATGTAGTCCTCTATATAAGTGAGTTGCTGAGGCTCAGTGGTAATCAAAGGTTCACTTGATGAATCTGTCTGGACAGCCATTGACGAGGTTTCAACATCTTGTGGTCCAGATGTCATTTGGTCCATGCCATCTGTAGCAGGTGATGCAGTCATATTACCGGTTGATGCAGCAGGTTCTGAAGTCATCCTCTCAGTGAAGTTAAGTGATTGGGATGTCGCTGTTGAATCAGATGATACAGACATTGAGGCTTGTGAAGTGATCATCAATTCACTTGATGAATTTGTCTGGACAGCCATTGACGAGGTTTCAACATCTTGTGGTCCAGATGTCATTTGGTCCATGCCACCTGTAGCAGGTGATGCAGTCATATTACCGGTTGATGCAGCAGGTTCTGAAGTCATCTTCTCAGTGAAGTTAAGTGATTGTGATGTCGCTGCTGAATCAGACGATACAGACATTGAGGCTTGTGAAGTGATCATCAATTCACTTGATGAATCTGTCTGGACAGCCATTGACGAGGTTTCAACATCTTGTGGTCCAGATGTCATTTGGTCCATGCCATCTGTAGCAGGTGATGCAGTCATCTGATTGGTTGATGAAGCTGTCTCTGAAACCATTGGCGATTCAGGTGTAGGGCTTGATGTAATTTGGCCCATAGAGTCCTGTGGTGTTGTGGATGATATCCAAGTTGTGGAAGCAACGGCCCCTGATGTCATCATGTGGAGGGTTGGCCCAGCAGATGCAGATGAAGTGGTCAACACTGAAGTAGGCTCCACTGAAGATTCTTCTACTCTTTCTTCCCAGAGCATGATTATGCGGGACTGGTCTTGTGTTACCACCTGAAAGCTTACATTTGCTGCCTCCATTAATTCAACCGTCAAAGTTGTGTTGACAGCTCCTGTTGTTTGGAAGATAACTGCCAGTCCATCGGGATCTCCACCTGTCAGTCTAAGTACGTTTCTTGCAGCCCCCTCTGGTTCTGTTTCTATGACCAAATTCTCTATTTGATTAGGATTTCTTGTGTAAATGGCCAGAGTATAAAATGCTGGCTCCATTGTAGATGCGTAGGCCTTAACAACTGAAGGTCCTTGAACGTTCAATATTCTGACATTGGGATCATCTATTTCTGGTTGAGATGTCATCCTCTCTGTGAAGTCAAGTGATTGGGATGTCGCTGTTGAATCAGACGATACAGACATTGAGGCTTGTGAAGTGATCATCGCTTCACTTGATGAATCTGTCTGGACAGCCATTGACGAGGTTTCAACATCTTGTGGTCCAGATGTCATTTGGTCCATGCCATCTGTAGCAGGTGATGCAGTCATATTACCGGTTGATGCAGCAGGTTCTGAAGTCATCTTCTCAGTGAAGTTAAGTGATTGTGATGTCGCTGCTGAATCAGACGATACAGACATTGAGGCTTGTGAAGTGATCATCAATTCACTTGATGAATCTGTCTGGACAGCCATTGACGAGGTTTCAACATCTTGTGGTCCAGATGTCATTTGGTCCATGCCATCTGTAACAGGTGATGCAGTCATATTACCGGTTGATGCAGCAGGTTCTGAAGTCATCTTCTCAGTGAAGTTAAGTGATTGTGATGTTGCTGCAGACTCGGAAGACATTGGTAATTCAGGTGTCGGTGTTGATGTCATTTGACCCACAGAGTCCTGTGGTGTTGTAGATTGGTTCACTGCAATTGTGACGGACTGAGATGCAGATGTTTCCACCGGTGTCGTGGGTAAGGTGATATTCAATATTCCAAAGGCTAAAGCTGCTGTTTTCTCAGCGTCTACCGTGGTCACAATGACGAACATATCGGATGGTTCTAATGTCTCCACCATTATTGTTGTGTATGCCCCTGATGACAGATCAATGTTATATTCAATGTGACCCTTTTCTGTGAGATTCATAATGCTCACGGTGGCCTCTTCAGGGTCAACACCTATGACGACATACGTAGAAATGACAGGAGTGTCTGTTTCGATGCTAAGCTGAATGGTGGCAGGTTTCTCAGTGTATACTGTGATTGTTGTATTGGTGGGATCAGTTGTGCTAATGTAGTCCTCTATATAAGTGAGTTGCTGGGGCTCGGTGGTGATGTTTGCTTCAGTTGGCGGACTTGAAGTCACATCGGGAGAAACTGGTAGAGTCACTGATTGTGTTTCCTTTGTTGTAGACGGTCCTGATGCAAGAAGAAAAAAGGGAAATAATTGTACAAATCATATCATTACTTCCAACAGAAGATAGGTACGGATGCATAGAGCTGCCAAGCATGAAAAAAGTGAGCTATCTCATCCGTACAAGATAATTAGTAGTATGTACCAGATAGTAAATGGTCCGTAGTAGATATAAGTGCTTTTCGAGATAATAAGTCAAACGTACAAGATGATTAGTTTTTCATATGAGACAATAAGTCGAATGTATGAGATAAAACCCACACATGCTTTGTCCGATGATCATGAAATCAGTGCAGTAACTCCATGTCCATGTCAAAAATAATCTTTGGAACAAAGAAGGGGACTTAACAAGTGACAAAATGGCATTTGACGCACTGTGGGAAATTAGCTCTTCACAAACCATATGCTCCATAATAATACTACACACATTCAACGTTGATCTTCAACCCTCTTGCCTTCCTATACTGTAGGTGAAATGCTAATCATGGATGTATTTGTCCACCTTAATTAGTAAGGACTCAATGCAGGGCAGCACATGGAATGCCAATGTGCAATCATTCTGCATTACAAGTGCAAAACTGGAGAATGTGTCATGCCCTGACCATAGCAACTGCGCTGATGACCCATTTGTATGCAGAATGCATGTCTCAGATTAAAAAAAAAAATCACCTTAAAGTCTGCTGAGAGTCAAAGGTTATATACATTGTGAATTAAGTAAATTTCAATTCCAGTGGTTTACTGGTGTTGGACTCAAGACTGATAGGATTTATATCTCTGACAGTTCAATGAATACATGTAGAGAGTTCACGACCAAAGCACTTTTTTCTAGGTCACCAAAATGAGTAACAAAGCCTGGCTGCTAATAGCAGGTCAGCAATCAAGTGGCAATCCACAAATAAAAGGACTTAGCGCAATACTAAAGATTATGCTTACTGACTCAAATGGCCAAAATCATATCGATCACAAACATTTTCATAGTTCCTGCTTGAATCGTTACAGGCCCTCAGTATATTTGAACCGAAGAATGAGGTATATATATAATTATGTTGGGCAGTTCAGCAGATAGAAATGAAGTGTTCAATGTTGGATGAACAGAAAACTTTCACCAATGAAACAATGCCTCCCATGCAAAAACTAACTTTCTAATAACTTAGGAATTGCTTTTCCCCTATGCTTTCCCGTAGTCTCTTTTATACAGATGCCTATAGTGCCAAACTGAAATCCCCCACTTCAACCACACACGAACTAATTGCAAAACTTAGATAAGATCCCTGATACCAACATTTAGTAGTCTTCTCTCTAAAATCATATCAGCTTGTTCTTTTATACAGATTTACAAAGTAGGTTGGTAAACCTACTTTCATCACATATGCTGTTCATGTTGGGTATAGGTGTTTTGTTTTTCATTTAAATCTGTGCATTCCCTATAAGGGCAAAGACATACAGTTAATTCTTACCCTACTCGTACCTTCAAAGTACCACAACCAAACTCAAAGTGCTAGATTCATGCAAAATCTGGTGGATTACTGAACTGTGAAAATGCAGACACGGATTATAAATGTGTTTCAAAATTGACATACATTCAGCACACCATTTCCTTTTGCATTGTTCTAATACCAATCACCTTTGGTACCGTAACCAACGGTTGCAGCTAGAATAGGGCTGGGGTGTGTTTTCACAGTCAAATCCAAGTATTGGTTTGGTAGTTTCTTTGGCTTGGTGCTGTGAAAAAGTGTGTACTTCCTTCCCAATGTGTGTAACTCTAACCTTAGGCCCACTAAAAATGGACAGTAAAAACAAAACTTGGAAGATTATTGGCTATTCCAATTCTTGGTTGTGACCACCAACTGACCAAAGTACACCCACTGGCTATATAACGTACTAAAGGGGAGTGACACATGATAGAGTAATATGTTCACCTCCATGCAGAAAAAGAAAGACAAACCCAACAAAGTAACTTTGGTCTACTGGCAAATTAATACTGCACCCACCTGTGTATATCTCACATGTGGTGCCTTCATAATTTTCAGGGCATGTACAGGTGGCAAAGAACTGTTGGTTCACACACGTTCCATTATTCTCACACTGATAGTATTCGCAGATATCCAGAGCTGAAAGAGAATGAAATAAAAATGCAGTGGATGAAACAATAAGCTGCGATTTACTAGAGCTACATCCAGATTTGTTTTAGGAATTCAGTAAACTGCAAATAGGCCTATGACTCGACTTGACACGTCTCTTAGTTTTGATCCCTTGTTTACTAGTCATACACAGCTACTGGATATTCTATTCCTTGCTGTGTAAATTATCAGTGCTGCTGTATACAAATAATCTTCCACCGCTGTGATCAAGACTCGGTCCAATCATAGCTTTCTGCTTCCTGATCATCAATATCTTTCCAAAATGAATTGAGCAATCAGGCATCAGAATTAGGGCCACTTGCACTTACATTGCAATAGGCTTGTTAGGTTTGGCTTCAAATCTATTCAAGTTTTCACCATTATGCTAACCAAGCGTATAAATAGTCTGAAATCACATCCATTCCATTCAGTCATTTTTCCAGATGACCTTTGATTTTGATTCAGGCCATCAGTAGATGTCACTATATTCACTCCAAATGATTGAATTTATAACCGGATACATGTACATGTACTCACGTTCAGTGCAGTTCACACCAAGCCAGAAGAAGGAGCACACACATATGTACTCGCCAATCATATCCATGCATACACCACCATTCATACAAGGCTCGGGTATGCATTCGTTTATGTCTGGGGGTTAAAAAAAAAGCCCAAATTAATGACAAGATATGGCATGTATATAAGGCATATAGTATAAGGCTTGATAGAGGCAGTGTACCATTCATCCCCAACATATTGCATCTGGATAGAGCTATATATTTGAACGAACATCAGCAAAAGTTTCCACATACTGAGATGCATACAACTGGTTGAAGAGTACTTCAGTCACAACAGAATGGGTCTCAAAAGGAGCTTTACTTATAGAAAACGTTTGCATAGCTCGTTTGAGCCCCTATGCAAACGTTTTCTTTAGAGGGAAAATGTAGTAGGTTCACTTTGAGTCAAACTAAAGGCTTAAAGCGGTTCAAGCGAGTACCGCGTACAAATAATCTATCCATTGATTCTATATGGTTGTGAGAACAGCGAGAGATATTTCAGAAGTCAAATGCACGATCTGTCATAGGAAGATGGTGACGTACAGCACACTCTTTGTGAAACAGGTGGCTTGGTTCTCAGTATCATAAAAACTTAAAATATGATCATGTGTACATGCGTGGTGGCACCCGGCATTAATCTTGAAACACAACCTTCTCAACATCTCAACAACTCAAAATATAATCAATTTGTGCATGGTGGCACCAGCCTTTCTTGAAACACTGATTTCCCCATGATGATTGGCCTGAACTCTCATCTGGGTTTGGCCAATGCTAGAGGTAAACATGGGTAATTAAGCAATGATATCTCACCATCTTTGTGGGGCTGTGGGCTGGGATATCTCTCTAAAAATTAGCCTGTTATGCTGTGTTAAGCTGACCTTGGTTTTTTACAAAATGGAAACTTTGCATCCATATCGACAGAATCTGTCAGATTTAGAGCCTCTACAGAATTGCCCCCCCCCCCACACACCAAGTGATGTGGAGTATGAATGGGGGAAGTGTGCCTACCGGTATCGCACAGCATGCCAGTGAATCCCAGGGCGCAGTCACAGACAAAGCTACTGAAAGAATTACTAGGTGTGGTGCAGGTAGATCCGTTCTGACATGGGTTGCTGCTGCACGGGTCCAAGACTGGAAGCAAGCATTGAGAGACAGACATCCAACAAGGTTAGGAGGATTTATCAATGATATGATATGGCAGGATACATGGAACCAGGGCTATATATGTGAAACCACAGAGGAAACTATGGGGTAAAGCAAACCGCTCCATGTTGGGACTAATTGTTCCTAAATCTGGAACAAAATTAATTGCCAAGGGGATATTCCTCATTTCCTGTTTCATAAAATAACTTAGACAGAATGTATTCATATTATATGGGCTACAAACAATGTCCTCATGAGAAGTACCCTCTGGTTGTGAGGTAGTACATGTACCATGGCGGTAGCCTACCTCCATGGCAGTACTACCACTAATATATAGCACTGGTAGTGGTAATAGTATATAAGCCTATTACCACTTGAAATAGTACTACTACTGTCTAGGCCTAGTACTGGTTAGTAGCAGTGTTATAGATGGTAGCAGTATTACAGTACACTACTATTACTCAGTAATAATAGTACGTACTGTCAGCTTCTACTAATACTAGTACTACTAGTAATAGTACTAATTAGCAGTCCACACTATACTCACTTCATACTTAGTAATAGTACTACATGCAGTACTACTACTACAAAGTACTAGTAATACTTGTAGCAGTACTAAGTAATGCGCTAAACAGGGTATTATTGTCTGTACTGAAACGAGTGAAAGTTGTTTAAAACAACAACAACACTCATGAACAATGATGCACAACCAACTAACACTGACTCACACAGATGCGTAGAGTGAATACTGAATAGTGATGTAATATATACTACAGCTACTGCCGTACTGGTGCATATACTGCTAATGTACCATTGCAGTGCTAGCCTAAGGCTAAGGTGTGCCTGTGGCTAAGCCAGGTATAGAAGTTTTTCAGTCACATTTTGACGGTCAGCGTTCAATTCACGGGGATGTACGTAGAACACGTGCGCCTTCGAATCATCAAAACAATGTCCAATGGAAATACTCAGATTTGATATTTGCATGCGCATCCGCGGATTTGCTAATAAAATATTAGCCTTTGGCGGTCAGGTGACGTCATGTGAAAAACCTCTATATGCCATTTATGTCACGTGATAACGACAATGCACTCTCCCTCTCAGCTAGTATAAAAGTTAGAATCCATCTTGGGTAACATTTCTTAATGGGTATTTGTGTGTATGGGTTGAATATTTTAAGTCTGCCAAATTCCCTTTATCCATAGAAAACACGTTCGCTGAATCCCACTCATTGCAAAGCAAGCGATTGAAAAAAAAAAAACCAAGGGCACAGAACAATGGACAGTATACATTGGAAATCCGGGAAGTACACATGCACTTCCCCTCAGTACATTTTTCTGAACTTCGGCATGTGTACTGTTGACTTTTTGGAAAGAGCAAAGTCGTGTTGGAATGTTTTGGCTTTTATTCAATTTGTGTGTAAAACCGAAGCAGGGGTTTGCCTACACGAATGTTTGGTCTCGTTTTCTTCTTCCATTTAACTTTTAATATTATGTGTATGTTTAATTCACTCTATACTTTTAAAAGGAAAAGCCAACATTTTGAAGAAAAAATCAGTGCGGTGTGTAGGTATGCCACTCATGAAATATAAATGCAATCTTTCGATTATTTCCAAAATATCTTTCAGTTTATGAAAACAAAACACCAGGTTTGGTACACTACATTATGTCATGATATTCAACCACTCTGATAAAAATAGGTTTTTTTAAAGGGAATTCTTGCCTCTGAGAAAGGTTCTGGTGAGATCGGCACGTCCGGACCTTTACTTAAAATCAAAGGACTAGCAGAAGTAATAGCCAGTTTTGATCAAGAATACAGATGAATTAGGCCTATAGATAGTCCTGTGGTTCTTCTGTCTAAATCAGGAAAACCTATGTAATTTCACTGAGTGTATAAATACCAACCATCTTCACAGTTAGATCCCATGTATCCCACCGCGCAGGCACAGGTATAGGAGTCAACTCCTTCCCCTGTACAAGTGGCACCATTTTGACAGGGATTATGACGACAGGGATGGATATCTGTAGAAAAAACAGTGCAACAATATGGATTCACTTAATAGGGGCATATACATAATATTAGCACAATGTCACTTTTAATTCTCAATGGGTGAGCTGGCATTACACTGATTCAGCGTCCATTTTGTATATGGAAGCAATGTAATTCTTTTGAATTTATTAAGTAAGAACATCTCTTTTTTCACCACATAAAGTGATTGCATTCTACCATCAGCAAGCAACACAAAATGCATATTTGATTCAACCATGGTTATGTAATAACGGGATTCCAAATTATATCACAACGATAAACCTTATGTGTCCGGGTTTTAGATATTAGGGGTGTGTTTTGGTGATCATAAAGAAGAATTGGTCCAAATGGTACTGTGAACATTTGTGTATTTCAGCACACGGTGTCATTCTAACCTGCCAGGGAGGAATAATACTAGTGGAACCAATTCCTGGTTGCGACTGCACAATAATAAGCAGCTCTGGTCAAGTCTCTTTGAGGAACATGCGCTCCGTTGGTAAAATTAATGGCGGCCTTGAATTCTTAACTTTGACTCAAAATCACCAGACAGGGACATCACACAGAGATAGTGCATGACACTGACGAAGATCATGTACTGGTCCATTGGCTACATTTACCTGTTTCACAGTTGCTGCCGGTGAAGAAGGCTGGGCAGGCACATTTGTATGCGCCAGGTAAATCCATGCACGTCCCTCCATTGACACATGGATTGCTGTCGCACTCATTGATATCTGCAACAGACGAAGACGAGTCTATGCGATAATTTGTACTCTAGGATTGTGTATTCCGTGCTAATTAGAGGGGCGATTCTTGTGTGCATGACCCATGCATGGGCTGGAGCTAGTCATCACAATAGCAATTGTTCTGCAGTGAGCCAGACGGTGGCAATCGAATTGGACTGACCCAAGTCTCCCAAGCTAGAGTAGAGTGGTGTGGGCTAGTGCTGTCCTAGTGCAGTGCCGCGGCCACATTAGTACAGACTAGTCTCCCTCAGAGCTGAGGTACACTAACAACGAAAACTGACAGATGTGGGATACCAGCTCAACAACGACGAAGGGAGAATTAAACCAGCAATCATTGGAGGTACTGCAAAATTTCCCATCAGAAACCAATGGATTCGTTTTCACATACAACCAGTTGACTTTCGTGCACGAAGTATTAGTTGGCCATCCTTGGAACGCAAGTGAGAGGATGGGACATGATGAGGACCCTCTTCAAGTCACGGCGATGCTCACTGGACCCGTGAGCCCAGGTGCCAATGGGTGTGTGGGGGTGATGAAGCACACGCTGGACCACATTGATGACAGGTGAGGTGAAGTCAGGGTGCATCTACTCAAGGCATAGTGTCAAAATGCATCTTCCACATCTAGCTGTTTTGTCAGTTCTGAGAACATGTTCTGTCCAACGTGAAGCTTTACAGACAATACAGCGTCCAGTGATGCCTACATCCTGCCCAATTAAGCAGTGGCCGGGGGCAAGCCTTCGTGAAGATCCTCAAGACGAGGAGAAGACGATCAAACAGCAAGTCCACACGACTATGATGACGGCGCATGCAGGAGATGGCAAGGCAAAGGCAGTTGCATTTGAATCCTGCTGGCTAGATGAAGCCCCAATTCTAACCACCATGCAGCCAGTGTTATCGAGGTTGTGCTCCCTTTAATCCATGAGATGCTGCAATCCTTAATTGTCGCACAAAAGCCAATAAGCGTGACATCCCCTACCAAAGCGTACTTGAAATGGACCCCGAACCAATGAGCAATCATATCGTATACCCATGTAAACTTCCATACAATGCATCACCTCTTCAATCGGAAATGACAAGATACTAGCTACCCATGATGGTGAGGGTGAGGTTAGATGAGGTGAGGTGAGGTTAGATGAGGTGAGGTTAAGTTACGTTAAGTTATTTTAGGTTAGTTATAACAATACTGTTCATGTGGGGATCTAAACACTGATAGGATGTAAAGCTACTGTGGAATGTGCCAGCCAATAAGTGTTCCAAGCCAAGTTGTGCCATGCAGTTGAACCATATAATGATCAGTTGATCACATCCACTTAGTTCACGTTGGACTTAAAAGATCTTGGGGTCAAACGAATGCCTAGCACCTCTGGTATACCGCAAATTCATTCCATGGTTGATGATGATTCGCATGATCGCCTGCATACACCACTACCACCAGGATTTCTTTACGCTTCCAATCACATGCACCATTGGGGAAATACCTGGCATGTTGTCTTACCTTGAGCGTTTTGTTCACAAACCGAAAACCATCACAGTTTCACCCTCCCACGGTCACAGAAGACGCAGAAGTTTATAGGTGATCCACAGGGGTGCCTCTTTGCTTTCAAAGAAGTCACACAGAAGGATTCTATAGGAGATGACTCACTTAATTCCCTCTGATATTTGCCGACAGAGTTGACTTCCAGTACTTTCGGCAAGCAATGTCTTGGTGCAGTGCTCTCTCAACTGCCGGGTGCGAAGTACAAGGCCAAATGCGAACGTCTGGACCGAATTTAAGAAAGCTGTTGGCACAGAAACAGCAACCTCACATCCTTCTTTGGGGGTCATCGACAAATGTGCTACAATCGACATGAGTTGGAACCAGCAGTCCCCCCCCCCTATACAAACTTCCAATTATACT
This sequence comes from Luidia sarsii, assembly GCA_949987565.1. Classification (NCBI taxonomy): domain Eukaryota; kingdom Metazoa; phylum Echinodermata; class Asteroidea; order Paxillosida; family Luidiidae; genus Luidia; species Luidia sarsii. Next base: position 5,654,498 of record OX465113.1, read on the forward strand.
CTGAGCAGAGACCTTTCAGCAGCAACTGACAGTACAAAGTGAAATTCATCCAGAGAATGTCCTTCTAGTGCCAGTCGTCTGTAGCTATTCCTTGGCTCCAAAAGTCCAACGAGTTACCGCAAATGCGGGATGTACCGCTTCATCAAAGCCACCACGCAGGACCGTGAAATACTCCAAGGGGATGTCTTCCGACCACTCCTGCCCACGGTAACCAACGGTATGCACTGGAAACTGAAGGACGGCTCTAAGTAGAGTCTGTATCATCGCAATGCTCTCGCTCTGACCGTAGAACTCAAGGGAAGCGCAGAGCAGCCAGAAATATGTACCTTTGAGGAGAGCTCTTTGAGGTTCAAACTTCTTTTGCAGGGGTAATTCCTATCCAAGATGACCAGTAAGTAGGGGCGTGTATTAATGAATCATCCATTGGTGATGTCTATTATAGGGACTTGGGTACTTTGAACCTTAGCTCATAAAAATATGGGCTTACCAAAAGTCAGATCATGTTATTTTTGTGCTGGTTTGATTATCACACACCCACACAAGAAAGAACAATGTCCCACACCACCCCCCGGAACCAGTGGAATTGTGGCTATGTTGTTACAACACTTGGAACACTTGTGCATACTGTGTGAACATCTACCCCGGTACACGTACCAAATGTACAATCCTGTCCGCTGAAACCGCTTGCGCAGATACAGACATAGGAATCAAACAACGCCACACATTGGCCTTCATTTTGGCATGGCATGGCATCACAAGGAGAGCCTAAAGATAATTGTGGGATGAAAAATGAAATTGTGAAACAAGGAATATAAGATACAATTAGACATCAATTACCTCCACCACGGTAACGCTTCATGTTATAATAGAGTCAATACTGTACGATGCTCATTTCAAGTGGAAAGAACATCAAAAGATTTTTAACAAATATAACATCAAACAAATAAAGAAGAAAACTTACTGGGAAATTTGGAAAATAGATGAGAAATGGCATAAGAAAACTTTAGACCGGAACTTGAACTCGAGACCTCTGGTTTGGAATACCAGCTCTCTTACCATCAGAGCTATCCATCCATAGATGGTGGCCTCCCTAAATAGTCAACTAGTCTTTGCCGGGGTAAATAATCAAAAAAGCCAGAATTATAATCAAGCCGCTCTGCCAATTAAAACAGAACCCCGGCACTGGGTTAAGACAAATCTCTTGGCTACGTGGAACATTAAGTACGTATAGTATCCCAAGTATAGAAATAATAAGCTTTCATTTACACCAGGGACAGAAGCGTGTTTTACAAGGATGCGGTATTAGTCGATCATTGGTGTTATTCAAGGTGATTACGCTAAAGTCACGGAATGTTAGAAAGGGATGCGGGAATAGATTTGGCACAGAAAGCAGGGCAAACTGAGGAACATTTTTTAGCTGAAAAACGCGTCTCGGGAATCCACTATCATCATAATTGAATTCATGGAATGATAATATAATTTGAACGTGACTCTTGGACGACCCGGTATTATCCCAACTACCCGTTGGCCTGTAAATACAACACAGTACAAGAGAGTAATACGGTATCAACATGACATGACATTGTGGCATAGTTCCCCATTTCTGTGCAATTAAAAAATACTGCATGTATTTCTCCCCTATAAAGGCGACGGTAGCGGCCATTTCTTCCCCCCCCCCGTTCTATCAATTTTCTTCCCCTCCCTCTCTCTCTCTTTTCGAGTTCCCTAATCGAAGCTCTTTAGAAAACGAGAGCCTCAAAATTCCGGTCAGGTAGAGACTTCTAGGAATGATTGAAGTGTCGATCGCTGCCACGATGTACATGTACATCTCGGGAGCTGTTTGGTTCCGCCAAGAATGGTGGAAACACAATTCTCGCGTTCGATATCTATGGTTCGTTCATCACTGTATACATGCTATGTACAAAAGAAGAGCCCGGGAAAGTTCATAGCAGCAGTCTAGAAAGCGTTGTTCATATGGCCTTGTGGAATTTGGCGCCATCACTCTTGACTGACTGGCAATAACGACTCCAGATAGGCCAGCTGTGGGTGGACAAGAGGAGGGGGCATCCCCTAGCATTTAATGGGGCCGAGGTCGAGCTCAACTGGGAGTGAACGGACTGTACGCCTTGACGCCTTGTCCATGAGTTCCTGCGATGTGGATGCCGGCTTCCGGCGCAGGTCCAGTGGATGGCTTGCATGGGGTCGTCCCTTTCCCCCATCATAGCAATATAGACATACCCGCACGGGGTATACCCTCCCACTAAATGGATATTACATCAGCTCTCTGTTATAATGATAAATTACATATTGATAGCCTTGGGTAACACAACCTATATCTTCCCTGTTCATCCCGCGTTAATTGGTCCCAACCCCCTTCACTTCCTGAGATTCTTTCTGCCAGGAATCTGCCAGGAAGAACCTTCCAATTCTCTCTTTAGTCCCCCTGACACCTGAGGGTCATCTTCAGCCAACATATACAAGCATAATAGACTGCGGTCGGCATTGTTACTCTTGGGTTTCTTTCGCGAACGCAGATGGCGGTGCCTCCCACCGAACAGGAAAAGAAAAATGTTTTGACACTTCTCGTCCTGATTCTAATGACCCGAAATACACCGTCTTAAAGGGTCTCTGCGCTACCCATTTTTATGACTTAAATCCATGCTACAGAACTGTTTTGCAATGTTGCTAACAATCAAACTGTTTTTCACACTCGTTCTAGTGTAGGCCTATTTGCATGTTTTAAGTGTTTATGCTAATGAGAATTTCAATTTCATGAGCAAATTGGTGATGTCATAGTCACAGGAACATGCCACTGAAACACAATATTGTGTACAAAGATTTCTGAAAATGTATGAGTTTTTTTTCCTGCAGACCAATCCATATAAACCTGTTGATTTACTGCCAAAATGTGTGCTTCATTTAGTGAAGGAGTTTTCCATCATACCTAATCCATGTGCAGTTACAGTTAAAAGTTTTTCTCATTTTTTTTAAACTGTGGGTTCTTCACATGACCTTAGATTATTATTATATTATTTTAATAATGATTACCAATTTCTGACTCCATTAAGAAAAAGAATCTTGCCAATATGTTTGTACACTTCAGATCCCTAGATGACAGCAGAGAATGAGCTTGACTGTGATATTTATTAAAGAATGGTGATGATCCGATTCTAGCTGGACCTTCCTGGTTTTTCGGAGAGGTGGATTGGAAACATTCGAGTCCTTTATTTTTGTCAAGATTTGTCGACATCATATTGCTTAATAATATTCACGAGTGAGATTCCAAATTCCGTATTTGTCGTGGGTTACAGTATAGGTAACCCCAGCCTGATTCGTGGATTAATTGAACTTTGGAAATAAATTGCTTAAATGAATTTCCCCAGTCTCTCTTCCCCTTACCGAGAATTTCAGTGAGTAAAATTCCTTCACTGTTGAAAGTGTACGACAAGCAGTTAGATTCAAAATATAATCGCCTTTCCCAATTCAACAGAATCTTAGTCTCATAAGGTCAATGACATTCACTCCGCTCTGTTCAAAGCCTTGTGCAACCGGCGTGTTATCTTAGTCAGTGAACCGTCTCGGGCTTTTTTCGGGCTATTGTGTTTCTATCAGTATCACGCCTTGTGAGTTTGTTTGAGTGTTTTCCGAGCAGGGCTTATGAACAGCCATCGAAGTGTTGATTTTCCCGTGCAAGTTTTTGTTCTGCTTCACTGTATGACAATGAACGAAATCGCAGTATGCCTATTGATGGGAAACGCGATTCTGTACGGATATCGTAAGCTCTATCAGTACGTCATTGGCAGCTAGACAATAGCACAGTTAGTGTATTTTACAAACCGTTGTTTTCACTGTTTTCGAAAATCAGCCTCAAGAATATGATCGAGTTACAGACAGTGTGGGACCGCATGCTGAGGGCACGCACACTGCTATGCTGACAGCTTTATATCTATGCTGGGGGTTGTTTAGTTATCTTGTTTGCGGTGACGCTAGGCACAATAGACCAGCATAATAGGTCAGCATTTATAGTGCCGCTGAAGCTCCCAAATTTATCCGAGCAAGAAAAGCCGTCCTTCGGGTTGCTCGTCAAACTTTCATGTGTGATTCATGCTGTGCTCCAAGTATTCGAATACAACACAAGCGAAACAAGCATCGCGGTGTTTATGGTTGGTAATCTTGTTTTAAAGCCCCTACACAACATTGGTAGGATCGAAAAACAGAAATGTTCACAGATTGACATGAAACTTATACAGTTTGAAGATGGTTATAGTAGAAACCTTGCACTGAAATATTTCTGCCTAAAGTGATGTATTTTGGGAGAAAAGAGTAAAAGAAATCGTTTACGTCTCATTACCGAGGTCTAAACTATTTTTCGGAACAGTACGGCGTTGAATGCTGCATTTTCGCCGGAAACAAATGAAGCGGTTTTCACGATTTTCTCGAGACTCGGTTTGCGGATTGAGCTGAAATTTTCACAGGTGTGCTATTTCATGCATATGTTTGATCAGACAACGTATGGATCTTTGACGTCGACCAATGTTGTGTAGGGGCTTTAACCGGGGACGAATTATCATGCTTAGCAGGTTTTCACGTTTAAGCACATTCACTTTGAAACGGGAAATTCGGCGCTGGGCCTATATAGGCCCCCGTGTCATTAAATCCGCTTAAGCATGAAAATATGCAGAAATAAGCAGGAAAATATTGTCTTTTAAACTCATTGATCTATTGTTTGACATAGGAAAAATCAAATGGCAGTGGATCTTCGGCAGGCAGTCTCATATTTATAAAGCACGGTTGTCTGTGTCCATATAATAATAGGTCTAGGCCTAGTCTCATTTCGGAGCTAAAGCACCTCCACGAAGTTGGCTACTGCTATTCGATCTGAAAGTATAGACCCGCTGGCACCGTAGTTCCCCCATTCAAATTATGCTTGAATTGACCCACACCTTCAGTACCACCCCATCAATCAACTACTTGAACAGCATCACTTCAATGCCTGGGGAATTCGTTAGCCATGCCATCAGAAACTGTCAGACCCTAACAAATACCAGGCGATCGGTTTCCATTCGCTCTCGTGTGATTTCTACTCCCCTTTACTCTCGCTTTCCCCCCGCCGGCTGAATCCAACTGCAAGGCTATATTTTGTGTTCCTCCGAACGCGTCCGGGGACTAAAGCTTCCCATGGACGGTGTGTCTGATCACATCAGATCATACTCCATAACAACGCAGTGTGCTGTAGTTGTGTGTATATTATAGTTCGGAAATGGAAGGTTTATTATACGAGTTTCTTTCCCATAAAATGTCTGTTGACAGTTAGGCGGCCTGACGTTTTATTCAGAAAGATCCTGCTATACGGAGTCGGAACTGCAGGTTTTGTAGCTTGTAAACCGCTTCGCACCAGGACTTCCGAATTCGGAGCGCCGGAGGAGTGTTGCTCTGCACCGGGCACTCTGAATCCGGGCATGTCCATGGTTTTAAACAAAGATTCGTTTCAGCCTATCACAAAATGATAGGCCTAATGCAGCGTGACAAAAGTCACGCAGACGTCCGATTGTGCTAGGTTGGACTCGCATGTACACACAGTGTACTCTTATTGATTTATTTATCAAGTACATTAGGTCCTATATATTGCTCCCGATTGTTTAGTGGTAATGAAAAGTGGCCTGTTAGAGAGTGGCTGTGGTCGTGTGTATTCCAGGTAGGGCCTGTAGTATAGTCAGCAAGCAAATGCAATACACACGATTCCCAACTCCACTACACAGGACATGGAGATAGTTCTAGGCAATGGTCCGTATCCAGATCCCTTTCAGGATCCGGCTCGCCTGCTTTTAGCACGAAGCAGACAGCACGCAAAAGCCTGATGAAACCAGGTCGCCAACCGTAGTTCATTGCAGGCGACTTGTATACGCATAATAGGGTGCTTGAAATAACTTCAGCCGGCAACCAGATTTTCTTAAGCACGGCTTTAAAGTGCTGAAGCATTCCGCGCAGGCTTCCAGTTTCACTGAAGATATAGCCGTTATTTAGTGGGCCTGACGTTTCGATCCTAGCAGGACCTTTCTCAAAGGCATATCCTAGCAGGACCTTTGAGAAACGTCAGGCCCACTAAATTTTGAGATTTGCATTTTGGTAATTTTAGTCAGTAAGCAGTTTGCAACATTTTTGTATATCACTTTAAGATGTATAGCCGTGTTAGCCGAGAGCGCTCCAAGACTAACCAGTTTGGAAGAGTGTATATCGTAGCAGCAATCACTCCTATAAGATGGTCTGCTGAAGTGGTTGAATTGCTAAGAAGGCTCTTGCACCCATCCCAAATTTAGTTAAGGTCTATAGTTCCGCTCAGTGTCCTGTTTGTGTTACACAATAACGATTAGTTTTAACCGCGTTACAACTGACATACGAACCAAGTGTAGCGGGGCGCGTAATTTTTTTTCGGAGGAGGATTAGGGGCAATTTTCATAAATGATCCTAAATGGGAGTGTCGAATTGTTTTTAAAGAAAATTACGACAGAAGAAGATTACGACAACCCATTTATGATAATTGCCCCAAACCCTCCTACTAACAAAAATTACCCCCGGTACGCTAGCGGGACAGACGTGCGTCTGTGTTCGCGCGCACGAGGCGTAATGTATAGCAGGTGGCTTGACAAGAATCGGATTCATTTTGTGAATAGCAGTTTTGGCAACTACAGCACGAGTCCCATGCATGCTTAACCGTGTACATTCAATGACCTTGACTTCACCGAAACTGAAATGCGGCGACGGTCACTTACCACGCATGCGCTAAAAGTGATAGCTGAAAGTGCGCGTTTTAGCCCATTGACAAGCAGGTGTTTTTTTGCGAGTGTCAGAAAATCTATAAAAAAATAAAAAAAAAATAAAAAAAAAATAACGCAAGGACCTTTCCCAGAGGAAGAATGGAGAACCACACGGACACAACAGAACAGGGAGAGGTAATAACATTAATAGGGGATAGAAGATGGACTAAGGGGGCAGCTAATAGACAGACCAGGATGAGACGATCAGCTTTGTCGAGAAAAGAAAGCGATCGTGTTAGCCCCGTCGAGTTATCGTGAGAGTAAAACTATGCGATGCACGATGACATACAGAGCTAAATACTACCCACTGGAGTCGGGTAAGTTACCTTGGAGGAAAACTTCCTGGGCTGTCCGCACTGGACTTAAAATGGTCAATTTACCCATTTGCTCGGTTAGTTTACCCATTTTAAGTCCAGTGCGGACGCGGCTGAACAGAATTATCTGTATAGGCCTACTGCTTACGGTGACACCATACTTTCTTGTTCGAGAACGTGAGTGCCTTTGGGAAGACGAGTGATCTGCTCGTCAGAGCTAAATACCCCTCGGAAGAGAATAGTCACCGTGAGGTTCCCATACTGTGCGTTTCCAGCATGCAAAAGCTTAGCCAGCAACAGCATCAAACAAGGTCGTCTATAGGTGGTGGGTCGGTGGATTATACCTATAAGGTAATGACCACTAAGCCGAAATTGTGCGATTACTGCGACTATCCGCCACAAAATCGGATTAACCGGGGAAAAAAATGTCGCCATGTTTCTGCGGGCGACCTGGATGCATGTACATTTGCAAAACATTATCCTATGCAAATATAACAGTGTGTATGTCGGTGCGGTGGAGAGGGCAAATAATTCTTGCTTCCTTTCAATCCCCCCCCCTCCCCGCCCCAGAAATAAGTGCGGGGCCACATATCCAACCACTGTGAACACAGTAACCGTTAGTTACGAACTTCACGTAGCGTGAAGGACAACGTGCGCCGCGCAGTGCAATGTCACAATCACGCTCTCTCAACCCCCTCTCTCTCCATAGAGCTATAGCTTCATGCTCTCTCCCTCTCTCTCTCCCTACCTTTCCCTCCCTCTCTCTATTCTCTCTCTCCCTCTATCTCCCTCCCTCTCTCTCCCTACCTCTCCCTGCCTCTCTCCTCTCTCCCTATCTCTCCCTCCCTATCTCTCCTTCCCTCCCTCTCTCCTCTCTCTCTCTCCCCTCTCTCTCTCTCTCTCCCTACCTCCCCCTCCCTCTCTCTCCTCTCTCTCTCCCTCTCTCCTCTCTCTCTCCCTCCCTCTCTCTCCTCTCTTTCTCCCCTCTCTCTCCCCCTTTCTCCTCTCTCTCTCCCTATCTCTCTCTCCCTACTTCTCCCTCCCTCTCTCATCTCTCTCCCTACCTCTCCCTCTCTCTCATCTCTCTCTCCCTTCCTCTCCCCTCTCTCCCTCCCTCTCTCTTCTCTCTCTCCCTACCTCTCCCTTTCTCTCCCTACCTCTCCCTCCTCTCTCCCTACCTCTACCTCCCTCTCTCTCCTCTCGCTCTTCCTATGTACCTCTCCCTCCCTCTCTCTACCTCACCCTCCCCTCTCTCCTCTCTTTCTTTCTCCCTATACCTCTCCCTCCATCTCTCTCCTCTCTATCTCTACCTCTCCCTCTCTCTCTCTCTCCCCCTCTATCTTCTATCTCTCTCCCTACCTTTCTCCCAGGAGCTAGCTCCATGCTCTCTCTCACTTTCTTCCCCCCTCTATCTCCCTCTCGTCTCTCTCTGTCCGTCTCTCTCTCTCTGTCTCTGTCTCTGTCTCTCTCTCCCTCTCTCTCCATCTATCTCTATCCCCCACCCCACTCTCTCTTTCGTTTTGCAACGACAATCTGGTGTGATTCGCAAATTGTTCGCGCCAATTCCAAAAGTCGATCGACCGCGACATTCCCCTGGTTCCACTTTCTTTGAATCGGACCACTTCATCGGGGATTTCATGCGGGAGTTGGGTCAATTTGAAAGGGGGCTGGTAGCTATTGGTTGTCCTCTCAATTCGGTTGATCTGCACAGTGCATTGCGGCGGGCATAATTCGTTGATATAACCTTGAAAATGGGATATCTCCCTGAAGAAATTTAGAGACCGCGTGTAATGTACCCCCCTGAAGTTTTCGTCCTTTTTAGGCACAACATAGGTTTTTTTTCCAGAGCACTTCCATACAGCTTTTGTAGCATTTTATACAAATAACCTCGATTTCTGATGTTTAGATTTGGATTGAAAGGAATGTGAATATGGTTGACAGTAAGCTTCGACTGCTATTAAGTTCGCTCCGCAGGCAGATCGTTTGAAAAGTGCGCGAGTGGCGTGACATTTGACCCCTAGCCATGCATGAACGTGCACAGAAGACTTCTTAACAATGTTCTGATAATGTACGTCTTTCATTGCAGTACATGACTTGTATTTACCTTGGTCTTGATCGTCCAACAGTTAATTGCAGTCAGTCATGAGCAATGTCGAGACTGACGATTACAGATCGATTCGCTATGGGTATAAAATGGCGTCAATGTGATGATGTAGTAAGCCTATCCCAGTGCATACCGATGCATGCTCCTTCGCACACAATCCGCCTAATCTCGACAATGTGCCTATAAAAATTATGCATTTTCTGGATGCATGACTCAAAACGCAGTTATCCGCTTCACAGTCAATGTGTGATCGTTCACGCGTGTCTGGCATAGCCCAGACCACGAGGCCACTTCGTGCACTTTCCACAATGAGTTGAGGGGAAAGGAGTGCCAATTTAAAAAAAATATAATAATAATTATCCCCACATGGCGAGCCTGGACGATGATGAAAATCGCCTGTTAATCCCAGGACAAAACAGCTTTGGTTGAAAGATCGCGTTAATGCTTGGTAAAGGCACTATGAACAAACTTTTCATGAAAAATGTCCCCTACTGAGGAACCTACAGTGACAGATGTAGGCCTACATTGGTCGTTTTTTAGGGGGGGGGGGTGCGCTAAACGTAATTGACGACCCTCAAAGCTATAGCCATGGTTATGGCGCGTAAAGTTAAGTTGACATTCAATGCCGGAATAGAGATATCTCTATTTCGGATTAAATGTCCACTTTGTACGCCATACTTAGTCCAACAGGTCGCCAGTCCAAACCTTCACAAAAGCAATGCAATAGGGCCTATGATGGTGTAGCCATCGCCCTTGACACTCTTTTGTGCATTTTGTTTAAAGATGAACGGTTAAAGTACCGACAAAACCTCTTGTTTCGAGCTCAGGGAAAAGGTGAGTACTTTCGAGTTTCACGGGAAAAGGCTATCAGAGCCTTATTTTTGTTGACAGAAATCTGAGCCGGAGCTCAAACCGGGATACACTGCGCTCACATCCATTGTAAACCATTTGTTGAACAACATCTAACCACCATGATGAATAACGTTGATATACATGGCTAATCAAAGCACGACTGGGATGTACCGGTACTGTTGGTCACTGTTCGATGATTAACTCCTCACATTTCTGATAGGGCTAGACCCTGTGTGTGCAGTTACATAGAAGATATTCTGTTCGCTAAGCATGACCAATGTGTTTTCACTGCATGCCTATTATAGCGAGGTCCATCAAAATATCGATTTCGCCCACAATTTGTTCAAACGTTTTCGGTTCTTCATCGATTTGATTGAAAATGCTGCATCCACTTTGCGCGATCCACAAGCTGCTGTAGCCAGGTTTACAACCATTGGTTGTTTGCATCTGAATGAAGTTCTGACTGGCGCCCCCGCCCCGACAAAGACTGGTTGGCTACTGTATTGGGGAGGCCATCTAAGGGCTGGATAGCTCAGATGGGAAGAGCGCTGGTACGCAAAACCAGATATCTCGGGTTCAAATTCCGGTCCAGTCAAATTTCTTTTTCAATTCGTACAACATTTCTTAGGTAGTTTTCCATTAATATGTTTGAAAATATTTCTTAGGATAGTTTAGTAGAAACACCGTCGGTCTCGGGATCAGTCTTAAACCGATGTGCTTTCAATTAATTCATTAAGCATCAAAGTGGAACATTCAAATTGACAAAGGAAAGAGGAAATGGCTGGGTTCCTTTTCCACACAATTCAGGAAAATGTGGTGGAAATTTGACTGGACCGGGATTTGAACCCAGGTCTGCGCCAATTCCATAAACGATTTGTTTAAAAAGTCCAGGTCAGTTTTTGTTTTTATCTTGTTTATTCGAACATGATAAGAAAGGCGCATCCACTGTGTATGCCCCCAAACAGTTGGAGTCGGGTGTATAACTATAGCATCTTGCATACAAATGAAAAGAGGGTGTGATCCCTGGAGATGTAGGGCAATTAATGGTTGATTGCTTCTGACCGGCGCCCCCAACCCCCAGAGATTAAATGCTTTCCATCAAGCTCATGTGGTATATAGCGCGCTGATTCATGACACCACAGCCCACAGGTACAAGTCTCAGTCCAGTCCGAAATGCCCTTACTATTCTCATAAACAGGACCTTATTCGGTGAACTTGAAAGGCCTACACAGGGCAGCCAATACCACTCGTCAAACGCTCACGAATACAAATCTTAAGAACGGTCAGGTAAAGCCCACTTGTACGTTGCTAGTCACGTCCAACCCCAGCCCCCTCAAACAAATAAATCTACCGATCAGATTAGTAATCATTGTACGTTATACGAGAACACAAAAAAACTTGTAAGAGGAAAAATTGAACGGAAGGGGTGGCGCTGGAGATATCGATTAACTTCTGAAACCCTCCTGTAAGACCCCTTGGTGTATTGTACTGTTTGCAATGCACTGATGGCTATCTTTTTTTGGACAGCGTCTTGCGCTGGGGGTACCACAATCAAATGCCCTCCTGAATTCAATTCCTTCTTTATAAGCCCACCTGAATGGCCCTTTGTACGACTTGCTGACTAAGACGGCGTGGTCTTCTCTTGCCACCAAACCACGTGGGCATTGAGGCCAGTATATTGGCCGGGGCGCCTGAAAACTGGGACGAACCTCCCCCTCGTCCCATGGCCCAACCTACCCCGGCCAGTGGCGACCTGTAAAAACCTTACCCCCTCCCTCTCCCTCTTTCTCTCCGTCTCTCACCCTTTTGAAAATACTCTAGGCAATCTACAGACCTTCTTTTTCTCACCGAACCATGTATTGATAGAAAACCTGTAGGGTCAGGATAGAGGTATGCGGTAATCATCCCTGACTATTCAGGGATGATTACAAATAAATTCCCCAAAAAATTGTAACAGTAAATTTTATTCCATACATATCCTGATCATAAAGAGTTGACGACCTCGACTATCAGCACTCGGGCCACACCGACCTTCAATACTGTCAGAAATGCCTTCAAGGAGGCACTTAGTTTTTATGCACTGCCCGCGGGGGCATTGTTGCTGCCTTATTGGTGTCATAATTTTTTTATTTTTTTTTCGAGAAGATGGCACTTAAATTTTAACTGTATCTACCGTAAAGAGAGAGTGAGGCTGGGGAACTGAAGCCGTCATTAATAGCGGCGCCCATGCAGGTTGAACTGGCAGATGATTCTCTAATAGACCATCTCATGGGCTCTGAAACCTATGGCAAAGTGCTGATTTCTTAAAGTGAACGGCCAGGGAAAAAAACCCTCTAGGGACACGAAATATGGGCCAGTAGACAATGCCACAATGTACATTATTGCACAAACCTATAATCACTAAATTTTAAGATTTACATTTTGGTAATTTTAGTCAGTAAGCAGTTTACAACCATTTTGTATATCACCTTAAACCTATAATCAAGTAACAAGTGATAATTATGTAAAATGTTATCTACTTAACTTTATCTGCTTTAACATATCAACATTCGGAAGCAAATCTTCATGAAATCGACTTCATTTAGGCCTATACAAGATTATTTCGAAATATCTAATGTGACTACATGAAACAATTCACGATATGAATATATTTGAAATAAAGAAAATATTTTTCTGTTTAATCTTCCACAAGGACAACGGATAAAATGAAATTATAGTAACCCTAAGAAAAAGGAAATAATTTGTTTTCCACATTTTGGGCGATTCGTCCAGAAGAGCTTTGCATGATCTAAGCTAGTTTATAGGCCCCCTAACTACCTTGTCAACTTTCCAGCAAATCTGACGTGAACCTGTATAGCATTATTAGTAATAGCATTATGGAACCACTAAACACCGTTTCAACTTGGCTTGCTCTCTCTCCACACATAGAACTGGGTGGCCTATGCCTCAATTGCTTCAACCCAATAATTCAATTACACAAGCCAGCACCGGCAACGCATTCGAGTGAATCGGACGGACACGGCGTGCTTTCACGTTATCATGTACATCGGAAATGATTATACCATTATCGTCAGATGGCTAGCTTACCTTTGGCCGTCTGTGCTTGGGCTGACAGCGCCATGACCAGGAGCAGTAAGGATCCCAGCCTGCGGCACTCCATGCTTGACAGCGAGGTGCCTATCAGGGGAAACACCATCTTCCACGCCGCTCGACACACCTTGCTGCGAGTATGAGCTTTTTGTAAAAAGCTGCGGCACATGCCACTGGGCCAAGGTACCGATTTTTTTTGTGTCTCGCTTTTTTTCTTTCTTTAGTCGTTGTTATGTTGCCCACACCTCGTGGAACCCACGCGCTGGCATAGTTGAGAGGGCTCTTTTCATCCTCCCACCGCTTCGGTGACTTCCTGCAGCACCAACGCACTTTATTATGCAAAACACTCGCCTCACCTACTCCTACGCGTGCTTTCTTTTGCCATTTATGTCCACGTCTATTCGTGCTGTGGGCAGGCGATCTCACGATACGTGGGCTGATGAGTGCGTTGTTTACTGCGTTTCTTGTTCCACACACAGACAAAAACAAACGTGGCTAATTAGATGAAAAACAACCATAAAAAGCAATTAAATTAGTTGAAAAGAATGATCCGGTAAAGTGTGGCTGGGGGTGAAGTTTGGCTTCAAAGTCATGATCAATTCCCCTGTTAAATCGAAATTAATGCGAGGAAAGGCTTCTCTTTGACCATGGAGTACCTCCATGCTTTGACATCGTCGAAAAACTAGTAGGAGAACAACAGAACAACATTGTCTAAACATAATCCATTTTTATGGGTATAACTGAGGCTTTGGAATTAAATGCTGTATTCATGGGGAATGTTTTTGGTATTAAAATATTAAGGTTTTGAAGTTGGTGTCGATCACTCTCTATTTGCGGGGAATCACAAAATAATGTCTGCTACTGCTAGCTTGTTGAGCTCACGGTGACTTGGTCAATGCAATCCATAGGGAAGTGTGAAATTATACGCGGCACAAGTTAAGCAGTTAGTTCCCAGACAATCGTCCATAAGAAAACAATTCACTTTACAAATTACGAAAATAATTCACCTTACAAATTACGAAAACAATTCACTTTACAAATTACGAAAACAATTCACCTTACAAATTACGAAAACAATTCACCTTACAAATTACGAAAACAATTCACCTTACAAATTACGAAAACAATTCACCATACAAATTACGAAAACAATTCACCTTACAAATTACGAAAACAATTCACTTAACAAATTACGAAAACAATTCACCTTACAAATTACGAAATTAATTCACCTTATAAATTACGAAAATAATTCACCTTACACATTACGAAAAAGTTTACCTTTACAAATTACGAAAACAATTCACCTTACAAATTTCCAGTTCATCTTGCATTAGGAAACCTAGGTGTCGTTTGTACTACTGAACCGCTGCCAAGAAATGTTTGCGGTGAAATCGTGCACGATTTATTCCCAAACTCAAAAAAGAGATTTTTGTTGTTGTTGTAATTATAGACTTTATACCTTCACCGTGAATAGCTGGAAATGTCATCTGAAGTGTCCTTTTTCATAAATTATACGCAGTGCAGTTGCCTTCAAGTTACTGCCGAAAAGGGTTCGGCTCTCATTCAATTGCAAGTCATAATAGAGCATTTACACGACATTGTATTCTTCAAAGTTACACTGGTACTATGGTATTTTTACGGTTTACTCGTTCGACGTGAGCGATAAACGAATACAGCATCAGGCCTAAGCAGCGATCAGAATAGGCCTTAAATGCCCGCGACGAGGTACTTTTTCTTATAAGGGAGCCAGCTATAATACGCTATGTTTTTGCACTATGATAATACCGGAGACCTTTGGAGCTGCGTGTACATTATTTGGACCATGACGTGCAGTGAGCATTGTATAACCAGACACCGGGGGCTGTAGGGTTTATGCCTATATAAGAGAGCTGTCTTTTTGTGAAAGAATATCTCTTCACTCTCCCGCATATTGCGTGGAGTTATTTCCCACAGTGTCTTGACAATATCATTGGTTTTACCACAGGTTCCGCTGCTGGCTTTGAATTGTCGTGGCTGCTGCCCAGGAATTCCAGCACAGGGGAAGAGAACGCCCACAACACATCAATAGGAAACAAATCTCCTTTGCTTTCTTTCTTCCAGAAATGGAGCTGGAAAGTTAAGCGAAGGAAAGCGAAACCATCTTTAAACTTGGAAAGGGAGTTTGCGGAGGCTTGGGGTTGAACATTGTCCGTCGTGAGAAAGAGAACATTCCTCAGCTCTTATTTTTCCTTCCCTAGTCGTCAACCATGCAGAACTAAGCCCACTCCTGATCCTATACACGACACTATTTGACCCCATAATGCAATGCCTCCCTCATCTTAATGTGCATGTTTTTTTCTTCAATAATCGCATTTACATGCCCAGAATAGAAAAAGTAAAAAATAACCAACAACAACATAAGGCATCTTTTTTCTGAGCACTTGCAAAAATACAGGAACAAAGCCCGCTTTTTTTTTGGGGGGGGGGGGTTGGGGGGGGGGGGTTCTGGGAGTCGAGTTATGATCCACTTTGGTGGTAAACAGTCCAACGCTACCTGGCAAAGGGGACGCGGTCACCACAAGGCTTCCACAAAAGAAACTAGCGCATTGTATTACTGACAGTTTGTGGAGACATTATGTGTGGGCGCTTGCAAACCACTCCGGTATTTTTTTTATTTTTTTTATCGAAATCTGGAGTAAAGAACTCGTCACACTTTTTTTACGGACTCTATACAGGAATCAAGCAGAACCAGCCGGATTGAAGAAAATTTATTTTAAAATGCCATTCGAATACTTAGTTATAGTAATGCGCTTCGGACCCGCTGTAAGGATTCTCGCCTATTCATGATAGCATATTATTGGCTCCCCAGAATGCAGCTCAAATTTATTTTGGAGCACATGTACAATGGGAGTATTTACAATGCTGTCAGAATGGAGCTCCAATGTATTTGGAACATAGTGGGAGTATTTAGAATGCTGCAGTGTCAGAATGCAGCTCCAATGTAGTTGGAACACAGTGGGAGTATTTAGAATGCTGCAGTGTCAGAATGCAGCTCCAATGTAGTTGGAACACAGTGGGAGTATTTAGAATGCTGCAGTGTCAGAATGCAGCTCCAATGTAGTTGGAACACAGTGGGAGTATTTAGAATGCTGCAGTGTCAGAATGCAGCTCCAATGTAGTTGGAACACAGTGGGAGTATTTAGAATGCTGCAGTGTCAGAATGCAGCTCCAATGTAGTTGGAACATAGTGGGAGTATTTAGAATGCTGCAGTGTCAGAATGCAGCTCCAATGTATTTGGAACATAGTGGGAGTATTTAGAATGCTGCAGTGTCAGAATGCAGCTCCAATGTAGTTGGAACACAGTGGGAGTATTTAGAATGCTGCAGTGTCAGAATGCAGCTCCAATGTAGTTGGAACACAGTGGGAGTATTTAGAATGCTGCAGTGTCAGAATGCAGCTCCAATGTATTTGGAACATAGTGGGAGTATTTAGAATGCTGCAGTGTCAGAATGCAGCTCCAATGTAGTTGGAACATAGTGGGAGTATTTAGAATGCTGCAGTGTCAGAATGCAGCTCCAATGTAGTTGGAACATAGTGGGAGTATTTAGAATGCTGCAGTGTCAGAATGCAGCTCCAATGTATTTGGAACATAGTGGGAGTATTTAGAATGCTGAAGTGTCAGAATGCAGCTCCAATGTAGTTGGAACAAAGTGGGTGTATTTAGAATGCTGCAGTGTCAGAATGTAGCTCTAATGTATTTGGAACATAGTGGGAGTATTTAGAATGCTGCAGTGTCAGAATGCAGCTCCAATGTATTTGGAACACAGTGGGAGTATTTAGAATGCTGCAGTGTCAGAATGCAGCTCCAATGTAGTTGGAACATAGTGGGAGTATTTAGAATGCTGCAGTGTCAGAATGCAGCTCCAATGTATTTGGAACATAGTGGGAGTATTTAGAATGATGCAGTGTCAGAATGCAGCTCCAATGTAGTTGGAACATAGTGGGAGTATTTAGAATGCTGCAGTGTCAGAATGGAGCTACAATGTAGTTGGAACATAGTGGGAGTATTTAGAATGCTGCAGTGTCAGAATGCAGCTCCAATGTATTTGGAACATAGTGGGAGTATTTAGAATGATGCAGTGTCAGAATGTAGCTCCAATGTAGTTGAAACATAGTGGGAGTATTTAGAATGCTGCAGTGTCAGAATGCAGCTCCAATGTATTTGGAACATAGTGGGAGTATTTAGAATGCTGCAGTGTCAGAATGGAGCTCCAATGTATTTGGAACATAGTGGGAGTATTTAGAATGCTGCAGTGTCAGAATGCAGCTCCAATGTAGTTGGAACATAGTGGGAGTATTTAGAATGCTGCAGTGTCAGAATGCAGCTCCAATGTATTTGGAACATAGTGGGAGTATTTAGAATGCTGCAGTGTCAGAATGCAGCTCCAATGTAGTTGGAACATAGTGGGAGTATTTAGAATGCTGCAGTGTCAGAATGGAGCTCCAATGTATTTGGAACATAGTGGGAGTATTTAGAATGCTGCAGTGTCAGAATGGAGCTACAATGTAGTTGGAACATAAAGGGAGTATTTAGAATGATGCAGTGTCAGAATGGAGCTACAATGTAGTTGGAACATAGTGGGAGTATTAAGAATGCTGCGGTGTCAGAATGGAGCTACAATGTATTTGGAACACAGTGGGAGTATTTAGAATGCTGCAGTGTCAGAATGCAGCTCCAATGTAGTTGGAACATAGTGGGAGTATTTAGAATGCTGCAGTGTCAGAATGTAGCTCCAATGTAGTTGGAACATAGTGGGAGTATTTAGAATGCTGCAGTGTCAGAATGCAGCTCCAATGTAGTTGGAACACAGTGGGAGTATTTAGAATGCTGCAGTGTCAGAATGGAGCTCCAATGTATTTGGAACATAGTGGGAGTATTTAGAATGCTGCAGTGTCAGAATGGAGCTACAATGTAGTTGGAACACAGTGGGAGTATTTAGAATGCTGCAGTGTCAGAATGCAGCTCCAATGTATTTGGAACATAGTGGGAGTATTTAGAATGCTGCAGTGTCAGAATGTAGCTCCAATGTAGTTGGAACATAGTGGGAGTATTTAGAATGCTGCAGTGTCAGAATGTAGCTCCAATGTAGTTGGAACATAGTGGGAGTATTTAGAATGCTGCAGTGTCAGAATGCAGCTCCAATGTAGTTGGAACATAGTGGGAGTATTTAGAATGCTGCAGTGTCAGAATGCAGCTCCAATGTAGTTGGAACACAGTGGGAGTATTTAGAATGCTGCAGTGTCAGAATGCAGCTCCAATGTAATTGGAACATAGTGGGAGTATTTAGAATGCTGCAGTGTCAGAATGCAGCTCCAATGTATTTGGAACATAGTGGGAGTATTTAGAATGCTGCAGTGTCAGAATGGAGCTCCAATGTAGTTGGAACATAAAGGGAGTATTTAGAATGATGCAGTGTCAGAATGGAGCTACAATGTAGTTGGAACATAGTGGGAGTATTAAGAATGCTGCGGTGTCAGAATGGAGCTACAATGTATTTGGAACACAGTGGGAGTATTTAGAATGCTGCAGTGTCAGAATGCAGCTCCAATGTAGTTGGAACATAGTGGGAGTATTTAGAATGCTGCAGTGTCAGAATGTAGCTCCAATGTAGTTGGAACATAGTGGGAGTATTTAGAATGCTGCAGTGTCAGAATGCAGCTCCAATGTAGTTGGAACACAGTGGGAGTATTTAGAATGCTGCAGTGTCAGAATGGAGCTCCAATGTATTTGGAACATAGTGGGAGTATTTAGAATGCTGCAGTGTCAGAATGGAGCTACAATGTAGTTGGAACACAGTGGGAGTATTTAGAATGCTGCAGTGTCAGAATGCAGCTCCAATGTATTTGGAACATAGTGGGAGTATTTAGAATGCTGCAGTGTCAGAATGTAGCTCCAATGTAGTTGGAACATAGTGGGAGTATTTAGAATGCTGCAGTGTCAGAATGTAGCTCCAATGTAGTTGGAACATAGTGGGAGTATTTAGAATGCTGCAGTGTCAGAATGCAGCTCCAATGTAGTTGGAACATAGTGGGAGTATTTAGAATGCTGCAGTGTCAGAATGCAGCTCCAATGTAGTTGGAACACAGTGGGAGTATTTAGAATGCTGCAGTGTCAGAATGCAGCTCCAATGTAATTGGAACATAGTGGGAGTATTTAGAATGCTGCAGTGTCAGAATGCAGCTCCAATGTATTTGGAACATAGTGGGAGTATTTAGAATGCTGCAGTGTCAGAATGGAGCTCCAATGTAGTTGGAACATAGTGGGAGTATTTAGAATGCTGCAGCGTCAGAATGCAGCTCCAATGTAGTTGGAACATAGTGGGAGTATTTAGAATGCTGCAGTGTCAGAATGCAGCTCCAATGTATTTGGAACATAGTGGGAGTATTTAGAATGCTGCAGTGTCAGAATGGAGCTCCAATGTATTTGGAACATAGTGGGAGTATTTAGAATGCTGCAGTGTCAGAATGCAGCTCCAATGTATTTGGAACATAGTGGGAGTATTTAGAATGCTGCAGTGTCAGAATGCAGCTCCAATGTAGTTGGAACATAGTGGGAGTATTTAGAATGCTGCAGTGTCAGAATGCAGCTCCAATGTAGTTGGAACATAGTGGGAGTATTTAGAATGCTGCAGTGTCAGAATGTAGCTCCAATGTATTTGGAACACAGTGGGAGTATTTAGAATGATGCAGTGTCAGAATGCAGCTCCAATGTATTTGGAACACAGTGGGAGTATTTAGAATGCTGCAGTGTCAGAATGCAGCTCCAATGTAGTTGGAACATAGTGGGAGTATTTAGAATGCTGCAGTGTCAGAATGCAGCTCCAATGTAGTTGGAACATAGTGGGAGTATTTAGAATGCTGCAGTGTCAGAATGCAGCTCCAATGTAGTTGGAACATAGTGGGAGTATTTAGAATGCTACAGTGTCAGAATACAGCTCCAATGTAGTTGGAACATAGTGGGAGTATTTAGAATGCTGCAGTGTCAGAATGCAGCTCCAATGTATTTGGAACATAGTGGGAGTATTTAGAATGCTGCAGTGTCAGAATGCAGCTCCAATGTAGTTGGAACATAGTGGGAGTATTTAGAATGCTGCAGTGTCAGAATGCAGCTCCAATGTAGTTGGAACATAGTGGGAGTATTTAGAATGCTGCAGTGTCAGAATGCAGCTCCAATGTATTTGGAACATAGTGGGAGTATTTAGAATGCTGCAGTGTCAGAATGGAGCTCCAATGTAGTTGGAACATAGTGGGAGTATTTAGAATGCTGCAGTGTCAGAATGGAGCTCCAATGTATTTGGAACATAGTGGGAGTATTTAGAATGCTGAAGTGCAGAATGCAGCTCCAATGTAGTTGGAACATAGTGGGAGTATTTAGAATGCTGAAGTGTCAGAATGCAGCTCCAATGTAGTTGGAACATAGTGGGAGTATTTAGAATGCTGCAGTGTCAGAATGCAGCTCCAATGTAGTTGGAACATAGTGGGAGTATTTAGAATGCTGCAGTGTCAGAATGTAGCTCCAATGTATTTGGAACACAGTGGGAGTATTTAGAATGCTGCAGTGTCAGAATGCAGCTCCAATGTATTTGGAACACAGTGGGAGTATTTAGAATGCTGCAGTGTCAGAATGCAGCTCCAATGTAGTTGGAACATAGTGGGAGTATTTAGAATGCTGCAGTGTCAGAATGCAGCTCCAATGTATTTGGAACATAGTGGGAGTATTTAGAATGCTGCAGTGTCAGAATGAAGCTCCAATGTAGTTGGAACATAGTGGGAGTATTTAGAATGCTACAGTGTCAGAATACAGCTCCAATGTAGTTGGAACATAGTGGGAGTATTTAGAATGCTGCAGTGTCAGAATGCAGCTCCAATGTATTTGGAACATAGTGGGAGTATTTAGAATGCTGCAGTGTCAGAATGCAGCTCCAATGTAGTTGGAACATAGTGGGAGTATTTAGAATGCTGCAGTGTCAGAATGCAGCTCCAATGTAGTTGGAACATAGTGGGAGTATTTAGAATGCTGCAGTGTCAGAATGCAGCTCCAATGTATTTGGAACATAGTGGGAGTATTTAGAATGCTGCAGTGTCAGAATGGAGCTCCAATGTAGTTGGAACATAGTGGGAGTATTTAGAATGCTGCAGTGTCAGAATGGAGCTCCAATGTATTTGGAACATAGTGGGAGTATTTAGAATGCTGAAGTGCAGAATGCAGCTCCAATGTAGTTGGAACATAGTGGGAGTATTTAGAATGCTGAAGTGTCAGAATGCAGCTCCAATGTAGTTGGAACATAGTGGGAGTATTTAGAATGCTGCAGTGTCAGAATGCAGCTCCAATGTAGTTGGAACATAGTGGGAGTATTTAGAATGCTACAGTGTCAGAATGGAGCTACAATGTATTTGGAACACAGTGGGAGTATTTAGAATGCTGCAGTGTCAGAATGCAGCTCCAATGTATTTGGAACATAGTTGGAGTATTTAGAATGCTGCAGTGTCAGAATGCAGCTCCAATGTAGTTGGAACACAGTGGGAGTATTTAGAATGCTGCAGTGTCAGAATGCAGCTCCAATGTAGTTGGAACATAGTGGGAGTATTTAGAATGCTGCAGTGTCAGAATGCAGCTCCAATGTAGTTGGAACACAGTGGGAGTATTTAGAATGCTGCAGTGTCAGAATGCAGCTCCAATGTATTTGGAACATAGTGGGAGTATTTAGAATGCTGCAGTGTCAGAATGCAGCTCCAATGTAGTTGAAACATAGTGGGAGTATTTAGAATGCTGCAGTGTCAGAATGCAGCTCCAATGTAGTTGGAACATAGTGGGAGTATTTAGAATGCTGCAGTGTCAGAATGCAGCTCCAATGTATTTGGAACACAGTGGGAGTATTTAGAATGCTGCAGTGTCAGAATGCAGCTCCAATGTATTTGGAACATAGTGGGAGTATTTAGAATGCTGCAGTGTCAGAATGCAGCTCCAATGTAGTTGGAACATAGTGGGAGTATTTAGAACGCTGCAGTGTCAGAATGCAGCTCCAATGTAGTTGGAACATAGTGGGAGTATTTAGAATGCTGCAGTGTCAGAATGTAGCTCCAATGTATTTGGAACACAGTGGGAGTATTTAGAATGCTGCAGTGTCAGAATGCAGCTCCAATGTATTTGGAACACAGTGGGAGTATTTAGAATGCTGCAGTGTCAGAATGCAGCTCCAATGTATTTGGAACACAGTGGGAGTATTTAGAATGCTGCAGTGTCAGAATGCAGCTCCAATGTAGTTGGAACATAGTGGGAGTATTTAGAATGCTGCAGTGTCAGAATGCAGCTCCAATGTATTTGGAACACAGTGGGAGTATTTAGAATGCTGCAGTGTCAGAATGCAGCTCCAATGTAGTTAGAACATAGTGGGAGTATTTAGAATGCTGCAGTGTCAGAATGCAGCTCCAATGTATTTGGAACACAGTGGGAGTATTTAGAATGCTGCAGTGTCAGAATGCAGCTCCAATGTAGTTGGAACATAGTGGGAGTATTTAGAATGCTGCAGTGTCAGAATGCAGCTCCAATGTATTTGGAACACAGTGGGAGTATTTAGAATGCTGCAGTGTCAGAATGCAGCTCCAATGTATTTGGAACACATTGGGAGTATTTAGAATGCTGAAGTGTCAGAATGCAGCTCCAATGTATTTGGAACACAGTGGGAGTATTTAGAATGCTGAAGTGTCAGAATGCAGCTCCAATGTAGTTGGAACATAGTGGGAGTATTTAGAATGCTGCAGTGTCAGAATGCAGCTCCAATGTAGTTGGAACATAGTGGGAGTATTTAGAATGCTGCAGTGTCAGAATGCAGCTCCAATGTATTTGGAACACAGTGGGAGTATTTAGAATGCTGCAGTGTCAGAATGCAGCTCCAATGTATTTGGAACACAGTGGGAGTATTTAGAATGCTGCAGTGTCAGAATGCAGCTCCAATGTAGTTGGAACACAGTGGGAGTATTTAGAATGCTGCAGTGTCAGAATGCAGCTCCAATGTATTTGGAACATAGTGGGAGTATTTAGAATGCTGAAGTGTCAGAATGCAGCTCCAATGTAGTTGGAACATAGTGGGAGTATTTAGAATGCTGCAGTGTCAGAATGCAGCTCCAATGTATTTGGAACACAGTGGGAGTATTTAGAATGCTGCAGTGTCAGAATGCAGCTCCAATGTAGTTGGAACATAGTGGGAGTATTTAGAATGCTGCAGTGTCAGAATGCAGCTCCAATGTATTTGGAACACAGTGGGAGTATTTAGAATGCTGCAGTGTCAGAATGCAGCTCCAATGTAGTTGGAACATAGTGGGAGTATTTAGAATGCTGCAGTGTCAGAATGCAGCTCCAATGTATTTGGAACACAGTGGGAGTATTTAGAATGCTGCAGTGTCAGAATGCAGCTCCAATGTAGTTGGAACATAGTGGGAGTATTTAGAATGCTGCAGTGTCAGAATGCAGCTCCAATGTAGTTGGAACATAGTGGGAGTATTTAGAATGCTGCAGTGTCAGAATGCAGCTCCAATGTAGTTGGAACATAGTGGGAGTATTTAGAATGCTACAGTGTCAGAATACAGCTCCAATGTAGTTGGAACATAGTGGGAGTATTTAGAATGCTGCAGTGTCAGAATGCAGCTCCAATGTATTTGGAACATAGTGGGAGTATTTAGAATGCTGCAGTGTCAGAATGCAGCTCCAATGTAGTTGGAACATAGTGGGAGTATTTAGAATGCTGCAGTGTCAGAATGCAGCTCCAATGTAGTTGGAACATAGTGGGAGTATTTAGAATGCTGCAGTGTCAGAATGCAGCTCCAATGTATTTGGAACATAGTGGGAGTATTTAGAATGCTGCAGTGTCAGAATGGAGCTCCAATGTAGTTGGAACATAGTGGGAGTATTTAGAATGCTGAAGTGTCAGAATGGAGCTCCAATGTATTTGGAACATAGTGGGAGTATTTAGAATGCTGAAGTGCAGAATGCAGCTCCAATGTAGTTGGAACATAGTGGGAGTATTTAGAATGCTGAAGTGTCAGAATGCAGCTCCAATGTAGTTGGAACATAGTGGGAGTATTTAGAATGCTGCAGTGTCAGAATGCAGCTCCAATGTAGTTGGAACATAGTGGGAGTATTTAGAATGCTGCAGTGTCAGAATGTAGCTCCAATGTATTTGGAACACAGTGGGAGTATTTAGAATGCTGCAGTGTCAGAATGCAGCTCCAATGTATTTGGAACACAGTGGGAGTATTTAGAATGCTGCAGTGTCAGAATGCAGCTCCAATGTAGTTGGAACATAGTGGGAGTATTTAGAATGCTGCAGTGTCAGAATGCAGCTCCAATGTAGTTGGAACATAGTGGGAGTATTTAGAATGCTGCAGTGTCAGAATGAAGCTCCAATGTAGTTGGAACATAGTGGGAGTATTTATAATGCTACAGTGTCAGAATACAGCTCCAATGTAGTTGGAACATAGTGGGAGTATTTAGAATGCTGCAGTGTCAGAATGCAGCTCCAATGTATTTGGAACATAGTGGGAGTATTTAGAATGCTGCAGTGTCAGAATGCAGCTCCAATGTAGTTGGAACATAGTGGGAGTATTTAGAATGCTGCAGTGTCAGAATGCAGCTCCAATGTAGTTGGAACATAGTGGGAGTATTTAGAATGCTGCAGTGTCAGAATGCAGCTCCAATGTATTTGGAACATAGTGGGAGTATTTAGAATGCTGCAGTGTCAGAATGGAGCTCCAATGTAGTTGGAACATAGTGGGAGTATTTAGAATGCTGCAGTGTCAGAATGGAGCTCCAATGTATTTGGAACATAGTGGGAGTATTTAGAATGCTGAAGTGCAGAATGCAGCTCCAATGTAGTTGGAACATAGTGGGAGTATTTAGAATGCTGAAGTGTCAGAATGCAGCTCCAATGTAGTTGGAACATAGTGGGAGTATTTAGAATGCTGCAGTGTCAGAATGCAGCTCCAATGTAGTTGGAACATAGTGGGAGTATTTAGAATGCTACAGTGTCAGAATGGAGCTACAATGTATTTGGAACACAGTGGGAGTATTTAGAATGCTGCAGTGTCAGAATGCAGCTCCAATGTAGTTGGAACATAGTGGGAGTATTTAGAATGCTGCAGTGTCAGAATGCAGCTCCTATGTAGTTGGAACATAGTGGGAGTATTTACAATGCTGCAGTGTCAGAATGCAGCTCCAATGTAGTTGGAACATAGTGGGAGTATTTAGAATGCTGCAGTGTCAGAATGCAGCTCCAATGTAGTTGGAACATAGTGGGAGTATTTAGAATGCTGAAGTGTCAGAATGCAGCTCCAATGTAGTTGGAACAAAGTGGGAGTATTTAGAATGCTGCAGTTTCAGAATGCAGCTCCAATGTAGTTGGAACACAGTGGGAGTATTTAGAATGCTGCAGTGTCAGAATGCAGCTCCAATGTAGTTGGAACACAGTGGGAGTATTTAGAATGCTGCAGTGTCAGAATGCAGCTCTAATGTATTTGGAACATAGTGGGAGTATTTAGAATGCTGCAGTGTCAGAATGCAGCTCCAATGTATTTGGAACATAGTGGGAGTATTTAGAATGCTGCAGTGTCAGAATGCAGCTCCAATGTAGTTGGAACATAGTGGGAGTATTTAGAATGCTGAAGTGTCAGAATGCAGCTCCAATGTAGTTGGAACATAGTGGGAGTATTTAGAATGCTGCAGTGTCAGAATGCAGCTCCAATGTATTTGGAACATAGTGGGAGTATTTAGAATGCTGCAGTGTCAGAATGGAGCTCCAATGTAGTTGGAACAAAGTGGGTGTATTTAGAATGCTGCAGTGTCAGAATGAGCTCCAATGTATTTGGAACATAGTGGGAGTATTTAGAATGCTGCAGTGTCAGAATGCAGCTCCAATGTAGTTGGAACATAGTGGGAGTATTTAGAACGCTGCAGTGTCAGAATGCAGCTCCAATGTAGTTGGAACATAGTGGGAGTATTTAGAATGCTGCAGTGTCAGAATGCAGCTCCAATGTAGTTGGAACATAGTGGGAGTATTTAGAATGCTACAGTGTCAGAATGCAGCTCCTATGTAGTTGGAACATAGTGGGAGTATTTAGAATGCTGCAGTGTCAGAATGGAGCTCCAATGTATTTGGAACATAGTTGGAGTATTTAGAATGCTGCAGTGTCAGAATGCAGCTCCAATGTATTTGGAACACAGTGAGAGAATTTAGAATGCTACAGTGTCAGAATGCAGCTCCAATGTAGTTGGAACATAGTGGGAGTATTTAGAATGCTGCAGTGTCAGAATGGAGCTCCAATGTATTTGGAACATAGTTGGAGTATTTAGAATGCTGCAGTGTCAGAATGCAGCTCCAATGTATTTGGAACACAGTGAGAGAATTTAGAATGCTGCAGTGTCAGAATGCAGCTCCAATGTAGTTGGAACACAGTGGGAGTATTTAGAATGCTGCAGTGTCAGAATGCAGCTCCAATGTATTTGGAACATAGTGGGAGTATTTAGAATGCTGAAGTGTCAGAATGCAGCTCCAATGTAGTTGGAACAAAGTGGGAGTATTTAGAATGCTGCAGTGTCAGAATGCAGCTCCAATGTATTTGGAACATAGTGGGAGTATTTAGAATGCTGCAGTGTCAGAATGCAGCTCCAATGTAGTTGGAACATAGTGGGAGTATTTAGAATGCTGCAGTGTCAGAATGCAGCTCCAATGTAGTTGGAACATAGTGGGAGTATTTAGAATGCTGCAGTGTCAGAATGCAGCTCCAATGTAGTTGGAACATAAAGGGAGTATTTAGAATGCTGAAGTGTCAGAATGCAGCTCCAATGTAGTTGGAACATAGTGGGAGTATTTAGAATGCTGCAGTGTCAGAATGCAGCTCCAATGTATTTGGAACACAGTGGGAGTATTTAGAATGCTGCAGTGTCAGAATGCAGCTCCAATGTAGTTGGAACATAGTGGGAGTATTTAGAATGCTGCAGTGTCAGAATGCAGCTCCAATGTAGTTGGAACATAGTGGGAGTATTTAGAATGCTGCAGTGTCAGAATGCAGCTCCAATGTATTTGGAACATAGTGGGAGTATTTAGAATGCTACAGTGTCAGAATGCAGCTCCAATGTAGTTGGAACATAGTGGGAGTATTTAGAATGCTGCAGTGTCAGAATGCAGCTCCAATGTATTTGGAACATAGTGGGAGTATTTAGAATGCTACAGTGTCAGAATGGAGCTCCAATTTAGTTGGAGCACAGTGGGACTATTTAGAATGCTGTCAGAACTGCTGTCAGACTATTCAGAGTGCACGTTGAATATCCAGGAACATGCATATAACTTTCATCCCCGACGACATGCCGGCTCACACCACCTCTGGTGTAATATTTTGAATTGATTTGAATACTGTTTTCCAATACCGTTTTCCTGGCAAAATCAAAATGGAAAACTTTGGTTTGACCTGGGTCCAATTTCCTAGAAAACCTACTTGGCATGAAGAATATTATTGTCCCTGTTTAATTCAAGATTGCCAACCATATTTGACTTTATGCTTGCTGCCCTCAACTTGTATTCCAGTCATGGGTGTTTAGCATAAAGTACAAGTGTAACTTGGGTTGGCAAACTGACTTGATATGCCAAGGCGTTTTAGGCTTAAAGCCCCTACACAACATTGGTAAGATCGAAAACAGAAATGTTCACAGATTTACATGAAACTTATACAGTTTGAAGATGGTTATAGTAGAAACCTCGTACTGAAATATTTTTGCCTAAAATGCTGCATTGTTTTGAGAAAATAGTAAAAGAAACCGTTTACATTTCACCGAGATCTTAACCTTTTTTCGGAACAGTACGGCGTTGAATGCTGCATTTTCGCGAAACAAAATAAGCGTTTTTCACGATTTTCTCTAGACTCGGCTGGCGGATTGAGCTGACATTTTCACAGGTTGGATCAGACAGGCCGCTTACGAAATGAAGGCTTAGGCTCGGGCTTAGGCTTCGTCTCCGTCTGACAAAACCTAAACAATCCAGGTTGTGGTTTGTTACCGAATTTGAATGTTTGTTGGATCGATGGGCACAGAGTATGAAACTGTAGCCAAATGCTTGTTTTTAGATGCCTGCGATATTAGAACGAATGAGATAAATATGACCGAAGCCTAAGTCCAAGCCTAAGCCTTCACTTCGTAAACGGTCTATGAAACTGGCCCCTGAAGTTCACCCGAAGATTCTAGCTTCTCGGTTGGGTACAATTCGAGGATGCGCAATAGAAAAAAAAATGGTTAAACAAGGGTCGTGCGAAATAATTTGGCCAACACTCGGTGTGGTCTGATCATAGCATGTTGGGACTTTTCTGCAAGATCGTGTGCAGTTGAGGTCCGCCTTGCCAGGATCGAAACGTCGGGCTGTCTGTAATTATACACATTCACGAATTCTCTGTGCGAAATTCTTTTGTATAATTTCCGAGCATTTTGGAAAAAAAGTACAGAGACTTGGACGAAGGCGTGACCTTTTAAATGACTGGCTTAAAATAATCCTTCGACACCCGGTGATGGATGGCTACGTTTTGACCCCGCCACGGAAAAAAACCAAAAGATTTTTTCGAGGGCTTAATCAATCACAATGACTCAGAGAGGCTGAGCTAGAATCAGACTGATTACAGGCATTGTTAAGGTCACTTCCCTGAACTCCTTTGTCCTCGGTTTAATTTTCAGAAAATTATTTTTCCAATTCTTTCTGAGATGAGGTCATGCAAATTTCTGGAGTTTTTTGTGTTAAGAGGGAAAAGGGTATAATAAAACTGTAAAATGCGGTATACAAGTGACTGTTAATACGTAGGGTAAAAATTATGCATATATTTTGATCCAGCCCAACTATTCATGAAGTGAATACAAAATCGGTATAAGTTTTGCAAGTTTCAAGTGGAAAGTTTGCGGTGATACCATGCAAGTTCGGCCCGTATCTCTTTTGAGCTTGGCTTGTGATAGGATGTGGCTCGTAAAAGAGCCTGTTACTCAACGTTTATGACAGTTTGTATTATACTCCGGCCGCCGTCAGGAGACTGCTATCGGGCATATAAGGTTCTGAAGAGTGCTGTGAGCATGGTGTATCTTTCCCGCCTTGCGTGGTTATACTGCAGGACATGAAGAAAAGTTCAGTGTGAGAGTGGTTGCTAAAGGTACAGAACTTTAAGTAGACCCAGGAGGCAGACTAGATGTGGGGTGAAGGAGATGTCCATAGAGAAAGGTAGAGAAAGCCAGAGAAAGGTAGAGAAAGCGCCGTTGGATCTGGACAGTACAGGTTGCCAAAATGTCACTGATATGTAGATAATATGTATAGTCTGTTGTATACAAACGTCCTGGGGAACCGTGTTGTGTTTGTAAAGTTCGATG
Organism: Luidia sarsii; assembly: GCA_949987565.1. Lineage (NCBI taxonomy): Eukaryota > Metazoa > Echinodermata > Asteroidea > Paxillosida > Luidiidae > Luidia > Luidia sarsii. Next base: position 5,684,103 of record OX465113.1, read on the forward strand.
GCCTCTCACCCGACGGGGTGCCATCTCCGCCCATTGCAGGTGATGGGTTTAGCCTTGTTTCGCGATGACCTGGTCAGTCTCATATTTGATGGTACCAGACTTATCCTATACACTTCTGCCGCTTTGGTTTGTGTCTCTCCGACGTACGCATTGGCTAAGATGAAAGGCATTTTTTGTATAGGCCTCACTACTCAAATGTATGGAATCCTGATTATCATGAGCCCGTCCTTGTTGGGCTGATGAGCGAGGTTCTGGATCTTATTAGGTGCCGCCGTAAGGAAACTTCATCATTGGCCAATAATATTTAAGCCCAACAACAACAGTTGGATTCTGTTGGTCAAACACTCAAAAATTATCATCAAGCTTCCCAAATTGAAACTACAGCAATGATAAGGAAAACACTATAAGTTTGGCCAGTGATTTTACAGTGTATAGCCACAATCACTGTATAGAATGTATCCGCTGCCACAAACCCGCAAGGGTTGACACTAACCACAGAAGATGTGTTTCATGCCGTTGTCATGCCAACAAGGGTCCGTTGCCAAAGAGTGTCCGCGAAGCATGCGCAGTAAGGCTCGGACACTATTTGGCGCGTATAATAACAGGCATACACGCCTAATTATAGTGTCCATGCAAGCACAGCCTTGACGTATACGCATGCATGGTGCACTGCCGTCGTGGTTCCTCGTACGGATTTTCCCTCTGAATGTGTCTTGAGTAAATTCTCTATGCGTTCTGAAGGTACGGGGCGAGCTGTCTTAACTCAAGTTACGGATTGACAAGGGTATGGGTTGGCGGAGGCACGAGTTGACGGACTCCAAACTCTCATAATATTACACACAAAATTATAGCCTGTAACTTCCTCCGGTAGAAACCGTAGTCTGAACAATATCATCCAAGGATTTAACACAATGATTGTCGATTATTCAAACTCCTTGTTATGAGCCTGCTGATAGTGTTCACACAGACAAAGTGTACTGTTCTCGAACCCCAATCAATCACGCATAAAGAAGTTCATTCATGAAAATAACAAGAGCGCTCGGAACCTCGTGCCTGTGCGTTCTTTCTTGCGCGTGCGGCGCATGGCCGGCGCCGCGGTCATACATACATCATTACATGTGGTTCACGAGACAGTGTCTCAAGAGGGCGCTATTTTATGCAAATCAAACGCGTTCGTTGCCACTGACAACTTAGTGTAGAGGGTGCGGGTGCACGATAGTTTGTCATGTATTGTTGTGCATAAAGTGCACAAAGTAACAGGTGTTTTCACAACACGGCATCACACAGGGTGCATGTGACTTACGTTAACCCGTGCTTACTCTTTTTCAATGAAATTTTAATTAAACCCGAGAGTGAGAGTAGCCAAGTAGTTTGAAAAGTGGTGTTAAAGTTGGGCGCTGATACCGTACGGTTAGACTAGAGAAAAAAAATCCCAAAATGGCAGCGGCGGTAAAAACGTTTCAAGGCGCGCCGTTCGGGACGCAAAAATCACGGTGAGTTGATTGACTGTATTACTATTATGATTTTTATCAACTAGGCCTAGGCATATAATGATTTATTTTAGGGGCCTGTATACATTTTTTTAGGGGGGGGGAGAGGTTGGGAAAGTGACGTTCCATAACTGTCAAGTGGGGAGTTTAGTTTCAACAAAAGTTCAAGCTTCATTGAATGTCTGGGACAGGGGCAGACTTGCAGAACTTTGCACAAAACTCGTATAATTAAATACGATCTGAGTCTGAACATCACTTTGACAGCCCATAACAGTAACATTGGAAATGAAATAGGGTGTAAAATAACTTGTATATCACCCATTAATAATGAAGCAAAGATGAATAACTATATGCTTTGCTTGACATGGTCACCCGAATCTCAAAATTTCCAAAATTCGATAAAAAAAAGGTGACTTAATTGTCGGGTCCAAGTTACTCGGACTAGTAGTACTAGTACTAGTAGTGGTTATGGTAATGATGGTGATGGTGTATTGGTGGTGATGTCAGATGATTGATGGTAATGATGGTGATGATGACGATGATGATGATGATGATGATGATGATGATGATGATGATGATGATGATGATGATGATGATGATGATGATGGTGGTGATGATGATGATGATGATGATGATGATGATGATGATGATGATGATGATGATGATGATGATGATGATGATGATGATGGTGGTGGTGATGGTGATGGTGATAAAGATGACGATGATGGGGATGATGATTACGATGATGAGGATGGTAATGATGGTGGTGATGGGGATGGTGATAAAGATGATATGATGGTAATGATGATGATGATGGTGATGAAGATGGTGATGCGATGATGGTGATGAAGATGATGATGGTATGGTGGTGGTGATAAAGATGATGATGGTAATGATGATGATGGTGGTGATGAAGATGGTGATGGTGATGATGGTTATGGTGATGATGGTGATGATGGTGATGATGGTGGTGGTGATGATGGTGATGGTGATGATGGTGGTGGTGATGAAGATGGTGATGATGGTGATGATGGTGGTGGTGATGAAGATGATGATGGTAACGATGATGGTTGGGATGGTGATGATGGGGATGATGGTGAAAATGGCGGCGGTGGTGATTGCAATGATGGTGATGAAGAGGAAGATGATTATGATGACAACTGTGATGATGGTGATGATGATGAGAAGGACAAGTACACCTTGCAATGTGTATGGCATAGTGTGATGTTCTTCATCATTAATTGATGACCCCTGGATGTCATTGCAGGTTTGATGTGTCCGGAGTTCACCCTCAGTCCAAGATGCCTGGGACCTACACCCAAGTCTGGTATGACAACAAATCAATGACACCATTGGTAAGATTGTAGATACAGCGTAACTAGTGTAGGTGGGAATGATGTAATTCAGTGTTGGCCCTCCCAATTGTTGTGTGGTTGGCACTACATACATGCTCAGTGCCTTTTCTAAATTGCCTTATTTTAAACAAAGCAAACATCCAAACAGGAAACTTGGGCAGGATTTGAACCCACTTGATGATGACCAAGCTGGTCGAGGTCATGTGCTGGATTCAAGCCAGATCTGATCTCACCACTGTTTTTAAAATTTGCTTACGGTAGTTGCGTATGTAGAAAATCACCATCTGGACTAGTCCGAGTAACTTGGACCCGACAAGTCACCCTTTTTTTATCGAATTTTGAAATTTTGAGGGACAGGTGACTGTTGGGTCCAAGGAAATTTAAAGTGGCTATGCAATGTTGGAATTTAATCTTTGAAAAATACCCCTGACCGAAATCTCCAGATTTACCCCCCAAAACACCTGTGAAACCGTCCCACGCGACCATTGAGGATTCAGTGAGAATTACAGATTCCAATACTGGTCATTTTGTTTTACTCACGTTTGGGAAAAGGGAGAAATTTCCCCTCAGTTGACCGGGAACGGGTCGACGAGCCGAGTTTGGGTGGCCATCTTGGATTTGAAACGGCATGACTTCACGATGTGCAGGCAGGTCCGGGTGCGGAGTGGTCTGCAGAAGTGTGTGCGTGTGCGGTGTGATGTCCCGGACGTTGCTTTGCACTGCTGTTCAGAAAACAGTAGTAGGGCTCAATGCGTGCAACCATTAACTGGTTAACCGTATATAACCATTAACTGGTTAACCGTATGTATCTATGGATCACATCCACATTCTCAGTCAGATGTAGAAGTTTATAGAATGGTTTTCCTATGATAGATATAATATGTGACCCGGCACAGCATAATGAGGAATAACTCACACTTTTGAGATTTTGAGATTTTCTAATGATGTGAAAGAGTATACCATTAGCTTTATCAAATTCATTTCTGTATGAACTATGTTGTAAACAGTACAAGGGGACTTCGCTCGTTCGTTCGGCACCAGACACAATATAGCAGCGCCATTCTAACTCCTCGAAAGCAGCCATTCAAAAAGGCAGGAACTTTATATTTTCATGAAAAAAGTACAGAAACACTCCCCCGAAATCCTTGTTTTTTCAACATTTAGAGACGGATTTCGGAAAAATCCTTTGGACATAACATCCTCCAATACATTCACTTTCCGAAAATACATTTTTAATTTTTTTTTTAATCCAATTGAGAAGATACTTTGACTTCAGGCGTTGTTTACTGGCAAAGTGTTTTGGTGGGATATTCCTCATGACGCTGTGCCTGGTCACATATGGTTTTATACATGAAGGAGAATATACAATTGGTTATAAGTAGGGCAAACCTGCATTGAAGTGTTTTCCTATTGTATTTGTTTCCCCCTTTGCTCATAAATCAAATCTCTCTTGATTGTGTCTTGCAGCGGAGGAAACTGGGGCCAGGTACCTACGCGGTTGAGGTTGGAACCTTCAGTCAGAATGCCGTGGAGTCGAGGGCCTCTGGGCCGGGCTGGGCCAGGGCCTACGAGACAGCCCGTATGGCAGCTTTGCCTCATCTGCTGCACAAGGATCAGTGGGAGAAGAAGAGGATGCTGGTAAGATGTCCCATAAGTGGATGCCTCGTCCCATGGTTTACTCCCCCCCCCCAACCCAGCAATGCATGACCTTGGAGTACACTGCATGTCACTTGAAGGCTTTATACATTGTGGAATCACAATGTTGACAGTTTGCGGTGACACCATGTAAGTCATCTCTTCCAGGAAGGAGTAGTGTGTTAATGTTTCAGACAGTGTGTACTCAGCCTGTCATCATCAGAAGATGCAAACCCACATTAAATTGCCCTGGTTCTTAATACAGTGGAATTTTTCGTTATAGCAGTCGTTCGTTATACATGTGGTGTAGCAGTTACGGCCACATATTTTGTACACAAAAAAACACTTATGGTACTACAGATGAATGTCGCTATAACGAACATCCCGGGATCCATGAAAATTGTTCGGTATAGCGGTCGTTCGTTATACATGTAGCAGTTGCTGTTGTATATCCACGGACGTATACATGTACATCGGGAGCCAAAGGGCATGTTCGTTATAGCCGAATGTTCGGTATATCGGCGTTCGTTATAGCGACGTTCCACTGTACCACCACAGATAACGACAAGAACTAATGAGGACAAACATTAAAAGCATTAAAAAAAGAAGATTTAGTGTTGAAAAGAATTTCATTTCAATAAGTATCTGGCCTCTTTGACGTCCTGTTATTTGCGCTGTATATATTCTCTGAGTTTAGACTGCGAAATACATGCCAGATAGGGCAATACCTCATTGAATTACATTCTCACCGATGTTAAATGAATGTACGTCATCTAATACTGATATAGGTAAGGAATCTGGGACCAGGAACCTACAATATCAAGGACTTCCTGGAGGTGATGGATGAACGGCCAAGGAGCTTGAGGGGTATCTGCCAGACAAAGGATAGACGCTTCAAAGGAACAGGCACAGTAAGTTCAGCCTTGCCTGCTGGTGTCATTGCACTAGAAGCCAGGGTTTGCCCTGCATATCAAACCCTGAGGTACCTCAAACACTATGAACATCTAAACTTTGAAAACAGGCTGAAAATGTCATTTAGCCGTGAAAAGAAAATTCACAGTATTTTTGCCTCTATTACAAGGCACACAATTAGCCAATAGTTTTCACGGCATTTTCAGTGTTTTCACCTGTGCTCTCCAAGGCCACATTCCTAGTGGTAAATGGACACCATACATATTACAGTACATTCAGGGCTTGGGGCCCTATAGCTACTTGTAATTGAATTAGCCATACCTCAAGGCTGGAGCTTGACTCCCTAGATATTTTTTTTTTCATGATCTATGACCTCAAGATGTCCTCATCATGTCAGAGAGGCGATTTTGTTCACGGTGAATTCACTGGGCCATGAGTTTTTAGTTTCACGGTGAAATGACATTTTCACCCCGTTTTCATGGTTTAGATGTTCATAGTTACAATGTACATCACTGCTTTGATGGACCACCTCTGTTGTTTGTCTCCAAAACTTGCCAACCTCAGGGGGGTCATAGTCAGACTTGAAAGATGAACCTCCAGTATTAGCACTTCAGCATGTATACAGTATCATACAGGATTTCTCCTGGCAAAGCATGTTCCAACATGCATGTACTGCAGTGCTTTATATAGAACCACTCCCAACCAAATTGGTAGCTTGCGGAACATCAAGCTAGCACATCCACAGTATATACCAAGCTCACCGATGGAGCGAGTAATCGCTTGCCACCTCATCAGACTCATATGATTCCAGTGGAACCCTGCTAGAAGCCATCAGTAATATCCCTACATAGGGTAATGGAAACATGGTCCATGTCCTGATGGTCCTGATGGTCCATGTATCTGCAATCTTAAAAAAGAAAAAAAAATATGTACTTTATTTGACAGGTTTCAAATCTTACTTCAGTTGAATTGTAGTTCAATTCAATTCAATTCAATCCATTTGAGAAATTGGTCAAGAAGACTTGACTGGAATGGGACTTGAACCTGAACCCTCTGGCTCAACATACATGTACTAGAGCTCTTACCACCTCTAATCACCACCCTTAGATGGTGGCCTTCCTAAATAAATCTTTGCCAGGGCAGGGGCACCAGTCAGGAGCTAGCATTCAACCATTAACTGCTGTATTTACCATTATTAATGTGTATATTTTGCCAATTTTTATGTGCATATTTTGTGTAAATATTTTGCCAGAATTCCTGTGACTATTTTGCTGGTATTCCTGTGACTATTTTGCTAGTATTCCTGTGACTATTTTGCCATTGCAGAGTACAGTGCCGGGGCCAGGCACCTACGGGGAAGGCGGCATCCCCCACACAGCGGTGGAGAAGAAGGCCAAGGTGTCTGCCAGCACTGTGGGCATACTGGATGCTGGATCCTCAACACCCAGGAATTTACCCTCAGTGGTACGCTCTCAGTCTTGGGCCCTTTTCCCAAACCCGGCTTACGCTCATCATTAGGCTGCGGCTTTCTGTCTAGTTCTTGCATTCATTTTGAATTACAAGGCATTAAAACGGGAGGCCTTTGGCTTCGTTTTGGAATGTTATGCTGTGTTTTGAAAAGGAATCTGAAGTTTTAACTTCAACAAAGAACTCCAACTCCAACAGAGACGAAGCCGGAGTCGAAGCCTAAGCCGGTGTAGCATAGTCAGCTCCATGAAATTGGGAAGCACTGAGAAATTCTCATTGGTGCTATTGATCAGCTTATTTTATCCTGAATAGATAACTAGTAAAAGAGGAGGGGTAAGGATTGACATTGATGCAGTATTAGTTATTATACAGTCATGTTAGTAGCTAGCAGCGTTTGAAATGCATTGGTTATATATATTACCAAGAATCCAAAGACATGTTACAAACTGCTTTACTGACTCTTGTGATCAAAATGGGGGGGGGGGGGAAAATGAGGGGTCTGACGTTTTGATCCTATCAGGGACCTAGCTCTCAAAGATCGAATCATTGACATGTTCAAATGTATATCGATGTACAAATATATCAAACTTATTTGTCCCCATTTCAAGTCTGTAGGTGAATGTGAACCATGCGGACCTTAGTCATAGTTTGTATTCAAAAATCAAATTGCGCCGGCCCAATAGTATACAAGAAACTGCCTTCTAGACTCTTGAAAATTAATCAGCTGTTTGACTGTAAACAGTGCAGATATTGGTCTTAGTATTTCAAAGCCTTTTCCTGCCCGGCCAACCGTATACCAGAAAATGCTCCCTGAGAGTACACGCGGTGAATTCTGGTTATAACCAAGACAGCTTCTCTCTACTGTCCATCCCAGGCCCCTTTGCACCCAAACAGAATTAAAGAGCTCAGCAGGACCTTTCTCAAAGGCAGAATGGAACGGTTTACCTTTGAGAAAGGTCCTGCTAGGATCAAAGTGCCAGGCCTTCAATATATTTGAGGTTTGCATTTTGGTCATTTTAGTCAGTAGCAGTTTGCAACATGTTTGTATATTACTCTACTTAAGTGGAGCAGGCTGGGCAGGGGTTTGAATTAAAGGTTGCAGCCCCTTGCTCTTACACTGGACTAGGAGATGACTACAAGCAACTCTGCAGTTAAACAGTATATCGTTTAGTTTTTGTCAGTGTCCAGAAAAAGGGGTAAGAACGGTAGGTTGTGACTTGTGTCAACTCCTAACAGTGTCTATCAGCATGGATGGGCCACCCTAGTTATTTTAGTCTCATTTAATTTCAGAGGCAAAATTAGAGGATTTAACTAATTATGAGTGCCACCGTGGAATCTGAAAGTAGGGATTATGGAAATGAAAAATGGTGACTCGTGTCATGCAGAGTTTATGCTTATATTCAAAAGCCAACTGCCTTCATCAGGGGAATATTTGGAGACTATTTGGTTCATTTTGTTGTTGGCACAGGGCTGTGAGCTGGGGCCAGGCACGTACCAGACAGAGAGCTTCACCGACGAGCTTGCCAAGAAGGTGACCAGCCTGCGAGGACCCTACGATCTCTTCACCGGCGACCGCAATGCCACCATAAAGACAGGCCATCTTGCCAAGTCCGTGAGTAGCCAAGTACAAGCAAGCAATACATGATGGGAGACAGGGTTTGCCCTGCATATTAAACTATGAGACGTCACAACTCATCACACGATTGATGGGCTGCCTTGGGTGTTTGTCTTCAAAACATGCCACCTTTCCTTAGAGGACAGAATCATGCTTGACAACAGGTACACATATTCAAAAGAGGGCTGTTCAAGCTGTTTCTTTGCACATCACAGTACGTTTCTATATGCGCATGTACAGTGCTTAGGCCATGCCCAAAACAGGCTTCCAGAGCTACGGCTAGGGCTATTGTCTTCGCATCTCCGTGTATTTCTAATAGGGGGAAGAGCTAGACCTAGCTCTAGACGCCCGTTTCGGACACGGCCTTAAAACTCATTCTCTATCCAATCTCTGACCCTTGGATCCTCAATGATGCAGCGCATCCACATTGTTGTACCCAAACTCACTTCTTGAGCAAATTGTTGGAATTGCCACCTCATCAGGCTCCCAAGAAACCCTGATGGGAGACATTGAGACACTGATGGTAGGAAGTACATCAATCCTTTCTGCATACTCTATGCATATGTGACCCGGCACAGCATAATGAGGAATAACCCCCACTTTTGAGATTTTGATTCTAATGATGTGAAAGAGTATACCATTAGCTTCCATATGATATAAAAATTATTTCTGTGTGAACTTTGTTGTAAATACAAGGGGACTTCCCTCATTCATTTGGTACCAGACACAATATAGCAGCACCATTCTAACTCCTCGAAAGCGGCCCATTCAAAAAGGCAGGAACTTTACATTTTCATGAAAACAGTACACAAACACTCCCCCAAAATCCTCGTTTTTTCAACATTTAGAGACAGATTTCGGAAAAATCCTTTGGACATAATATCCTCCAATACATTAACTTTCTGAAAATACAAAAAAAAAAACAATAATTTTTTTAAATTTTTTATATTTTTTTAACAATTGAATTGAGAAGATACGTTGACTTTTTACTTGAAAAGTGTTTTGGTGGGATATTCCTCATGTCGCTGTGCCGGGTCACATATGCTCAGAGCATGCTCAGAGCAACGCACATGTTTTCAGAATGACCATGGAAAAAAAGGCCTGGTTGATGTTATTTTCCTCAATATCTCAATATCAGGAGATATTTCCACATGGTGTCACCGCAAACCACCCTTATGACATGCTACCTCAACCATGAATAGCCTGAAATCTCATCTCTCATTGTCACCAGGACAAGAGATGTGTAGATCACTGCGTCTTCATTCCAAACTCTCATGCAAAACATCCCAACCGAACCAAGTTATCGGTAATGGTAATAACAAATAATTATGGTGGCACTCTATTCTTGGAGTTAATACAAAAACTGTTGCAAACTGCTCCCTGACTAAAGTGACCTGCAATACATGAATCTCAAAAGTTAGAGGGCCTGATGTTTTTCGATCCTAGCAGGACCTCTGCCTTTGAGGAAGCTCCTACTAGGAGCGAAACGTCAGGCCCTCTAACTTTTGAGAGTCTATTCTTGGCTGAGGAGTGATTGACATTTATGCATGTCTATAGTTTTCATTGCCTGTCGAGAAAGATACATGTTGGGTGGAATTGAAGACAAATATCCCTGTCCCATTCTTACCCCAAATACAATCCAGATCTTTAAAACCAGGCAATTCACAAGGTCACGTATCTATAAAACATTCCTTATTGATGCTTAATTTCCTGTTCTCCAGGGTCAGCATAGTTTAGGGCCGGGCCAATACAACCTGAAGTCCTTTGCTGAGAAGTGGGAGGATGAGCACCACACATTGCAGGGGAAGTTTGGCAAGCATTCCCAGTACCCTGACAGACCCGCAGAGCGTCTGCACTGCTCAACACTCTCACAGTGGCCCCGATGCCAGGTATGTTGACAACTGTCCCTCTGCGGTCTTGATCATGGATTATCGTATCACACTATGAACATCTAAACCGTGAAAAGGGGGTGAAAATATCATTTCGCAGTGCAACTAAAAAGTCACTGTGATTTCACGGTGCATTTTACAGTGAATTCACCGTGAAAATAATCGCCTCTCTTTTATATAAGGTCACTGAAGACTAGAATACATGAATATCTAGGGTGGAAAGCTCCAACCTTGGGGGATGGCTAATTCAATTACCAGTAGGGACCATTAGCCCCCAAAGAGGTACTATATTGTGTCCTTGTATACCTGTCACTCCCAGATACTTCAAAACTGCCTCTAGCCATTTACCACCAGGATATTGTGGCCTTGGAGACCACTGGTGAAAACACTGTGAAAATGACTTGGCTAACTGTGTGTCATGAAATAGAGGTGAAAACACGGGGAATTTTCTTTTCATGGGTAAATGAGATTTTCACCCCATTTTCACCGTTTAGATGTTCATAGTGTCATGTTTGCATCCGGGAGAATGTGATTCAATGAGGGTTTGCCCGACTCGATGCAATGAGCACCGAGTGCTCAGTGCTTTGCTCAGTTACATGCAGTCTGTATTTTTTCAGCAGGCATTTGGGCAAAGCACTGAGCACTCAGTGCTTGTTAAATCGAAAAGGGCAAACCCTCATTGAATGTCCCTGTTGATGTTCCGGGACAATTTATATTGATGCCATCAACAAATTTGCAGGTGATCAGTTAACCATGCCAACAAATTAAATCTCACCAAACAAATTGGGCCTGGCATTTTGATTTCCGGGAGTTGTGGAAGGCTTACAAAGACACCATGTTTATAATCTCTTTCAGCAGTCTCCTGATGTTGGGCAGGGCATATTCTGCCCATGGTTACCGGCTCTTACCAGAGCTGAAGTCTCTCTTGAAAGGGATTATGAAAAAGGTGTCAAGCCACGGGTTGGCTATGACTGAAATGTAAGGTGTGATTGCAATGGCCCATGGATATGAAATCCCTTTTAAGGCTTTTTGGGAATTCATGTATATTGACATGATTGACAATCAGAGCATTACATGTAGCACACACAGGAAATGAGTGTGAATTATCTGACTGTTATCTGTCTCTTGATGCCAGAGTGAGCCAGGGCCTGGAAGCTATACCGCCAGGGAGCTGACAAGGGTGGAAGGCAAGAATCTTCCTCCCTTCATCTCATCGGCACAGAGGTTTGACAAGCGCGCCCGCAAGTTCTTCACTGGACAAACGGTACGTCGATAGCCAAAGTAGGCCTTCTGCTTAATCTATGTTTAAAAAGTTCCTTCTTTAAGTGATCATCAAATGATCAAAGTTATGTGACTGCACTGACATTGACAACAATGGCAGCAACAAAAACAACAGCAGCAGCAATAAAGACGAGAACAGCAAGTAAACAGCAGCAGCAATAAACAAACAACAGCTGCAGCAATGAAGACAAAGCAACAAACAAGGCAGCAACAAGTGACAAAAGCAGCAACAACAGTGACAAAAGCAGCAACAGTGACAAAAGCAGCAACAACACTGACAAAAGCAGCAACAACACTGACAAAAGCAGCAATAACAGTGACAAAAGCAGCAACAACAGTGACAAAAGCAGCAACAACAGTGTCAAAAGCAGCAACAACAGTGACAAAAACAGCAACAACAGTGACAAAAGCAGCAACAACAGTGTCAAAAGCAGCAACAACACTGACAAAAGCAGCAACAACAGTGACAAAAGCAGCAACAACAGCGACAAAGCAGCAGCAACAGTGACAAAAGCAGCAACAACGGTGACAAAAGCAGCAACAACAGTGACAAAAGCAGCAACGGTGACAAAAGCAGCAACAGTGACAAAAGCAGCAACAACAGTGACAAAAGCAGCAACAACAGTGACAAAAGCAGCAACAACAGTGACAAAAGCAGCAACAACAGTGACAAAAGCAACAACAGTGACAAAAGCAACAACAGTGACAAAATCAGCAACAACAGTGACAAAAGCAGCAACAACAGTGACAAAGCAGCAGCAACAGTGACAAAAGCAGCAACAACAGTGACAAAAGCCGCAACAACAGTAACAAAAGCAGCAACGGTGACAAAAGCAGCAACAATGACAACAAAAGCAGCAACAGTGACAAAAGCAGCAACAGTGACAAAAGCATCAACAAGTGACAAAAGCAGCAACAGTGACAAAAGCAGCAACAACGGTGACAAAAGCAGCAACAACAGTGACAAAAGCAGCAACGGTGACAAAAGCAGCAACAGTGACAAAAGCAGCAACAACAGTGACAAAAGCAGCAACAACAGTGACAAAAGCAGCAACAACAGTGACAAAAGCAGCAACAACAGTGACAAAAGCAACAACAGTGACAAAAGCAACAACAGTGACAAAATCAGCAACAACAGTGACAAAAGCAGCAACAACAGTGACAAAGCAGCAGCAACAGTGACAAAAGCAGCAACAACAGTGACAAAAGCCGCAACAACAGTAACAAAAGCAGCAACGGTGACAAAAGCAGCAACAATGACAACAAAAGCAGCAACAGTGACAAAAGCAGCAACAGTGACAAAAGCATCAACAAGTGACAAAAGCAGCAACAGTGACAAAAGCAGCAACAACAGTGACAAAAGCAACAACAGTGACAACAGCAGCAACAATAACAGCAGCAACAGCACATCGACATCCCTAATATTCTCGTGTTTTGTTTGGTTGACAGAATCCTGTTGGTGCTGGTCGCTATGACTTGAAGCGATACGAAGACGCCCAACATCGTAACGGACACAGGAGTGTGTTCAACTCCAAAGTCAAACGGGAAAGATCGTCGAGGGACAACATGATGCAGTAAGTCTTGAGCCAGACACACACATGAATTGTATTGTAGACAGAAATCCTGTAAGCCATAGACAGTTTAATCATAAGGAGTGCTCACTGTTAATTGTTCCTGCCTATTTCAAGGCCTTTAAGTTTTGCAGTGGTTTGTCTGGTGAAGTTAGCATGGGTACGATTGCATGCAAGAATATCCGTCACAGCCAGATTATACCCTTGTTGCTTACTCTGAAGCATGAACGATATTAGAAACATTTCTGCCTATTAAGATCTGATTCAAATTTGAGGTGTGACTTGATCTTACAAGAACCATTCTTGGTTGGAATCCAGCAGTCTCCTGATGATGGGCAGAGCACACACTGCCTGAAACCTTGATGTCTTCTCAGAGCGATACTCAATTTCAAGACAAGATAATAGACATACAGTCACCACAGACATTTTCAGCTGTGAGCCCACTGTGCAAACCTTCAGATCCCATCAGACTCATTCGAGTCCTTCATTCAAAATCTGCCTGTAACTTGATTCAAGTTTGGCAATTACCCATTTGATATGGGGGAAAATGCAGTTGGGGATGACCTGTAGCAAGATAATGACTCTCCTTTCCTCTGCTCACAGGGAACGGATCCGAGCCATCAACCTCAGACCAGAGGACAAGACAGACCTGACAGCACAGAAGGGGGAGGACTACATCCGAGCCAGACGTGTCATTTATACACAGCAGTAACGGTCGTACACTTAGGATCATCAACAGAGGGTACATGGGTTAACACACTAAGCACACATCAACTTGGACTGCAAGTACGTAATACCATAGATGTTCACAGCTGGGGGCCAGTAGTTGGGTTTGTCCAAACTCAACGCTTACACGGTCGGTGCTTGGATGTCCAATGTGGCCTGTTAGGGTTTGATGGTTGAATGGGACAATGGTACGTCTTCATAACTGCCATGTTTTCCTTAATCTCGGTGGGGTAGCGTTTAGTTTTCAGGAGAAGCCTTCATAAACCATGTTTTCTTCCAACATGTCCAAGGAGAAATGGTTACTTCTCTATACTATTAACTCTGTAACCTTGGTAAATATGTAGACATACAAAAACCGATTTTGCATGTATGTGTACGTGTTCTGAAGTGTGCGAGTGACTTTGATTGGATTGGACCAAAAAGACATTTTGCAGAGGTGCTGTAAAGACTTACCTTACCAAAGATGAAGTATATTTTTAATGTTATTGTGCATCATTGTTATCATGCTGGGAACTGTGGTAAAAATATTGCACTGAAAAAGGCACTGCTGCAGTGTCAAGTCATTTGACGCAAAATCTCTACAGAGGCATTCTGTGTGCCACTTTATACAACAGGCTAGTGTGCAGCCAGATTATTTATGACACTGTGGGTAATTGAGGAATCTTATAAGGTTTATCTGGACATTTCAGAGATTCCCCGACACTGTGTTTGGAAATCAAAAGATATCTTCCCAGTTATCTTCAACAGTTGCAATATATCTAAATGTGGCTGCAATATGCACCATTGATCCGCCAATTTTTTTATGTAGAAATTGTAATATACATTTTACTTGTAAAATTATGTAACATATATAATGTGTGGTGGCGCTTTTATATTTTGTTTCTGTTGCTGACTAATTTTTTTCTAATACGAACAAACTACTCATACTTCCAATAATTACCTAATTTTGAAAGGCACAATACATGGCTGGTTTAGCTGGCAATATAACACACTGCTGGTGTCCAATTTATGCGTGAAGCAAAGATATACAAGGGAAAGCTTTCAAAATAATTGGCCATCGCTGAAAGGCCTAATTTTTTTATGAACCATGGATTGCTCGTGTTCATTTGAAACTTGTATCCATGAGCCAGAGTTAAAGGCTAGCAGTCTTCCAATGTCTGCAACTAGGAGAGCATTTCAGATGAAATTATTTTGCAGAAATGGTCAGTCCTGTTTGAATCATGATAAATTATCTTTCTGTTAAAACTAAAATATATTGGGTGTCATCAGCAGTTATGTATTGTCTATTCTGTGTGGTTCACTCAATCACCAGGAACAATTTTTTTGGCATGAAATTAACAATTTTGTACTGCAGTAAAGATAAAAGGTACTTTTACGTTCTCTGATAATGAATATGCATGGGCACACGTTACCGCAATGCAGTTGAAAAAGAGTCAATCAATGAACAAATCTATTGTTAATCTTTTGCTAAGCAATGGCTGTAAAAGATGATTTTTTTAATAAAATAAAAAGAAGCTATGAATGCTATGCAACTGACAGCCAGTTGTTCAGTGTCTGTGAAGTGATATTTGAGTGAAGTTTTTCCAGGGCTTTTTGAAACCTCTGCCATGGTCTGGTCAAAGGCACATTAGACCAGGAATAGGACAGTCAGTGGCAGAACCTTCCACCTTAGTGAGCCAGCTTCTACTCCCATCCAGGGCCTTACAAAGCATTGGGGCTTTGCAAGTCCTGACCCACTGACTGTGTTTGAGTCTGGGATGGAGGTCAATGGCATCTTCGGGACTAGTTACCTACCCCTGGGCCTACAACATTTATTCAGACTGGGGGTAAGAATAGACACAAATAAAGGGCTTGATGTTTCTAACTTTAATAGCAGGGTCTCTCTCAAGGCAGAATGTTACAAATGACTAAAAATAGTCATCTCAAAAATTTAGGACGCCCTGAATTTTTTTTTTACCAGAGCAGTACCTTTCTCAAGGGCAGAATCTCACCAAATGCCCCCCACAAAAAAACCCCACCAAAGTCTCTACAATGTACAGGGCTTGATGTTTTGATCCAAAGGTAGGAAGCATTCTGTCCTAGGATTGAAATCTCAGACCCTGTAAACTTGAAAGATTTATCCACACTGTTAATAAAGGGATCACCATCTCATTACTCAAATATTGGTTTTCCCTCTTCCTTCAAAAGTACTTCAGGTCCATCCAGGGCTTTCTAGTCCTTTTTGATGGATGGATTAAAGCCCCTACACAACATTGGTGAGATCGAAAAACAGAAATGTTCACAGATTTACATGAAATTTATAGTTTGAACATGGTTATGGCAGAAACCTCACACTGAAATATTTCTGCCTAAAATGCTGTATTTTTTTAGAAAAGAGTAAAGTAATCGTTTGTGTCTCACCCCTAGATCTAAACGATTTTTCGATTAGTTGAATGCTGCATTTCCGCGAAACAAATGAAGCGTTTTTCACTATTTTTTTCGAGACTCGGTTGGCGGATTGAGCTGAAATTTTCACAGGTGTGCTGTTTCATGCATATGTTGGATCAGAAAACGTATGGATGCTATTCTTTGACCTTAATCAATGTTATGTTATCCATTTAAACACAGTTGATGATATGTGTGGGGGCATGCATCTTCATGTACATTGTATACTGAAATACATTTTTTCTAATCATTTCTGGGTAGCTTCAGTACTTGACATATTGTAATAATCATACACTGCAGCCATAATGACCAGTACTGTACTTGCTGCTGTTTTATTTCACACATCAATTTACTACAGACTCCTTCCATCTTTGTACAGCATGATAAAGCAGTAAGAGCAGAAGGTACATGTAGGAGAATGTACATTACTTTCAGAGAAAATACAGGAAGAAACCATGACAACTTGGATGGTTTGACGTTTGCATCCTAGCAGGACCTTCCGCATGGGCAGCAGTGAGCATAGGACTGTTCCACTGTCCCCCCAAAATGTGATTACATGTATTTGGATCGCGATTTGAATTGCCATTCAAACTCCACTTTTTTGGTGTGTGTGGACACAATAAACGCGATTATTAGTGGGACTTGAATCGCGTAATTGACTCTAAGTAATCACGCTTATTCAGGTTTCTAAATAATCATGTTTATGTTTATTTGCCATGCGGTGCATGTGGGAATGCTCTGTCGAAATTGGACACAATGCATCGCTCGCACTATGATTGACAAGAAGTGCCATGCTTGTTGTCTCCCTGCATGCACAATGACCACAGACAGCTCGCGATGTTTTAGCGAAAGTGGACGCAAAAAAAACCTGGTACAGTGCACTTGAACCATGATTCCAATCTCAATTATTTGCACGGTGGGAAATGGCCCTTATAAGTACTTTGCAATGAGCATGAGTGCAATAACCAAGCATCAGAATTCTGGCAGGCTGCAAACCACCAACAGAAACCATTACTGAACGATTACGCATCACTTCTTCAGTTTCTTCACCGCGTTGGTTGGCTCAATGCCTGTCCGTCTTTTACGTTGCTGATGGTTAGAAAATAAACAAATAGCATTAGTTAAAGAGGATGTGGCGTGGTGGAATTCATTTTTTTTTCAACATGCATCAACACATAAAATAAACATACATTTAACTAGAAAAAACATCAGCATAGTTCTGGAATGCGAGGAAATATGTTAAAAAAATGATAGTTTTCATGACCCTATTCCGCCGCTCGGAGCAAAAGCTAAACAAAAGCCGCCGGGTACCGAACAAAAATCCCAAGTATCGTGACATCACTAGACAGAGTCTTATAGCTGGCGACTGTTTACTGAACCGGACCATACAACAACAGCGTGCTATCAAGTCTGACTCAAGCGACAACAATAATTATTCCAGCACTGATTTGTTTCCGTTCATGGCAGCGATCAGCTGACATGTTTGTCATATTCAGTTGACGAGGAAAACAACTGTGAGGAAGCGGAAGTGGAAACGGAAAGAGCTCAGGCAGAGGGTGAAAGACGCACTAGGAAAACACAAATTTTTACTAGTTTAATGACGTAAAATAGAGGTTTACACTTTGTATATCGGATAGTTGAAAGCTATCATCTTTGCATCACAAATCCTCTCTTATAGCATACTAGGACAAAGCAGTTGCTAGAAATAATGCATGGAGATTCTGCAGGGCATTGGAGATTATTTGAAGGAACTGAATGGTAATAACACTTACCGGTGTGGAAGGAGAGGTTGTGACAACATCAATAATTTCTGACATCTGTGTGAAAAGAGACAAACTCAATCAGTACAAGTCAAACAAACCAAGGAAAAACTGACTGGGAACTTTTGAACAATTTGAAAACAATTATTTGTTTGCATCTGAATGAAAGCGGGGGTGTGATCCCTGGAGATATACGGCAGTTAATGGTTGAATTGCTTCTGACAGGCGCCCCTACCCCGGCAAAGACTAGTTGACTATTAGGGTAGGCCACCATCTAAGGGCTGGATAGCTCAGACAGAAGAGCACTGGTACGTTAGTCCAGAGGTCTCGGGTTCAAGTCCCGGTCCAGTCAAAGTTTTCTTTGCCAATTTTTCAAATCAAATCAATACAAGAGTTATACAAGAGTGCTTCTACAAATCTTAGATACAAGTCGTACTGTTCTTCATAAACTCACCAACACTTGTGAGTTTTGAATCCATACATGTAACTCATAGATCTATCAGTGTGGAAAGTGTGTGGTGACATCATGCGAGTCATCTCTTTTGAGATGGAATATGGCTCTGAAAAGAGCCGGTAACTCAACGATTTGGGACAGTGTGTACTCTGCTCCTAGTCAGGAGACACTAAAAGTACTAATCTCAAACAGTTAGAAAACATCAACATTTTTAGTGGGCCTGACATTTCAATCCTAGCAGGCCCTTTCTCAAAGGCAGAGTGACAAGGACAAAACAGATGCAAGAAGGAAGAGAGTGAATAGGACATCGATGAGATACAAAGGACAAAGAGGAAAGCTGGTAGAGTGAGATCAAAGAGTGAGATTAGTGAGAAGAGGGGGAAAGATCAAAGAGAGAAGTGTGAATGAGTGAACACAAAAGAAGGATTATCAGAAAGCTGCATGGTGTTAGTCATTACCCTCCTGGATGTTGAGACCATGTGGTTGAATAGTCCGAAGACGCTTCATCCACATTTTCTCACGGCTAAGACGGACAGCATTACTACGGTGACCAAGGGATTCTATGCCCAGTACACTCATATCTGATATCGAATGATCAGGAAGATTGAAGTGATACCCAACAGGGGTGTCCATTTTACCCGTTTTGATTGGAGACCTACCGGTATGGCCATTTTTGAGGGTGTTTTTTAAGAAAACATGATATTGCGATTTGACCAAGACCTTTCTCAAAGGCAAAAGAAACTGACCAAGTCTAACAAGTCCAATGGTTTCAGATGTTGAGGTTCAGGTTCAGGTCTGTGTGCGATATGAACAAGTGAGAGAACACTGAGAAGAGGAAGAACTGGAGAGTGGGCGGCACTCACCTTCTTGTTCTTGGAGGCCTGATCGTCCGAGCTTTCCTCAATCTTCACGATGACTCCCTCCTCCCCCAGCATGGGCGTGGCCTCGGGATCCTCCTCCAGGGAGGGCGGGGCTTGCTGGATGAGTGACAGGGCCGAGGAGGGCAGTTTGCCCGGGGCCAGCGCCTCGTAGCGGTGGCGGAGTGTCTGCAGCTCAAACTCGCAGTTGGCGTGGGCCAGCTTCAGCTCGTACAAAAGCACCATATCGGATCTATTGAAGCAATGCACACGAGCTACTATCAGTTGCTCAACTTTCACTTGTGGGATCCCCCAAACCGCTGAATCTGGGGTTTACAACAACGTTCTTTGAATCTGAATGACATAGGGACATATACCAGGGCACCATGTATATAATCTTGATCGAGAAAGAGAGTGGCTCTGAGAAGAGCCTGAATCTCAGCATTTTGGGTAGTGGGTACTCTGCCCATCATCAGGAGAGTGCTGGATTCCAACTGATGATGGTGCCTATACCTTTGCCATCCAGCTTCCCTAATGATACACTCTAGTTCACTTCCATCTCACTGCGTAGTATGGATGTAATAATCATCTTGCCTTGGCTAAGCTTCAACATGTCCCAGTGCCCATGTGGCTGTAAAGGCCCATACAAGCCCCAGTGATCAAAGCAGGATCACTGATTGGAAGCCAGCAGTCTCCTGACGACAGGCAGAGCACACACTTCCCGAAAATTACCAACTCTTCTCCGAACTCCACAGTCACTCCTGCAGCAGGCTATACACAGGAGGGCACCACAATCACTCTACATTGTGACCCAACCACACCAACCCTTCTAAGCACACACTGCCTTGAGTTACCACCTCCTCTCAGAACCACATACAATGAATTACTGCATGGCATCGTTGAATTCATTCAATTTGAATAGCATTGTTAAGCAGCTAAAACAATTGTATCATATCTAATCATTGTGATTGTTGATTGTGATGCTTTAGTGTGCTACATGTAATTATGTATTCCCCTGTTAATTGGTTATCTTTAAGTTTTGTGTTTTAAACCCCGTGAATTTTTAGAATATTTGCTATGAACACTTCTATTTCTTTTTACTGTATATTTTATGTAAAGTTTTAAATGTAGTTTTAAAGTTATATACAAAAATGTTGCAAACTGCTTACTGACTAAGATTACCAAAATGCAAATCTTAAAATTTAGTGGGCCTGACGTTTTGATCCTAGCAGGACCTTTCTCAAAGGCAGAGAAAGGTCTGCTAGGATCGAAACATCAGGCCCACTAAATAAATGTAGTTTTGTGAGCTGGGATCCATGGGCGATCAGTGAGTTTTGCCACTTAATAGATAACCCAGGGTAAACAAGAAATAAATAAATAAATAATTAAATAAATACACTCACTTTTGAAACAGACTACCAGTATGCATATGGTGCCACTGCAGACAATCTACATTGTGTACCCACCATGCAAAACCTCATTCTAATCTCATCACTGAGTGTTGTGCTACATAGACTACTTACCTGAGCTCATTGTACAGCTGGCATATGTCCTCTGTAGGCATAGGCTGGATAGGAATGCCAAGCTCATCAAGGAGATGTTCTATCGCTTTGGTCTTCTTCTGACCAACAGACGACGGCAACTTCATCTACACCCAGCCAAAAGAACCCCACACAATATCCATACAAAATTAATTAGAGGCCAGGGTTCAAAGTCTTGCTCCTGTCCAATTGTCCTTGGCTATATTAACACATTGTTTCAAAATTCAAAAGAGTTGATTCAGTTTGTTGGTTTGCTTAAAAAAGAAATTTGAAACAGTTTCACAAATGTTGTGTCGTCCATGATCAGGCATGCAACTCTTGAATTGTAAAAAAAGAGGAAAATGTCCGAATGAGACTGCGAGTGCAAAGTACGAAGCCCTTACGGCGTGGGGTTTGGATTCTAGATGCTGTGGTGCATTCTGAGCAGTTTTGGACCACTTATGACTTTAAGCTGAGTGACAGATTTTAACCTTTTTCAAGGCATACACCCATAAAATTGAATTTTTGTTTACACAAAATAAAAAGTAAAAATCAAAGTTTTTAACCTGATCTCAGCATGTGCTTTAAATAATATTTGTTTTTTGTTGTTTTTTTAATTATTATTTTAATTTAATATTTTTTTGTACGGATTTTTTTTTCTTTTTTCGGCCGAATTAAAAAAAACCGGAAATCCGCGGATCCGCGGAAAAGTTGCATGCCTGCATGATCTGTTGTAGCTGGGTTTGCCCACCCAGTCATATTTTTTTTTTAAAAAGGTTAAAGAAAAAGCTGCATCCACTTTGTGTGAAGCCTGGACTACTGTTTGTTGCCAGGTCTACAAGGAATTGTTGTTTGCATCTGAATAAAAACTGGAGAGCAATCGGGTGAAATGAATCAACGAGACTACACTGTGTACAAGTGAGTCAAACCTGCTACAATGGGACATCTGGGTTGCTTTTGTGATGCTACATATTGTTTATGGTAGGCTGAAAAGAGTCCTTCATTAAAACTTGGACAGTAGTGGTGCCCCTGAATTTGAAGGGCCTGGCGATTAGCAACACCACAGACGCTCCGATTTTGGAGGTCCTGATGCAAAAATGGTTACAAAATAGTAAGCATATTCTCAGTTACATGAGTGGTAAAATATCAAACAATTGGTGAGAGGCAAACCTTTTGACTTCTAAGGTAGACTCCAGACTGCTTGAAATCAGGGAACTTGATCCCTCCTGTCTCCAGTATTTGCTGGAAAAAGATTGTAACAGTAAGGAAAGGTCAACGTCTGCCAGATGCAGTTTTCCAAGTCTCAATGTCATCATTCCATATTCTTCTCGGCCTTCATTGTGATCTTGCACCGTCAATTGATCCCTCCATGAGCCTGGGCCTTTTCCAGAACCTTAGGGGCAATCTTACTTGTTCATTCCATTTTGGCGTGAAAACAGAAGGCCTTTGGCATGGGTCTTGGAGAGACTCCATTTTGAGAAAAAGACTTCTGGGCTTCAACCCGAAGAAAGGTACAAGGTGAAGTTGACCTTCTTCACCTACCTAGAAGGAAGATTCTTCCTTCATGAACGAACCCCCCAAAACCCGTGTGCTTCAGCTTTTGGATAACAGAAACAAAAGCAGTGGTCCATTTCATCAAACCCATCGTAAGTTACGACCAATCGCAAGACAAGGGGTGACGCACCCAGGCATATGGGCAATTTCAACTTACGATGGGTTATCAGTTGTAGGTTCAGTTATGATCACATTTTTCTCGTGGATGGCGGGCCAGTACACCAAATCTTGCACCGAGTTTGTGTACATATGTCCGTCCGTGTGACGTGTGCACAAGTTTGCTCATGGTTTTTCACGCTTCCTGAAATTACAGTCTAGCGCCCGCTGTTGTCTGGTCTATAGGTTATTTATGTCTGTGGTTATAATGCATCGTAAGACTTTGTGAAATCCACCCAGCCTTACGATGCATTGTAAGGCTATGTGAAATCCACCCAGCCTTATGATGCATTGTAAGGCTTTGTGAAATCCACCCAGCCTTATGATGCATAGTAAGGCTTTGTGAAATCCACCCAGCCTTATGATGCATAGTAAGGCTTTGTGAAATCCACCCAGCCTTATGATGCATAGTAAGGCTTTGTGAAATCCACCCAGCCTTACGATGCATCGTCAGGCTTTGTGAAATCCACCCAGCCTTATGATGCATAGTAAGGCTTTGTGAAATCCACCCAGCCTTATGATGCATAGTAAGGCTTTGTGAAATCCACCCAGCCTTATGATGCATAGTATGGCTTTGTGAAATCCACCCAGCCTTATGATGCATAGTATGGCTTTGTGAAATCCACCCAGCCTTATGATGCATCATCAGGCTTTGTGAAATCCACCCAGCCTTATGATGCATAGTAAGGCTTTGTGAAATCCACCCAGCCTTATGATGCATCGTAAGGCTTTGTGAAATCCACCCAGCCTTATGATGCATCGTAAGGCTTTGTGAAATCCACCCAGCCTTATGATGCATCATCAGGCTTTGTGAAATCCACCCAGCCTTATGATGGATCGTAAGGCTTTGTGAAATCCACCCAGCCTTATGATGCATAGTAAGGCTTTGTGAAATCCAACCAGCCTTATGATGCCTCGTAAGGCTTTGTGAAATCCACCCAGCCTTATGATGCATCGTAAGGCTTTGTGAAATCCACCCAGCCTTATGATGCATCATCAGGCTTTGTGAAATCCACCCAGCCTTATGATGGATCGTAAGGCTTTGTGAAATCCACCCAGCCTTATGATGCATCGTAAGGCTTTGTGAAATCCACCCAGCCTTATGATGGATCGTAAGGCTTTGTGAAATCCACCCAGCCTTATGATGGATCGTAAGGCTTTGTGAAATCCACCCAGCCTTATGATGCATCATCAGGCTTTGTGAAATCCACCCAGCCTTATGATGCATAGTAAGGCTTTGTGAAATCCACCCAGCCTTATGATGCATCATCAGGCTTTGTGAAATCCACCCAGCCTTATGATGCATAGTAAGGCTTTGTGAAATCCACCCAGCCTTATGATGCATCGTAAGGCTTTGTGAAATCCAACCAGCCTTATGATGCATCGTAAGGCTTTGTGAAATCCAACCAGCTTTATGATGCATCGTAAGGCTTTGTGAAATCCACCCAGCCTTACGATGCATAGTAAGGCTTTGTGAAATCCAGCCAGCCTTATGATGCATAGTAAGGCTTTGTGAAATCCAACCAGCCTTATGATGCCTCGTAAGGCTTTGTGAAATCCAGCCAGCCTTATGATGCATAGTAAGGCTTTGTGAAATCCACCCAGCCTTATGATGCATCGTAAGACTTTGTGAAATCCAGCCAGCCTTATGATGCATAGTAAGGCTTTGTGAAATCCACCCAGCCTTATGATGCATAGTAAGGCTTTGTGAAATCCACCCAGCCTTATGATGCATAGTAAGGCTTTGTGAAATCCACCCAGCCTTATGATGCATCGTAAGGCTTTGTGAAATCCACCTAGCCTTACGATGCATTGTAAGGCTTTGTGAAATCCACCCAGCCTTATGATGCATCGTAAGGCTTTGTGAAATCCACCTAGCCTTATGATGCATCGTAAGGCTTTGTGAAATCCACCCAGCCTTACGATGCATCATCAGGCTTTGTGAAATCCACCCAGCCTTACGATGCATTGTAAGGCTTTGTGAAATCCACCCAGCCTTACGATGCATCGTAAGGCTTTGTGAAATCCACCCAGCCTTACAATGCATTGTAAGGCTTTGTGAAATCCAACCAGCCTTACGATGCATCGTAAGGCTTTGTGAAATCCACCCAGCCTTACGATGCATCGTAAGGCTTTGTGAAATCCAACCAGCCTTACGATGCATCGTAAGGCTTTGTGAAATCCAACCAGCCTTACGATGCATCGTAAGGCTTTGTGAAATCCAACCAGCCTTATGATGCATTGTAAGGCTTTGTGAAATCCACCCAGCCTTATGATGCATCGTAAGGCTTTGTGAAATCCACCCAGCCTTATAATGCATCGTAAGGCTTTGTGAAATCCACCTAGCCTTATGATGCATCGTAAGGCTTTGTGAAATCCACCCAGCCTTACGATGCATCGTAAGGCTGGGTGTGTTTTGGCAAAAAGACCCCAGCAAGTGTGGTGAGTTTGACCCTGGCTGACCTTGGAGCTTCCGTCCATCTCCTTGCGGGACTTGCTCTGGGGCAGCTGGATCTTCTTCTTGGTGATCTTGCGCTCTGTCCGCCGCAGCTCGGCGTTGTTGTCCGCCGCCGTGATCAGCTTCTGCAGGTCCTGGGTCTTCTTCTCCCGCTCCTTCTTCCGGAGCTCGATCTTCTTCAGCTCCGAGATCAGCATCTCCTCTTCCTCCACCTGGATGAGAGGGGGGGGGGCAGGGGAAGGAAAGGCGAGGGCTGAATTTAGACAGTTGGCCTGGTGGCTGAATGATGTTTGAAATTGTCTCTGGCCAGTTGAGGGCCAGTCCCGAACTCCACTGCGAAATAAAAAAAAGTTCTAGATAGCTCAGGTTAGAGTTCTAGATAGTTCTAGATAGCTAAGGTGAGAGTTCTAGATAGTTCTAGATAGCTCAGATGAGAATTCTAGATAGTTCTAGATAGCTCAGATGAGAGTTCTAGATAGTTCTAGATAGCTCAGGTGAGAGTTCTAGATAGTTCTAGATAGCTAAGATGAGAGATCTAGATAGTTCTAGATAGCTCGGTGAGAGTTCTAGATAGTTCTAGATAGCTCGGTGAGAGTTCTAGATAGTTCTTGATAGCTCAGATGAGAATTCTAGATAGTTCTAGATAGCTCAGATGAGAGTTCTAGATAGTTCTAGATAGCTCAGGTGAGAGTTCTAGATAGTTCTAGATAGCTAAGATGAGAGATCTAGATAGTTCTAGATAGCTCGGTGAGAGTTCTAGATAGTTCTAGATAGCTCGGTGAGAGTTCTAGATAGTTCTAGATAGCTGCTCAGGTGAGAGTTCTAGATAGTTCTAGATAGCTAAGATGAGAGTTCTAGATAGTTCTAGATAGCTCAGGTGAGATTTCTAGATAGTTCTAGATAGCTAAGATGAGAGTTCTAGATAGATCAAGATAGCTAAGATGAGAGTTCTAAATAGTTCTAGATAGCTGCTCAGGTGAGAGTTCTAGATAGTTCTAGATAGCTAAGATGAGAGTTCTAGATAGTTCTAGATAGCTCAAGTGAGATTTCTAGATAGTTCTAGATAGCTAAGATGAGAGTTCTAGATAGATCAATATAGCTAATATGAGAGTTCTAGATAGTTCTAGATAGCTCAGGTGAGAGTTCTAGATAGTTCTAGATAGCTAAGATGAGAGTTCTAAATAGTTCTAGATAGCTCAGGTGAGAGTTCTAGATAGTTCTAGATAGCTAAGATGAGAGTTCTAGATAGTTCTAGATAGCTAAGATGAGAGTTCTAGATAGTTCTAGATAGCTAAGATGAGAATTCTAGATAGTTCTAGATAGCTAAGATGAGAGTTCTAGATAGTTCTAGATCTATAGCTCAGGTGAGAGTTCTAGATAGTTCTAGATAGCTAAGATGAGAGTTCTAGATAGTTCTAGATAGCTAAGATGAGAGTTCTAGATAATTCTAGATAGCTAAGATGAGAGTTCTAGATAGTTCTAGATAGCTCAGGTGAGAGTAGAGTATGGACAGAGCGTACAAGGACAGGTATGCTGAATGGATAATCCAATCTATAATTTGACTATATGAATCTGGGTGACAAGCCCAAATACTCGGCCATCTCTGTTGAGGCACTGACCTGCTCCTGCGTGCGGTTGAACAGTCGCAGGAGTTGTTCCTTGCGCTTGCGTTCGTGGTCAGCGTCGTAGACCTGGGAGGCCCTGTTGCTGAGGTTGGGGTCGGCCCTGGCCTTGGCCAGCTTGTTGACGATGTTGTAGTAGCGTTCCTTCATGTCTTCCATGCTGCGTTTCTGTTGCAGATTGTGCAATGTGGATTATCATGACCTGATACAGCTACACTGCAAAGTGCTTTCAATGACTGGCTTGAACAACCTGAATTACCCATGTAAAAGATATAGGGAGCCTGATGTTACGATCCTAGCAGGACCTTTGAGAAAACTACTTTTGAGAAAGTTTCTGGGATAAAACTCATCACACCCTCTAAAATTCTTGTTTACACGTTTCGATGAGGATTTACCCTACCTGACATGTAGTTTATGCTCAGTGCTTTGCCTGGAGATTTGCAACTGAGAATGTAATTCAATGAGGGTTTGCCCTACCTGACAAGGCTGACATGTATCTTCAGCGCTTTGCCCAATTTCCTGATGACTTGCTTTTGTGAGAGTGTATCTCAATGATGTTATTCCCTATCCATGTGTAGTTAGCATCGTATGCAAAAAAATTTTTATTTTTTTTTTAAATTTTGTATTTTACAGATTACTGTTACTAAAGCGTGCAATCTGTCACTAAATCTTCCCATTGGAAACCAAACCCTAGGTCCAAACTCACCCCGTATGAGGTGTAATCAAAGCGGTCCTGAACCACAACCCATCTGAGGTCAAACCGGTTGCAGAGGTCAAACAGGTGGTCGGTAGCCTGCTTGGTCCATTTCTCATCGTGTAAATGTAGCTGGTACTCTTGACTCGTGTACAGAGGAACTGATACTTCCTGCAGGTGGCAAGTAGAATTAACAGCATCATATCGTATGTAGGTCACAATATCACATTCAGTCAGGGCAGTTTGTGTGGTAAGTCACCAGATGAATTCAAATAGAGTGGACAGGGATGACCTGCCACATTACAGGCACTGTGTGCAATCTGTACAATGTTGATTTCATTACATTGACTAAGATCTGAGTCTGCGATACACAACTATTTCATGCTCACTGCAAATCAACCAGCACCAGATCTGAATGTGGCAGCAACTACATAACTCACTAACATTGATTGACAAACATGAGAACAGTTCAAGAAACTACGGAGGAGCACCGATATACAATCAACTGACTGAATATAGCTACAGTTGTTTGCTCCAATTTACAAACCAGTGAAAAGGCAACTGACTGGGAATTGTTCAAACATTAAATTGTTGCTTGTGAATGAAAATGGGTGTGATGCCAGAAAACATGTGCAAGTCAATGATGAAATGCTTCTGCTGGTGCCCCCGCACAAACAAAGAAAGTAGACTATTTGACAAGCATTCATGAGGTAAACATTTCACAGGAGACAGCTACAGTAGGTGAAACATCAATGTTCCAGGCAAGCACTCTGCCTGCCATGTAGCTAGAGAGTGTATTGGAGACTAGCTAGAAAACAGTTACACAATCAAAAAAGACTGGTTGAAGTAACCGGAAAGAGCAATTATAAAGAACACTTGGCATTGACCATGAAGAGATCTGCAATACTTAACCACTTCGCGCCGGGACCTCCGAATCCGGAGGTCAATTGGATTGCCTATGCAGCGGGGCCCTCCGAATCCGGGCACCACTATTGTCCACATTCTAAACAAAGACTCTTTTCAGCTTAGAACAAAGCAATATGAATCAGTACAAAGACCCTTTTTGACGCAAGTTGCCACATGAATTGCAAGATTAGCAGCAGTAATTGTGCAATTGTGGGACTTTTACTGTGGAGGATCGAGGGATACCGCGCTGCAGCTGAAAGCACGCGGGGGACATTGTCTTTGCATGCCACACAGCCCAACGGTCGTCGGTCTGGCATTGGAATTCCCCCCACATTCTTTACCGTAATCTGTACGCTCGGTTGTGGCCGACCAACTCAAAGATTTGACTGCCTGGAGTGGAGGCTGGAGTCTGCGGTCAGGGATTGTCAGCAGCGTACACGCGTGCACACACACACGTCCGTTACGGTCCATTGACGATGCACAAAGGGCCCTTTTTTGAACGGATAATCTCTTGATAAAAGCCACAACGACGTCCGAATTGTGCCAGGTTTTACTCTCCTGTACCCATAGTATACTCTTATCGATTTATTTCACAGAATTATATTGTTCTGATTGTTTTAGAAAATGATGCATTGTTCAAAAAAACCAGTATGGCGGTCATCGGCGCTGAAAACCCCCCCGGCGCGAAGTGGTTAAACTGAGGGGAGCAAACACCAAACCCACATTGACAGCATGAAGGGGACTAATATGTTGAACCGAACATTTCACAAATCCAATCTACCATGTACCATGTACTTATGAGTCACATGCATTGCATTCAGGCATTGCTTACCTTATTAAAACGAGCAAAGGGATAATCCTTGCCTTCATCTGCAACCCGTCTCCAGTGGTAAAACACTGCACCATCCTGATGAGAATCAATTTGAATAATTAACCCAAAGAATTCTAACACTTCCCTAGTAAAGACCATTTGTGCAATATGTCCATTGCTAGCTTATCAGGTTATTGTTAACATATAGTTACAACTACTGTCTAACCAGTCTATATTTAATTTAAGCTGGTAACAACTCTGTTGAATTATTCAAATTGATCTATAAATAATTGACTGACAATACAAGTACTATTAACCACTGTTTAACTGGTCCAAGTGATCCACAGTTAAAGCCCCTACACAACATTAGTAAGACCGAAAAACAGAAATTTTCACAGATTTACATGAAACTTATGCAGTTTGAAGATGATTATAGTAGAAACTCGCACTGAAATATTTCTCCCTAAAATGTTTTTTTTGGGAGAAAAGAGTAAAAGAAATCATTTACGTCTCACTGAGATCTAAACTATTTTTCGGAACAGTACGGCGTTGAATGCTGCATTTTCGCGAAACAAATGAAGCGGTTTTCACAATTTTCTCGAGACTCGGCTGGCGGATTGAGCCAGAATTTTCACAGGTGTGCTATTTCATGCATATATATGTTGAATCAGACAATGTATGGATGCTATTCTTTGACCTCGACCAATGTCGTGTAGGGGTTTTAACTAGTACATTGTTTAGCAAGTCAATAGTCAAATGATATTACAAACTTTCTTGTAAAGGGTAGGTAATAGTATTTGACAAATCTTTCCTTCAGACATCGAGCCGGATGATAAGTTAGGCTTGACCTGATTCTCAAGACCTTCCTAAAAGTCAAGGTTCCATTGAGAAAGGTCATTCTGCCTTTGAGAAAGGTCATTTTACCTTTAAGAAAGGTCATTCTGCCTTTGAGAAAGGTCATTTTACCTTTGAGAAAGGTCATTTTGCCTTTGAGAAAGGTCATTTTGCATTTGAAAAAAGTCATTCTTCCTTTGAGAAAGGTCATTTTGCCTTTGAGAAAGGTCATTCTGCCTTTGAAAAAAGGTTATTCTGCCTTTGAGAGAGGTCTTAGGATCAAAACATCTGGCCCTATAAACTTTTGATATTAAAGTAAAAAAGTAACGGCCAGACACCTACAGACTGGACTATTCAAACCCCAAGAGTCTGCTGAAGGGGTATAATTGACTCACCTTTCTGGCTGGGTTGGTGAATGACATACGCTTCCAGGGACGGACTTTACTGCGTCCCAATTTGGCCTTCATCTGCTTGTAGCCCTTGTTGCTTACTGAGGGGATGAGAGCAGGGGGATCCCTGCATGGAAAAGCAAGGCAAAGGGAAGATATTACGCACAGCTTGCAGGGTTTTGAATTTGGCCGTGGCTCTGTGACCTAATGTCAGATGAAATTATTTTGGGCCACTTGCACGGCACCACCAACTAGCCAAAGTAGCCAAGTTTTAAAAAATGGCAGTCAAAGCACCATTTCTATATAGCAATCTCCTTGCGATAATCATTCTACCCGTGTTCAAAGAAGCATTCTACACCAACAGTAAAAATAAAATAAAAAATGTGAAGAACTTTAGCAAAGCATAGAAAAACTCTGATGTATGAATTTAGCCTTTGTTCATTGGGGTGGGTGTTTGGTTTAGGTTTCGCTTTCTGTCTAACATCAAAATGATGAGAAACCCAGTGCAAAATGCATGCCAATTGAAACATTGGCCAGTTTTCTAGGGGCTGGGCTGGGCAGTTGAAAACAAGAAAGAAAAAAGGTTGGACCCTGTCCTCCATGTCAAAGAGATGGGTTAGAGTTCCATCCTCCGAGATTCTGGTGATTTCTGACTTACTTGTTGTCTGAGTAGAGCAGAGCATAGACTTCTCGGTGCATGCCTTCTGGCCGCTTGAATGTAGGCTCCTGGTTTTTTCGGGATTTCTGTTTGAAATGAGATAGGGTTCAGGGTTGAATTAGAAGCATATCAATCAAAGCCTTCACTCTTCAGGAGGCTAAGATGCTTGTGGGATTTTGAAGGTTCAGGTAGGGGTTCATTCAGTCAATCGTTTTCAAGCCATTGAGTTAAAGATCCTCAGTAGTCAGTACCGTCTGGATGAATCATTGGTAGTATACAGACGATGTGTAAACTCAAAGAAGTAAAGATAGGCGTGTTACTTATGGTGTAAGTCTTACTGGCACTAGGCAGTATGCATACTGGGGTAGGGTACAGATAATCTTTATTTGTAAAGTAACCATTTACCTTTCCCTTTATGAACTATGGCAATTGTTTAGTTATTATACTCATCATGATTTCATCATAAGTACAACAATCTGACGAGATTCGACCTTGGGATTATCACAATTTTCATTTGGCAAAATTATGCCTGGAAAAAAGTCAAACTTATTAGTTATTTACATTCCACCCTCTATGTTGTCACCCTATGTCATAAAAACAGCAAGGAAAATGGAAGCTATTTTGGAACGTAAAGAAAATGACTGTCAGTGTCATCATAATGCTCTGGATATTACCAGCAATGTATCCAGAGGGTACTGAGGATTGGGATCCTGTTTACAGCTTAAGACTGGCTATATTGTGTACCGGTAGTCAAATCCTATGGCTTAATCCTGCGAGGGTGTAACTGAATGCATGCACAACACTCATCAGATTATTCTCACCATACCTAAAGTACAATGTACATCTGCACACGCATGCAATGCAGTCTGGGGTCAAATACTCTTGTACTGGTGGTACTGTCTGCCAAGCCATCTGCGTCATGCAAAGCTATTTGGTGTTACTAGTACTAGTACTACAGTGGAATGAATGCCGATATACTGAACATTTGGCTGTAAAGAATATGCCATTTGGCTTCTGTCACTGCTGACCGTCGTCCGGTTGACAAATACGCGTCACAAAATCACGATTTTGGGGAATAATTACTGCATGCATGTCAATTGTTATTGGCAAGTGGTTGTTCCAGACAGAGTCGTGTCTCATAATAACTAGTTGGTCTAGGGGTTTTACCACCCTTTTACGGTGAGAGTACTATTATACCAAAATCTTTCCGGCCTACTCTACACTATGTTGACTTAGTTAGGCCTACATGTACACCGTACACACACTGGATAGTTGACTTACAATACGATTACAAGTTAAACTAGGCAGTATACTCAGGTACATTACACTTACAATACAGTATAATTATAGTCCGAGTAACTTGGACCCAATACACAATGTATAACTTATAAATAAGAAGGTTTGCGGTGACACCATGTATAACTTGTCTCTTAAAAGTTAAAGAAGAGGTGTGGTTCTGAAAAGAACCTGAGTGGTAACTCGACGTTTTGATCAGTTTCGACCAGTATGCTCTGGCCGTCATCTCCTGATGACGGCCAGAGCATACTGGTCGAAACGTCGAGTTACCGCTCAGGTTCTTTTCAGAACCACACCTAAAACATCTCTAATTACATGGTGTCACCGCAAACCTTCCTATTGATTCACCCACCATGCAAAGCCTTTAGTCTTATGAAGTGGCTATTGTTACGGCAGCTGTAACACAGTTTCCGTTTTGTATAGTTACGGCACTGCAACTGCGCAAGCGCGAGGACACATGCCTGATCGAACCACGAAGCAAGTGCTTCTGGCCCGCCGGCCATGACGTGTACACTGACTTTGGAAGCGCGATGCGATGCGATGCAATGACATAATACTAATAATAGCCAATTGAACCATTGCAGTGAAGCTAGCTGGCGATGCTGCCGTCCGGCCGGCGTGCTTGATCTTGATTTGTTGCATTTGCATGATACATTCGTCATTATGTGTTGGATTAAAGAAAATTACAACGTTGATTTATAGGTATAATAGTTTTATAATTTGTATAGTGGTCTTTTAAACCTCGCTAAAATCGAATGACTTTCTCGTATTTTCTGCCGCCACATGCACGCACGCGAAGTCGACATCGTAGTTTGTTAGGGACCCGTTTTTTGGCCGATCTCACCGTGTGAGAGTTTCTTATATATGATTATAAAAGACGCCTTTCCCATTCCGATAATTACAGGGATATTGCTTCAAGACAAGCATATACATGTATGTGCCTACTGCCAGATAATTTGCCATGTTTCTTGTGCCTGTACTGAGCTTGAGACGACGCTGCCTGTGCATGTGGGGTTTATACCCCATGCAACAATGTCCTCGCGCTTGCAGTGCCGTAACTCGTAAGGCGTAACTATAGAAAATGGAAATTGCGTTACGGCTGCCGTAACAATAGCCACTGCGTTAGTCTTATTTAACTTGGACCCGACTAGTCACCCTTTTTTCGAAATTTGGAGTCACCCGACCCCCTCCAAATTTAGAAAAAAAGGTGACTTGTCGGGTCCAAGTTACTTGGACCAGTAAGTACACTAAAAAATTATTGAATTAATTAAATTAATTACTAAATAAGTGGTTACCACTCCTTTTACATAATGACGGTAGAAATCTAATCAATGTTTTAGCATGGTTTTAGTGTGTGAATTGGAATCGATGTATTATTCATTTGTACCGACCTGTTTCTTGTCCGTCGAAAGGGCCCCGATAATCTCCTCTTTCTTCAACATTTGCTGGGCCGTCGACTCACCGCCAGCCGATACCGACGAGTTCGGTGCGGTCCCAGATTCGGCTTGGACGTCAACATCCCACTCCAGAATATCTCGAACGTCAGCCATAGTGGATTCCCAAATGTGAGGCGGACGAAAAAGTTGGAAAGGTCTCCAATAACCGACTGAAAATCAGTGAAATTTAATATTTTCGTGGTGCAAGTTGTTCATCGCTCCAACACGTAGGGCGCCATCTTACTTGTTAGTACTAGTAGTAGTACTAGACGGCTGTTGCATGTCATCGGCCAGCGCAGCGCCCTCAATAGTCGTCCACCCTTTGTCTGAGGCGTATGTGGCAAGCAATGCGCGACTTCCCATAAAGGCATAAAATCAGTTTCACGAAAGCATAGGCCTAGGCTATCTCAACATAGAAATATGCCGATTATGTTGACACAAATAGTGAAAGAATAAAAAAAAAACCTCAAAAGTTACTGAAGATAGTGCATTGAAGTCTTAGCGACACAAAGAAAACTGTCTGTGGAGATGTTTGCAACCATGCAGCGCCTCTCGTGGTTTTATCATCTCTCCCGCGCCGCGGTACCGCTGACGGACACTCAGCATGTTAGCCAACACGTGTTTTACTCTGGACCGTTGGCGTGCATGTTTGGACAATTCTCTCCATGTGCTTCACTGTCATTTTACCTGACAGCTAGTTCATTAAAATTATTATTCACTGTGGAAGCCTAGGAAAAATGTAGCTTGAATTTCTATCGTTCAGACGAGTAAATTTAAATCATATAATAGGGCCTATAATAGGTCTATATAGTTATGGAGAAAGGAAACAGATTTCTTCTGCCACAACAACAATAACAACAACAAGAACAGCAACAAGAACAACAACAAGAAGAACAACAACAAGAACAACAACTTCCAAGAACAAGAACAAGAACAGCAGCAGCAACAACAATTCCCGACGTTTCGACAATCGGTGTTGCTATAATAATTATGACCATGCCACTGGCACTAGTACACGATCGATGGACCGAAATCCTGTATGGAACCAAGGCTATTATAGTTTCCATTATTGTTCTGTATAACACCCTCTAAATAAATTAAAGGCCCAATACAACATCGGGAAGATCGGAAAACATCGATTAGTGTCCACAGCTGATATGAAGAATGTCCTGTCTTACACTCATCCCCTACAAAGTACATGTACAATATAACGGACGCAAACACAAAACGGGCACTGGGAGTGCAATCCTTTTGGACCATAGAGAAAGTCTGTTTCCTGTTTTGCTCAGTGCTTGGACAGAGATGAGTGGAGGGGTGGGGAGAGGGTGCGGGAGGTCCTGCACGTACCGTGTCCGGGAATTCAGCATTTATTTTGTTGATAATCCCGTGGGATTCGCCGAAATGGTAATTCAAGAAGAGGCCTAACAAGATGTCCTTGTGCACAATAGTCGAATTGTGCAAGAATCGGAAACACACTGTGATACAGGAAATAAAGGGCCTTGATTACCATTGTCCGGTTTTCTTTCCCCGAGGGTAAATGGCGAGGACCAATCCAGTACATTGTATATGCCGATTAAAGGTAAACCTTTATAACCTGCCGGGCACCATGATTGGCTCAACAGACAACGTCCAGACATCCAGTAGGTTCTCAGTCTAACCATCCTGCCTCCACGGTCTAACTGCAGCTCTCCCTTCATAATATCGTAAAACCCATTTCCAGTGAGAAGAGTCCAAGATGGAGACTACCCATTCCTCTCTTGTTCTGTTCATGTTAGCCTTGGTGATCAGCGCAGCGCAAGCAGATCGCAAACGGTAAGTCCTCGATTTATACATTGTGTACACTGTAGTGTTTTTGAATTTCGTTATTACGAAAGATAGTGCCCTCGCGTATAGGAAACCGTGCCGTGTCGACAAACAACGTCATCGATGCATGGGCGTGTCTTTTTAAGAGGCTCGCCGGGTGCGTAGGTTATTTTTATACAGCAGCCATGGGTTTTTCGCTGTATTCATGCAAATCCGCGCTTGAAGAGACCGGCCCTGTGTTACAAGATCACCCACTGCAGCTGAACATTATTAACAGCAGCTAGACATTTGCAATTAACAAGACATCTTACATGTTTGTGTCAAACTACAGCTAGAACAACAGCCATGCAGTCACATTCCGCCCCTGCACAAGAAATCCCAACTGACTGATCTCGTAACGCAGCACTGCATGTGGTCTCTTTTCAAGCGCGGATTTGCACGAATACAGCTAAAAACCCACGGCTGTGGTGTGGTGCATGGCATCCTTAATACAACCGGTACCCTCATTATTGGGAAGTGTGGGTCAAACTTACGGGACAAAACACTGAAGCAACTTACGATTAAGCTATGGAATAAAATTAAGTTACCAGAGACTTGAAGCTATGATTTTGCAGCTAGCTGAACCACTCAAAGGTCGCTGCTAACGCAAGATATTCAGTTTAGTTGATTTGACTATCGTAATTAGAAGGTATCCGATTTAGTTGGGCCATGGAGGAATAAGTAGGCTAGGCCTATTGCTTCTCCGTCGAAACCCGAGAATTGAAATCGACTATTGCTAGTGTTACTATGCCAACAATGGACCAATCAATTGGACGAATGGAACCCGGCTGCACTCTGTCCAATCAGCTGTCTTGTATTCTTGCCCTTTTATGTTGTTATATTCTTGACACCCAGTGGGGCGACGTGAGAAAACTTATTTTCTCAATGGCATTGCCAAGGCAAAATGACTTGTTTCTGATGTTTTGTTTGTTAACCAGTTTTCGTGCTCTCCCCTCTCCTTCGATCCCTATCTTTTATTTTCTCTCTCCCCTCTCTTCACCTTTCTCTTCTCCTCCTCAACCCCTTAGCTTTCTTGGTAACTCTCTCGCAAAATCATAATATCACCCTGCTTATCTCTTTTCTCGCCCGCGCAGTTGTTTCTGCGATCTGCGATACAGCCGGATCCGACTGGTAGCCGGTGATAGCGCCGACGACCTCCCGATCCTCCGCGACCTTCCCAACCCCAGCTACCACCATTGGCTGAGCGTGGGCTGCAGACGGGTGCTACGCAACTGCCCCAACGACTGCCGGGCCCGCGCCCACGAGTGGCTGGGCGGCAGCCGCTTCGTGGGCGGCTCCTCGGAGAGTTCGGGCCAGATCGCCTGCGAGAGTCTCCGCATGAACGCCCCGCCCTCGGCCCGCATCTACGTGTACGCCACCTACTCGCCCAGCGTGTGCGGGGGCCGGAGTTGGCAGTACGTGGCCCCGCTCTGCTGCTGGGAGCTGTCGTTCCTTGGTTACGAGAGTATCTTCCTGTACAACGATCAGTGCAGTGCAAGCTGCCCGCCGACCAATCCCAACTGCTAAACCTGGTATACATGCTGTCCTACATTGTATATCCTACAGGTTTACCTCTGAGATTCGGAAAGATTCCCGAACCCTCGAACGATACTTCGTAGACCAAACCCGAAACCCCGAACGACACTTCGCGGAGAAACTCGAACGACACTTCACTAAGAAAAGCCGAGCCTTCACAGAAACAAATTATAATCCCGAACTCTCGAACAATACTTCACAGAGAAACCCCGACCAAGACTTTCGCGAAACAAAACCAAAACACCGAATCCCTGTTTTTTTTACATGTTCGATACTACAGATAAAAATCCCGAACCCCTCACTGCGACTGTGAGTCGTGAGGAAAACCCGAACTTATAATTATAAACCCGGGAATCAATTTTTTATAAAGAACCTGAACACCAAACGTTTTTGCTCTCTCTCTCTCTCTCTCTCTCTCTCTCTCTCTCTCTCTCTCGTGTGTCCAATTGTGTCCATGGAGGAACCTCCACCTCTCTATCTCTCTTCTCTCACTCTATTTTCAATTTATGGTCGCAACGGTATCAGCACCACACCTACCTTTTCCTGGTCCAATTATAACAAAAAACACAAAAACTTACAGGATTCTTGTCCGTTACTTTGAGGTCCAGTTCTTTGACTTTCTCTCGTTGTAGGTGTATTATTTAGCAAGTGGCTGAACACCTTGTTCCCATGGGCGACACGATAATAAAACCCAGTGGTAATTAGCACATTAGAAGCAAAACATTGCATTTTATAAATGGTATAGCTTTGGTAGTTTTTCCACACATGCACTTTTATCCGTTAGGATCCCGGTTATCGGTAATTGTTGACACAAATGTGACAGAATAAAGAAACCCTCATAAGTACTGAAGATAGGGAAGAAGAAAGAGTGCTTGCTTTGATGTCACAAATGAAACTGTTTGTTTGTGGAGATATCTGCAACTAATTAAGAGACTTTCGTGCAGCACCTCCCGTGGTTTATCTCCCCATTATGCATTATACACTAAGATTACACGAAGCGTTCGTGCCCGGTTGGCGGACTGATCGCTCAATGCAGTCAACACGTACTTTACTCTTAGACCGCTGTCATGTATGTTTGGACAATTATTTTCTCAATGTGCTTCACCGTCATTTTATCTGACAGTTCATTATTCATTCACTGTCGTGTCCAGGCCTTGGAAACAAATCTACATGTGTAGTTTGAATGTCTATCCAAAGTTTTCTCGTTCAGCCGAGTAAATTTAAAGCATATAATTATTATTTGTTTACTTTTTTTGCAAATCTCGGAATACAAAACCGAAAATTAGATCTAAGTGCGAAGAAATTCTGCTCAGGTACGTCTCCGTATCCTTTTCCACGATAAATAACCTCTTCTCTAGTAATGTTACATGTTTTCAATGTGATATACAAAAATGTTGCAAACTGCTTACTGACTAAAATTACCAAAAAGTAAATCTCAAATTTAGTGGGCCTGACGTTTCGATCCTAGCAGGACCTTTCTCAAAGGCAGAGAGAAAGGTCCTGCTAGCAAAATATAGGATCGAAACGTCAGGCCCACTAAATTTTAGATGTTTTCAATGTGTTCACTACTGGTACCCTAATTATACTTATAGGGCCTAGGCCTGTATGTTTTGATTTGCTGAACAACAACAGCAGCAGCAGTAGAACAATATAGTAGTATTAAAAAACAACAACAACACCAACAACAACAACAACTCATTACGTCACAATGTTCGAAAGACCATTTCCGACGTTTCGACATCGGTGTTGCTATACTCCCGGCCATGCCACTACACGATGGCCCGAAATCCTGTGTGGAACCAAGGCTATAGTTGGCATAGTATTGTTCTTTACACCCTTACAGGCCTTACTTGAGGAATGCTCTATCTTGCAGCCTAACAATTACGGACGTACGGTACATGTAAACACAAAACAGACCCTGCAATCCTCTTGGGCCATAGAGAAAGTCTGGTTCCTGTTTTGCTCAGTGCTTGGACAGAGATGAGTGGAGGGGTGGGGAGAGGGTGCGGGAGGAGAGGTCATCAGCCTTCACCTATATACCGTGTCCGGGAATTCAGCATTTATTTTGTTGATAATCCCGTGGGATTCGCCGAAATGGTAATTCAAGAAGAGGCCTAACCAGATGTCCTTGTGCACAATTATTGGAAAAGCACTGTGATACAGGATGTAAAGGGCCCTGAATAAATTCCGCACATTGTGTCCGGTTTTCTTCCCCGTGGGTAAATGGCGAGGACCAATCCAGTATGTGCCGATTACACGTAAACCCTTATAACCTGCCGGACACCAGTGGCTCAAACAGACAACGTCCAGACATCCAGTAGGCTCTCAGTCTAACCATTTTCCTGCCTCCACGGTCTAACTGCAGCTCTCCCTTCATAATATCGTAAAACCCATTTCCAGTGAGAAGAGTCCAAGATGGAGACTACCCATTCCTCTCTTGTTCTGTTGATGCTAGCCTTGGTGATCAGCGCAGCGCAAGCAGATCGCAAACAGTAAGTTCTCGATACACACTATAAATGTTTTTGTATTAATTCTTGCAGAACGTTTACGAAAGATAGTGCCGTCGGAAACGTGTTGGTCGAGGTCAAAGAATAGCATCCATGCGTTGTCTGGTCCAACATATGCATGAAGTAGCACACCTGGGAAAATTTCAGCTCAATCCACCAACCGAGTCTCGAGAAAATAGTGAAAAACCGCTTCATTTGATTCGCGAAAATGCAGCATTCAACGCATTGTTCCGAAAAAAATCGTTTTTATCCCGGGGTGAGACGTAAACTATTTCTTTACTCTTTTCTCCAAAAAGACAGCATTTTAGACAGAACTATTTCATTGCGTGGTTTCTACTATAAAAAAAAATTATAACCATCTTTAAACTGTATAAGTTTCATAAATCCGTGAACATTTATTGTTTTTCGATCTTACCAATGGCTGACAGGTGTCCAGCCAAAAAGTGTCCCTGCCATAATACTATCCGCTCATTAGCATACTGATCGCTGATTGGTTAGCGTTAGGGATAGAGTTAGGGTTAGGATTAGGATTAGGGTCGTTA
The DNA here is from genome assembly GCA_949987565.1 of Luidia sarsii. Lineage (NCBI taxonomy): Eukaryota > Metazoa > Echinodermata > Asteroidea > Paxillosida > Luidiidae > Luidia > Luidia sarsii. The sequence continues at coordinate 5,724,300 of OX465113.1, forward strand.
GGGTTAGGGTTTGGATTAGGATTGGGATTGGAATTAGGATTAGGATTAGGATAAGGGTTGTTTGGGTTAGGGTTAGCGTTACGGTTACAGTTAGGGTCAAACGGTACCAAAGTGTCCAACGTTGCGTGTGTTAGGCCAGCAACCATACACAATGCGTCATACGTGTGTAGTGCGCAACCATACCCCAACCGCGGTGGTTGAATGTCATACGTATTGGACCAATCAGCGATCAGTATGCTAATGAGCGGACACTATTTGTCAGGGGACACTATTTGGCATGACACCGGGTGACAATAATTTGGCACCCTCATTATCGGCATTAGTGGGGCAATCTTTTCAGACAAAAAAATGAAGCAACACTGATACCATGAAGTTACCAAAGACTATACCAGGCATTACAAGAGTTGCACTTGCAGCTTGATGAACAACCACTCGATCAGAGGTCGCTGCTAACTTAATATATATTCAGTTTTAGTTGCCTTGCCCGTCGAAGGTATCTGATTTAGTTAGGCCATGTAGGTTAGGCCTATTGCTTGCCCGTCGAAACCCGAGAATTGAAATCGACTATTCAATTACTATCTCAAAGATGATCGTGGTTTCTTTAACGACGCGCAGTCTGTTATCTACATGGTGGAACCCGGCTTATAGCTGTCTGGATGTTTGCCCTTTAGATATTGTTCTAGTTCTTTGAACCATAGCACCTAGTGGGGCCGACGTGTGAGAAAAACCCACTTTTCTCAATGGCACTGGCAGAATGACTTGTTTGTGTGCTCTCCCCTCTCCTTCTCTATCATTATCCTCTCTCTCCCTCTCTTCACCTTTCTCTCCTCCTCCTCAACCACCTAGGTCTCTTGGTAACTCTCTCGCAAAATCATTTCCCTGCTTATCTCTTTTCTCGCCCGCGCAGTTGTTTCTGCGATCTGCGATACAGCCGGATCCGACTGGTAGCCGGTGATAGCGCCGACGACCTCCCGATCCTCCGCGACCTTCCCGACCCCAGCTACCACCATTGGCTGAGCGTGGGCTGCAGACGGGTGCTACGCAACTGCCCCAACGACTGCCGGGCCCGCGCCCACGAGTGGCTGGGCGGCAGCCGCTTCGTGGGCGGCTCCTCGGAGAGTTCGGGCCAGATCGCCTGCGAGAGTCTCCGCATGAACGCCCCGCCCTCGGCCCGCATCTACGTGTACGCCACCTACTCGCCCAGCGTGTGCGGGGGCCGGAGTTGGCAGTACATGGCCCCGCTCTGCTGCTGGGAGCTGTCGTTCCTTGGTTACGAGAGTATCTTCCTGTACAACGATCAGTGTAGTGCAAGCTGCCCGCCGACCAATCCCAACTGCTAAACCTGGTATACAATACATGCTGTTCTACATTGTATATCCTACAGGTTTACCTCTGAGATTCGGAAAGATTCCCGAACCCTCGAACGATACTTCGTATACCAAACCCGAACCCCCGAACGACACTTCGCGGAGAAACCCGAATGACACTTCACTAAGAAAACCCAAACCTTCAAAGAAAACAAATTATAATCCCCAACTCTCGAACAATACTTCACAGAGAAATCCCGAACAAGACTTTGGCGAAACAAAACCAAAACACCGAATCACTGTTCGATACTACAGATAGAAATCCTGAAACCCTCACTGAGACTGTGAGTCGTGAGGAAAACCCGAACTTATAATTATAAACCCGGGAATCAATTTTTTTTTAAAGAACCTGAACACCAAACGTTTTTGCTCTCTCTCTCTCGTGTGTCCAATCATGGAGGAAGGAATTCCTTTCTCCATGCTTTGAGGTCCAGTTCTTTGACTATATCCCGTAGGTGTATTATTGAGCCAGTGGCTGAATACCTTGTTCCTTTCGGGGACACGATGATAAAACCCAGTGGTAGTTTAGGAAATGATAGGTTTGTGAGCACTCGGTGTCTGTCACGTAGAGTAAGGGCAAAACCTCATTGAATTACATTCTCCTCTACGCAAACATTAGTCCGAGTAACTTGGACCCGACAAGTCACCCTTTTTTATCGAATTTTGAAATTTTGAGTTTCGGGTGACTGTAGGGTCCAAGCCGATCAGTGTCCTAAAGCTGATTATCTGTACAAACCGCCCAAAAACATTTCGACCGAAAAAACTACCCGACACAAACCCCCAGATTTACCGCCGAAAACACCCGTATCACTGTCCTACGTGCCCATTTTTGGATTCAGTGAGAATCAAGGATTCTAATACTGGTCATTTGCTTTACACACGTTGTGGAAAAAAGGGAAAAAATACCCTCAGTTGATCGAGAAGGTGTTTCGCCCGTACAGTCACCCGAAACTCAAAATTTCAAAATTCGATAAAAAAAGGGTGACTTGTCGGGTCCAAGTTACTCGGACTACGCAAACATCATGTTATATTTGAGGTTTGGGAGTGTTTCACACTGCACTGTGATCCGTTAGGATCGTGGTTATTGGTGTCCTATGCAATATGCACGCATTATGTTATATTTTTATGTGTAACATTACTGTCCATTACACCAGAGTACACATCAGTCTTGAAGTTGAAGAATGCAACAGAAAGTCTTGATCTAGTTTAATAGTAGTCCTGGGACCAATTTCCTTACCCAATGAAAATGAGGTTGACAGCTAGTTTTTCTCTCCACAGCAGAAAAAGCACATACTGGCATTGGAAATACCGGTAGTCTTCACTATACCCTGGTTAGGGAGAGGCAGCTTTAACTGTTATTATAACCCTTTCTTTTGTAACCAAAGTAGAGCAAAGTAACTCTTTCTTTGTACATTAAGTACTATGGTATACCAGTGATTCAAATGTTGTGTTGCGCTCTGCGAAAATGAGTCTTAATGGAGTCAAATCATGATCAGGGATTTATATAACAAAACTCCTTTTTTTGGAAAGTTTTATAATGAAGATTTGGACATTAGCGAAGCAATATAAACCAAAATTGGAAAATCGAATTTGGACAGATTCCCCCCCAACTTTCAATTGCTCAGTACGTGGAAAAGGAGTGCGAGAGAAGTGAAGGCTGTCACCTATTACAATTTCTGTCTTTGAGAAAGGTCCTGCTAGGATTGAAACATCAGGCCCTCCTCATTGTTGATATTTTGCATTTTGGTCATTCTAGTTATCAAGCGGTTTGCAACAATTCTTGCATATTACATTTTACTAATGAATAATTATTAATAATGACGAAAACTCAATCGGGTATGGAAGGTCTATTTCTTCATTTCTATATAATTCATTTAATCATTGTGTAAAACTGATAACATCGAAGTAACTTTTAGAAGTTTAAATGTTTTAATGTTCCATCGATGAAGGCTCTGCTGCCAATACACCATTGTAAGTGTAACCTTATACAGTATATACCCTAGGTATTGCAGGCATCCAAGAATAAATGAGTCTATGTTTTCAAAGTCTACATGATGTACACATGCTCAGATCGGTTTTCAGCATAGGATGGAGTGTGCCGTGCCCCTGTGGACTTCAACCAGACAGATTTATCCATGTTGTTGACTGTCACATTCAGCACCTCTGCCAGTCTGCTGTCCTCCATTGTTGTAGAGCATGCATGTTGCCGTGGGTCTATGGTGGTCAGGATGTGTAGGGGGAGCCTGATGCTGGAGCCCGGGGCAGTGCTGGCTGCTTGAAGGGATTGCCTGAAGGCTCCCAGGCCCTCTGCTGTCAGCCGTTCATTGTAGCTACAAACATTTAAAAGAAGCAGTGCAATTTATGTAAAGGGGTTGTGGTCACTGGTCTAGTACAACTCAAAGTTGAGAAAGGTTGCAACCAAGTCTACATCGGCGAAACCGGCAGGCCCATCAGTGAGAGAATCAAGGAGCATCAACGCGACGTGAGACTCTCCCGTGTGGACGGATCGGCGGTAGCCGAGCACGCTTGGGGAGCTGGTCACCGCCCCAATTGGGACGATGTGCGGTGTATTGACCGTGAGCAGCATTGGTACACCAGGCGTATCAAGGAGGTCATCCACATCCGACTTCGCTGAAACAACATCAATCGAGACAGCGGCATTGACATCCCCGGTTTCTGGCTCCCCACCATCAGATGCCATGACCGCCGACCCACCACGAGCAGGGCCGCTATAGTGGATGCCAGAATCGCGCGCCAAACCGCACGATCACCACTACGACTTCCGCAAACCGGTACACAGGAACCGGTGAAGCGGACATAAACAGACGCCGCAGCGCGCATTCTTCAGTTGCCTGATGAAGGTTAGCATTTAGCAACCGAAACGTCGCCACCAGCAACGACACATCGCGTGACTTTGATCACCCTTTCCACTTATCTACACCACCGCGATAAACAACCCCTTCATTTCTATAGAAAGGTTCTGTTGGACCGAAATGTCAGGCCCTCTAACTTTTCAGATTAAAGTATAATCACCACTGATCATTGCTTTGCATGATTGCCAGCTGAAAAAAAAGGCAACTCGGGTGGGATTCAAAAATCATGATACATGTGGTGCCCACCGCTATAAAGATTTAAACCCACAACATGACCTCAACCAGTGTGGTGGTCAAGTGGTTAAGACATCTGCACTAGAAAGCAGGAGTCGAATCCTGCCCGAGCTGTCTGTAATTTTGTCAGCAGGCAATCAGGAAAAACACTGAGAATAGTCCTTCATGAAGTAAATTCTCCTTGACAAAATATCATACAATGCATGTGGTACCCAACGCTATACAGATTCAACCCCACCACATGACTTTGATCAGAAGAACTCTGAAATGGTTAAGATGTCTGGACAAGAAAGCAGGAGTAACAGGTTCGAATCCTGTCCTAAGATTGCATTTTGCTTGATGGCCCAAATCGTTCTTTATCCATGATCATTGGTCCAGATGATTTTTCTTTGCTCTTTCATTGACTGATAGGAATCCTCAGTAAGTATCCTTATCTCTTTTATTGAAAACAGCAAGGACAATTTGCCCGAACCAGGATTTGAACACAGGCATCTACTTTAACAAAACAGTGCTATAACCACCTATTTACCTATACAGATCATGGGGAAGGCTTTCTAAAATAGTCAATTATCGTTTTATGGATTGGGGAGCCGGTTAGAAGCATTTCACTGCCATTTTACAAACCCAGTTTGTTTGTTAGTACCATAAAGACCTTTGTCAGTGAATTGATAACTCCAGAAAGAAAAATTATTGATTTGATTTTCAAATGTCAGTTTTTAAATGTCTGTATCCACAGTGTGATCCCCGAACTGCTGTAGCCAGGATAACAACTGATTGTTCTTGGCATCTGATTGAAAAACAGTGTGTGATCATTGAAGATAAATATGGAAGTTACACAATGTAATGGTTGAATGCTTCTGGCTGGCGCCCCTAGTCCACCAACGGAAAGATAGTTGTCTACCGGTATTTGGGAAAGGCCGCCACCAAAGGGCCGGATATCTCAGGTAGTAAAGCACTGGTCCATTAAACCATATGCCTCGGATCAAGTCCTGATCCCGTCAATTTTTTTTGCTATTTTTGATAAATTGTTCAAAAAGTCAGCCTTTCTTTTCTTTGTTTCTTACTTTCTTGGTTTTAAATTTGACTGAAGAAAAGAGATTCCTCCCTGTATCCATCCATTCTTGATCTGCCTGAACTGGTCACTGTGACCATCCCTCCACACATCTGTCCGTCTGTTCTGCACTTACCTAATCTGCAAGCATAGCCTGGGCATTTGTGTGTCAGCCTCTTTCTTTGGGCATATGAATGCCTCTACTAGCAGTAGGAGGCACTCATTGGCTGTAGATGACATTGTAAAGAACACAAGGACTATTTAGAGTTCAATCTGACTGAGTACCTTAGAGCCTGGACCCTTTCCCATGATCTCATAATTATATAGAGTGTCCATTACTCAAAAACATTTACATGTTGGGTGGTTTGTATGCGCCAAATCCAATAATTTCATTTCTTTACAATGAATATGCAAAATGTTTGCATAAATGGCTCACATATCATGCAATTTTGTGCATTTCTGGTCTTTTTCTAATGTGGCCAAAAATTTTTTAAAATGCTTCCGGTTTCCCGACCGACCCTATTTCTAGACTACAACCCTAATTTTTTTATCGGGAAACAATGATGATAACAATTCAATGTGTAATTTGATCGTTTTATTATTACCCTTAAAGGGGAATGAAACCCAGAGAAAAATGTTGGCTTATCTGATTGGGAGTTAAAAACAACCCACAATTACCTATATGCTACTCACCTACGAGTTTCATAAAAAGGGAAAAATCATGGCATTCGGTGGTCGAATTCGCATTCCTGCAAACCGCCATCTTTTCGAATGGCCCACCAGTCACTGCGGGGGGTATGACATCGCAACGGAAAACTCCCGCATTGGCCCGGACGGATGTACCCCTACTTCATGTATATACTGCGTGCAGTTATACACTCGCGAGCTGAATGATGGTGTACTGCCAGAATTTTGGATGTCAAAATGCCAGCGGGAAAAAGCTGGCGAAATCTTTCCCAACAAGGACAAGAGACCTGTTTGACATTCAAAAGCCTGGCAATACACCATCATTCAACTTGTGAGTTTATAACTGCACGCAGTATATACATGTAGTAGGGGTACATCCGTCCGGGCCCATGTGGGAGTTTTCGTAGGTGAGTAGGTGAGTAGCACATAGGTAATTGTAGGTTTTTTAACACCCAATCAGATAAGCCAACAATTTTCTCTGGGTTTCATTCCCCTTTAAGGCTTGACCACATGCAGATGCCTCCATATTGTACAAAAGAATAATTGCCCCTCCCCCCCCCAAAAAAAAAAATCCCTACCTACCTTCCCTATATTTAAATGCCATGTAATCTGATGGAGAAGTTTTTTTTTTTTTTTTGGGGGGGGGGGCCTGTTCTGTGCAGAAACACAATGAAAACTGTGTTGTTTGGCTCAGCTGGACTGACAATGTCCTCCTGAACCAATGTGCATCCAGAAATCTCATATGAGGACTTTTAGTACAACATTTAAGATGACTTGAAGAAAATCACTTATGCATGCAGGTTGAATGGATGAAAGCATAGATGCAAATTCTTGTGAATAAAGTTTTCATGTGAACCAATTTCAGGCAATGCATGGTGAAGGCGGGGACTGCTAGAAAGACAGATTTGCAGTTGCTTCATGTACATGTACCATTATCCTCTTTTCTACTCTGAACTGCAGAAGAAATAACAGGGACCATTTGACTTTTAGTGTGATGCTCAAGACAAAATAAATTCAAAACACAATAGAAGGACTTTGGATGGCTCAGATTGGTACTTACTCAGGTTATTATCATTCCACAGAAGCTGGCGTAAATCACAATTCTGCTGGAGGGCTTCCACAAATTGTTGAGCATTATTCCAGCCTAATCAGTATCAGAAAAGAAATACCGGTACCCTATAAATTAGCTTGTTCCATAGTGATGGCACTTGTTATTTGCTTCCATGGCATAAGCCACAACATTCTGCACTGACACTAAATGCAAAGAATCTTCAGTATAAACAGGACGTGCACAATAAAGGTCCAAAATGTGTTCTCTCTAGTCAGAGAGCTCTGTCTTTTGCCTTGTTTAAACTGCCATACTTCCATCTGCCCATTTCTTGATATTGTGTTGTGGGATAGGGATTCTTCCTTGCCATCAAAATTTCACATTGCCAACTTGAGACCATACAAAAATAACGCACTAAGTTCACTCTCACAAATCACAGACTAGCAAACAACATATCATATGCATTTTAGTCTACAATCAAAGTAACATGTAGCATGAGATACATGCATTCTCTTGTTAGCATCCAATGATCTCTTTAGCATCTGTTGATCTCCTCTAGCATTTGATAATACAGTGCGCATGATATAGAATCCAGACTGCTGTGTGTGCAGCACACTTGGAAGCTTGACCATACCGAGTGCACTGCCAAGGTACCGGTAACCGTTGCGCATTCTGTGCATAACAGTACGTACTGTGTATGGGTGTACAATGTACAGTACATGTACAGTACATGTATTGTACATGGACAGTGCGTACGTACACAGGGACACTTTTTTTGGGGGGCAGTTTCATGTCAACAAACTTTTCGTCTGTGGGTACCAGTGAATCTTGGACATTGCTGGCTGTACCAAACAACAGGTACCAATGGTAGTTGGGAGCGATTTGCGTTGCACGATAGATAGATTGTGCAACAACACGTGGTTGGGTTGCGTGTGAAAGTAGAATCATAGAGCTGTCAAAAGTGTCCGCATTCGATCGCGGGTGCCTTTTCAAAGTCGTAATCATGCCCCGAAAGGAGAAAGCCAGACAGCAAAACGAGATAAAACTTCACGAGAGCACAAAAATGTCGCAAACTTTATTCCTTTTTTCAGGTAGGCCTATGTACGTGATTGTTTAATTGGTATCTACAACAGTACATGTAATACAAGTTTTGTTGTCATCATTTTGACCGCAGCCGCTAATTGCAAGGCTCTGTCCACCACTAAAAATACCCTGGCTATAACACTGGCAAGGGTAGACAGTTTATTAGGAGGCAAAGGTCACTAACTCACCTCGCAGAGTGAACTGGCACCCACTCATATCCAACTTGGTGATTTGACTGGCTTGTAGAAGACCAACCAAATCTAGCGGCTGCAGCAAATTGCCACGGTTATCATACAGAGTGCCGGACCCGGTGCGATACACATTATGGGACACAATTAGTTCCCGTAGGCTGTTGTTTCCTGCAATCAAGGTGACAATAGATATCTTTGTTCATGCTCTGGATCTTAGAAAAGCACAATATGAAGGCTAGTTTTGCTTTTGAATGAGTTCCTAGCTGTAGCCAAATGGACAACTTGTGCTTGTTTGCATCTGAAATAAAAATGGGGATATGATACCTGCAGATATAGGGCAATTTATGGCTAAATGCTTCTGACTACACATCCACCCGGTAAAGATAGTTGATTATTTGGGAAGTTTATTACCTAATATTGTTGGTATATAAAACCAGAGGCCTGGGTTCAGATTCAAGTCAAACTCAGTTTTATTCTTTAATCAATCAGTTTATAATCTATGACATTAATTTAATGGTTTGTTATTTTTATTAAAATACCTGAGAACATTTTGACTGATCTGACACTTGAACCAAGGCCTCTGCTTTTAAAGTAACAGCACTCTATTTCTTGAGCAATCCAGCCCTTAGATGGTGACCTTTCCAAAGAGTCAAACTTTGGTGGGGGTGGTAGGGGTTCAAGTAAGAAGCATTACATCATTAACTGCCTGACATCTCCAGGTATTCAGGCCCCCATTTGCACCAAGATGCAAACAACAGTTAGTAAACCCACCTGTTTGGGGATCACATAGCGTGGATGCAGCTGCAAACATGGATTCATTTGCATGGATTCATTGCAAACTGTAAACTCTAGGCATACATCAATGTGTTATTCAATGAGGGTTGCCCTACTCAAAACATAAGCACTGTGCGCTCAGTGCTTTGCCTGATTGCCTGCTGAAAAAAATACAGGCAGTTCAGGCATAATTCTAATGAAGTAACTCATCATAACCTACGATCGATCGCAAGGCGATGAGTTGATGCACAGAAACCATATGACCTACCACAACTTACAAATGGGTTATCAATTGTAAGCTGTGTTACAATGCATCACAAGGCTTTGTGAAATCCATCCCAGAGATGTCTTAACTACTTGACCACCATGTGGTGGATTTGAATCTGCATAGACGCAGGTAGTGTTGTATCATAGCATATGATTTTGTGGCAAGGAATTGCAAAGGAATTGAATGCAATTCAATGAGGGTTTGCCCTACTTGACTTAATAGGCACAGCAAGAGATGTCATGTGATGTTCACCTGCTGCACTGGCAAAGAGGCTGTCTAACTGTTGGGTGCCAAGGGAGCAGTGGTTCACATCCAGATGTCTGATGGCACAGGCTGGATGCATCAGCGCCCTCTGTAGGTAGCTCACATCACCCAGATCATTGCCACCCAACTTGAGCACTCCCAGGCAGTGGAAAGCTATTAAAGAAAGCAACCTCATCATATTGTGAAAAGAAACAATCCCAGTCACCTTCATTAAAAAACAATTTGAAAAATTGGCAAAGAAAACTTTGACTGGACTGGGACTTGAACCCGAGACCTCTGTTTTCAAATCCTACTGCACTTGCCTTTCTAATCACCCTGCAACAAAGTTTGGTTAATTCCCTCAATCTGCCTGACCACTATATTTATGAAATGATTCCAGAAATTATATTTTCTATACTTCTATGGAGAATAAGATTTGAAGTCTGCAACTTACTGTTCACTTCAAGTTGTGGTGGAAATCTTAGCTCTGCTGACAGTAATTCCAGTTTCTTGAGATTTGTACTTCTGTAAAAAGACAACAATATATCCTCAGTACTCTATTCCTTCATAGATCAATCCATCTAATACCCGGTACTCCAACATTTGAATTTATTGGTATTGCTGTACGGTGGTGCTATTCTACAGTCGTGAATTGTCAAGGTTACTTAATGTGTCTCCTTGTAATTTGAAAATCTAACCTTAATGTTGGGATTTTAATAAATTACTGTAGAAATCACACCATCTTAGTTTACTGGTGAAAGTTTGGGTGTATCAAACTGCACTACACAGCCCATCATTAGGTGACAAAAGGAATTTGAAAATCACACAGACTTGCTGACACCCCCATCCGGCAAAGACTAGCTGTTTACTTGGCAAGGCCACCATCAAAGGGCTTTATCATTCAGATGGTAAGAGCACTGGTAGGCAAAACCAGAGGTCTCGGGTTCAAATCCCAGTCCAGTCAAAGTTTTCTTTGCCATTTTTAAAAAATTGGTTCAAAAGTTTCCAATCAGTTTTTCTAATTTGTTTGCCATTCAAATGTTCACACATTTTGATTGAATCCACTTATATGTAATGACACTGCCTCAAAATTGCATACAGAGAGTACCGTAAGTGCTTGCTCCAACCTTGACACTAAGTCAGACACCAGTTCCAGGTTTTCTGCTCCAACATGGCTGTCCTCAATGCGGAGTCTGCAAAGTGACCGAGTGTGTTTCTGCGCCTCCAGCAACGCCCCCAACACTTTCCTGCACGACTCTGGGAACATCACTGCAAAACATTCCAATCCAATAAAACCGTGAATAATGATTAGTTGTTAAATTTCAAAAATTTGTGAAAAAATGGCAACAAAACTGAGGTTGAATGCTTCTGACTGGTGCCTCCAACATGAAAAAAAGACTACTTGACTATTTGGGAAGGCCGCCATCTAAGGGTTGGGTAGTTAAAGTGGTCAATCTACACAAAACCAGAGGTCTCGGGTTCATGTTCCAGTCAAGTCAAAGTTTTCTTAGCCATTTAAACAAAATTGTGCAAAAGTTCACAGTCAGTTTTTCATGAAGTGAATACAAAGAACTGTTGCAAACTGCTCACTGACTAGATGACCTGTAATACATGAATCTCCAAAGTTAGAGGGTCCGACGTTTTGATCCTAGCAGGCCCTTTCTCAAATCCTTTCTCTTCACATTTGAGAAAGGTCATGCTAGGATCGAAACGTCAGGCCCTCTAACTTTGTCAGTTTTTCATTTATTTGTTTAAGCTTAAAACAATATTGCCAACAATATGACACATTCATGTACATGTATGTATTGCATTTGACTTGTAATCAAATATTAGGCGCTAAGCATAAAATCCCAGTGGAGCTTTGGGTGGCCACATTTGATTCAGCAAGGCTTTTGATGCTTGTGCAAAATTTGGTACTCAAGCAGTTCTATGAAATTGGTCCCAGTATTGGAACCCACGCCTCAGCAAAGGCTATGGCTAATTGCAAAAGACGACTTACAGTTGTCTATGAAGTCCAATTCATGGAGACCGGGCCAGTCGGCTAGCACTCTGCAGAGCATGTCACTGTAATTGAATATTTCTAGTGGGAATCCGCACAGGACTAGATGGTGTATACAATGATCCAGATGCCTGCCACAGTGTGCACGGGGGAGTGAGCAGGGACTAGCGCAATCCTCATCCCTTGCTTCAGTGGAAGGTGTACTGCTACTGCATGTCCATGTACACTGGTCGTCTGAGGCATTCCCACAAATGTCCTCATCAGCTATTGGACTTAAAGGAGGGGCCCCTTGCCTTATGTACAGTGGAGGTCCCACATCTTCAGCGTCACAAATTGGAGCAAAGCACTGGTCATACAGACTGCTTCCCTGCTCTTCCTCATCAACCCCCACCTCAGAATGGCCGGCTGGTTGATGATTGCGATGCAGTGACTTAGTCCGTTCCCTCTGAATCTCACCGCAGGCTTCTGTGCAAGTGCCTAAGTGTTTACTAACGGTCAGAGCATTGCTGCATTCTTCTGTGAGGCAGGCTTTTCGGGACTCATTCGTCTCCCTGTCAACGCAAGGGTCCTGGTTTACAGGGGGATCCTTCCTTTCAGCTTTCATTGGCCTTGTCTCTTGGCAGCTCGGCTGACCTATGGGCCTCTTGCGGGGCGGTCTCGGATCCAGGAAAGTGCTGCATCTCTTGTTATAATGGCAAGATCTTCCAGCGCAGACTTCCAGGATGCTGGTTAGCTTGGCTGGGTCCAAGTTGGTGGGCTGCTTCAGGGTGAGTTTTCGTAGACGTCCTCGGTGAATGAGGCGTTCCAGGACATGCCTCAGAGGAAGTCCGTACTGGGGCCGATAGTGTGACAGGACCAGCTCTCTCAGATGCCTCTGTAGAATCTGCAGGACTCCCTCGCTCGCCTGAGGTAGCGACAAAGAGCAACACAGTCTGATTGCAACTATCATGCCAGAATCTTAACACTGTGCCAACTTTGTCACGAAAGCCAATGGGAAGCTAGGGAAGATGTGACGTTCAACAAGGAGCAACATAACAGGATTTGAAGGTGGATTTACTATGTAAGAATGCATGCCATGGCAAAAAGTGTGGCTCTGCGAAGAGCTGATAACCACATTCACTCTCCATAGAATGTATGCACATGGTGTAGGCACATAACACTTAATGATCAGTACTCTGTGTGTGTGGGAATGCTCCACTGAATTCCACCTGTGTTTTTTTTTTAATCCCACAATGCACCGCTCATGCTCTGATTGACAGTAAGTGCGGTGCTTGTTTATATGGTCATCCTGCATGGGGGCCCCCTCAAGGACACGCCCACCATTTGACCACAACTGCAAACCGCGATCGGCTCGCGATTTTGTGAGATGTGATTTTTTGGCCTGTGTGGACACGACAAAAAAAACAACCGGTTTTTGAACCGTAGTAGTGGAAACGGCCCTTATGTGCCATTTTCGAAACTCAATAAACAATGGGAAAAATAAATACCTGTGAAATAAATCATTAAGAGAAAACTATTTGTATAAGGGAGTCCAGTCCAGCACAATCAGACATCTGTGTGGCATTTGTCATGCTGCATATTGTATTATGGAAAGGCTGTTTGGGGAAACGGTGTACATGTAATTCTCGGACACACATTGCACACCATGCACTCCATTGTACTACACAAAAAGGGCCCCTTTCATAGGGAGGATAATCCCTTGACGAAAGCAACACAGACTACCGAATTGTGCCACATTTGACGTGCTGATACAAATAGTGTACTCTTACTGATTTGTTTTGTGGGTATTATTATTGTTAGCAAGTTTTGGAAATGGCACTGTGACGGCCATTGGCACTGTAATAATCCTGGCGTCAAAGGGTGAAGAGCCTGATATTTCAATCGTTGCAGGAGTTTTCTCAAAAGGAGATCTCTACTTTTGAGAAAGGTCCTCCTTGCGCCAAACATTGGTCCCTCAAAATTGTGCCGTTCAATTTTAAATAATAACATATTTGGTTCAGGAGCACACATACCTGGATGGCTGGAAGAAGGCGACTCTCGATGTGAAGGAAGGATTGACAAAACATGTCCAGTGGTCTGTGATCATCTTGAGGACTAGACAGGGGGTTTTCCAGGATCTTCAAGATTTTCTGCTGCTGTTCCTCTGTAAGGCAGATAATCAAGGAAGCACCGTCGGTGCTCAATGTATCACTTAGGTGTGGAAGGTGTACCAAGTCTGTTCTTGAAAACTAGGAAGTAACACTTCATGGAATGAGGAGGGACTCAGGGTACTAGACCTATCCGTGTGTGTTTTGCTGGCAACCCCTTCCCCCTGTTCATTGGGGCCAGGCCGGTGACAGCCTGAAGGAGTCAGGGAACTAGACTTGTCCATGTGTGTTTGGCTGGCTACCCACCCTGCTCCTTGGGGCTAGGCCGGTGACAGCCTGAAGGAGTCATGGAACTACACCTGTCCATGTGTGTTTGGCTGGCTACTCTTCCTGTTCCTTGGGGCCAGGACGGTGGCAGCCTGAAGGAGTCAGGGTACTAGACCTATCCATGTGTGTTTGGCTGGCTACCCCCCCGCCCCCCCCCCCCTGTTCCTTGGGGCCAGGCTGGTGACAGTCTGAGGGAGTCAGGGAACTAGACCTGTCCATGTGTGTTTGGCTGGCTACTCTTCCTGTTCCTTGGGGCCAGGACGGTGGCAGCCTGAAGGAGTCAGGGAACTACACCTGTCCATGTGTGTTTGGCTGGCTACCCACCCTGCTCCTTGGGGCCAGGCCGCGATATTTTTTTCAGTATCACATATTCGCTATGGGCCCATATGTTTGTGCACAAACAAAGTATGACGAATTGAGTCTCAGGTCACTCAGATTGTTCACGTACGTTGTATTCGCTGTGCAGAAAGCCTTTTTGGTTGTGCAGAAAGCCTATCCCTAGCTTTAACTTTAGCTTTAACTAGTATAGCCCCTCCCCTCCCCCTTGCCCCCCACCCCGTAAATTGTTTGTGCACAAACATATGGGCCCATAGCGAATATGTGGTACGGAAAAACAAAATCGGGGGCCAGTCCGGTGGCAGCCTGAAGGAGTCAGGGAACTAGACCTATCCATGTGTATTAGGCTTGCTACCCACCCTGCTCCTTGGGGCCAGGCCGGTGGCAGCGTTCCAACTCCTGTAGTCTTTGCTTGCATGCCTTCAGTAGAAACCGCTGTCGCCAATCAACGGACTGGTCATGGCACAGGCATCCCATTATGGACGTGTCTCGAGGGAAAGATCTCTGATATAATTCCAGCCAGTACTGCTGTACATCAAAGCCTGTATTAAAAAGCAAAGCATGAAGGGAATGAATCATTACTTTTGCCTTTGTGTACATTTTCCCATGGGGGCCGAGTTGGTCACGGACCGAGTTGGTTACAAACCGAGTTGAGTTGGTTATGGACCAAGTTGGTCATGGACCGAGTTGGTTATGGACCGAGTTGGTCACGGACCAAATTGGTCACAGACTGAGTTGGTTACGGACCGAGTTGGTTATGAACCAAGTTGGTCACGGACGAAATTGGTCACGGACTGAGTTGGTTATGGACCGAGTTGGTTATGGACCGAGTTGGTTATGGACCGAGTTGATTATGGACCGAGTTGGTTATGGACCAAGTTGGTCACGGACCAAATTGGTCACGGACCGAGTTGGTTATGGACCGAGTTGGTTATGGACCAAGTTGGTCACGGACCAAATTGGTCATGGACCGAGTTGGTTACGGACCGAGTTGGCCCCTCAACTCAGAGTCACAAGTCATAAAAGTCAATCCCTGTACCTTTCTCTTGGTAAGTCCTATGGACCTTGGATAAGCCAACTGCAGATAAATGAGGACCAATCAGTTTCAGAAGTCCACCTGGTAATTCTGCAATGAAATCAGGAGGATAAATTCAATGTTTCCCTTTACAAAAAAATTGCAAAAGAAAACATCATAATATAACACCTAATGCAAATCATCTGTAAAAAAGTACACAAAAAGTTAGAAATGTATGAGTCATTTTACATTACATGAATATGTATCTAGGCTAATGCCTTTAGTTCTGTGAAAATTTAAACAATAAATGAAAATAGCACAGGCAATTGGATTGGACTGAGACCTGACCCTCAGCCTCGGGTGCATGATATCGGAGGCCTGGGTTCAAACTTCAAAATCTGGTCCAGACAAAGTTTTCTTTGCCATTTTTTCAATTGCAAAAAAAAAAAGGAAAAATTGGCTGGGAACTTATGAACAAATTCTGATTCAGATGTGAACAACCAAATATTGCTGCAAACCTGGCACATGAGTTCTGGGATCACACTATTTAACTCACTGGAATCTTTTGAAATTTTTAGAAGCAAATGTAAGATTTGCAGAAAGGTAGCAAAAGTTATTCTTTTCCATGGTTGTGACTTATTCATTGCTGTATAACTATAAGGCCAAAAAAAGAAGTTCTGCTTCCGATTACATGGAATTACATGCCATTTTTGTGTGTACAATTATATGGAGGCATCTACATGTGGTCAAGGCTAGAAATAGCCCAAATTCAATAATTTAGAAAAAAAAATCATTATTCGCATAAAAGGAATTGCATAAAAAACTTGGACTTTTGTCGGTAGTACACACATGGTACCATGGATACGGACCTACAATGAGGTTGCGGTAGTCTGAGTCACTTGGACCCTTACAATCGTAATTGCGGTCCAAAAATAAATCGTAAGTACCGCTGAAGTACCGCTGAAGTACCGCTGAAGTACCACTTGTTCATCTGGACATGAGTAGAATCTGTCAGGCGCTTTTATTGAATCTTTGGATCCGATTTCCGGCACTTTTAAGGCATTCGGTTAAGAATCAGCGTTTTTGTTTATTAATTATAACTATTAGTAATAGTACTAGATGCGGTGGGACGCTAGTGCGACAATCTCAAAACTCGTTTTAAATTAAGGGGAGCTTCTAGTCCTAGCGGCCCAGTAGCACTAGCACTTTTTAGCAGTAAGTGGGACCATGTTTACCAAGAGTACTACTAGTAGTACTACGTCTAATGTTCTATGTCATGTGGAGCGCTTTTTTCTTTGACCTACATACCTTGGAAGGTACTTGGGTGAATACGATTCTTATCAAAGGCTTCGGAGATCTTGTGTACGCTGAGTTCCGATAGGGAGTCCATGATACACTGTCCCTGCACTGTACACAGTTGAGTGCAGACGTAAATCAGCGTAACTAAAACTAAGCATGTAATGGCTAATGGCTACTGCAGTGTCAGTGTCACTGACTACACTGTGAAGCTGAAGGGAACTTCGGTACTTAGTCACATTATACCGGGTTGAGTTCAAACGGAAATCACAGTTTTAGCCTTCTTCTACCGTAGGCTGCGTGACAAACAACTTGAAGTCAAAGTCGAAAGCGTCTGCAAGATGTTCACATGTTCATAAGTGAGAGCACGCCCTCAAGAGGCGACATCATTCACAATCAGAAACAACGAAGCTCCCTTTCCCCAAAATCCTGCTTAGGCCAAGGCGCCAGAATGGCTCCAGCTTGTGGTTTTTATTTTGGAGTTGAATCTCAGGAAGAGTATTTTTCGGAACGGGGAAAGCTTCTCAAAAACCTACGACAAAGGCCTTCCGTTTTCATCCCATGTAGGCTTACTTTAGAAATAGATAATAAATAGCTAAATAGACTTATAAGTTATAAAGACGAAGGGCGCGTACGATTCATAACTACCTCATCACGTCTTACCTGTGGTCGACTTCAGTAGCTCTACTCCGCGTCCGGATGATAAGGTAGTTGTAGCGTGGAAATCGAAGTCACTGATAACCGAGCTAACTGAACGTTTGCGGCACTTTTACCAAACCAGTTTATTGGAACTCCCCCTCATGATATCGATGGTGTAACTAAAAATAATGGTTTCTTTGTCTTTCCAACTGCTTTTGCGTTTGGGTTTGTATGTTATTTTTTCGGACGAAATGGGCCTACGTTTGGGTCAAACAAATAGGACCCTAAAGGAAAATCTGACCGGGAACTTTTGAACAATTTTGAAAAAAGGAAAGGAAACAAAAAACAATGGCAAAGAAAACGCAAGACGCGACCTGGATAATGAGGACAGTCCCAGCATCACACCGACCCATCTTGATGCGCCACATGCGATGTTGGTCTTTGTCATCTCTCAAAATACGTTTGGGCTAACTCTTTACATGCTTGAATACTCAATAAGTATGTTTCTTGGAGTTAGCCCTACTGCAATTTTCAGGAAAAGCTGTGTTGAGTATGCTTCATACTGTATATGCTTCTAACAGTTAGGCCCTACTGTAATTTTGAGTTTACTGTACTTTTGAGTTTACTGTAATTTTGAGGTTACTGTAATTTTGAGTTCACTGTAATTTTGAGTTTACTGTAATTTTGAGTTTACTGTAATTATTTAGATTTTTGTATAGGCCTAATCACTAGTGTTAGCCCCACCTGCTTTCACTTGAAATCTTCAACAGAAGAAAATCAGAGGACGGTAGTTTAAGGTTAGAAACTTTGGTCTTGTTCGACAAGTTAAAATCAATATCGAAGACTGAAAAGACCAAAAATAATAATAATGCCAGCTTTTTCTGATTCAAACTTCACTAAATACAGTAGTAAACTCCACCACGAGCCTGTCTTATACAATACAACAGTTCACATAATCATAATTATTTTACACGAAATAATTATACATGTACACAGAGAACAGACGACCACATGCAGTGAGTTAAAGCTAACGCGAACGCGTCAAAACTTGTTCCCATACGAACTATTCGAAATCTAAATAGTAACACCAATAGTGAGAGACCCCATTTCAAACGCATGTATTATGCAGATCACAAATTCCGTTTGGTTCTACACAGAATTTAAATTAGCAATGATATAATTTTCCAAAGAATTAATGGAATAACTGACTGATTTGAAAAAAAATAATGGCAAAGAAAACTTTAACTGGACTGGGACTTGAACTCGAGACCTCGGAGGTGTAATTCTTGGAGATACACAATGGTTCTGGCTGGCGCCCCACCCGGGCAAAGACTAGTTGACTATTAGTTTTGGAAGACAAACATCTCAGCGCTGCATAGCTCAGATGTTGAGAGGTCTCTGGTTCAAGTCCCACTCCTTCAACATTTCCTTTGCCATTCTCAAGTTAAGCTTGAATCCCAATGGAAAGGTTACCTTTATTGGGGTTGAGATGTATACTTTAGTGAGTAAATAGTGAGTATTAACAGTTTAAAAGATAAGGCCAAGGACATTAAGGCCGCTTTGGAAAACAACTCCCCAGTTATAAGTTTACCAACAAAGTGCGAGAACAAGAATAATACCCGTGACCTCGTGTCCTCATAAAGAAGTCTAAGGAAGGCTTAGGCTTGGTCTTAGATTTCGGTCGTATTTCTCTTACCCGTTATAATGCCGCAGGCATCTAGAAACAAGCCATTGGCCTCAGTTTCTTGGTGAATAATCTGTAGGCCTACGTATCCAAGCCAACAAATCTTCAAATTCGGCGATGAACCACATCGTAGATTTTCAGGCTTCGTCATGCGGAGACGAAGCCTGAGCCCGAGCCTGATCCATGGATACATGAAGGGCTTAAGAGTAAGGCCTACTCTCTAGGCCTCTACCAAGGCCAACTTGAGGCAATAGAAACGTGCACATAAACCACAACATTATTGCCATTGTGGAACCTTATGGAGTTGACGATTCTATAAAAATGTTGCACATGGAACCAATGATCTCATGTTTCACCGTTACAAGAATCGCGGTACTATTTCTTTTTTACATTTTACCATTACAGGAAGTTCATCAATATGAATACCACTCACGTGGAGTAATTAAATTCCTTCAACTCCTCTTGGGAATTGCAAACATTATTAAGACGGATATTAAGTGCATCCTTATAGATAAATATATTATAACCAGAAAAACGAATAGGAATACATTAAAGCATAGGACGTTCTAAACCAAATGATGGAAATCATTATTGCAAATAATTTAGTTGACATAAAGATATTTGCATTCTGCCTGTATTATAGGATTGATATGTCAGTCCCTCAAAAATCAATTCGTAACTAATTAAACTCTTGACTTTTCCCGCCATTTCTCAATCGTTAGGCCAAGTGTACCCTGTACAAGAGAGAACTGTTGGTAACTATGCGCAGGGAAAAGACAAGCAACTAGTCGATCACACATTCATTATCATTCACGACAAGCCAAAGATAGAAACAGAACATACCATTAGACGGGGATGATTGTTGATTAATATAATATACGCACATAAAAGTGTGCAAAATATACTTTCATATTGAGGGCGCTACTTGAATTTCTTACATCGTTCCACGCCAGAGTTCCGTAATCCCTTCATAGGCCGTTTTCGAAATGAGGGTTTAGGTTCGGGCTCAGGCTTCGTACCTCCTTGATCTGACAAAACCCGAAAATGAAGGTCGTGGTTTTTTTACCGAATTTGAAGGTTTGTTGGCTTGATATGTACAGGGTATTCCCCAAGAACATGGGGTCAAACGCTTGTGTGTAGATGCCTGTGATATTATAACGAGTAAGATAAATATGACCGAAGCCTAAGCTCATGCCTAAGGCTTCATTTCGTTAACGGCCATAGAGAGAGCAATGGCAACCATTTTACCTTACAACAGAGTGGAAGCAGAGAACGAGCAGACAAACGTACACACTGTGCATAATGAGCGACCATTTTGGGTTTGAAAAAATTGAATAAAAATACTCCTCCGATAAAAGGACTGTAGGCCAATCTTTCCTCTAAGATCGAATTATTTCCTAACTAGCTAGCTCGCTTGATTCATAGGAATGGCGATGCGTGGGTACACTGTGCCAAGTCAAAACACACGTCCCACAGGCCACATCTCAAACAAAACTGGTACACGAGGTTGGTACACGAGGTTGGTGCAGTTTTATTGCCCGCCATGACGTCATTGCAGCAGGGCAGCCACCATAGACCAGCTCACCAGCTAGGCTTGTTGTGGCTGGCACCAGACTGAAGCGGACACTTATAATGGACACTTACCAAAAATGCTACCATTTTTTACTAACGGTGCATAACGTTTGGCAGAATGAAGATTATAAAAGGCCGACTCAAAATTCCTCATGAAGCCGACGAGGGGAATTGGTGGGGAGGGTGGGTGGAGATGGTTTAGTGGCAGCGCGTGTAAGGCTGGATGCCCGTGGGGAGGGCTTAGCCGAGTGAAGCTGAGGATACACGGGGCTGGACTGGGCATTTGCAGCCAGGACCAGCGGGGAAACACCGGAGCGGTGACGCACCGACGGGCAGCTGGTGAAGACGGACCTCGATTGCCTGTACACCGGAGCCTGGGCCGGCCGAGACGGGGGAATGGTCACCGCATCTCCACGAGGGCTGCTCCGGAGTAGCTGCGGACGCGCCCGTGCTCTTAGCTCCGTCGACCCGTACCGTGTGTCCTGGTTCCCGGGTAGAGAGCGGGCATGGGCGTCCGAGGCATAGCCACTGCCGCACTCTCGAGACTGGCTCCTGTCCACGGATGGAGACACCGGGGTCGCATTGGAGCGCATCTCCGCGAGGTCCTCCGAGGAAACGCCATCATTCTCACTCAGTCGCGAAACAGTATCCGGGCTGCTTCCTTGGAGCCGGTCAGTCGACTCAGACCGAGAGGCCAGAATAGTGGCAAGTATCTCCTCAAGTGTGGAGTCATCACTCACGGTGACCCAGTCGGGGATCAGGGACTTGTACTTCCGTCCCTTACTTCGCTTGTCCAGTCTGTCGATGTCCGATCGGATGGATTTGATTCTCCTCTCCAGCTCCGTGCGCCGACGCTGAGTGCTGACTTCGCTCTCCCTCGGAGACCGCTTGTGGGCCCGGACAGACGGCGATGTCAAGGCAGGCGGTGGGGCGTGCTCGCCCGGGTGCGGGACCTCTTGGCTCGGCGCCTCTAGTCTGAGAGGCGCGGCTTTGCTGTGGTGCTTTCTCCCGAGAGCAGTCGAGCCGGCCTTGTCCTTGTCGGCCGCGGCGCGGGGCCTGGACGAGCCCCGTCGGCGCTGGGTCGCCCCCCTGGGGCGCTTGTGTCCGCGGTGGTGCGGTTCGCCGTTCCTGTCGGGAGAGGCGGTGCCCACGACCGTGCCGACGTAGTTGAGAGAGGGCTCGCTTTTGGTGCGTCTGATTGGCCTGGATGTGCTGGCTGCCACGAGCGGAGCGGTTTCACATCGTCCGAGCGAGCGTTTGTACGACGTCAGACCGGGCAGATCGCTGGCTAAACTCTGCAGGGAGGACGCCCTGCTGGACGCATCCAAGTCATAAGGGGTGAGGAAGGCTCGACCTCCGTCGACTGGAGACTCCGGTATGTCGGACATGATCTGGTTGAAGAAGGATGGCTTCGACGATTCCCTTCGACCGAGCGGTCTCCCGGAACCGTTGGACACGGCGATGTCCAAGCCCTTGGCATCATCTATGAGAACAATGGGTATTGTCTTGTTTTTGGACTGGTGCTTGGGACCCACGTCGGACTCAGACACAGACTGGCGTCTCGATGGAGGGTTGCTGCGGCTCGTCAACCCAGAGCTTCTCCGTCGTTTCCCCGAGAGCTTTTGAGGGGGCAGCTTGGCACGTCTGTTCTTTTCCTCGCCGCCAGAGGGCGGTGTTGGCTGGAGTTTGCTGCGCGCGGGGCTGCGATACGAGGAGCTCTCGGTCAGCTGGATTTCCGAGATCTTAAAGACTTCGGAGATGCGGGCGTAACTCGGGACGCCCTTCACCTTTGCCGCTGGACTCATTTCGGTTTGCTGGACAGAGCCTGGGTGTGCGAGAGAAGACGGAGACCGGGCGTGATTAAACGGGACCGAGGTGACGGTCTTAGGGCGTGGCTTTTGGGCGACGGCGGCCGAAGCGTGGGTCGTGATGGTGTGTTGGACTGAGAAGGGTCTGCGGTGTCTGGCGGCCGACTCGCCCGTGTTTCTGCTCACCCGCACGGCGGCACTGGCCCACCTGGGCGAGCTGCGGAAGTCCACACCTCCCCGTCGGATGAAGAGACTCCCCGAGCCAGCGGGCATCAGACTGAGCACGGCGCCCGAGCTGCCTCGCTTGGCGGCCAGCTGAAACGCCGTCTCCCCGCGGTAGTTTCGCTCGCAAACCCTCAGACCGTTCTCGGCGTAGGTCCGCGTCAGGAGCTCCACGATCTCCGTGTGACCGGCCTTCGCCGCCAGATGCAAAGCCGTGTTGCCGTCCCGGTCCTTGTTCAGCAGATCGAACGGGGACCGGCTCGTGCGTGCCCGGAGAAGAAAGGCCTCCACCAGCGTGGGCTTGTCATTCGTGCACGCCCAACAGAGGGCGTTCTTGCCGAGTCTGTCGGCCAGGCCGATCCGGGCGCCCTTGCCCAGCAACGCCGTGGCGCAGGCGAGGGCCGTGTCCTCTCTCGGCGCGAACGAGCAGGCGATGAGTGGCGTACGGAGAAGCTCATCGCGTGCGTTTGGATCCGCGTTCCTTCTCTCTAAGAGGTAGAGTACTTCCCCGTGGCGTCCTGCAATGATAGCTCGATGGAGGGCGGCCATTGGGCTACGGTTCAACTCCTAAAGCTGCAGTGCACAAAAAAAACAACCATCGACTTGTTCTTCCATGTTCGCTTCCTTGGGCGCAGGGTAGTTTGTCCCCGAGCACCAAGCTCAGACGATTCGAGTACGAATGCTTACAATCGCAAGAATGCACGAATGTTGGTTGCTATGTTTTCAACACGAGCTATTTTTGGGGGGCGGGGAGTTAGGCGGCTTCTGTGTCCAAAGTCACGTTCGCACAGTGTATGTGCGTGTATTGGCGGCATGTCAAGATACGGGGAGGTTCACCGATGCACTATAGGGGTTATCGCAGTATAGCGTGCTTGGCGATAACTAACTCGGTTTGACTGTGTCGACAATCTCTGCCCTGCGTAGTTGCCATAG
Organism: Luidia sarsii; assembly: GCA_949987565.1. NCBI lineage: Eukaryota > Metazoa > Echinodermata > Asteroidea > Paxillosida > Luidiidae > Luidia > Luidia sarsii. The sequence continues at coordinate 5,748,037 of OX465113.1, forward strand.
GTGTTGTGTTTACAGAAGATCTGTTTACATACAGAGGTTGTGCTGGATGTTGTGGCTAATCGATAGCTGCCAACTTCAAGTTCATCAGCGATGGTCGGTCTTCACGTCGGCAGTCCCAGCGATCACCTCCATGGTCCTAAAACGTATAAGAAAACTGGCGGTCTACTCAAGAGAACTCAGTACTGTCATGTTCGCAATGCTAATTAGACATTAATATCAGCCACGAGGAACTCGGTAACAGTAACGGCTTGGATATAGGCCTAAGTCAACTCACAGTGGAGGATCTGAGTCGATCATTGTCCGCTGAATTTACAGCCATTTTAATGTCTACATATTTATTCCACTCCGTGACGATTTGTGTTGTTTCAGCCCGAGGTCAAATCGCGGTCAGTCAGTCCCGCTTGACTAATATTGCACGTCTATTATTGGCCTGCCAAAGATGGGTATAACTTTGGTCACATAATATTCCGGCATAATGACTAGTGACTAGTCACTAGCACTGTGACTAGTGTAGCATGTAGCGGTAGCATGGTGAGTATCCATAGGTGCAGTCTTATGGCAACACACTCAGACGACCCGCAACGCTACAGATGAATCTGGGTTCGGTGAAACCTCATCAGGAAGAGCAGTTAATAATGTTGACATTATAAAAAACTCTGTTTGCCTTTAAAACTTGGAGCGACGGAACAAGAACTCACCCTTTCCTCGACTGGGTTGTTGCACGGTGGAGAGTTGCCATCGGGAGTCGGGGAGATATTGCGTCTAGAGAAGCCCACGAGTTATGTGAGTGAGTGAGAGGCGCGCTCTCAGATCGAAACTTGGCAACGATCGTGTGGGCGACCCATACCGTGGACATGCAGGTGGTTCATGGCAGCAACAAAAGCACACCATTCAGCGACGTTGTATGGGCCAATCTCCTTGCGAGGAGTTGAACATTCTCGACGATCTTATTCGACACTATTCGACAGCATTTGAATGCAGTTGGTCCTTCATGGTGGCCTCTGGGTTCTGCTGGATGTTGTGTCTTGTTGGAGAACGGACGGCAATTTGATGGCGAGGCGACGGGACGACGAAGAGGGTGCAGGTGGCTGGAAGACTTGGCCGGGAAAATGTCAGGGCCTTGAACCACAGCCACAGTGTTCACAATGCACCCGCCCTTAAAGGAACTACCCGAAAGCGAGTGTTCAATCCGTCTTAAGACGCTCAACTGCCGTACCGTTTACTACTAATTACTATTCATTTTCTAGTATAGTATTAATTACTATTAATTTTCTTTGACAAAGGTCCTGCTAGGATCAAAACGTCAGGCCCATTAAATTTTGAGATTTGCTTTTTGGTAAATTTAGTCAGTATAAATTGTATAAGCAGTTTGCAACATTTTTGTATATCATTTTTTACATTAACTTAATTTTGTATTGTTCTAATTGCTTTGTGATCTTGATTTAAACCGCTGGCTAGAGTAATGCAAAAAACAATGCAGACTTCTTGGTCACTGTGAATGACTTAAACTATACCTATCTCAAATAATGCAGCTATATATAGGGGGACCTGATTTGTTCTGCTCGAACGGAACCAAGTTTCGACCAAGTTTTGACAGCGATTACACAAGGATCGGAACGTCGCAGAACCTCTAAATGTTTGACAGTCGATTATGTGATAATTTTCTCCTTTTCAGACTTCTAAAACTCAAGCTTATTAGCAATTAACAACTTTAAAAATGATTTAAACGATACAGCTGTTTCGGTTTGTAGTAAAATAAATTGTATATAATTATTATGCTCAATGATAGATTACTGTAGACCGATTGGGCCATTCGATTTTGTCAGGTACCAGTGTGCCGTACGTATAGCGAGAATGTACGCAAAAAGAATGCCTTATAAATGAGCAAAATCCCTCTAGGACTATAAGCATTGGTCGTTTACTAGCACAACGATTTAATTACGAGTGAATTCCTCAGCTTGGTCAAGCTAAACTTAGTACTTGTATGATTTTGCATTTCATTTCAGCCAACTTGTGTAAATTTGTGTCCAGACATGACTGCGCACAGATGATTGCTTTAAGGTGACCGGTGACCTCAGTGACTGAACCGACAAGGTCACGCACTTTGCCGTACACGCTGCATTAGTTAAGCGTCAGACAAATGAAGCAGAAAGTAGACATTCCAAAATGTCTCAGGGAAATGCCCGAAGCTTCTCCGCATTGCATGTCTAAAGTCCAGACTAAAGAATGCCACAAAGATATTTTCCCCACTACGCACATACCGGTATGTATTAAGCTCACTTGATTATCTCAAGACTTTGGACAAGTTTACATCAGATGGGGATGCTTCATAATTATAGCTTCTCAGTCCATTTGTACTGATATCAGAAGACATGACGACGTTGCAGTACGGTCCTACCAGGACCTTTCTCAACTTGGCAGAATATGATGATCAGTCCGCCACAGAGAGAGGGTCCCGTCTGCTGGACCAAAACACCAGATCGACCCTCTATACATGAATTTTGGACATCTGCATTTGAGCCACTTTGAAGTCAGTATAAGCAGTTTGCAACACTTTTGTTTGTTATTGTGCACAATGAATTCTTATCAAATCACAAACAACTCCTCATTGCCGCTCACTTCAAAAAGTCAAAACGTCAAACGTCACCGCTGGGTAAGAGTATTGTGACACTCAGTACGTGTCACCATAGGTTAAAGGGCTGACATTATAGTAGCAGTGAAGGGCGCGTTTGGATCTGGGATTTCCAAGAAATCCATGCTCCTTGATTTAGTTTCATTTTCTATCGCCGAAAGACGTCCAAATAGAAAAGTGCATGGGAGTTCGAAGCTGTACCACACTCACTATAACTAATTGACTTATATCAGGTGGCCTGATTCGTCACTTGTGTGGAAATAAGTTCAATTAATCCAAGTTACTTAAATCAATCCAAGATAATTCAATTAATCCAAATTAGTTCAATTAATCCAAATTAATTCAATTAATCCAAAATTTACTCAATAAATTCAAATTAATTTGAAAAAATGGCAAAGAAAAAACTCTGACTAGACTGGAACTTGAACACGAGACCTCTGGACTATATAACCAGTGCTTTTCCATTTGAGCTATCCAGCCCTTAGATGCTGGCCTCCCAAATAGTCAACTAGTCTTTGCCGGGGTGGGGGCGCCGATCAGAAGCAATTCAACCATCTCCAGGGATCACACCCCCGCTTTCATTCAGATGCAGACAACTAATTGATGTAAGCCTGGCTACGGCAGCTCGGGGATCGCACAACGTGGATGCAGCTTTTTCAATTCAAGTCAAACAAACCAAGGAAAAACTTACTGGGAACTTTTGAACAATTTCAAAAAAATGGCCAAAGAAAACTTAGACTGGACCGGAACTTGAACCCGAGACCACTGGACTAACGTACCGGTCACCCTTTTTTTAATTATAGAAGAGAATGCCGTTGAGAAAGGTCTTGCTATTGTTGACACATTGGGCCTTAAGGCTTAAACTTGTGAATCTTTTGATTACTGAAATAACTCTGAAAGTGACATCTCATTGTGCAATTGACATTTTATTACTATCGAATGGCTTCAGATAAATTTAATCTAGAACGGGGTTTGAGAATAAATAAATATATTGGGCTCCCTAGCCCTACTTTCCAATTCTGTAGATAAATCTTCTCACAAACCAGAGCAATACCGAAAACTTCACCCTCAAAGAGCCAGGGGCGGAATCCGCCCCCTGTATTTGCTTTTATAGCGTCTCGGTGATTTGTTTGCGTGCTGAGGCTTCATGACTTTTTCGGCCATCTTGTTAGGCACATTTTGACACCAATTTTATTAAAATTGGAAGTGCCGTTCTCTGACACTGCACAATTTTCAGGGCCATGGTGAAGTTGACGGAAATGTTTCCATTGACTTGTACTACGTAAAAGCATAGCATCCAAAGTGTATTTTTGTTCAGGAATTATTTTGCATAATTAGCTCGTTGATATTGCTGTATGTAATTGTTGGTTCTTTGTGTTTCGTTATCATTGTAACATTCATGCAAATTGCGGAAATTCAATAAAAAACAAGTGAAATTCAATCAAACACTAAAAACATGAAAAAAGAAATGGAATCATGAATAATCAAAAAGATATAATTAGACAAAAAACAATTTAATTTTTTTTTACACAATGTTAATTATCTAATTTTCCAATACCTTGCCAAATATAATTTGAATCCATCATTGAATAACCGAGATCTGAGGGGGGGGGGAATCCGCCCCCCCCCCACCGACTGTGAGATGGTCATAATAACCCGGCTCTTTGAGGGTTAATGCAGTTCGGACACCTTTGAGATTTCTTGCAAAACTGTAGAATTATCGGTGACAATGTCTCAATTTCTCTAATGCATATGCATTATTTGATATGAAGTAATTGGTATAAAGTAAACCCCATTTTTCATGTTTCAATGTAAAACCTTACGAGCTCTTTAAAAGCAAAGGGATGCATATTTCTAGGAAACGAATTCATGATTGAAAACCTCACCAGAAACAAGGTCATAAATTGTATACCCTTAACGAAACTCCCCCCTCACCTCTGCCAGAAATAAGCAGCACTTTCGATCTAAACGCATCGAATAGACGTCAGGTATGCGAGTTGCACATAATTATCATTTTAACAGCCAGGTAATTAGAATGAGATTTCAAAATCATGATTCTCTTGCAAATATATATTTCAAATAAAATCAATTTTAAAAATTGGCCGGTATAGCATAAAATAATTATACTTAAAACTTTTTTTTATTTAACTTTTAACTATATACAATGCGTACGGTACAATAGAGTGGGCAGTAATGATTATTTGTTCTAAAAATTGTAAAATAAAACGTTCCATGACAAGGAGTAAACACTCAGTAAATGTAAATTATTTAACCCAATTTCATGAATGTTAAAATCACAACTGTATAATATTATTTGACTATCATCTAAGACGATAGGCCCAATTAGTACGATGTGCACCAATCCGTAAATACTGAAAAAAAATAAAGCATCTAGAATCACTGGAACAACATTTTGCCAAACTAACACTTTTACAAAGTAAAATAGTTTTTACAATAACAATAGAATAAAAAAATGACTAGTACAATTATGTAGCACACTCTGTGGGGTTAATGACTAAAACAACCCAAATGCAAGTCTCAATAGTTCAGAGGTCGGGACGTTTTGACCCTAGAGAGACCTTTCTCAATGGCAGAGTAAGGTCCAGCTAGGACCAAACGTCATCAGCCCCTCTTTCTCAAATAGCAATATCACTCAGACTGTATATTCGAAATATTGATAATTTCATATTGTTTTAAGGTGCTCTTAATGGGTAGGCCTACTAGTATTAGTTACAATAACCTATATAATTATAGCAATTAAAATGTTTGATTTCAACAATTACGTGAGTCAATCTAAAATTCATAAATTGTAATTGTAAATGATTTACAATCCACTGAAGTGTTTAATACTTCACTTTACTCCTTCACTCTGCCGTTTGAATATCTAGACCATGCCATAGATAGAGAAGTCGTGGTTGGGAGTAGACTCTATGGCCGTTGCATCGATGCTATGGAGTCGACATTGACGGGTACTAGGGGCATAGACGAAGCACACACAGCCGGCAGTGTGCATGCAGTGTACGGCACACAAAGCAACATGGCTTGCCTCCTTGTATGAGAGAGGCACGGAGTTTGCGATCACACCTCCCTCCTGCAGCTTAGCAAAGTTCGCAGCGTTGAATATGTCGACTGTGTGAGGAATATGAGAGTAAACGAATTAATTCAACAGGCCGAGGCTGGACAATGTGGAACACGTGAATTTGAATTGCAAAGATTTCAAGAGGGCCATTTTTCAATGAAGTTGAGCTGTTTGTCTGCCAGTGCCGGTCCAGGCACGGAACGCACGAGGCAGCATTGCTACGTACCGCATTGACTGTAGGGATACACTTCCACTTCCACCTCAGCCATGTGTAATATTGGTATAGTGACGCCAGGTAGTGTTACATCGATGTCCACGCTGACGTATCTGGCCTTGCGTGGTTCCTCGCACAGGAACTGGTCCTCGGCCCCGTTGGCAGACTGTTCCCTGGTCGCTGGTAAGCCGCAAGGATGGTTGTCAGTGAAGTTGGGACTATGCCGGCCCGTACTTGTGCACCAACTTGGCGGTATTCTCCATACTGATCTGTTGAATGTTAATGTTGATATCATTCGTTGAATTATGTACCCCAAGATTGGGCACGATTGGGTAGTATTTATAGGCCATTCTCTGAAGCTCAGGCAAGAAAATATCAGCAGAAGGTTTGAAATGATAATGACTGGCTTCGTGCATTCAGCAAACAGTTTCATTGTTGAACGATGATCGAGTTCGTGTTGTTTAGCGTTATTTTGACACAATAAAGCTCGATTTGAACCTCCAAGTCATCAATTTCATCGCGCTGTTTCGAGTTTGAAACATGTTTAAATTAATGCGAGAAGAATGCCACTGCAATGTGTTATTCATTGAGTCGAGGATACTTTTCTACTTAGTTTTTGCACTTTGCATTATTGTACTCCCAATATGCCTGTTTCTGTAAATTTAATTTAGGCTGTTGGATATTGGTAAATTGAAAGGACCAAATGCCAGTATAATATGACGGCTTACCACAGCAATCTTTCCGGAGATGGACAGTGACTCATGCAATAATAGCGTCCTAAGTCAACCTGCCACCAAGGATGAGGGTCGGGATTTTCTTTTAAGACGACGACAGTCATGGGGGGATCAAGAAAAGTCATTGTAAGTTATTCGTTGTTTGCGAAGAGCAAACAGCTCCATCCAACCTGTAGCATGCAAGGGAGATTGTCTTGGAATGTGAAGGGCAAGAGGGAATAGAAAAGGCGAATTAAAACCCTTTTCATTGTTGAAAAACACTCCATTGTGTCCACTCGAGTGACAGGCTCAACTGCAAACAAATTAGCGTTATTGCACTCAACGTGCAATTTAATGCATTCTATTCAATGGGCCATTTTGATTACATCAAGGTTACTTCATTGGACATGAATTTGATTTCAGGAAACTAACACCTGCTTTACTGTGGGCTGGGCCCAATTTCATAGAGCCGCTTAAGCGTGAAAATCCGCTAATCAGAAAAAAAATCTTCCTTGTGTAAGCAGGATTAAAAATTGCCCTGCGGTTTGATGTTCATTGCTTCTGACTTGTATTCCACTCTTCTTTGCTTAGCATGAAACAATAATGAAGTTTGGGTTGGCAAGGGGATTCTGTGGCTCATGACTTTTTGTGCTTAAGCCTGTTTTGGCGCTTAAGCGGCTCTATGAAATTGGCCCCAGCCCTGAAGAATTGTATGCATTTGCAGAGCACGGTGTGTTTCAGGCCTTCACTGAAATAAAGCTACGAGGTGGCTGATGAGTTGAATGGATTTGTTTACCTGTGTGCTGATAGGTGTCGAAATTCCCGTCAACCGCATAAGAGGCCGGGCACACAGTTGTAGTGCTCTGGGTAGCATTTCGCCCGATGATAGAAATGGCTACAGAAAGGGGAATGTTAACGATAAGCAGAAATAGATTGACGCCGTAGATATGAACAGACGTCTACGTTCATGCTGTTTAATATCTTGTTATTGACGCAGGCTATTCAATTTTTGAAGTCGCTGCACGGAAAATAAACTCACCACCTCCCCTTCGCCTCCATTGTGATAGGTCATACATACAATACCTGAAACAGGGTGGCAGGTTTTTGCTTGGAACGACGGGCAGTGCCTGTTTTCAGCAGCAACTTTGTTAAATTACTCTTAATTAAAACTTTGAATTTACAATTTTAATTAAACAGTATAGCTTTCAAACAATAGGCCTACGCCAAACACCCTCTCATGTCGATGCAACTTATCCAACCGTATTTGCGAAAGGGGGAAAACGGCGTGCCTGCTAAATTTATTCTAGAGTAATTCAGCCTTTCAAGTTAAGGCGCATAACAATGTTAACACTTTTGCCTAGCACCTTCTCGTGGAGGGGTAGTGCACGATAATGGTTGGCAGGCGTGCCAGGGTTTGGGCAGAGTGATGTCATGGGTGGCAAGGAATTTGGGCAAGGATGCCCCATTGGAATATGCGAGGGAAGCATGTCAAGGAATTTGAGCAATTAGCATTCCCCGTTGGAATTCTATGCCAAAAAGTAAAACCCGAGTCCCAAATTGTACTTTGTGTGTTGTCTGGGAATAACGTGGAAATATCTGCTTACGTGTTAACTGAGCATCAGCATTTAGCAGAAAGCACACCACGATCATCAGGTAGCTGGCAATCAAGTCCTCCATTTCTGTGCGGTTTACCATGGAGGAGGAAAACCAAAAGCTAGACTTGTGAACGATAACTTCATTTCGTTTTAGGAAAGCACGCTTTCTCAGCAGAAACAGAATATCAGGCAAATAATTCAAATTATGCATTCTCACCTTCGTCGTGTCCGCTGTTATCCGTTTCGTCCAAATATAACGTTGGGCGGGAACGATTGGCTCAGCGATGTTTGGTGTAACTGCTTTGACTGTGAAAGGCGTAGCGTTGTGGAACGAAGAACGTGGTTCCTTCCCACAGTGTTGACGGTTTTACGACACTCCCCGAAGACCGACTTGTGTAAAACTGAAGCCAGTATCACCAGTCGCTAAATTTAGACTTCGATTTGCCACGTCAGTTTATTTTCTTGATTGCAATCCGTCCTTTGTACGTTTTTCTAAGGAACTCGGCATTGAATCTTATTCGCTGGTAGTGACAAAAAGACCACGGTAGTTATTGCTCTCTGTTTCCATGGTCATCATTAGACAAAAGACGGCTACACTCCCATGTAGGACAATTGCTACAGTATAGTATGTGTATAAGCATAGAAACGGATCGATGGAAGGTTAATATTGGTAGAGTGTGCGCATCTATAATTAGGCCAAAACAACACACGCGTTTACTGACAAAGAGTACAGTAGTTATTGCGGTCAAAGGTCAGTCGTGCTACATACGGATATGTGTTGAAATGCAGCAGGTGCATACGTCTCCTTCTCAGACATGTTCATACAGCCTTGCTTTCTTGCCATCGAGGACTGGGAAACTTTAAAAAAATCGTAGAGACAAATTATCTGTATTTGGGCTTGAACCAAGGCCTCAGGTGTAAAGTATCAGCGCTGTATACCACCTGAGCTATCCAGCGCTTAGTGGCCGCCCTAGCTTCCCAACATAATAAACTATCTCTGCCGGGATGGGGTCACCAGTCAGAAGCATCTAACCATTAACTGCATGCTATCAGGGATCGCATCCCTTTTGATCACATGCAAGCTATGATTAGTTGTTCATCACCAGGGATCATACCCTTGCTTTATTTCAGGTGCAAACCTTTGGAGTTTAAAGGGGTAGGATGTGCTCGGGTGGGGTGGAGTACCGAGTCGCTCCATCTCCACGAAGTGCCCCATCTATAGCACGGCGTCTCAATATTATCCTCTCTTACTCAAGTCCTACTGCCTGGCTTCCCGTTTCTACAGAATGGCAGATAGAGGGTGTCAGCTGCTCCGGGTAGGTGGAGCTCGTTAGGCGTTTTGGGCAGTCTACCTAGGTAGTCTGGGCAGTCTGGTATTGGTAGAGCCCGTTGGCCTTGATGGGCAATCTGCCTAGGAGAAGGTAAACTCTGATTTCAAACCCTGGTATAGGTAGAGCCCGTTGGCCTTGGTAGGCAATGTAGTACATAGGAGAAGGTAAACTCTTATTCCAACCTGGGTAGGTAGAGCCCGTTTGCCTTGGCTGGATCCGGATAGGTAGGGCCCGTTGGCCTTGGCTGGACCCGGATAGGTAGGGCCCGTTGGCCTTGGTGGGACCCGGATAGGTAGGGCCCGTTTGCCTTGGTGGGACCCGGATAGGTAGAGCCCGTTGTCCTTGGTGGGACCCGGATAGGTAGAGCCCGTTGACCTTGGTGGGACCCGGGTAGGTAGAGTCCGTTGGTCTTGGTGGGACCCGGATAGGTAGAGCCCGTTGGCCTTGGTGGGCAATCTGCCTAGGAAAAGGACAACCAATCCAAACCATCCAGGGTAGGCATTTTCCGTCCGTCGTTGTTACCCTCACCTCTGCAGTGATCCCGTAAAGAAGTTTTTACCTTGTCTCAGGACTATAGGCAAAGGCCTGCCAGTCTTCCTCTTACTTTCTTCTCTCTGTCTCCTTGGGTTTCTTGACACTTTCTATGCCTGGCCTTTACGTCTGTCTCGCATGCATTCACTCTACTACTTACTCGTTCTTTCTTTATCGCTCACCCTCATCGTTGTCCTGTGCAGTGATTGGTGCAGTTTCTGACAGCATCGATCGGGCTATCTCTTAGCATCCTGCTGCTCAAATTATAATTATAATATTATTCACAGGACGTGGCTGATTCCTTCTCGAAATACTAACTTTACCGGTACTGCTGTATATAAACTTTCTATTCCCCAGGGTCTCATTCAAATTGTTTCATCCTCTACTCATATCTCTGATCGTGCTTCCTATGGCATGCAGATACCTTCTTGACCTATGGTGTTCTAACTAAAATGACTGTACAACCAATGTATTGCCTCCGATTGGAAATTCCGATCATTCAGTCATCCCCGTCTCTGTTTCCTATAATACTCCTCCTCCCCAGCCACATTTAGACCCTTCCATTGTACTGTGTATCAGTATGTGAAGGCTGACTGGGATTGCTTTCTGTCCTTCGTGTCAGACGTGCCTTGGTCCTCTGTACTCAGTCTTGGTCCTGATGCAGCAGCACAGGAACTTGAGGGCTTTTCACACTACGAACAATCTCCGTGTTGGACACGGGTCGGACCCGTGTGCACAAGACAGAGCTTTTCACACCACGATTTCAACACGGCGTCGACCCGTATAGAGCGCTCGACATGTGTTGAAACCAACCCTGCTCGGGAGGTGGGTTTAGACACGTCCGACACGTGTTGAAATCCGTAGTGTGAACGTCTCTGGGTTGAGTTCGACCCGTGCAACGTAACGGCCGAGTGCATGCGTGGCAGAATCGCACTGTATAGTTATATGGCACTATAGGGTCTATCCGTGTTGAAAGCTCGATACCGTGTGTAGTGTGAAACGATACACGGGTCGAAACGTTACACGTGTCGAGCAAATACCGGTGTTGCGGTGAGTAGTGTGAAAACGGAGAAAAAGTGACCCGTGTTGAAAGTGACCCGTGTAGATTTCGACACGGATCGGACGTTCATAGTGCCCGTGGAACGTGTGGTCTTGGATGGTCACAAGGTCAGATGCGTGAGAGGAATCGCGGTGAAATAACCCTCCGCCCGTTCCTGGCAGCGAGTATCTTCCCTCTAAAGAAAGCACCAGTCTGATGGACTTTTCTAGACTTTTCGAGTCGGAATTTGGGTGCGATCTTGCTGTGAGGCTTTGCTCTCGTTAACCTGTACGTGAGGGACACAGAGAGAGACCTGATTTCAAGGATTTTGGGAGAATCAATCCTACGTGACTGTAAGTATACTAATAATAGGTATAAAGGGAGTGTTTGTTATTTTGTGTAGATACATTGAATGAAATCTCCTGTTAAAATATGCAGGTTAAAAGATTAATTGTCAATTTCAACGTGAATGTTTGCCCAATTTATCTTTGCAACTACATATGCTCGCAGATTGGAGCAAGAGAGATGGGTATATGATAATTGCTGGAAGGAATGGAGTCCAATCAAAGTATGGAATTTAACAATAATTGTAATGATTGATTAGTGGCTTAGAAGTTAAAATGTATTTTCCCAGAAGGCCAACCAGTGCCTGGTGAGGCTAATCAAGCCAACGGCCATCTAGGGTACTAGATTGGAGGCCCCACTACCAGCCACCGTAGTGGACTCGGACATTGACGGGAGCTGCCTGGGATTACGTACATCACCCGCAAGCTCCTGCAGTCTGTCAGCCCTTGGTGGGATATCGAGACGGGGGCCGATCCAACCACTAACAGTCAGCGGGGTGGACTCAAGTTGGACACGGGACGGAGCTGCCCGCGGTAAACGGACGTCACCCCAACTCAAGCCACACGAACGAACAGCTGCGAAAGGCAACACATTAATTAATGACTGGCCAGACTTTTTTGTTTGTTCCTTATTGTATTGAATGACATGCTGTGTAATGCTTTATTCTAAATCTGCGGCTTCTGGGGCTATATAATATCTGTATTCGCACAGTATCTGTGGCATGGCAAATAGTGCTTCTGATTCTATGCGAGCTGGTTGTCTTTTTCGTGCACGGAAGATTCTACATTCTGATGCTATCCTGTACCTCTATAAGGCAACTATATACGGCCCATCACGGTATACTGCTCGCACATTTGGGCTGGTGCATCTGCCTGTCACTAATCTTGTCCCTGTTTGATAAACAACATTTATTTGTTGTAAACCCAGTGCGTCAGCTTTTTATATGTTTTCATTTATTAAACAAACAGTCAACTCTGCAGGAAAACGTATACTGAATGTGGAATTAATACATTATATAAAACATACATCAAAACAAAATAAGATTACTTTTGTATGTTGAAATGGGTGAAATAATCAAGCTAATAACCATGCACTCCACTCTTCAGTGACAGAAGAGCTATCTTGAAATACTTGTTTCTGGTAAGGGCCAGTCTGGCACGTGACTGTCACGTGCCCCCATCCCAACCCCCGTCCATGTCTCTACTTCCCATGCATCTGCACTCAGTGCCGTCAGGGCTCGGTCACTGAGCAAACGATTGCTGTTTTCCCGCGCTAAAACAACCGTCTGGCGCCGGGCCATCAAGCTATTGGATTGCGTGGAGAGGGTGTGCAGGCCGTGCCACGACTGACTCCACCGAGCGAATCTGCATAAATCGATGGGTGAGTAGTCGAGGTCTGCATGGGACTGGTGTGTGATGGACAGTTAGCCCAGAGATGTGACGTGTAGCCTATAGCTCTCACCAGACAAAAAAAACATGACAGGACCCCAATATGCCATTCAGACAGCCCATCAGCGTGCCTGTGTAGCTCACATCAGTGAAATAAAACTAAATTTCCAAGACACGAACTCATCGATGGAAATTGGAATTTCTTTTGATGGAAACACTGCAAGAATGCATTGGTCTATTTCCTCACCGTGCGATGCATTCTCTGCCAGGCCTTTGACGATGGGCTATTCCCCCAACGCACTTTAATAAAGAAACAATATTATTCACATCACAGTCACGATCGGGCCCCCATCAAAAATGTTTACCTCCACTCACTCCCACGATCAGAATAAATATTGGAGATAGTCCACGGCGCTGATGGACGAGGAAGAGGGGGAGGTTGAGGGAGGCAAGAGGGAGGGAACGGGAAAGAGACAGAGAGTGACATAGAAACAGCGAAAAACAAGGCGACACAGTGAGACAGACAGACGGGGTGAGACAGTGAGGGGTAGATGAAGACAGAGTGAGACAAGTATAGTCAGAAAGAGACCAGGAGACAGAGACACAAAGACATAGTGAGAGAGGTATAGGCAGAAGGAGGCGAATGGGGACGAACAGAGGGACATTATAGCGACATAGAGAGACAGGGGCAGACATATGGAGATATAGAGACAGAGAGAGGAGAGATGGAGGGAGAGGGAGAGAGGGGGAGATGGAGGGAGAGAGAGAGATAGAGAGAGCGAGAAAGAGAGGGAGAGAGAGAGCGAGAGAGAGAGGAGAGAGAGAGGAGAGATAAAAAGAGAGCGAGAGAGAGAGATAGATAGAGAGAGAGGATAGATAAAGACATAATGAGAAAGGTGTTGGCAGATCGAGACAAATAGAGGCAGAGTGAGACAGGGGGCAGAGCGACAGATAGAGATGAGAGAGAGGGAGAGAGGGATGGTGAGATGGAGAGATAGGTAGATAGAGAGATAGATAGATAGAGATAGATAGATAGATAGATAGATAAAGACAGTGAGACATGTATAGGCAGAAAGAGACAAAGAGATATAGATAGAGACAGACAGACAAACAGTGAGAGGGAGAAACAAACAGTGAGAGAGAGGGACACACACAGAGAGACAGAGGGGAAGAGAGGGAGAGTGAGAGAGAGAGCGACTGAATAAGACTGCCGCCCTAGATGGGATGGGAGGATGCGACGAGCCGTAAGTGACATGCCGGAACTAGCCGTCCAATACCGCCATCTGCTCCATCCATACCGGCACCACGTTACCTTGGAGACCGTTGCTTTTGCTGTGTAAACACCATCGAGCGCGTTTCGTTTTTCAGACCCGTCCTCTTACCTTCTCCGTCTTTCCTTCTCTCCTCTTAGTCCTCCCCCTTTTCACCTCGGTGCACTTTCGGCCACCGATTTGATTTCAAGTTCAGGCCACTTTTTGGTGTACGGAGGATAATGTAGTAATGGCGCGCCAAGTCGGCCGGCTGATTAGGGGCACCGGGTTTTCGTCAATATCACTTGAGCAAAATTCAATTGGCCGGCTTTTAAATGTGCCTATCACGTGTCGGTGTATTTATCTGTGATTTCATCCACTTCAGCATAAGCTGTCCGTGATTAATGTCCCCCTACAATAACCCCTGTCGACCAACGGGCAGAGAGAAATTGTTTTATTTCTGAGTCGCCGTCACCGTTAAGGCAGGGTGCTTCACAAGCGCATTGGGCACGGTAAATCGATGACTAGGATATCTTCTGTCTCGCTGCCGGCAGGTTGTCAATAACGGAGTCGTTAAACAAAGGCCATACATCCATTCTCCTATAATCACCGCAGTGCACAGTGAACAGCCGATCAAACAACCCTTACCACGGCCTCTTTCAGAATGGCATAGTAATGCTCAACGATGTAGACTTAAATATGTCATTGTGACAACAAGTCGGCACATGGATCGTCCCAAGCTTATAATGGCTGAAACATCCAGCATGATGCATTAGGTCATCACGGTCCCTCTGATAACTGGCCATTTGTTGGATACCGCTAGGTCGGAATGACTTAAGTAAGTTGTACTTGCAAAGGTCATGAGATCTTTTGTGGGGGCTCTGATCTGTCTGCGGAGCCGATTGTGTTCAGAACGTGTATGGGCGGAGTCTTCCATCGCCGCCATAGGGAAATAGAGACGGGTGGTAGTAGCGAACATCTGACTGTCTCCAGTTGCAAATTAATCCCCTACACTGAGTGATTGCATGGCGGACAGAGCCTTGGATCCGATACACCTATCCCTTTAAGTGAAATCCATCGGCTTACTCACAATTACCGTCCCCTCACTGACGGCCCGGCCTGGCTCCGTGAGAGGACAGAGGGCGGACGTGGTGTGGAGCTCCGCTAATACTCCAGAGGTCCCACGATTCGTTTAGTCTGGTCCTGCGTCCAGCAACCACGCACTGTTTGCATGCAAGCTGACATGCTAGTCGTTGCATCTTCCTCGATAGAAAAAAGAAGAGCTAGAAAGAGCTAGATTTACACCGGTGATGCGAATCAACGGCTGTTTGCAGTCTCGCTTGAAGTGTAAGGGAGCGATGGAGAAAGAGAGAAAGATTGAGAGAGAGAGAACCAGAAAGAAAACGAGAGAGAGAGAGAGAGAGAGAGAGAGAGGTGAGAGAAACATACAGTATAAAAAAACAGTAGGACGGGCAGAGACAGAGAGACAGGCAGAGACAGAGAGACAGGCAGAGACAGAGATACAGGCAGAGACAGCTAGAGAGACAGGCACAGACAGAGAGACAGGCACAGACAGAGAGACAGGCACAGACAGCTAGAGAGACAGGCAGAGACATAGAGACAGGCAGAGACAGAGAGACAGGCAGAGACAGAGAGGGAAGGAGAGAAAGAGGAAAACAAGCATAGACAGACGGAGACAGACGGACTGAGAGACAGACAGACAGACAGACAGACAGAGAGAGACAGGCGCCAGTGCCACACATCGTACTTATGCGAAGACTGGCACTACACGAGCGAGGCGAGCAAATAAGCATTAAAACCCGCCCATTCTCAAAAATGTTGACCAACATCTAACTAGGATATTGACCAACATTGGGTAAATTTTAACTGGAATCATTATTGGTCAATATAAGCCCATCGGTTCGGTTATGCTCGTCAAAGTCATCCACAGACTCCTAACAGTTCTGATATAACTGAGTATCAGGCAAACGTTCAACGCAGTAATTCGAGGCAGTTTGAGCTCGATACTGCGTGTAGCAGTGGAATGTAGGAGCGATTATCATCCAGTCGTCTGTATACAAAATTGGCCAAAGGTCGATGATTACTGCACACATAAGCTGCCCACTCTCATTCGCAACCAATCCAATCTGACTGGAATGTTGAAAATACGTTCATCCTCATCACCCTCACCAGAAACTGCTGCCCATCTCTATCGTCCAGACGTTACCATGTGAACATAATGAGCTATAGCGAGTCAAGCAGGTACCTAGCTAATAGCACTAACCGTAGTCCTTTATAGCTCCACATGTCATTCTAAAGTCTTTATTTCACGCAGAGGGTTAATCAATGTTTCTAATACTTTGGGAAAATCATTCGCCTCGTCGATTTCGAATGAATTCATTTCTTTTATCCCTTACGACGAACGAATAGAACATAATCTGAAAATGGAAATCGGTTTAAAGTATTCTAGCTCCAATCTAAGTCAATAAGCCTGTCTGTAGGCACGCATTATGGGTTGATTATCAACACGTAGTGTTGGTTCCCTGATGTATCATTATAGGTTGAGTTTTTTTCAGTAAAAAGTGTATTGTCACAAC
Organism: Luidia sarsii; assembly: GCA_949987565.1. NCBI lineage: Eukaryota > Metazoa > Echinodermata > Asteroidea > Paxillosida > Luidiidae > Luidia > Luidia sarsii. The sequence continues at coordinate 5,764,751 of OX465113.1, forward strand.
AGCGTAATAGAGCGTGCATATAGCAGGGAAGTTACCCACAGGTACGCTTTCATGAATTGAAAAATGGCAAAGAGAACCTTGGCTAGACCGGGACTTGAACCCGAGACGTCTGGTTTGCGTACCCCTGGAGCGCTGGGTCCATGGAGTCTACTATAGTCTTTGCCGTGTGGGGGCGCCAGTCAGAAGCATTCAATCATTGACGGGTGCAGAACACTAAATCGAGCTCCCATTGAACACTGTACAAAAACACTCACTTTCAAAGCCAATTATCCCACACCCAAAAGTCTCTCAGTTCTTGTAGCTTTACTGAAAATTGTAGTTTGGACCTTTATCTCTCAGATTCTTTTCAATTTTAGTGCCCTTAACCGATAAGATTTTTTGCTAATTACCCCTAGAAAAAAACACCCCCAAAATGTGTAGCCGTCCAAGCCAAGTTTCTGCAAGGATTTTGGGATGGACCCCTTCACTTCCACAGCCACATTTAAATCCGGATATGGTCCAAATGACATACCAAATTGAAGAGTGAATCCCCAGGTTGTCTTAAGTGTCACTTGTTCTACAATGTATCAGTTAATTAGCCTCCAAAGACCCCTTATTAAAAAAAAGGTTGTGGGTACACACTTTATGATAATCAGCTCGGCGGAGCCATCTTGGATGGATTTTGTGTGCTGCACCCTGACTGTCGTATTATCTCTGGCGATCCCCGAACTGCTGTAGCCATGTTTACAACAATTATTATTGGTTGTTTGCATGTGAATGAAAACTCGGCTGGATCCCTGGAGATATATGGCTGTTGATGGTTAAATGCGTCTGACTGGCGCCCCCACACCGGCAAAGACTAGTTGACTATTTGGGAAACCCGCTAGCGATATCTAAGGGCTGGATAGATCAGATGGTAAGAGTGTTGGTACGCAAAGCCAGAGGTCTCGGGTTCAGGTCACGGTACAGGAAAAGTTTTCTTTGCCATTTTTGTCCATTTCCCCCCAAAAGTTCCCAGTCAATTTTGCCTTTATTTGTTTGACTTGTTATCAATTGGCAATGGATGGACTTGATGCTACAAATAGATTGAACATGGTTTGATGTGGAAATTCTGATAATTTTGAATCCGAAATGAATTCTGGAAAATGTTCTGAAGGCTTCAGAGTCAGGGAAGAGTAAGGTATTATATAATGTGATAGCACATTATGATCAGATTCTTGAAAGGTTAATATGATAATAGTTTTTTTTTAGAGGTATGCTAAGTGATTTGAATATCTAATTTCCACGCGGTGAATGTACAAAGGTATGCAGGTCTTAGTTGTGAACGTCCCTTTTCTTGCAACAGTGTAACGTGCGGGTACTCTTATACTACTCTACCCTCGCAGCTAATTTAGCAGGTGCTCTGCGCGATATACTGTAAGTGTTTCAGAAAACAGCCGCTGACAGTAATAACGACCGTGGGCCTTCGCTCAGCTGCTTGGCGATATTCTTGTTCGGTGCGCCCTACTTCACATCTAGGTTAATTTCTGCCCCTGTCCCAATTGCCTAGGAACCAGTGCGCGCCGTAGACCCCCGCCACCCACCCCACCACTCCTCGCTGTAAAACACACAAGCACGGCCAGGGTCTCATACACAGCGCCCATGGGTCATCGCCAGCCATCCCCGGCCAGAAATTAATTTTCCGTGTTGACTTTTCGGCTGCGAGTTTTCGCCCCCTATAGTCAAGTGGCACGGGCGCAGGAACAGTTGAATAGCCGTCGTGTGCTCTGCCCAGTCGTGCTGTGGAGATGATTCTTCTCTTCTTCTTCTTCTTCTTCTTCTTCTCCTTTTTTTTTTGAGGGGAAGAGAAATAAGCAAGTCCCATTTTCCTCTGAGGGTTTCCTGGGACGGCCCAGAGATGTGGGTTAAATGTCCGAGGCGCTAGCGGGCAGTAGCCAGCCAGGCCCCGCTGCCTCTCCCCTGACCCAGACCCGGACGAGTCGCACGCACCCGGAAGGCCTCTTCGTCCGAACGCTTCGGATTTGTTGACTTTTCCAAAGTGTCGACGCAATTAGAAAAAAGAAAAAAAAAGAGAAGTGGAGGGATGGAATCTAATTTGATTCGAGGAGAGAGGCCGGCTTGTTATTGTAACTTTTCTGCGTGAATGGCGCAAGAAATGACACCCCTACGGCATTAATTGTAGTTCATTTTGACCCTGGCTCTGAGTGAACAGCGCCGCCGGTGGAGACGAGGAAAGAGACTCCTACTCCCAAAAAGAGCTGTTATTTTTGAGGACACGACACGAACGCCAAGTGACATGTAAATTTGATCTCTGTGTCAATAGCTCGCTTCCCGTTCACAAGGCCCTGCCAGGTCCTGTCCCGGCCCCTGATCGCCAGAGAGAGAAAGAGAGAGAGGGAGAAAGAGAGAGAGAGGGAGAGAAAGAGAGAGAGAGAGAGAGAGAGTGAGAGAGAGAGAGCAGGAAAGTGCAGCATTTGCTCGGCCTTTTTTGGGGGGCCGACTGCAAACACTCGGTTGCGGCGAGTTTATTAAGAAAATAGAATTCGCGGGCTTAATGGGATATGTGTGTGTAATGACAGCCCAGGCGGAGATGAACATGGTGCGAGCGAGTGGTTGCTTGTGTGTCCTCCCCACTACCTTTCTTAATAGGTTATATACCCTCACTGTGTACTTTCCCGCCAATCCCTTGACTGTTCAAGATGCACATTTTGTACAATAGCGGCCGTCCATAATTCAATTCAGTCTGCCACAGAAAACCGTTAGTACTAGCATGGGGATAACTGCATTGAACAGATATGATTGTAATGGACTGCCAAGGGCCTCCAGTGCCGTCTTAACCCCTGTGCGTCAAATACTCTGAACTATTTTACTACCATACAAAAAAGGGTCTTATCATTTAAATGTCCCTTTCTGAATGTACCCACCTGCTAGATTATTGCATTACATTTAATTTCGATGGTCGTATTAATTGCTGTATAAGTCGGGGCACCAACGTGGCATCCGTCAAGTCAATCATTGTAACGCGGATTTCTCCAAGATGCGTCACACAAAAACGGGTCGTTTTGTTCAAATGTCCCTTTCTGAATTTACCCACCTGCTAGATTATTGCATTACATTTACTATGGCTCACCGTATTAATTGATATCTTAGTCAGGGGCATCCCAGGGCAGATTTCTCCAAGATACGCAAGCAGTTTTAAACCGATTGCTAGGGGTTTCAACTTCTCCGACGCCTTCGAAATCTCAAGAATTAGTTACCTTGGTAGTCACTATAGGCAATGGCAGTTTTGGGTGGTGTCAATTACATGAATCTTAGTCCTGTATGTGCTTGGGAACTCAAACTTTCAAACCCAAACTCTACAAAATCTCCCCCGAAGAAGACCAAGAGGCACTCACAATGAATAATTTCAAAATTTAGTGGGCCCGACGTTTCTATCCTACCAGGATCTTTCTCAAACGGTTTGAGAAAGGTCCTGCTAGGATCGATACGTCGGGCCCACTAAATTTTGAATTTTGGGTAATTTTAGTCAGTAAGCAGTTTGCAACATTTTTGTTTATCACTTTAATAAATAATTTCAGAAGGTTATTGGGTTGATATGCCAAGCTCGAGAAAGATGGTTGTTATAAGGAAAAGTGTGCCACGTGTCATCGCTGAAAACTCTTAAACTACCGGTAAGTAATGAATCCGATAACTGTCCATTCTGATGTGTTGCTTTCGTTTGGAAATGGCACTTTAACTATAAAGGCCAGGCCGTTATCCAGTGGGAACTTTGGCAAAAAAGTCGAGCGAGTGACTTCGGGTTGTATGCCTGACCTTTCCGTATATATACGCTCCCATTCCCTCGCCTCGGAATTCCCCTCTGCTGTCGTAGACACCTTTAATGCAATAAGCAACACTCGGACATTTTTGAATAAGCCCTGCCGGCAACATATCCTATACGGCCCGGCCAAGCAGGAGCACTGGGGAGGAAGAATAATATTTACTTCGGCAAATAATGCAATAAGTTTGTTTTCTTGATTGATTTTTTTTTTGTCGGGAGGGGGGAGGTTGACTGCATTCCTTGCCCGCAATACAGACAGTGCTGGATGGGTAATCGAAATGGTTGGGCGAAGACACGTTCAACCCTACGGAAATTGCCTGAAAACACCTGTTTTACGTCGATCTAATTTATTTATGGCGAAGGCGGGCAACGGAAATCAACCCACCTGCTTTCGTGTCCACTCCCACGGTAAATATTATCCGCGGGAATCGGGATGACAAATTTTCACCAGAGCTGACCGCGAAGCATGCCGGGCTTGGGACGGCTTGGGCCGGGTGTCGGTGCCGTGTTTTACAGTGTCGTGCTTGAATTGGGTGTCGCAATAAGATGCTAACTTGGCGTATCTCTTGGGCGTCATAAAGAGACGAAAGGTTCTTGATTCAAAGGGCAATTTACATAACATTAATTATTTAATTTTAGAGCGTTGATACTTTTGGCATTCCATTTACAATATCGAGATGTACTCGTTTTGTGACATTTGAATGCCGATGTCTCTTTTGGATATTTGGAAAGTGAACAGAAATTGATCTAGAAATTGCATTATGTATTATCCAATGGAGACTTGGAGAAGGCATCGGAAAAGTTAAATGGAGATGGCTCTTAAAAATAGCGCCCTCTGCTGTAAGATATTGCCTAGGTGCTGATTTAACCTTTGTGAGGGCGCTATGTGAAATGAACGTCACGACTGCATAGACTAAGAGATAATCGTTTGATTTAGTTGATGAATGTTCGGTTTAAATTAACAGGAGCCGCGCTGAATCACTGTCCAAATTAATCAAACTCTGCCTATCCCCGTCAAACCCAACGTTTATATCCTCAAATATCTTATCACCAGACACTGGCATAATGAATATGGAGGACTACATTATTGAGGGAAGACCATTTCAACAAGAAAGCTCTATGCCGATTATCTCCCGAATAATTTTGATGATAATGATACGTATACATTATCGTAGTAACACCTCTCCCCTCCAAGGCAAATGGTGATATCTATACCTGTATCATATTATATCGCTGTGGTTTGATACAGTTATGGATTGGGAAATTAGTTTTACAGTGTAATATTAGATATATTTCGTAGGGCATCTTTCAAATATTTGTATGCGTCTAGATCACAGGCTTGTTCTTTATCGTTGCACGCATTTTCATCCCTAGTTTTGACGTCTCTCGTCGTTGCATCTGGTGAAGTACGTAGCTGCTCCAATACCCCACTGCGCACTATTTCATCTCTAGTTTGCTTTTCTCAATTCTACTTGGTTTTCCCTTATATTTACCTGACGATTTGTACTTGCATACGGCTGTCCACCATTCAGTATGACCTCATCGGAAAACGTTTATAATTAAACTGTGGCCTTATTTGGCTATGGAAGCGTAGGGGTAGGGAAGGATCATGTAATCCAACAGCAAATCGACTCTGAAGTTGCAAACCACGTTTTGTACGTTTTTTTTGTGTGTGGGGGGTGATTAGAAAAAATACCGAACGGTAATCAACCGATAAAGGGGATTAGAATATGACAGGTTATGAATCAAGCTTCGATTCCCAGTATCTCTTTGATATCTGAGGAACTTCTGTCCATGAGTAATTGAACATTTGTACACTGTGGTACACAGTGGTACAGTGTGGAAACTCGGGCACTGGACGCGCTAGTAGACCGCTAAAATGCTCTAGCGCCCTCTATAACTTTACGGCCACTCGCTTGCTTTATCGCCCCCTGTAGTCGAAACATGGCTAGGTTTCCAGGATCGAACCACGGCATGACGGGCGTCACGCATGGCCATCGATCGATGGAAAGGCTTGGCAAATCTGTCACAAATCATTAGTCAGGGAAAATTAAACAGACACCGCTAATCGGCCACGGCGTGTAAGCCGCTTGCAAGGAGCGGGATCGATTTCCAGCGGCAAACTGCGCCCTATGCCCATGGCCCTAGGCCCGCCTTGTTCCCAGGCAGCCAGCGACAACGCCACAACATCAGCAGGAATTCATTGGCCGGTATTTGACAACTCAATTGCGCGCTGTCAATAATAGATTAACCGCGGCTTCCTTTGATGCGTTCCCTGACAATCGATAGCTGTTAAACCGCTGACACTCTAAGCGTGAATCCTATTGTTGCCCCGCCAATATCGCTAATTCGTGTTTACTTACCTTAAACCCATCTTTTACTTATTCCTTCAAAAGATTCACCGGGCTTCCGAGCCAAGGCCCCTTCTTGCTGAGTAGCCCCCCCCCCTCCCAGTCCCCACCTCCCAGTCCCCCATCCCGCCCACTCCGGCCACTTGGCCGCTTTTCTTCCATGGTTCTCCCTGCGCCGAAAAACACACTTGAGATGCCGGCTCGCTTTGAAGACACACAATGGACGGGTAATCCGTTAACAAGGGTAACAAATGGTCCTACTAAACCAATTGTTGGTTTTCTTAATTTGTCTTTGACACCTGTGAGTTTGGCGGGTAGTTGGGGTCGAGCTGAAACCACTTGAGGTCTGAGTATAGACCCTTAGAGCATTGGGTATGGGTCTATAGATAGGTCCACTGAAATCCCATTACAGGGTTTCAAAATAGAATTCTTGGTAGTGGGAGTAGGCACTTAGTGCTGAAGGCTACATTGAGACTAAAGTTTCCCTGTGGTATGCCACACATTGTCAAGCAATAGGCCTACGTAATTCTAGATCTTCTCAACGTTGCGATCCTTTTATTCAAATCGTCTTCGTGGTCCAAGACACGCAAGCAGTCAATGAAAATAAAGCCGAAACGCCAAATTGACTTTAGTGTGCTCGAAGTTATAGGCCTTGTAGTAGTAAGAATGTTTGGTGTTCAGATTGTGAAAAAAGCCCTCAAAATTGTAGAAATGCCTTGTCATTTAACCCTCAAAGAGCCTAGGGCGAATTCTGCCCCCTGTAGATGTTTGTATATCTCAGTATTTGTTTCTGCTTGATGAGGCTTCATGACGTTTTCGGCAATCTCCTTAGGCACAATTTGACACCCATTTTTAATAAATTTGGTGGTGCCGTTCTCTGACAATAACCATTTTTCAGGGCCATGGTGTATACATGTAGCTTGACGGATTGGTGTAGTTTGAGGGAATTTTTTTCCATTGACTTACACTACATAAAAGCATAGCTTCCAAGGTGCATATGGTATTTCTTTTCAGGAATGTTTGTGCCTAATTAGCTCATTTATATTGCTGTATGCAATTATTGGTTCTTCGTCTTTCATTATCATTGTCAAATTTATGCAAATTGGGGAAATTAAATTAAAAAAACATAGATAATTCAATAAAAAATGAAAATATGAAAAAAGCAAAAAAAAAATCATTAATAATTAATGAGCAATAATTAGACAAAACATTATTTTTTTTCCAATTTTTTTTTTTACACAAATGTTCACTATGTAATTATCTATTATCCTGGTAAATATCATTTGAATACATCATTGAACGACCGAGATCTGATGGGGAAGGAACCCCCCCCCCCGGCTGTAAGTTGGTCAAAATAACGCGGATCTTTGAGGGTTTGAAGTCAGGAAGCAGTTGGCCACATTTTCCTGTAACTCTTTGTAGAAACATTTGGTCTAATTATTGCATTTACTTGTAAGGGGGATTTAGGACGGCCACATTGCGCTCCATTCAACCATTGTATGTGAATAATAGCGATTCTTGATTATACAATTGTCTGTATGTGCAAAATGTATTGAGACAATTGATGGGAAACTTTAGGCCCTTTTCACCTTTATATTGAAATATCAGACATTGATGGGAAACGTTAGACTCTTTTCACCTTTATATTGAAATATCAGACATTGGTGGGAAACGTTAGGCCCTTTTCACCTTTATATTGAAATATCAGACATTGATGGGAAACGTTAGGCCCTTTTCACCTTTATATTGAAATATCAGACATTGATGGGAAACGTTAGACCCTTTTCACCTTTATATTGAAATATCAGACATTGATGGGAAACGTTAGGCCCTTTTCACCTTTATATTGAAATATCAGACATTGATGGGAAACGTTAGGCCCTTTTCACCTTTATATTGAAATATCAGACATTGGTGGGAAACGTTAGGCCCTTTTCACCTTTATATTGAAATATCAGACATTGATGGGAAACGTTAGGCCCTTTTCACCTTTATATTGAAATATCAGACATTGATGGGAAACGTGAGGCTCTTTTCACCTTTATATTGAAATATCAGACATTGATGGGAAACGTTAGACCCTTTTCACCTTTATATTGAAATATCAGACATTGATGGGAAACGTTGGGCCCTTTTCACCTTTATATTGAAATATCAGACATTGATGGGAAACGTTAGGCTCTTTTCACCTTTATATTGAAATATCAGACATTGATGGGACACATTAGGCCCTTTTCACCTTTATATTGAAATATCAGACATTGATGGGAAACATTAGGCCCTTTTCACCTTTATATTGAAATATCAGACATCGATGGGAAACGTTAGGCTCTTTCACCTTTATATTGAAATATCAGACATTGATGGGAAACGTTAGGCCCTTTTCACCTTTATATTGAAATATCAGACATTGATGGGAAACGTTAGGACCTTTTCACCTTTATATTGAAATATCAGACATTGATGGGAAACGTTAGGCCCTTTTCACCTTTATATTGAAATATCAGACATTGATGGGAAACGTTAGGCCCTTTTCACCTTTATATTGAAATATCAGACATTGATGGGAAACGTTAGACTCTTTTCACCTTTATATTGAAATATCAGACATTGATGGGAAACGTTAGACTCTTTTCACCTTTATATTGAAATATCAGACATTGATGGGAAACATTAGTCCCTTTTCACCTTTATATTGAAATATCAGACATTGATGGGAAACGTTAGGCCCTTTTCACCTTTATATTGAAATATCAGACATTGATGGGAAACGTTAGGACCTTTTCACCTTTATATTGAAATATCAGACATTGATGGGAAACATTGGGCCCTTTTCACCTTTATATTGAAATATCAGACATTGATGGAAAACGTTAGGCCCTTTTCACCTTTATATTGAAATATCAGACATTGATGGGAAACGTTAGGCCCTTTTCACCTTTATATTGAAATATCAGACATTGATGGGAAACGTTAGGACCTTTTCACCTTTATATTGAAATATCAGACATTGATGGGAAACATTGGGCCCTTTTCACCTTTATATTGAAATATCAGACATTGATGGGAAACGTTAGGCCCTTTTCACCTTTATATTGAAATATCAGACATTGATGGGAAACGTTAGACTCTTTTCACCTTTATATTGAAATATCAGACATTGATGGGAAACGTTAGACTCTTTTCACCTTTATATTGAAATATCAGACATTGATAGGAAACGTTAGGCCCTTTTCACCTTTATATTGAAATATCAGACATTGATGGGAAACGTTAGACCCTTTTCACCTTTATATTGAAATATCAGACATTTGTGAGATGTTTGAGGAAAACAATAACAAAATAATGAATACCTAGTATGTGATAACTGAGCCATGGAAAAAGTGTCGGTTGGGGAGTTTTTTCTTTGTTCTCTCAACCATTTTCAACCTTTTCCTTCAAGTTTGAATAAGATATGATTGTCATTGGGATTCCTTTGTATGAGTTATATAGCCTGAATTAAATCGTTTCAAAGAATAGAAATATTGTAAAATAACCTCAATTTGATAATTATTATTATTATTTTATGGTTTTAAAGGCCCTATACAACATTGGTAAAAGTCAAAAGATTGCCACAGTTTGTGTGTTAAACCATTAAACATTCCAAAAAAGCAATACTGCGAAGGTTGTAGCTCAAATGGTATTCTTAGAAAGTATAAAAAGGCAAAAAACCGTCACGGTTTTCGCACCGTTCTGTAGTGTAAGAAATAGTTTATTACTCGCGAGTAATAAACTATTTGTCGATGTTTGAGTGAAGATTTCTCGAGAAGTACAGCATCCCAGACAGTAAGATTTCAACATGAGGATTCTATCGTGACCATCTACAAACTGTGTAAATTAGAAGGAAATCTGCGGACATCTTCCCAATGTTGTATTGGGGTTTTAAGGTAATGCCGAAATATTGCAAACTGCTTACTACTTAAAACGACCAAAATTTGAATCTCAAAAACCTCACGATTTCGGAGGTTCCGACGTTTTGATCCCAGCAGGAGCTTTCCCGAAGGTAGATTTCATCAATCAATAGATCAATAATCGATACAGTGTGGTTTGACATTGAGTTAACCTAATCATATACCTTATATCATTCTGTTGGATGTGCATATCTTCAAATAGCACATATGCCTAAAAAATATTGGTTTGGAGAATTTTCTCCATCTTTGTAACCATTCCGTTACACGAAACCATAATCTAACATCGTGATAAGAGAAGACTCTAATATATAACATAACAAGGCTTTCTTTTTGAAGAGGCAAATGTTATTTGTTAAGTTTGATTTCGGGAATCTTTTTTTCTTCATAATTCAAGTTAAAAGTCAATGTATTATAAGACCTCGGGGAAAGTACAGTGTAACAAAAAGATCCATAGATGCTAAGAAGTTCCTAAAGACTTGATTATGGGGATAATTATTGCAATTTACTTCAAGCGAGGCTTCCCTCGGGGTTTGTGTGGAGACTAGCAGGGATGGCAAACATTATTTTGTCACTCAGCTAACAGCAACGCAGCGCGGGTTGTCAGTGCGCTGTCCAGATGTAGGGGACTTCCCGGACGTGGATTGATTTCCTATAAACCCTAAAAATGAATACTTAACACACTTTATTACCTGGGAGGGCCTTTTAAACGGGGCGATTTTACTTTTCCTCAAAGTACATGGCGTACTTGAGTTGTGTCTTAATGCGTATCCATCATTCTTGGCAGTGGGTAGCTCTCTCCATTAGAAGGTCCCGTTGGGAGAGAGCCCCACTCCAAACGGTCGTTGCAAAGTTGCCGCTGTGAGTCTTTCACTAGTGCCAGGTGCGCTATTATGGGACAATCCCAACCTTTCTCGGTCATCCGGTAAGCCTTAATCGCCTTAATTCGCACAACAAAGCCCGGGTATCGATCCGGGAATCTTCAGCCGGGGCGGGCTGGTTGGCCTGCCAGGGCCGGACCCCAAAGAGTGCCGGGTTGGACAGAGTCCAGCGGCCCCGGACTACAAGACGGACAGGAAAAAAAATCCCCGTGAAAAAGCAAAAAGGGTAGTTGGCCACCCCCCCCCCACTCCACCACCTGGGAGACGAGTGTACTCCGGGGTCCCATCAACCCAACCTCCCGATCACTCCCCACTCTCCCGTTACTAGGATTTCCCTCCCTCCAACTCTCTCATTTCTTGCTATACTAATGCACACGACAGTAACGTTACAAGAGCAGTTGAGACAAAACTAACGATGATTTTTTTTTTTACAAATTCAAACAGACTGGCTCTTGATTCGAGGAGTGGTTTTCCGCGGCCCTACGATGCAGCCAAATACGAGCCAAAGAGCTGTGAGCCCGGGTCCAGTCACCTCGCTATCCGGAAGACACGATGGGAGGGTCGAGTTTGTCCCCGAAGACTGAACACGAAAATGTGTTTATTGATCGACCAGAACAAACAATTTTCATGAACGCTGACAACGGTGGATGCGGGAAAGATTCTTGTCTAAATGTTACCGCCAGTGAAATGTAACGCTGCGAGGAACAGTGAGGCGGGGGGCAGACGCACAAGCAGGTCATTACACCTTGCTGAATGAGCTTCGTCGGGGAAAACCCATTATAGAGTTACACGATCAATGAATAATTCATTGTCTTTGTCCAGCGTCTGATGTTAGCCATCAGCTGAAGATATATTTTGGAAAGAATCCAGTAAATGTCTTGTGTGCATGGCCAATGGCTGCATGAGCGATTATCCGAAAGCCAAACGTTAATTTTCTACGCCATTAATTTTACAAACACATTTTAGGATCTTTTAGGATCTATTGTAAACTAATGCGCGGTATTTTCTGGTAGAGTATTCGGTATTTGAAGATCAAGATGTACGTTTTGTTTTCCTCCCGCGAAGCCTGTTTATTTAACTGTGCCATATCTTTCCCAATTGCTTGCTTGGCTTACTATTACCATATAACCAATCTCAATAGAGACGGAGTGTGCTTATGAAAAGAGCCGGTGACGCAGTGTTTCGGGCAGTGTGTAGGCCTACTCTGCACGTAGTCAGGAGAATATTTAGTTTTAACGGTGCCCGTGGCAGACTCGTGATTCGGATTCGACTCTGACTCGGGTCAGACTCGAGTCTTATCTTCCACGACTGGGGCACAGACTCCAGCCACGAAAAGCGAAATGACTCGGACTCGCACTCACTGATTGGGACTCGGACTCGACATAGACTACAATCGCCACCTGTCGGATTCTACACACTCACATTGTGTACGTGTACCTGGGCTGTTCAAATGATGTATCTCTCAACGATTTTCTTGACTCTTCTGTTTGATATACCGTACTATTGTATACTATTACAAGGCCTATTACTATAGTACGCGTGATTCGAGAAGAAACCTCCAAAATTCGGTAAATGTGATTTCACTAAAGTATTCGGCCGTGTTCGAAATGGGCGTCTAGAGCTAGGTCTAGGTCTTCCCCCTATTGGAAATACACGGAGATGCGAAGACAATAGCCCTAGCCGTAGCTCTGGAAGCCCGTTTCGGATCATCTTGGACTGTGGCCCTGGGACGCGGCCTCTATGACTCCACATGGATGACTCTCCGAACTTGGATTCGGACTTGATATCTTGTGGCTCGAATACAATTCAGACTGTGGGTTCATTCTTATTCATTATTGTGTCTCTTTGTTTTCCAAACTGTAAGAAATATTCCACATCATGACCTTAAAATCCCCGATCAGTATAAAAGGTAGTTATTTATTGTTTGCACCGTAGGTGTACTTTGTATGTGAAGTGCATCAACCGACTACATTGTACTTTAAATTCTAGAACAGTCTATTTGTATCGGGGGTCTCGGAGCTGCAACAAATCTATCCTTATTTCCCCCTTTAAAAATGTATTACGAATTGGACTAGAAAGACGGTGGATGAGGTATATAAGTTAATGCTTTGTGGGTACACCATGTAACGTTTCAGAAGTTTAAGTATACAAGTCATTGTTCGGAGAAGAACCGGTGATTTGCAACATGATGTTTTGACTAACCAACCCCGTCTAATGAGACACGTTTATATGGTGCCCACCCATGGCTAATGTTCTTTTGTTCACATCGATTAAAATGTAGGGCTTTTAACTGTCGATCGAGGTTAACGTCCAGTTATAAAGTGTAACGGGCGGCAAATGAACCCCCTGCTTACAAATACACGTATCCTGGTACACAGAGGCGTGGCCAATAGTTTACATACGCTGTAGAGATAATCTGAATAATGACAACCCGCAGTTTTACATCTGGGCATAAACCAATAAAACTGTAAATTACTGGGGTATTAAACGTAGCGATATCTCAATATTTACGAGTTATTGACACCTTGCGTGTGAGTGACGGATCGTTTCTTATCGCCGCTGATAGCCCAAACAAATAGGTATAGACATCTGCAACAACCGGTCTATTTTGAGCAGCATGAACCACCCCTTATCGATTGAAAAATACTGAATCGGTGCAAGGGTGACAATTCCGACTCCCCACAAATTACTGGCGCAGGCACCATCGCGCTGCGTGATACACAGCCAGTATATAAGCCCAGCCAAAAACGGGTTAATAAGCCAATAATGCCAATATCTGATATGGCGGACGGAACATTTCGAGACGGTATCTGGCCAATTAATCACCAAACTCGCCAAACTTGGGAGACTGGCAAATTAGACTAGAATTTAATGCATGCGGAGCGAGAAAGTCAGCGACCGCTGCAGTGGGATCTCTGCGCCGTCAATAAGGGACAGCTGTCCCCACAGTTCACAGGCCCGACCGGCGCACATCGCCCTGAGATGTTCGCTAAGCACCTCCCTAATGACCCGGGCTTTTCCCCTAATCTGAAACCCCCATCTTGCCCGTGTATCTCCATAGAAAACAAACTTTATTCTTCGGCTTTAGGAGGCCGGGGACAGTGTGTCAGTGCTCGATAGAATTGGCAAACCGCGTGGAGCATTAAACATTGCCGTCACGTGTACTGGACACGGTCTGTGGGCCGGGCGGTAAACATCAAACGGCCGTTGCCTGCCCACCTTGGAGATGTTCCCGGTGATCTTCAAAGGCAAAGGAGTCTTCATTGGAGAGATAAAGGAGATTGGACGGTAAAGATAATGAAGGACGGTGCATTGGAGGCGCGTTATTCAATAGTCTACTAATCGGCACGTCTGCATTATTCAAATCAATTGTATTCATCAACACTTTTAATTGCAGGGAAAAGTTACCTAACTACCAAGACGAAGTGAAGGCATCCTCCGTCGAAGAATGTTTACGGGAGCTTCTCTTGAAAGTCACTGAATGATACCTGACAGTCAATCAGCGGATCGTCGTTTGACAGCTGGCGTCCGTTAAACTGCAAGCGCGCCCTCTGTCGGTGCAATCCTCGCATGTGAGTGTAGCGGCCTTGCTCGCTGCACCCTGCCAACGGTCAGGAATAGGGGAACGCGGCGCGAACATTCATTAAAATATCCGCCCCAGAAAATATTAACTTTACACGTGAAGAATAACCTACTCGGGAAGAGGGGGAAACCGTGACATTAGCCTAACAACCATGGGGGATGGCCAAATTATCACAGCCGATTTGTCAAAATGGACACCGCGGGCGGTTTGCAGGAATAATGCATGGGGCCTTTGCCCATCAATCTTGCCATAGGTTTATGCGGGTCTCGCTGGGACTTTTTTTGGTGGGTGCCCTGCTCTGCTGGTGAGCGGCAGAGTTTGAAAAATTCATATTTAACCAAAGCCACATACTCCGCACAATAGCAATGTCGTGACCTGGAATTACCTAGTGCAGCGCTAGGCGGGCGGGCGTGATGACTTTTCACTAAGTGGGGTGGGGGATGAAAATTCATCAACTTGATGTCACGTTGTTATTTTAAACATTATTTATCAAAGGTTCTTTTTCATAAGAACAATGCATAATTCATGTAGGCAGCATTTTCCATGTCTGCACTGCAAAGTGCTGTGTATAATATGGATGCAGTAAAGAGGCCTTTTTTTAACATACTGATGGGCTCAGTGTGTGTCGGTGTTGCAGAGGAGGTGTATGTGTCATGGTAGAGCCTTGGACTCCTCAGGCGATGAGCAGGGCTGACATGGCGGTGTCGTCCTATTTCATCCCTGCTCTCCCTAAGACCCCCAAAGAGGGAGATAGAGGAGGGATGGAGAGAGGGAGAGGGGGGAGAGAGAGGGATGGAGGGGGAGAGGGAGGAAGGGAGAGAGAGAGGGAGAGAGATAGAGGGGGGGGGGGGAGAGGGGAGAGAGAGGGAGGGAGGGAGAGAGGGAGAGAGAGAGAGAGCTAGAAAGAGACAGAAAGAGGGAGAGAGAGGGAGAGAGGGGGAGAGGGAGAGAGACAGAAAGAGGGAGAGAGAGGGAGAGGGAGAGAGAGAGCTAGAGAGAGACAGAAAGAGGGAGAGAGAGGGAGAGAGGGGGAGAGGGAGAGACACAGAAAGAGGGAGAGAGAGGGAGAGGGAGAGGGAGAGAGGCAGAAAGAGGGAGAGAGAGGGAGAGGGAGAGAGAGGGAGAGAGGGGGAGAGGGAGAGACACAGAAAGAGGGAGAGAGAGGGAGAGGGAGAGAGACAGAAAGAGGGAGAGAGAGGGAGAGGGAGAGAGAGAGCTAGAGAGAGACAGAAAGAGGGAGAGACAGGGAGAGGGAGAGAGGGGAGAGGGAGAGAGACAGAAAGAGGGAGAGAGAGGGAGAGGGAGAGGGAGAGAGACCGAAAGAGGGAGAGGGAGAGGGAGAGGGAGAGAGAGAGTGAGAGAGAGAGACAGACAGACAGACAGACAGACAGACAGACAGACAGAAAGAGGGAGAGGAGGGAGATGGAGAGAAAGAGAGAGGGAGAGAGACAGAAAGAGGGAGAGAGAGATAAAGCACACATGCATAGCTCGCCCTCGCACCCGACGACGAAATAACTCGCCTGAAGAGCACTTGAGACTGATACGTGCTACAGCCATTCAGCACTTCCGAAAAGTTTCTATCAAATGGAGGCGGCATGCATTAATTGACAGAATAATCCCAAGCAAATAATCCTTTCGTAAGGAAGTCTACCCCCTCCCACACCGAAGAAAAAGAGTCTTCAGAAAGGGCTCGGGGGTTTTATGCAACAGAGCGGCGGTATTCTCCATCGATGAGATTCCTTCTCTGGGCCTGCAGGCTACCAAAAAAAAACCCACCCAAAACCAAAACACTGGCTTCTCTAGCTGTGAGTCTGTCGCTCCAACGGAATATCCGATCCTCCCAGAGGGGAGCGGGAAAAGTCAAACAGTAGCGCCCTGGGCTTGCTCAATACTCACTGGGGGCAGACATCTCTTGGAAGACTCGTCTCCGTGAGGGCTTAATGGGCCACAAGGAGAGGCCTAACCACGTGATGACGGCGGGCATGTGCAGAGAGGGGAGGGCGCGCTTGCACGGGTCAAAGGCGCGCACTATTGGGCTACAAATTGCGCCCGAGGTCGCTCAAACATCTGACGTTTCGACTTCATGGGATGGGGAGGGAGTGTACATAACGTGTGCTTGTTTGCTTGCACGCTTCTCATGGCAGTGCGTGTTTTCCTGCTGGCGTGTATGCATGCTTGCTTGCCTGCTTGCCCGCTTGCCTTACTTGCTTGATTATTTGCTTGCTTGCGTGAGATTTGAAGGTTTGCATGGCGATAATAGCAGGATACTAGGTTTGCGGAAACACCATGTAAATTCTCTTTTGTGAGTAAGTGGGGTTCTGAAAAGAACCGGAGGAACTCGACGTTTCGAACAGTGTACACTGTTCGTCTACAGGAGACGAACTTGCTTGCTTGCGTGCTTGCTTACATGCTTGCCTGCCTGCGCTGCCTGACTGCCCGTCTGACTGCCTACTTGCTAATTGCTTGCCCGCTCGCTTGCTTGTTCGCTTGCTTGCTTGCTTGCTGAGTTGTGAAACCGGTTTCCTCGAAATGCCAACGACAACAACAACAGCATGGATGAAGGCAGAACACTCGTGCAGGAACACTGATCAGCCCTGACGTGGGGCGAGCAGGTGACGGATGAGGGCGTTTTACACACGCTTAATAGTGCAGCGCAAAGATTACGACCTGGCTCATGGTCCGCTGGCTGAATCCTAAAAATGAATTGTATTCAGGGATTCAACATGTGTACCGGGGTAATCAATTGGGCAGCGCGCCCGGGGAAACGGGGCAAGGGACCGTGGCTGGAGTCGGTTTGCTCGGTCTAGCGGTCCACGACAAGGCTTGGGCCTGGAGGTCTAATGGGGAGGGGGAGACCCAGTTATGGGCATCGGTCTAGAACCGTCATCTTAGCTGTGACTGATGTATCCTATTTGCAGGAATCGTGACTCCGTCGGGCCATAATCCATCGGAGCCGTTGTCCGACCCCGCGTTTTCGCCCGTGAATAGCCGGCCCATTGCACGGCGATCCTGTCATTCCAGCCCTGCCCAGAAAGTCGTGTTTGTCTTGAGCATTATAGGAAAAGTGACTTGTATAGCATTCAACTAATGCGGTCTATTCAAAGTCCAAATCCAGCTGACTTACTACAGCATCAAATAAGGGTCAATGTTTTGATTTCATTCATATCCCATGCGTGCTGATTCATATATATCAATCGGAATGAATGATGAATTCGGAATAATTCGTCAACAAAAT